>OY728164.1:902557485-903807485 GCA_963277665.1 Viscum album
TATAATTATATAATTATATATATAATATTTATATTGAAAAATTAATTACACCATTAATAAGGACGGTAGGTTGTATTTATAAATAATAAATATTGTCATTTTTATGTGGACGTAATGAAATAATGTTTAGTAATAATTAACCACTAAAATAATTATTATGTCGTAGATATAAAATATGTCAATTTAATGTTACCTTATTCCCATGAATCTAATTTCTTAATAAAAAATTGTTGAAATTGCTTTCTGGAGACAGTAAGTCGTACATAAGAACGAGTGATATTATTTTTTTCTATTGGATTTGATGGTAAGAAGTTATATATGATATAATAATTATAGAAGTATATTTATTCTATAAATATAATATAAAATAATTACTTATATCTATATAACTATTTATGTGAAATTTTGACTTAAAATTAATTACACCATTTTTTTGAGACTCTAATCCATAAGTATAAAAGTGTAATATATTCACTTATCATAATATAGAAAAGATATTGAATATGGTTATCCCATAATAATAATTAAATTTATGTATAATTTTTATATTTTAGTTTTTATTTTTGTATGTGCGTAACACATTAAGAGGATAAATAATATCAAATTAGAATGAAAGAGTCAGAAAAGAAAATTTCAACTTATTTAGTAGAATTTATATAGATATCATCTTATGGGAACTAGGATCGATCTATTGGAGGGTAATAAAACTAGAAAAATACAAAATATTCACCCAATGTTAATTTTTATATGTATATATCAATTATTTAGTTATTTTTATGAAATAAAAATTATATAAGTTCTAGAAATTAATATTCACACTTTCTCACAAAAGCATTAAAAATAATTTTTCAAAGAAAAGGACTTCCTAAAACCATAAACTAATTTAACGAAAATAGATTAAATATTATGTTTGAATTAACCAAATAATTTTTATTGGGTAAGTTCATTATATAAGTATTTCATAATTTAGACAATTCTATTTATACATTCCAATTCAATGGATAGGTTATAACGGTCATGTTTTAAAAAAACATTAAGGGATGTTTTATTCTTGATGTTCTGTGTTGTATAAACTATCAAATGTTTGTGTTGTTTTGAAATCTAAGGGTGTTACTAAATCATTATCATCAATAAATCTGTAATTAATCTCAATTTCAGCATTCATAATCTAAAATATTTTACTTGGATTAAAATCCTAAAAAATTGAAGGATTTTTTATTTGTATACATTTAAACATCTTCATATTTAATCATTTCAATCATATATATAATAATAAGAAATTGTTTGGAAAATTTTTAAGAATAAATTATAAAAATAAATCAACATTGGCCACATATTCATCACTTGATCATTGTTTAATAACCTAACATATACTCATTATTATTTATAAGAAATAATTTTAGAAAAAAATAACTGATTATTTTTTAAAATTATATTTAAAATTTAAATATATAAATAAAAATACAAAATTCCATATAATATTTCATAAATAATGTAAATAAATCATAGTTTATAAATAAAATATTCACTTTGAACATATTAAATTATCATTATTTCATAAAAAATTAATATTTTAATGTAATCATCATGATCATTTAAAACTTTATTATCAATAATCTATTTAGAAACAACATAATCAACTATACCTTCCAAATGCATGTCCAAAATGAAGAAGAATATACCATATACATGCATTAATAAGAAGAATAACATTATTTATAACACCAATTAATCAAATATCAGTTATTCCAACAACATTCTCAAAAAAATCAACCTTTAAAAAAAATTTAGTTATGTGAATAACTGGAACTATAAATTAAAATAGTTAAGAGATAAAAGATATTAGTAGTGACAAAAATATTTTTATCAAACAGGTTAATAAAAAATAAATCAATAAAAATATAAAATAAAATCATATAAAATGTAATAAATACAAAAATAGAGAATATATACCTAATAGCGATGTATGAGAAGTCATAAAAATAGAAATATGACCCAAAGAGCGTGAGAGGAGGCTGATGATAGTTGATGTTTGATGATGGTGGTCAATTCCAAATAAAAGACTTTGGAGGCCACCAGATCGAAGGCTAAAGGATTAACATTTCTTGTATGAGATAAAAAATGTATGTTAAAAGAAAACATGAACAAAAAATGATTCTACATGATGGTTAATTATAATTTTAATGTTTCTTCACATTATATATTTATTAGAGTACATTGAAATCCTAATTTCTAATGTCGACTATTAGATTACCAATGTTAAAACTAAATTTCACATATTTCTGGCATACATTATTTCACAACCGTTATAAAAATGTGTTTCTAATGTCGTTTAAAAATACATGACGTTAAAAATTTGATTATTGAATGTATTAATTATAATTGACATTTTAAGAATTTTTAAAATGTGATTCGTTAAAATAATTTATAACTATGATAGAATAATGGTCTAATTTATAAAATGATATCAATTTATTATAGTTTAATGAAATTCATGTGGTTATAAGCATTACTGTTGTTTCTAACAAGGAAATAAAGGGAATAGATATTTACGATCGACCTCAGTGGATCCTACATGGTGATTTTACAGTAAGTATGATGGTAGTGAGTCTTCATTCATTGGAATGAACTATATGATATTTTATTGACTCAAAATATACTGAATTGAATCTTGAACATTATTCAACAAATGTAGTGTATGATACATGTTGATTTTCTTCTACGCATACTATGTAGTAATCGAATGAAGATTCATTACCATTCCAAAAGGCAGTAGAGTACTCAACCATTTTTAAGGGCTTATTGATATGTTATTCTACAAAGAGACCTATGAATAATTTCATGATTGAAACTAATGAGGGAAATATTCCCATCTTTCATGTGTTTAACCGAATTAAAATTAGAAATAAAGGGATACAGTTTAGCCTAGATGTTAATTATAGTGATCACTCCTCCTAAATTTAATGATACATAATTTTTTAGTGGATGATGTTTCCATAATCATGGTGGATCTTTGTTTGAATCTAGTAAACAAAGAGGAAGTTGAAAACTCTTACTTTAACTTATAGTTATCTTATAGTATAGGCTCATCTATTTCACCTAAGAAAAAAAATCAACAAAATTTATTTAGGACCTGGTCTAGGATGGCCATTTCTTCTCCTTCTTTATGTTATTCATATATTTTTGGGATTAATGATATCTATTTGAATGTGAATTACTTGGTTAATTCTAGACACACTGAGGACCCATGTAACACATTTTGTGAAAAATAATTATTTGTACCAAGGCCTTTACCTCTTGGTGAGGATTCTGGGAAGAATACAAAAAAAATGGAGGTGAGGATGATACCTAAAAAGTAATGAAACCCCCAAATAATGATGTATGAAGATATCAGTATTTTAAATTAATGATGTTTGTGATACCACATTTTTATTAATCATTGTGTTTTCCTGCTAAAAATTCAATCAAATTTTATTTATCTTCATTATTTTAGCATTATTGAAACACAACTTAATCATGAATCCTATATATCAGGATGACTCATAACCGCTTGTACTATTTTATTTTATTGAATAAAGGTTCTATGTACATTAATCTACAAGTTCATGAAAAATAGTTCTTTATTATTATTATTATTATTCATGTTGGGGGATTTTTGGAGTGGAAAATTCACCCTATAATTCTACATAATAACAGGGTCAAAATCATGGAATTATAAATTGGGGGATATATATTTAAAAATTTTATGATGACTTAGGATGTTGTGTAGACCAATGTACATGCTGGTGGTGAGAAGGATGTTGATATAGAGCCTTTGGACTACCATGAAGGGGCCTATATTATATTATGTAGTGGGCCTCAATGACATAAAATTCTAATTGGAATGATATATAGTGGTTTGACCAATGTAGGGGTTGTGATATATGCTTTTTATACTAGGGTTTTGTTTGTTGATTCATTTTTGGAAACATTCTAGACCTTAAATTTGTTATTTCGGTTTCTTTTATTGTTTTTTTGTTGTTGTTGTCATTTATTTTATTGTTTTTGTTGTCGTATGCTGGAATATTTTTGATAATTTATTGATACACAAGATACCATTTATTATATTATTAATTTTGATCAATGATACATCAAAATATGTAGTTTAATTATATTAAATATAATTAATCCTTATAGAAATCTGGTGATGGGGTAATTATTTTATCATTAGGGGAAATAACAAGGATATATAAGAACTGTTTTAATGAATTGTAATGTTTGAATTTGGAGTTGTTTCATATACTAAATAAACATTTATTGAAACCTATTTGGATGATAATGTCTTGTTGGTGAGTTTAAGGACTCCATATTGACCCCTTTGTTGATTAATATTTATAGGACATTATTTTCAATTGATGTGAATTGATGAATAATATTTTTAAGATTAATTAAATTTTATTGATCTATAATTGATTTATTTTTTTCATTTTTATTACATATTATCGTTTTCATTTAATCATTATTATTTTATTGATAATTTTCTGTTTGTGGATGTATTAACCATATAGTTATAAATTATTGAATGAAGTTTTATCTACTACCGCTTGATTTATTTTGGTCGTTTAATATTTTATAGTACAATCCTATGATACATGAACATTCGCCTATGATATGAAATGTTTTGATATGGTTTCAAGTAATTGGTAATTATGTGGGGGATCTAGTTACTATCATTTTTTTGGAGACATTGATATTAGCTAGTATATTTGGTGAATAATATTTAATTAAAAATTGGATGGTCCTTTTATAGTAAATGTTTGTCATAATAATCAATTTATTGGTATGTGAATGTTCTTTTCACCTAATTTTTTTTACTTTATTTGCCTCATTTTCAATAATAATTTTTTTCAGTTCATATTTTGGGGTTCCTACTCATTTCATATAATTTAATGGATTTTTGTTATTGTTCTGTTACAGGGGTGATGAATAGGACATGGGAGATCTCGAATGGACACTCTAATAATGATTAGGGGTTTTCATTTATCATTGATTTAACATATTATATTACCGAAGATATCATATATAGAGTTTGTATTTCTATATCATGTCGGTTGAAATACATTTTAAATATGACCAGGGATGGGAAGATTTCATCTTTTATTCATTTTATGAGTTATAAGATAAAAAAATGTTAATTTTCCACATTAATGGATGCTCCCCAGAGTGATTACATTTATGTGACATAAAACAGAATGTCATTGAATGTCAACAGAAAACCAAGGCTAAATGGCATATTTTTTTCTCAATAATTTATTGACTATTTTTTTCCTATCAATGGAATCCCATGAAATGTCGATAAACATATTCGTCAATTAAATTCCATTTTATGAATTTCATAACAATGATACATTCCAATTGTTATATGAATATATCAAAAGTTATTCTAATTAATGAATTGATATGTAAAAAAGGTTTTGTGGATTAATTTCCCTTAAACAGGGTATGTTTTTGGTTTATAACTGGGGATTACATTTTAATCCATTTGAAATATCTATTTCAAGGGAATGGGATTGTATTAGGATATTAGTATAAATTGGAACTTGTGGAATTTAGGTATTATATTTAATGTTTCATATTCCATAATAATATATATGAAAATGGATTGTACGAATGATTTTTCTTGGAATATTACTTTTCTAGAATCCCTAAAACATTTGTCTTACTAATTCATTGGTGGAGGTGGGTTTTCTTGTTAATTTCCAAGGATTATAATGATCATCTGAAAAAATATAAAAGGAATATACCCATATATTTATTTCAACCCATTAGTAAAATATAGGATGTCTATTGTGGGGAATCAATATTTTTTTAGCTGTTCCAGATCAAAATATTTTTCAATAGAAGAAAATAATTAATTATCCCAATAAAAAGGTGATCAATACATGAATTGGGAATACACCTAGATCAAAAATTCCTATATCATAGGAAGGTGAAGGATCTTCACATCCTATGTATTTTTAGCGATAGAGGTTTGTTATAAAGGGGTTTTAATTTAACCTTTTAACTTCACCATGCAGAATGTATATGGTGTAATGGGTTTAATGGATGCTATGATTTCAACACATTCAATATCAAATAATGTTGAGGAAACCTTCCTCTGAATTTCATTCCAAATAGGAAAGTATTTTTGGGTAATCGGTAATCTTGGAAGGTGAGATATAGTTTCAACTTGTTAGGGTTACCTAAAAGGATACATTATATAAAATTATAGTAAATAATCAGGATAATGATGATTATAATGATACTATATTTTATAGGGGATTACTTGGGCATTAAAATGGGGACAATGATGTATTGCTAGAAAATAGTTAGTATTATAAAAAACATGTGAAGAAAATGTGAAAATTAATGAGGTTCCACCAATATAATAAATATCTATGATTCACTACCATTACATTAGATATTTTCATCATCTAATTTGTATTATTGTTTTTAATCTAGATGAAGAGGTAGATATAGCACCTACCAAGTGGGCCTTAACTCCAGAGAAGGATACGTATTCTAATAAA
Organism: Viscum album; assembly: GCA_963277665.1. Lineage (NCBI taxonomy): Eukaryota > Viridiplantae > Streptophyta > Magnoliopsida > Santalales > Viscaceae > Viscum > Viscum album. Next base: position 902,564,034 of record OY728164.1, read on the forward strand.
GGTTCCAAAGGCGCTTCATATATGATTTTTTATTTTAATAAACTACTAAAATATAATATATCATTCCCTGTATCTACCAAGAAGAATGATAAAACAATGATGGATGGTTAACAATTTATTTTAATCTTATACATATTGAAAAAATGATCAACATTATCTAAATATTTTTCTTGATAAAAGTTGTTCTCATATATTTTGAGCGTTTCTAATTCCAATAGAGTGTTGGATATGAACCCAATTAATAATTCATGAATTAATTTTCTATGGAATGAATCTATTTCATCAGAAACTAGATATTAAAAGTAAAATTCAACCATTCACATAAAGGAATCAGAATTGGGAACCTTAGGATTAACAACAACTCTTTCCCATTTCCATATGGCTCTAATTAAGGTAATGTTCTCTAATCATTTTAATATGATTATGTACCTTATTTTATTATAATATGATTTAGCAGAGTTAATGAATATAATAATATAAATATTTTTATCTATATCACAATCAATTTTCTTATTAGACTCGTTATAGGATCCTAATGATTAATCAATCCACAACGATGATGATATAGACTATAATAATAAGAAAGGTTAAATGGATGAAATGGAAAACATTACACTAGAATAAGATAATCATGATCAAGGGATACTTTTAAAACTATAATTTATTATAGTGGAAGAAACCATGTACATGTTCTAGGTGGCCGATGAAAAATTGATAATATTGAAAACTGACAAAAATACATCTCGTAATTTTTATTTGAAGAGTTAAAGATATCTTCATACATGTTTATTTGATTATTTATTTATTATGCATGATTTTTTTATATGAGGTTCTAAACAAAAATTTCTTTGAATATGATATTTATAATTTATTCACATGATGTTTTGTGTTTTTTAGATTGATCTTGGGTCACTATATATGGTCACATATATAGTTAATGTAATTGTAGAACTTTTCATAGGGATTTTATGATGATGGATTCACTCTTATCCTTAAAAAACATAGAACTTTTTGTATCATTGGATCATCTGGGTTTTGTTTAAGTTTTTACCATTTTTAGTTCAATTTAATAGTTTTATTATTGTTTATTTACATGTTGGATAATTTTTATTACCTATATATGTTCTTAAATTTGAATCTTATGCATATTGTGAGTGGTGCACGATTTTGGACTGTATTTATATTGATGAAAAATACAAAACATTATTTATTTTTTGATGTTGTGCTTTTGAACATTTTTTATTTATAATGTCTATCAGCTGTGAAATGAGAAAATTTTTGGTTAACAACTCTACTATGTGGGTACCATCTATTCTATGAATTTGAAGCGATGGTTTCGATATTTGGCATCATTTGGGTATGTTTTATGCCATTTTTCTGCATGGGTTATTGGATTTTCATATATTATATGTATCATTTTTTTATTTTTTTATTTCTTCTTAAAAATTCTACATTATCTAGGTGAATTATTTTTACATGGTAAATAATCAACCCATTAATTAGTTATTATTTTTTGATAATAATTATAGAAATACATGTTCTATGATTTTATATTTTAAATTATTATTAATATTTTTTCGATCAATGATCAAGTTATGAATCCCTTCTATAGGGTATTTAACATTCAATTTATAGAATTTAATGTTTTCTAGAACAATGGGACTAAAATCAAGGATTAAAATTATTAATTTTCACAATGTAATAATTTTGAAATGATATTTACATGTCATGACCACAAAATTCTATCTCTAGGGAAACACATATGCATCATTGGGTGAGTTACCCAAAAGCATGATCAGTTAATTAGTACCTATAAACAAGGACTGTACACATGCAAACAGATATGTATATATATATAATGTGAAATGGAACGGGTTACCTTCTAGGGAATTATGGTTGGAAGCATTGTAGGATTATTACATGTTTGGGGAGGAACAACACAATTACAGGTTACATCGGCTACTTGAGCCACCATGTAGAATTCCTAACAAAATTAGAATGAAAAATTATATGGTGACACATAAGATTCCAAGGGTGGGAAGATAAAATGTGTGATGGGAATATTCATTCTTATCAATTGGACCAAATCCCAAATTGATTGTCTATGTGGGATGGTGGGGTGACTTATAATAGTGTGATGGAGGGTGACACATCCTTACCATTTTAGTAGATGGTGTGGCTACCAAAATACTAGTGACACAAAATGATGTTATTATACACATAAAATAATTTGGGTCACTTACTTTTCGTCTATTTGCCTTATATTTAGTTAGTTATTCGATCAATAAAGAACATAGGCCATTAAGCTACTTATATGTAATAAAATAAAACATTTAGGTGCCTACTAATCCTTTTCGGGAGAAAATGGAAATTTCCCACATCAATTTGTGGGTTCATGAGTTTTTTTTTTAAATTTTCAATCCCCTTTACCAAATATAAAATATAGCAATAATAATTATAATAATAATAAAGGTTATAATAATAATAATTACTATTATTTTTATTATGAAACATGGGGTGTGTCAGTGTACCCGAGTCACCTCATAATTCTCCATCAAACTAGGGTTCATCTTCTGATAGTCACCTTTGTGGAGATTTGTGGGTCATTTGAGACCATTATTTTTGGGCCACAATAGATTTATTGAAAGGGTTTATTGAATCACCAATGGTATAATATCCACACTGTGTGGGCTATTATGATATTCTGAAGGGGACTTCAGGCCGTCAAATATAAGGATTTCATGCTAAAAATACTATAATTTTAAAACTATGTATTTGGTCAACCCATATAGGGGTGGATAATATGATTAATATCCCCATGATTTGAGATTTATTTCCATTTTCATGCATAATTATATAACATAATAAATTATTATTTTTATTATACTTCTTATTGTTATTGTTGTTGTAATTTTTTTTTAAAAATCAACAAAAATTTTTTCTATTTCAATTACATGAAGTAAATGCCTTATATTATCTCATGTAAATATATTTTTCAAAATTTTTACACATTATTATAAATTAATGTATTTTTTTAAATAATTCTTTTTATGTTTTATTGATTCTTTTTATGTGGGAAAATTTAATAAATTTATTCTTGGCTTATTTTCACCAAGGACATCCATAATTGATATTTATCTTATCTAATTATAATTTCATTCCATGAAATATTTTATTTTTCATTATATTATAGTTTTATAGAAATAAAATGTTAACTTTCTATTATCGAGGCTTGGGGTTATCGATATCGGAAACTATTTAAGGGACTAAATTTATTTAAAATTAAATATATCATGAATTATTGTAGTGTATCATTTTCCCTCAAAAAATTATTTCATTGTTGAAATTTTTTGGATATTACTTACTAATCGAATGAGGATAGATCATCCTAATATTATCCTCAGGTTCCCATGTTACTCCTCTATTTTATGATTTCCCCAAAACAATTTTACCTTTCATGTAATCCAATTCCAAAAAAATTCTCTCTAGTATCCAAAAATCTGGATAGACTCTTCATAGAATGATAGATTATGTTCCAATTAACTTTTTTCCATGGTGATAACATGTACTAGGTTTGTAATTTACTTCTTTGAAAATGAAATATGAAACACATCATGATCATTAGAGGGTCGTGGTGGCATTTTTAATCTGTATGACATAACTCTAATACATACCAAAATTGTAATCGGTTTGGTGTACCTTGGGATTAGTATTACATTATTAAAAAACCTAATAACACCCATACATGGAGGTAATTTATTAATAACATGATATCACCCTTGAAATTCCAAATACATCCCTTAATTTATGGAATTACTCATTTTCCTACATGGATCATCTTTAATATGGGCATGTGTAGTCATTTCATTTATCATTGTCTCTTGAAAAACATTTTGTATTACATTCTTCATTTGACCAACATCATCCCAACAAGTTGGATTGTGAAATATATTGCTATAAAATGCTACATATAACACTATTTGAATAATTCAATTAAAAACATTTATTATGGGAAATATATACAAAAGGAAAAAATTATTCCCACATACCTTGAATGTAATGTGAGAACGACCACAACTTGTCTTCTATTATTTGTATAGTCCTTTAATGATTTCCATTTTCTTGAGGATGGTACAAAGTCATCAAATGATGATTAAAATCAAAATCCACCTAAATAATCTTCCAAACGTTTGGATACAAAATGAGGATCACGACCATAAATAATTACAAATAGTGTCCCATAACATCTTACAACATAATTAATAGAGATCCTTACAAGGTTCTCAATATTTATATATTCATGTTTTTCATAAAATTGTGAATATTTTTTTATGTGATCAATAAGAAAACATATTTCTCTATTATATATAAGTGACTTTTTTAATCATATGAAAAAGGATATTGTAATTTCATCCCATTTCCACACAAGAATACGAATAGGTTTATGAAACCTCTAGTATGTTGTCTCTCAAAAATTTTTGAATGATAAAAATCATTGTGATAGACATTCATTCGTTTTCATATCCATGTGATCCCACCAAAATTTTCTGTCTAACCCATATACAACATGTTGACACTATAGATCTTGGAGATGTTTGAGATATTAGATTCATCCAACAATTACCTTTTTAGAAAAATAATATATAGAACATATAATCCATTTACAAATTTTAGACCACCATCATCTCAAACTATCTTTTGGACCATCCAATTATGCACAACAATAATTTTATTTTGTTACATCTCATCATCATTTTGAAAAAAATTATATTTTCAAATTAATATTTTTTTTTCACACAAAATATAAAAAGGAGGGATGTATACTCTTATTTAATAATTTTCCTAACCATATTTACTAGATACATGAACATAGTATCCCATTCATCTTTTATTTGGTCAGAATTCCATGATTCATCTTGATAAAATCAACTTCTACCTCATTTTCATTCCTTGGGGTGGTATTGTATTGATAAATGACAATCCTTGAATTTTTCAATCCATCACTTTTTCCTAATGTTGAGAACCTTATTTGAATAGATGTATTTTAGAATATTATGGTCTATATTTGTCTCCCATATTTCACCATAATTATAATTTATCTATATCATAAAAAAGGATTCAGTTTATAACTCATGACCATGGGTTGGATAGTTCTATTATTCAGTCATAATTGGCCTTGATTAATATGAATTACCATTATAAATTTTATAAAGGACACGTCCCAGTCCATTCATTTATGCATCTGTACATATAAAACTCATCATTTCCGAATTGTAATTTAAAAAATGGAGCATTCAAAAATATTCTAATTAATGCATTAAAAAATATTCACATTCTATTGTCCATAAGAACAAAACACCTTTACATGGAAGAATTGTTATTAGGTTATCCAATTTGTAAAAATAATTAATGAATCAATGATAGTATCCTTCCAAACCAATGATTCTGTGTACCTATGTTATGTTAAGTGGGGTAGACCATTCTCTGAAATCCTTTTACTGTACAGGATGAATTATAATTCCATCCCAATAGACAATATTGAGAATAAAAGACACTTCTTTAGTCCATAAATCACAGTGACTAATTCTTTGATTTAACTCTTTTCTTATAAGAGTCTCAATAATGATCATAATGTGATTATCATGATCCTATTTTCTTTTAGAATTCCCAAAAATATTATCAATGAATACCATAACATAATCATTAAGATATTCCTTGAATAATCTATTTATTATGTCCATAAAAATACAGGGTGTGTTAGTAAATTTAAATGAATTATTGTAAACTCATATTGTCTCTACCATATATAGAATATCCTCTTTGGAATGTATCGACTATTTACTAGAAATTTTTGACACCCAGAAAAAGGGGAATCTTTTGAAAAAAATAATCTAAACTATGTTGATCGAATAATATATTTTTGTTAGATAATTTGGAGAATAAATCTTTTGTCCTAAAAATACTAAAATTGTTTCATTAACTTCAATTATTCAATAATGTCAATTATATAGGGAATATTTTATATTTTTAATTAATTATGGATTTAATCTACTAAAAACTATTATAAATATATGGTGGATATATAGGTAATTCTTCAAGAAATACAAAAAATATAATTTTTTTGCAATAGGAACATCCTCAATTTGATGATTACTTTTTCCATCCATAGATTATATATTATCTAAATCCCCATGAACATCATTAAAAATAGATATTTGGGTGAATCTATACATGACTCAATTGATTATTTCTCTACTATAACGATATATAATTCTATATCTTAATCAAATATAATAAAGGCTTTCTCCATGGAATTAATTTGTCCATCATATTTTCAAATCTGTTTAATAAAAATAAGTATATCAATGGAAAACAAAAAGTATTTTAACAAATTCCAAAAAAAATAATGTTTTCGTGTAATAATGGGTTCTTCTTGACAATTTTTTGTTGTAGCGGGACTTTCATTATGAGTTTTTACTGACAAATCCCTTCTTACAATGGTTGGAAAATATAAAATTTTCTTGGTAGCCATATGAAATAAAAAAGTGAAAAATATATATAATCAAATATTTAATTTGATAAATATGTGGCTATGATAAATGTACCATACACCACATCATCATATACTTCCGCCTTAGTTTTAGTGATTTCATAAACTTATCCTTCTTCCAATGGCCTCATCCATGGTATGTTCCCTTGGATATTAGGTAATTGGTGTCAATAATTACATATTTCATTTCAAAAAAGTACTAGAAATCATTTATTTATTTCATCCAATTGAATTCATGATATAGATTAACATTATCAATACACATGTAATTTAATACCATTCACATCATGTTATTTCTAAGATGTTACGTTTCACGAATTTCATATGACGAAAATTGATTAATTATCTTATTATTCTATGAGGAATCACATTTTTTATAGTGTTACTATGACCACATTTTCTATTGGTTCCCTTTTAATATATTGTATCTATAAAATTATTTATTTATTTTTAAGGTACACAAATCGATTTAATCATATTATGAATTATTTTGAGATACCAACACGCATTAGAGACTTGGATAAATCCCTTTAATTAAATTGTCAATCATGCATTCAGTATTTTGTATGTAATAAATATCATAACAGTATAGTCTTTAATGGTATCCCAATACACCATAATAATTTCTGATTTATTTTTCAATTATCCTAGGAACATACTCTTCATTTTAGTTTGTTTTTCTTGATGGATATTTTTATTTAAAATTATTTATTTCAAATAATTCAATTTCACACATTCTATTTACACATCCTCTATAGTAATATGGATCAACTTACACCATTGATATGCATATCCTTCAACAAAATACACTATAATTTTGTACATTTTCTTTTCAACACATTCCATGTCCATAAATATCATCTCATGGTACTTAATACTTTTCCTGGCTACCATTATATTGGTAGTACCAATAAAGGTTTATGTTATTGTTCACATGATGTGATCCAATATAATATAATCTCACTATATAACAATTGCTTATTCCATTCAAGGGAGGTTATATTTTATAGCCTAATTATGGTTCCCAAATTTAAAAATTATATGATCAGTTCCAATAGTAGTACTATTGGATTTCGTAGTAGAAAAATCTCTACATTAGCCATTAGTATTCATACATTTCATTCTTATATACACCATTTCTAAAAAATAGAACATAATGGAATATCTCAAATAGAAAGGAATTTTAAATAGTAATGTATATATTAAAATATTATGTAACTATTATCATAAATTTAAAATTTATGCATTTTGAATCTCAGAATCCTCAACATGATTTCATTAGGAAATTTATTATTTTTAAAACCTTTATAATGCCTTGTATGGGAATTTTGGATAATATAATTAATATCCATGAATATTTTGAAACTAGTTGTATAGGAAGTAAACACTCAAAGTGAACTAGAATAATGGACAAGATGAACTAAAACAACTCTTTTTAGTGTAATTAACCATTGATTCTTGTATTATAAAACTACAACCACTAATATTGTAATGATAGGGATACCTTGTTTAGGAAAACCACATAATTTACATTTCAAAAAAAATTATGATGATATTCTTTATATATCTCCAATGTATATCAGAAGGTAATGTTATCTAATCTACATTATTTATAATCTAGTTAAAAAGATTTCTAAAAAATCAGATTATTCAAATGATAATTACCCTGACTCATATATCCCAGAGAAAATTTCTACATTATTATATTATCATTGTTACGAGAGGTCAAATTCGAATATACCAATCATTTTTGTAGAAATTTAAAACAATATACATACATGATACCTATTTCACATTTGGGATAACAAATAAACATAGTAATGTAAAAAATTTAACATATGTGAACTCATTAAAAGAATTCTTCTCAATATATTATTAAAGGAAAATAATAACGGTGATCTCAAATGATATGTAATTGTTACATACATAAATAAAATATAATTAATTAATAAGTTAAAATCAATAAATCAAATTGGATAACTAAAAACACATTCTATTTAGTTATTAACATAACTATCATAATAAAATTACAAATAGTAAACATTGAAAGGTAAATAAATGTACACTCAATCCATTGAATCATTATGATTAGCATAGATATGAATCCATGGATAATATCATTTCTAAAATAACATTTATTATAATAATTGAGTTCAAAATAATGAAAATTATTAATTTTAGACGTCATAATCTCAAACAACATAATCTTTATATTATAAATATCATTCAAAAGACTATTTTAAATAATATGTAAAACCCTATTTCATTTGGAAAATGGATTTTTCCATGAGACATATGGATACATTGATGGGATATATCATTATATTCCCCACTAGTCACTATATTTAAAAAATCATTAATCATATATCAAATTATCAATTTAATACATGAAAAATGATTTATATTCAACAATATGTGTATTTAGTGCAATATATTTATGTTTTTGTATTAATTTAGTTAATTAAAAAGCATTCAATGTGAAAAATTTATATTTAAAAGGTGAATGGTTTAAGAAATAATACTATTTATGATACAAATAATATTGAAATTTTATAAAAATGAAATTTATAATGAAAAATGCTCTCATGAATGTTATTGTCTCAATATATCAATAAAACCCATATAATAAATAAACAAATTAGCATTGTCCATCAATTTATCATGAATATAGGTTTTTATAATAAAATATTATCATTTTTAAGAATAAAGGAATTTAATGTGAGATATTAAATTACTAATTTATTAAAAAAATTTCTTTTTAAAACCATTTAAATCATATTGAATAATAAATATTATGTAAAATTTTTATGTAGTTTGGGAAAGTACATTATTTCCATTCATTTTAAAAAATAATTAATTTTTATATTTTTCAAAAACATCTCTTTTGAAGAATATTATAATGATTCCTTTAAAATCCTTTATAAAATTCAACAATAACATAAATTATAAAAATAAATCATTTTAGTAATTGAATATAATATAGAAAATAGTTTTTAAGAAACATGGATAGGGAAGAAAAATATATGATATTTATAGGGAAATAAAATTAGTTTTCTCTTATACATTTATTCTCATGAGAAAATATGAAATTACATGAATTTTTTAATGAAAATATCAAAAAAATTAAATATAAAGGGTATAAGAAAATTATTGGAACTTATAAATAATAAATGAAAATATTTCGTCATGAATGTAATAGCAATCATAAAAGAAATATAGATTTTAAAATAGAGTCTCTCCATATCCGAAAAATTAAAATTATAAATCAGAAACTAATTAAGTTGAATTGAAACATTAACCATAACAATTAATGATTTATTCATGTTAAATTAAAATTGTTAATTATATACACCCCATAAAATTTAATAGTGTCATTTTAAAATACATTCATTTTTGGAATGGTAATTGAGAAAAAATCCATCGCCTCACACTCCCCATAGTTCAAAATAACTTTATCCTCTAGTATAATGGTTTTAAAAAATTTCATAAATTATACCATAAACTTATTCATGTTTACAATATCATATGTGATCCACATATAACATATCACCCCTCATTCATTAACATATATTTATTATTATTATTATTATTATTATTATTTTAGGTTATAATTTTATTTTCTGTCAAGTGTTTTTCCCTTGAATATTCAATTTATTGTGTACGGTACATAGTTCCATCAACTATAAAATGATATTAATTTCATAAATATCTCCCATAATATGTAGTTAGATTTTTTACAATAATAATTTGATGTTGAACAAGAAAATTAATCACATCACCTCATTGATATAATTGGTTATACATATGAATGAGTGATGATATCATTCCCCTGAAAAGATAAAGGGTATTTAAGTGGGTGAAATTTTAATTTTCTTGAATTTCTATAATGTTTTATTTTTCATATAAAGTCATTATTTCAATCATTAATACTATCCATGTGATTAAGTGGTTGAAAAAATTAAATTTTTTCATGAGGCGGTTGTCCACCGTACACACGAGGAATGGATTTGTCACCCATTTTATGGATAATGAGATGGATATGTATTATTACATTAACCAAATAACTTATTAGAATGTTTTATATATTTTTATTATGATATTTTATGTTTTAATACGTTATTTAATGTGATAAAAAAATAAATATCTTCATTAAAAATATTATATTCTCTTATGGAAACATCCTATGGATATCATATTAAGGACCCTAGGGATGGAATTATGGGAAGAGAACAACCTATATAATTTTTATAAGGATGTTAGTAATAGGTTCTATTTACTTTTTTTCTAATCCAATGGTCTTTATAGGTGTGAATAAGTTATTGAAGGGAGTACCCTGTTATAATTATGTAGAGGCCCAAACTCAGATAGGTTGTAGTTGAGGTCTACCATGAATTATAATTGAAAAATATGTAATTGAATCACATCCCAAATGAACAGTTTCGTACTCATTATAACCATATACATACATGAATGTTAAATTAAAATGGAATAACAAAATTTTAAAAAAACTTTTTTCAGTTTTTAGGATAATAACATTCTTCTATCTATAAAATCCTTGTATATCTTCATTACTTCATTGATTCATGGTTAAGTGAAATATAATAAGGGTGAGCGTAAATTCCCAGGAAAGAAAAAATACATTGTAACCAATACTGAATCAATGACTTTAGTGAATATAGAAATTCAATAAATATAACCATTTCTATTGAAATAACCAGATAATGAAAAATAAATATGGAATCGTATGAAACTGAAACACATTCCATTTAGTAAATGAATAGAAAATGAAATGTATATATTGAAATATCCATTCAAGATCTCGTGGATGAATAATAACTGAATTCAAAATGAATTTAATTATTAATTATTGGATGTATTTTATAAGGAACAAGAAAATCTATACTATCAAAAAATTTCAAAATATTTTTTTAAATGACTGATAGAAATTGATTTAATATTCATAACATATTTTTCTCATGAGAATATGATGATGCATCATAGGGTTATATGGAGTCTGGGACTCACCTGTCATCTCTAATCCATAACATTCCTCATATTGATAAATTAAAATAAATAATATGACTTATTAGGTAACCATATTGTATTAATAATAAGTATTTATCATATTATTCTATATTTGTGGATAAATAACAATAGGTATTGATGATATTGAATAATGTAAATACCCTATAAAAAACATTTTTTAGGGAAATAATCATTAAAAATTCAAAACAATCCCTCAACACTTTGAAACATTGGAATCATAATTATACTAAAGTAATGAAATTATATTATATTATAGTATACTGGGGATGAGAAAAAACATGATAATATGTGAAAAATGGCATTATATACACCATATAAATGAAACTAGATGCATAACCTCACAAAATGTATCAATGAAATGAAAATGAGATGAAGTTCCTTACATTGGATATTATTTTTCTCTGTGAATTTTTATTAATGAATAATATAAATATGTAAATAATTTAGATGATTTATATTCCTTTTCATGTTTATCATTAATTAAAATTCACTTATAACCATGTTTGAAACAACTATATAATTAATTATGTTTATATCGGGTATTTCGAGAAGATTTGGGTTCTATGTAAAAAAATGTCTGTGGGTACACTAGGGTTAAAAAGGTAATTATATAACATCTAAAAAAGTTTATATAGACACAATGAAAATATTTATACAGAAATTATATTTTTCAAACCAATAATTAAATATGGTTTCTGAAAATTAATCAATGTTAAAATAATGGAGATGGTGTGACATAGTTACAAATGAGTGAAGTTACCATTTTTCAATGATTGTTATAGAAAGAAGTAACGAAACTATATATCATTATATAATGATAATTATATACTAATTACAGTTTTATTTAATCATATATACTTATATATATTTCATGTTATGTAAAAGGAATCACTTCTTGTTGAGGAAGTCCACATGTCTATGACCGATGTTATCACGTTTTATTGTCTGAAGGGGTAATAAAGAAAAATATATTAATTATCATTATGAAAAATTAATTATTTCACGAATATAATAAATTTTCTTATATATATTTTTTTATAATTAAAACCATCTTTTATACTTTCCATGTAATGTGTGATCATATCCCTTCGCTTTTAGGAGACAGTAGTCCACAATTCCTCAAATGATGTTATCATTTTCAATCAAAATAGAGAGAATAAAGTTATGTTTTATAAGAGAATTAAATATTTATAAATAAATTATAAATTTCATATTTAACATATATAATCATATTATCTGTCATAATTAAAACGCATGACAGTTGTTGATGTAGAAGCGAACATTGAGTTTTATTGTTGTAGTCCTTTATTCACATAAACGACATGTTGGTTACCAATTAGAGGGATGTTTTTTATGGGTAGGTATAACCATTAATATAAAAAAATAAAATTATATTTATAATATTTATTATGTTATATATTAAATTAATAATAATATTTTAGGGGGTGAATAATGGGAATAAACTAAAGAGCATTATGAAAGATGTTACCTCTTATTTGGCTAACTTCTTTTGGATTCCTTCAAATGGCTTCCTTGGATGGAATTTTCTCCTATGGGAGGTTTATAGGATTAGTATAGGTATTTTTAGGATAATTTAATTAACATATTGTTTGCAATAATGTGTCTTGAGAGGTGCGAGGAAGTGGAAGGAGAGGAAGCCTTTTATAGAGGAAGATTACTGGCACTCTGGTAAATTTTGGAAAAGGGAATTACATCGAAGTTTTTTATATATATTGTTTATAAAATAATTCTATAAATTATATCTAATGGATGATAGTGACTAAATATGTTGATAAAATTTATTTTGGACAAGTTTATAGGTTATTTGGGCTCATAAGATTATGTTTTAGTCACCGGATAAACTTAATTTCAACTTAATCATTGTTATTAATTTTAAACCATTTAATATTTGTTATTGTAAGAAAACTATTTGACCACATTATAAATTATAAGTAATTTTTATTTAAATCATGTTATAAATTTATCCAATTTTTCATAACAAAAGTGGCAGAAATTAATTTAAATATAATCCTGAAGGTGGGATGGAAATACATGTTTTCAAAGTAAAAACGTTCAAAAGATAACTATATTTTTATATTCATTTGAAAATTAAATTGATTAAAATGAACCATATTGAATTAAATTATTAAAAATTAATGTAATTAAACTTTAAAACCAATTTAAAAAATTATTTTCCTTAAAAATAAATTATATAAAAAATCTGTTTATAATTAAAATTTAGTATTTTTTAATATACACTAAAAAATATAACATTCCAAAAAATAAAAAAATACACCCTATCATAATATTATTGATCCAATTAAATATATTAAATTTATATTTAAGTATAATTTTTTATAAAAGTTCAAAAAATTATTTTTAAAATTGATTCTCCACTAAATGGTGGTGAAAGTGTCTTAATAAATATATAGGTTTTTATGAGAAATATTAGGATTATTCTTATATTATACAATTGAAATGTATTGAATTAATATCAAAAATATTTTATTGAATATAATAAATATTTATTTAATTAATATAATTCTTTAAAGGTAAATAATGTAAATTTTTAGTATAAAATAGCTTTTTGAGGATAAATATTGTTTTCTATAAAAATATTTTTTTTCAATTGGATATTATATACATTTATAATTTATTTGTAACCAATATATTAGTTTTATATTTTTGTAAACCCTATAAAATCTTATGTTATTAACAAATATTCATAACAACTAGTTTATATCATATTATATCAAATAATAATATTTTAATAATATATTATTCTTTGATGTAACTTTTTATTACGTGCAATGCAAGCCATTCAAAAACTCATCGATGCGTGTGATGTAATATAACTGAGTGTCATTTGAATTGAATTATGTAAAATATATTTAATATATGAAAAATTTAAATTATATTATAATGTATTGGGATATTATATTCCCTTACCCTCTTTGTATTTCATGTCATACACGCTATCAAAGTCTATATCGTTAATTTTGATTTTTGAGGTGTTACATTCTCCTTACCTAAATTAAATTGTATCTTTTCAATTTAATCTCGGTCTTGGTGATAATATTTTGATATTTCTTATGTCTTAAATCCCACATCCTGATAAGGGTTCAAAATAAATCCTCCAGAATATAATAGAATAGGAAGAACAAAGGTCACATGGAATAACATATATCCAGGTTTATGAGTAGGCTAACAATGATGGAAAGTAGATATACCTACTATGATGAAAGGAGTAAATATTCATAAGTAGTGACTGGGGTAATATATAAAAAACAATTGAATGATCAATATAATTTTTAAGGACACAAATCTAGAAACATACAATGATCTATAAGACAAACAGTTCAACAATAATTAAGATATTAAGACAACATTCTTTTTTGATCATTTCACTTCTGTTGAGTACTTATTTTACTATCTATGAATATGGTATAACATAGTTACATAAAATATTTATATTTCAAAATATCATCCAATGGTTGTGATTTTATAATTTCCATTTCATCCATTATTTCTAGGAATTTATATCTTAAAAATAACATTGATTCCTAATGCAATAAAACAACAATTTAGCGGATTGTAAGGCATGTGAAAGAGTGACAAGTCTAAGTATTTGTCTATAATTGTTCACCAACATTAGTATGGTTAATAAATTAATAACTAAACATAAAAAATCTTCAATATTATTTCATAATTTCTTTTTATTGATCATATAATTTATATTAAAATATAGAAACTCAAACTAGAATAATTTGTAGGTCAGTGATTCGTTTGAAAACCTTATCATCTTTCGATTGTTATTTCAAGACCCTCAATCCTTCTGAACTTGATTTGATTTCTCCCAAAATATAGCATTTCCTTTATTAAACCATATTAATAAAAAAATATGATGTACATCCTTGATATAAAGTTAACTAATAAATATCCATTAAATTAATATCTTCAATACAACCCTAATACATAAATACATCATCCACTTCATTCCGTATAGATTCTTCTATGGTCTAGTGTTTATCGACATGAAGAGGGAATTGACTTGTTTAATTTCCAACCTCCCCACATTTATAAAAAATAATAATAAAGGATTTATTAGGGTGTGTTTTATTTCCATTCATCAAACTCTTCATTTTACCCTACAAATTCTCCACTTTATGCTCTTCTTTCACTCCCTTAAATCATTTCCACATTCCATTGAGACACTATACATGGTATATACTTACACATTCCTTACATGAGGAAAATATAACCTTGTTCTCTTCATGGTCTCCACCACTTGAGCTCTTAGTAATCTTCTAGATTCTATTGTTGGGTTTTTTCGTGAGTTAGTATGGGTATATGTTGTTAATCATATTTTGAGAAAAAACGAATCGGAATAAAGATGATATATTTCACTCCTATGAAAACCTCATTTAGTTTTTCATTGTCAAAAGCTTATCCTTCTAGTTCAATAATAACATGACTTTTTCTGTTACTATCAACTAACTAAAGAGAAAAATCTATATTGTGAGAAGCAACAATCATAGAAAAACATATAATCTTTTATAGGATATCAATATCATTCCACATTAAATTCAACCTAAAAATACATATGTTTTTCAAAGGTTATTCATTCCAAAAATACTTTATAATGGGTTTTGTAGAAAATATAAATTATCTTAATCATTTCACCATGGATTTTCAAAACTGGTTCTCAATATGTCCCCTTATCATGGACCTGGTTACAACGAGTTAGGCGTGGAACACCAAGTAAGATTTGTTACCCCTAGGTACATATGTTCCAAAATCATGTACAGTTGTAGTATTTATAAATGGATGTACTTATAGAAATATCCACATAATCTCTCCAATACTATAACATTAGTATGTTCTTCAATACCTATCCTCAAACTCTATCTCAATGTTACGTTATATAATCTATATTTTCCTAAATCTAGTTCCCATGTATGATAATAAATTTTCACTAATAAAAACAATAGTGAATAAACCCCTGATTTCTTAGATCCAGTGTTTTATATCAATAACATTGGCATAAGAAAGATGTAAATTTTTTACCAAATGAACGAACATTTTATTATTCGTAGTAAAACAAATTGATACATGAGTCTTACATTAAAATTGAAGACACTAATTAAAAAAATCTTCATTCAAGCACAAAAACTTCATTACATCTATTATATCCATGCATATATTTCATAATTAATTGATTCTTGGGGAATGATAATATAATAAGGGTGATCTAGAAATTTCTACAAGGAAACAATACGATAGAAAAATAATGAGTCAAATATAATAGTTAATATTTAAAGGTAATCAATAGAAACATATTCAATTAAAATAACTAGATAATGAAAATCAAATGTGTCAATGTAAGAAATTTAAATACTTGTGATTTAATTAATGGAATAATAATGAAATTATTCTATAAATATTTCGATGAAAGATCTCATTGATGAATAATAACTAAAATCAAAATATTGGTAATGGTTAATTATTGACATAATGTATGAGGAAAACAAAAATGTATACCATCAAGACCATTCACAAGATGGTTTAAAACAATGAATTGGAATCCTTTTTAATTTTTTCAACTTATCTATCTCATGAGAACCTATTGATGAATCATGGGGAAATATAATGTCATGGACCCACTCATCGTTAATAGTCCAAAGAATTACTTATATTGAATACTCAAAAAAATATTATGCCTTATAAAATTAATATATTGATGATGAATATATATTTTTTAATTATTCCCCAATTTATGATAAATAACGATAATTATTTATTACATTATTTAATTGAAATACCATTGAGAAAAAAATTCTTGGTGAAAATAATCATTATGCATTCCAAAGTTCCCTATAGCACTTGGAAACATATAAATCACAATTCCCATTAAGTAATAACATTTCTTAATAATATATTATCATGAGAATAACTCAATTTTTTATATAAATTTTCAAACTGAAATATATACACCATGTAAAAAAACCTACATTCATAACCATACAAAATGTCACAATTTAATAAAATTGAGACCAAATCCCATACATTATGTCTGATTTTTCTCATGTTTATTTATAATCATAAACACCAAACATATGTTATTTATTTACATGATTGTGAAATTTTTTAATGTTTATCATAACATTTTTTTCATTTATTACTATGTTGTATACAACTACTTAGTCAATTATTTTTACGTCGGGTAGTTTGAAAGTTTTATTTGTATGTGTCAAAAACAACATTAGTATGTCATATTTGGTACAAGATGTCATTATATAATATTTATAGAATAATAATCATCACAGAATTATTATATTTCTTCCTAAATTATTATTTTAAACCCTTTTTTTATATATGGTTCTGAAAAATTAATAAACGTTAAAACCACGAAGAAGGTAGTCTGTACATACTCATGGGTAATGTAACCATTTTTCAATGACCATTTTGGAATGAAGGTAAGTAACACTATATAATTACATAACTGTCATCATATCATAAATAGCAATTTATTTAATCATATATTATTAAATATAGAAATCTTGACATATAAAATTAATCACATCTAGTCGAGGAGGTGGTAGTCAACACATCCATGACCAATGTTAACTCTTTTCTGTGCGTGAATGGGTAATAAAAAATGAAATATAATATATTTATGTAAAGGTAATTATTTCATTAATATCATATAAAAGTTTATTATGTCACTTATTTTTAATTAAATCCATACTTTTTTATTTTCCATGTATTATATGATCGGATCACATCACTTTTAGGAGACAGTAGTCCACACATCCAAAAATGATGTTATAATATTTAAAGAAAAAGGAAAATAGAAATGTATGTTTTATAAAATAACTAAATAGGAATAATGAAACTATAAATATATTATATAACATATATAAACATATTTTACACCATAATTCCCAACCCTGATAGGTGGTAATAGAAATATGCATAAATTTATTTAGGGAGGTGGTAGTTTGTTATACACATAAATGGTATGTTCTCTACCCATTAGATGGATGTGTGTGTATGTGTAGGTCTAAACCATAACATAATAAAATCCTAGTATATTTAAAATAATGATGTTGTTATATATTTATGGAATAATAATAGCTTAGGGGTTGAAGAAAGAGAATAAAACTGAAGTGCTTGAGGAAACATTTTATGTATCCTTTGTGTAATCCTTTTATATTCCACCAAAATACTTACTGGAATGGATTTATTCTGAAGGGGAGTCTTCTAGTACTAGGTTATGTATATTGAGGAGCTATATGGGAAGATTTTTTTCATGATAAAAAATTATTTATAGGTGTGAGTAAGTGGGAGCATATGAGGCATTTTTATATTGGTGGAGGAGTGGCACTCTTTTAAATTTTAGAAAAGGGAATCACACCCATGTATTACCATTTAATATAGATCCAATAATGGACCACATTTGATCTAAGGGAGTATAGGGTTGATATATGTAACTTCTCAAAAATTTAAAATATTTTTCTTTTTAAAGAAAACTAATATATTCTATATATTTTAAGTAATGCAACACTAAGGTAGCTTGTGTTAAGTGCTTGGGTGATGTTATTCAATAGCTTTCATTATAGGCAATAATGAGTTTTACTAAACAAAATTATATTATTAAAATTTTATTATAAGATATAACTAAGCTGGTAAATATTTATTTATGAATAGTATAAACAAAAATTTTAAATTTATATATATTCCATATAATTTTGAGATTTATCTTATGTGTTTTCTTGACAAGATTTATGAAAAAATCTAATTTTTGAACTAAATGAGGTATTTATTAAAAATTTTAATTTTACAACCTTTTAATGGAGAACCCATTTGAAATCTATTTTTTGACACATTTGGAATTTTAATATGTAAAAACTATTTTATTAATTGAAATTTGAATCTCAAAATTATCTTTTCTTTATTTTTGGTATTTTTCTAAAAAGATTCTTTTTTGATTAATAGAGAAAAATAACACTTTAACGTTAAAAACTGACATTTAGTTTAAATATTAATTTCCAAAAAAATATTTTTTTAAATTGAAAATATATCAATAATAAACATATTTATCAAATTTTGTTTATTAGTATCAATTATTATTTAAATTTGATGTAAAATCATACTCAACTATTGAATGTTTCCTTTTACCCACCTACTTACTGCAGCTATGGAATTACTAATAGATATTATTGTTTTGACTTTGAGAATCGAATAAAAAAACATGCATACATGGTTATAAAATGTTAAGACCCACCTTCACCATGATGAGGTAAGTGACAAGAGATTGCCAAAACCTTCTTTATTCATGTTGAAGGAGATATAATGACTCCCGAGACCCACCTTTAATAGATCTCAGAGTGAAGACTATCACCAAGGGTATAAAATCACACACAAAATGGAAGGTATTACTCTTTTTATTTTGTAGGATCATGGGATAAGAAAATAAATCCCAAACAACACCAATACTATAATTAAAATAAAATCCAAAACAATCCATTCACATAGACATCTTCCAATAATTAGTTCTAAAAAAAACATAAAACACCCGAAGAAAGTACCAAAACAAAAGAAAAGAAACAACTTTAGTAGTCCCATCATCCAAAATAGTAGGGTCTATCATGGTCCTCGAAGTCCTCCTAGATACCTGAAAGCAGTTTTATATACATAGGGGGAATATACTGGTATAACCAGTAGGGAAAACCAAAATCCCTCAAGAACAGGTGGGGGGAAATTCTAATACCCCATGAGGAAAGGATATAACCAAAACACCTAGAAAGAAAACTATCCACCCAAACCTCACCAAAGAACACTCCCTAAATAATGCAAGGCATGTAAAGTAATAGTAATGGCACATTGATATTTGTAATCCCCACAACCCTTTCCCACTAACTATTGAAGACATAATATGTGTCAGACGTCCCCCGCCATTCACACCACATTCCCACTTCCATACCCTGCCCGCACACTCCTGGGATACCATAACCACACATCCCGACTGCAAAAACTGAGCCACAACAACCACATGTAACAACACCAGCAGACACATGGTCTTGAACAACTAATGCCACGCCTGAAGACACATGGGCCTCATCCCAAAGACACCTGGGAAAAAACCTTCCCACAAACACCTAGGCCAACCACCACAATGTACCCTTCCCAAATAATCATGGGATAAAATGGACATCATGGCGTCACGTCTTTCCCGATGAGTCTTTGGCTACTCGGGAAAGGGAGTAGAAAAGGAGGAAATAACTAGCCACTCACATGGGTGTTTGGAAAATCACCCCCCCCCCCCCCCGTGAAATGGGGGTATTCGGAATGAGGTGCACAACATGGGTGAGGTGAGAATAAGAAAAATAAGAACTAAATTATACATATATATAACCAAGATCTCATCCCAACCTTGGGGTTTCAAAACCAGCCCATACACAAGCACCCTAATTTCTATTCATTCATAAAAAAGTATAACAGCCACAACTATGTCACAACTCATTCCTAGAAAAAAATTCCCCTTTGAATCCATTATTCTTATCACATTCATGTGGTTACATTTAAATGATTTTTTCTAGTGGGAATCTAACAATCATGGCCACAATCCAAGGATGATAAAAAAACAATCACCAAAATTAAGCATTCACACCCTGTTCTCTTGTAAATTCACCACAACAAAAGGGGTTTGTGAGATCCCTAGAAGTATTGGAACCAAACGATGCCCTAGAATTCAGTACCACATGGCCTTAGATCCATAAACTAACAACAAAACCACAATAGGGGGTCCCATCCCCATCCACGTCACCTCACAAGAATCATTCAGAACAGCCATACACATCATAATAGAGCAACGATTTTTTCAGATTTAAAAAAACAATTTCAATAGTTATTTATTTCTGTCTGGTTAATCGGGGTGACCACACAAATATTCTAATTCATTTGGAATCCATTTAATCATCCATTTTTACGTGATTGACCAATTTCTATGTTACATCCATTCAATCACAGAATTATACAGAAAATCAAGGTTTATTAGTGAACAATAAAGGACAACCAACAACCGTGATTTTCATTGAATATATGTCCGTACAATTCAAAACATACAAGGAAAGGTAAAAGAGTACCACAACATTATCAAACACAAAACTTCATTCTTTAAAAACCATTTATTGTCATAACTAATGTTTGATTTCATCCATCCTCATAGGAACATTATCATACCCACCCGGTATGATGCACAGTAAAGTGAGATAATGGAAAAACCCTACCTGGATGATCAATGATAGATTTTTTTCTCCTCATGCCAATAACTGGGATGAGTGAATTATATGGGAGGAACTATGGGGACTCCAAGAGTGAGAAGGAAAGGCTCCAGCATAGGTGTTCCACTGGCCTCGGGAAGGGAAGACTCCAAATGCACCAAGGAAAGGAAAGAGACTAGTCAAGAAGAAGAAACCAGAAATTCTCGTGTCATAAAAAGGAGAGATCCTTTAGTTACAGAATTTGAATTTTTAATGTATTTAAAGGCAGATCGTGGTTTCACCATGCGGTTGGATAGTTACACACGATGGAAATATTTGTTATATAATAATTCTCATTGGAGGGGTGTCCATAACGACTATGATTTAAATTATTTCATCTAATGAGAGGAAAATAGGTATATTGAGGGACGCCCCACTCCTAGTGTATTTAAAAAATTAATTTTGGTGCTAAAAACAGCGTTGAACCACATTAAAAAGGTTTAAAAACATAAAAGTGGTGTTATGGGAAATCCGGAGGAAGGAAACCCCGACACCCCTCTATGGCCGATTGGTGAGACATATCAGTGAAACCGATCGGTGGAGCTGATCAGGTGAAGCAGGTCAGGAGAAGTTGATCAGTGAAACTGATCGGGTGAAAATGATTAGTGAAATTGATCTGTGAAACCAATGGATGAAACCAATTCGTGAAACTGGTGGGTGAAACTGATGGGGTAATCCGATTGGTGAAACCGACTGGTGAAATTGATTTGTTAAAATGATCAGTAAAACTGATGGGTGAAACCAATAGGTGAAAATAACCAGTGAAACCGATGTGTGAAACTGATGCGGCGAAACTGATAAGTGAAATAGATTGATGAAACTGATGGGTGAAACTGATCGGTGAGACCGACGGGTGAAACCGATCGGTGGGACCGATGGGTGAAACCGATCAGTGAGACCGATGGGTCAAAATGAATAGTGATACCGATTGGAGAAACTGGTGGTGCCAATCCCTGAAGCTAATAATGTGAATATGATCAGTGAAGATGAGCTTTGAAACAGATCTGTGGCTCTAATTAGTGAATAAAATCAGTGAAACTGATCTATGAGACCAATGGGTGGAACTGATTGGTGAGACTGATCAGTGGCACTGATAGGTGACAACACAATGACACATTTCCACTGACACCAACATCCTCCTGACTCCCCGATGGTTTCTAGGACACCCCACCACATAGAATTTTGAAATTTAATGGACAAGTATGGTCTTGTCCATTACATCAGATACCTATCAAATTATACATGTCCTTGAGAATACAATAGTAACTCGAACAACCACTCTAGAAGATACCTCTCAGGGAGAACTACCCCAAACAGCCATATGAATCCCAAGGATCACATTGTCCTTACACGTTGATCAGGGAGTTCTTTCCTCCGTGTCAAGATTATATCTTCTTTGGGTGTCACTAACTCTTCCTTGTGGGTTTAATCGCAATTGCACTATTGTATCTTGATTAGGAATCAGGTTCTCCCTTTCCCACATATCGGGACATTTCATAAACATTCACAAGGTAAGGAAACAAATAATATCATGAACCAGTAGGGTTAGAATTACATCACAACATGTCACAAAAACAAGAACATCAAGAAAGGTTTGGAACAAAAACTCTAACAGTTCTAGGTACAGGGCACACATTTGACCTTCTCGCTCACGAGTAGTATCCTCAATGCCACCATGCATCCACAAGAAATAAACCAATGGTATGGTTTGTCCACGATGAACTCTCTCCATTCAATCCTTAATACTCACTGGTCACTCCACGAATGTAGCATCATCCCTTATATCCAACTCTCCTCAGTCAATGAAATTGGAATCAATGCATAGATATCGATGAAGTTGGGAGATGTAGAAAATGTTGTGGATCCTTTCTAGACGAGGAGGCAATGCCATCTGATATTCCACCTCCCTAACTCTCCCCAACACTTTTAAAGGTCCGATGAAACTAGGACAATGATTTCTCCACTTGCCGAAACATCACTGCCCATGTCGAGGGGAAACCATCAAGAACACAAGTTCTCCAATCCTTGAACTCCACGAGCCTCCTCCTACGATAGATATATGACTTCTTCTAGTCATGGGATGCCTTCATCCTCTCATGCACAAGATAAACCTTCTTCGTTGTACTCTGTACTACCTCATGGCCTAGAACACCAGCTTCCCCAGCCTCAGTCCAGCGCATGGGGGAAGAACGCATCCTCTCTTACAAGGCTTTAAATGGTGTCATGCCAATAGTAGAGTGATAACTATTATTATAGTCAAACTCTACTAAGGAAAAATGTCATTCCTGTTATCCTCCAAAGTCCAAAACTCAATCCCATAGAATATCCTCCATTATATGTATGGTTCACTCAATATTCCCATCTGTTTGGGGGTAAAAATCATTACAAAGGTGTATCTGGGTGCTAAAATCATGATGCAATCCCATCCAGACTCATGAGGTAAATCATGCATCCCAATATGAGACTATGGACCTCAGAACCCCATGTTACCACTACACCTCATCCACATATCTCTGCACTACGAAACCCACCACCCTCAACTCCTTGAACCCTGGGTAGTCCTGTGATGAAATCCATCGAGATGCCCTCCCACTTCTACTCGGGGATATCTAAATTCTACAAAAAACCTCTTGCGATGTGGTGTTCAGCCATCACATACTGACACACCAGGAACTTCTCCACAACCTCCACCACAACCTATTTCATCACAGGCCACAAAAACGGTTCCCTCTGGCCATATTACATCATTGAAACTCTTGGGTGTACTGATACGAGTGATTTATGTAACTCAAGGAGAACTCCATCGTTCATTATCTCTAGGAAAAAAACATCCCTCAAAAATTCATCTCATGCTGACCATCCTCTGACCACCCTTCAAGAGCATTGCCATGGATAACCCGATCGTACATCACTTCACTCTCTATGTCTCCACACTAAGACTCCTCCACCTGCATCAATAGAGTGGACTCAAATGTCATCTGAAACATAAAACCTCTACAACCATCCACCTTTTCATCTAGGTGTAGGGAGTCCAACTCATCCATTTCCTTCCAAGCATCCATTGATTCCTGAACAGATTCACTCTATGAATTCCCTCTCAAGTCATCAGCCACAAACTTCCCCTTACATTAAATGTAATATATCTCAAAGTTGTAGTCCTGAAAAAACTCCACCAACATTTTTTGTTGTATGTTCAGGTCCAGATGGGTATTTATATGCCTCAAACTCTGGTGAAATGTGAAGACCACATAGTGCTCCCAGATAAGGTAATGAGGCCACATCCTCAACCTAAACAATATTTCCACATGATCTAGGTCGTGGGTGGCATGGTTACAATCAAAAGGATGTAACTACATAGACCCATAAGATATCAATCTACATTTCTGCATTATCACACACCCCATCCCAAGTCTAGAAGAATCACAAAACACCTCATAAAACACCCCTTCCTCTAAAAACCTGAGCACTAGAGCGCTGACCATTCTTTTCCATCAAATTGAATAAAGATACATGACACTACTCACTCCACATGATGGGCTTGTCCTTCCTAGTCATAGATATTAAAGGAGTTTGAACTTGAGAGAAGTCGGCTATGAACCTACGATAATAGCCTGGATAACCCAAAAAACATAGAACCTTACTCAGATTTATGGGAGCATCCCCTGAAAAAACTACTTCATCCTTTTACGGATCAACCTCTATCCCCTGCTAAGACACCAAGTCTCTATGTAAATGCACTTATCGAGTTTTGAACCTTCATTTGGAAAATATCCAATAGAGCTGGTGATGTCGAAGGATCTCCAAGACCATATTGAGGTTCATAGTATGTTCCTCCATAGATCATGGGTAGATCAAAATACCATCAATGAAAACAATGATGAACCGGTCCAGAAACTTGGGGAAAACAGAGTTCATGAGACCCATGAACATAATAGGTTCATTTGGAACCCTGAATGACTTGACTACGAACTCAAATTGCCTATACAAGCACCTGAAAGTAGTCTTCAGGATATCACTATCCTTCTACCTTAACTGGTGATACCTAGACCGCAGATCATTCTTGGAGAACCAACATGATCCCATTAGCAGGTTGAAGAGATCGTTTATCCTCGAGGGAGTGTAACGGTTCTCAACATGTTAACTCATTCAGTCTCTGAAGTCTATTCATATCCTTGAACCACCATATGGCTTCTTCGTGAACAAGACCAGATCACACTATGGGGATATGCTGGGTTAGTCAACACCCTTCTACATCAACTGATTAATCTGAATATGAAATTCCCACAACCTAGAAGCTACCATCGGATAAGGTGACATCGAAATCAGACAGGTACCGAGTTTTAAGTCTCTCTCGAACTCAACATCACGTTTAGGGGGTAGAGTCACAACCTCCTAGGAAAAAACATCTAAGAAGTCTCTAACCTCTCTTGAAACATCCATCATCCCATCAACCACTCATTTTGTTGAAACCTCTTCCAACTTAGATAAAAGATTCTCCACATGTCGTCTCCCCCTTTGAAAACTCAATTCGCCAACAAAACCAACATGTTGGCCATCCTCATCGGAGAACATGACTCTTTTATGGAAGTTGTCGATAACAGAATTCATAGAAAATAGCCATTACATTCCAAGTATGACATCGTATGGTTGTATCTGTAGTAGAAGGAGATCCCAAATAGACTAATACGGCCCAAAAATTACTCTTAATCCCCGAAAAACATCAAACAGGTGGGTATGACCCCCAACTGGCATACTCAACACTAGGCACAAGGAGAATCTCTCTATGTCTAGGGCTAAGGCATGGAATAGACTATGTGTATCAAAGGAGTGCTAAGCTCTTGAATCAAACAAGGTGTGGGGAAGATATCAAAACAAGATGATCGTACCTGGAACAACTTCTTTTCCTGTAGGAACTACTACCTCTGTAGTGTGCAACTACCCAGGCCCAGCTTTTCTGCCCCTTGCCTATCGACTGCCTCCTCGAACATGCCTTGGTTGATGTCCTTGAGGAGTGCCCTGAGGTAAAACTCCTCCTATGACGTCTGCTCTAAGAGGAATAGTATCTCAGTGTCCCTACTGCTGCTATAGAAAGGGACTGGATGGAAACTGTTGATGCTGAGGTGGGAGCAAAACCTGCCTACCCCCTCTGTACTACACTCAGTTTGAGCACGGATTTTGAGGTTCCCACAGACACCACAGATAATTTACCTCAGTCCTGGCCCCGTAAGTAAAGGGCGGGGACTAGGTGATCGAAACTGAAACTACTGGGTCATGCTTCCCACTAGCTGAAACCTAGATGGCCTTGATGCGGTAGGCCTACTGCTGACTGCCTTCCCCTATGATGAGCCCAACTAGATCCCCTCTCATGGAACAGCTCCCAGTGTGTGTATCCTCTATACCACTTCAGCCTTTTTTGGACATCCAATTACGTCGATAGGGTGAAGGGAGAAATAGAATACTGAAGAGAAGGTCAGAGTACCTCCTATAAACTTCTCCCACAAAGCACATGATCCAGAAAAAGTTTAGGAGAAAATTTAAGATGATCTAAGAACACGATCCCCAACGCCCACACTGACATGTTCCCCAACTTTAGGGAGAGTAGATCCTGCTATATTTCCGCCTTCATCGAGGAAGAGAGGAATTATTCTTAGAATCCCCTCTCAAAGTCAGTTCAAAAAAAATCAACCTCCTTATTCTCCCCATGATAGAGTGTCCACAACTGTCTCCCCAATCCACAAATCTAGATTTCTATCAGAGGAGCCCTACACTCTGTCATAGCATAGATAAAGCTAAAATCTATCACAAGCTCCTCGACCCAGCTCTCTATCTCTATGGCCGAGATGCGGCCCTTATACTTCGCAAGAGTCTGCCAATGAAACGCATAAAGTGTCCTCTGCCATTGGTCATCAACCACATCTTGATCAGTCCTCTGTTGACTATCTTGATCAGCCAACTAGGCCTTGATTGCCCACCCTACTCATGGTCATCGACAGGGTGCCATAGCTGCTTGTTAAACATTTTATGACAATGTAGTGGATTTTTTAAAAAATATTTATAATTTGTTTGATTAATTTAGATTCACACAACACCCAGAACACAAGTAATTAAATGTGTGTACCTTCCCTAGGGTCTCTACCCTACAATCAGTGTAGCCTCACATGGTCGTTCAGTAGGTCCCAAGTCCTTGCATCAGATCACAAGGGCCCCTAAAATATCGTGTCCTATCTGGTCATCCTAAGCCTATTTCATAAACAATGATTTCCAACCACTATTTTACTACCATCCCATGAAATCCTCATTGTTCCTAACCCTGATCTCTATCCTATATCTCAACCATATCATCTGGTACCATTCTATCATGAACCACTGTCACCATGATGAGGAAGGGACAACAGTTTTCAAGACCCTTACTTATTCAAGTTGAAGAAGATATAATGACCCCCAATACCCGCATTTAATAGATCCCAGAGTGGTGACTAAAACCAAGGGTATATAATTACATGAAAAATGGAAGGAATTACCCTTTTTTTATGAGGATTGGAGGATAAGATAATAAATCCCAAAAAACACCAAAAATGGAAGTTAAAGTAAATCCAAAACAATTCATTCCCATATTCATGTTCCAATAATAAGTGCTACAAAAAATACAAGAAAAATCTAAAGTAAAGTACCAAAATAAAAGAAAAGAAACAATGTCAATGGTCCCAATGTCTGAACTATTAGGGTCTGGAACAGTCCTCGAAATCCCACTAGAGACTTGAAACCAGTTTTATATACAAAGGGTGAGTATACATGTATTCCCAAAAGGTAAATCATAAATCTCTCATGCAAAAGTGGGGAGGCATTCTAATGCCTCGTGAGAAAAAGAGAAAACCAAAACACATAGTAAGGAAACTATCAACCCAACCCTCATAATGGAACGCTCTCCAAATAATGCAATTCAGGTAAAGTAATAATAATATCACATCAATATTTGCAATATTTTCATACCCCACACCACCTTCCCACCTGTTATTGATGAAATCCTACACGTCAAACCTCCCCCACCATTCTCACCACAGTCCCACTACCATACCACCCCGCACACATCTAGGATACCGCTGAAAAACATCATTCCCACAAACACCTGGCCCAAAACAACCACATGTATCCATTCCCACAGACACCAGGGCCCTAACAACTACATCAATGCCTAAATACACAGAGGCCTCATCTCGATGACACTTTTGATACAATCGGCCCACACACACCTGGGCCGACCACCACAATGTACCCTGCTCAATGAATATTCAGCTAAAATGGACCTCGGAATGTCATAGCCTACCTAATGAGTCTTGTTCTACGCTGGAACGTGATCAGAAAAAGATCAAATAACTATCCACTCATATGAGTGTTGGGAAAAAAACCCTCCCCCATGAAATGGTGGTGTTTAGATTAAAGTTATCAACATGGTGGAGGCATGAATAAGAAACATAAGAACTAAATTATACATATAGGTAACCAAGAACAAATCCTAACCTAGGGGTTTTAAAACCAACCCATATACAAGCACCATTTTTACTATTCATTCATTAAAAATTTAATAGTCCCAACCAAGTCCCAACTCATTCCTGGAAAATGATTCCCCTTAGAACTCATTCCTGTTATCGCATTCAAGTGTTTCCATTTAAATTATTCTTCACTACTGGGAATCTAACAGGCATGGTCACAAGCCATGGAATGAAAACAACCAAGCACCGAAATTAAGCATTTACACCCAGTTCATTTGTAAAGTGACAACAACAAAAGGGATCTGTGTGATCCCATGAAGTAGTGGAACCAATACAAGCCCCAACATATGGTCCCGCATGGCCTCAGATCCACAAAACAACAACTGCACCATAATAAGGGATCACATCCCCACCCATGTGACCTCACAAGCATCAAGATGAAAAACTATACACATCATCAGAACTTAGAAAGTGATTTTTCAGATTTAAACATACCATTTCTTTTATTCATTTTTTCTATTTGGTTAATTGGGGTGAACACATGAAGAATTTTTATTCATTGGTAATCAATTTAATTAATAATTTTTATTTGATTAACTTGATTCAATGTTACAGCCATTCGATTAAAAAAATATCTTGAAAATAGAGGTTCATTAGTGCCAAAGAATGGACAACCAATGACCAAAATTTTCAATAGACTTATGCCCATACGATTCACAATATATAAGAAAAGGTAAAATATTATTAATACATCGTCAAGCACATCCCTTCATTATATAAAAATCATTTATTATCTTCATTAAGTATTTGATTATCCATCCCCGTAAGAACAATATCATACCCACCACGCATGATACATAGTAACGAGAGATGACGAAAAAACCCTACCTGGATGATCAACGATCCAAAAATTTCTCCTCGCACCAATAAATGGGATGTGCGACAAGCTGGGAAGGAACTTCATGGACTCCATGCTGGGGAGGAACTTCGGGGACTCCCAACACACGAGGGAACGGAAAAAAGACTGGATAAGAAGAAGAAAAAGGAATTCTCGTTTGATTACAATGTGGCATCCCAATGTTACGGGATATGAATTTTGAATGAATTTAATGGGGGATCGTGGTTTCAACACATGGTTGGATAGTTAATCAGGATGGATTTAATTTTAATTTAACAATTCTCATTGGAGGGGTGACTATAATAGCTGTGCTTTAATTTATTTCATTTACAGAGAGAAAAATGAGCCCATTGGGGGTCGCCCAACTCCAAGGGATTTAAAACATTGTTTATGGAACTAAAAATGGCCTTGAACTAATATAAAAATGTAAAAAAACATAAAAGTGTATTTATGATAAATAATGTGGAAGGAAACCTCAACACCCCTCTATGGCCGATTGCTGAGACTGATCAATGAAACTGATCTGTGGAGCTGATCGGCTGAAGCGGATCTCATAAAGCTATTCAGTGATAGTAATACAAGAAATCAATGGGTGAAACTAATCAGTGAAACCGATTGGTGAAACCAATGGGTGAATCTGATGGGTGAAACCGATCAGTGAAAGAAATGGGTGAAACCAAAGTGTGAAATAGATGGGTGAAACCGATGGGTGAAATAGATTGGGTGAAACTGATTGGGTTAAATTGATCAGTGAAATAGATCATGTTAAACTTATTGGGTGAAACCGATATGTGAAACCGATGGGTGAAACGGATGGGTGAAACCTATTTGTGAAACTAATGGGTGAAAATGATGGGTGAAACAGATTGTTGAAATTGATCGGTTAGACTTATGGGTGAAACCAATCGGTGAGACGGATCGATGAGACACCAATCCATGAGACTGATGGGTGAAGCTGATGGGTGAGACTGATCAGTGCAACCATTGGAGCCGATAAATGAAGCAGATCACGTGATGCTAATTAGTGTTGTTGATAAGAGAATCTCATCTGTGAAGCTGATCAGTGAAGCTAATCAGTGAAGCTCATCAGTGAAGCTGATCAGTGATGCTGATCTATAAAGTTGATCAATAGAGCTGATCTTTGAAGTTGATCAGTGAAACTGATCTGTGAGACTATTGGGTGGGACTGATTGGTGAGACCAATCAGTAGCACTGATAGGTGACACCACAAAGACACATTGTCTCTAACACCCACATCTTCCTAACTCGCTGATGGTTTGCACGACACCACCACACATAGAATTTGGTAAAGTAATGGAATATGAGGGTCCGGGCCATTACATAATCTGTATGATATTTAGAGTCTACTTCGATCAATATAATCATTTTGGTTATTATGAATAGCCACTGTTTATTTACCACAGTTAAGGGTAAATCGGGTAATTAAGGGTAATAAAATATTCTGGACTATTAAAGTATCCCTAAACATGTCCTAATTTCATCAGATGAGTGTTTTTAGAAAAAATTAATATTTTCAATGAAATTATAACCATTTAAGCCAATTGTTTTTAAAATATAAAATTTATAATATTTTATTTAATGATTAGTTAGAAATGACATACTCAAGCTTTTAATAAGTATTACATTTTTATTACATGGTTAAAAAAATATATATTCGACTATTAATAATAACTTTTAAATAATAAAATTTTCATCAGACATATAATTTATTTCAAATTTTTAGATAATAAATAATTTAATTTAAGGCTTCGATAATAATGATGCAATAATTGTATAATTAATAGATATTTCATATAAATGATATTAAATTAAATGAAATTTCACATAATTAATGGCATAAAATAATTTTATAGTCAACATAAACATGATAGTTATATATTTTAATTGTTGGTACAAAGTTATCAAATTTTAATGATATTTTAAAAAATTCAAATAATGAACAGTATCAAATTTGGAATAAATGATACTTTAAAATAAATAATGACTTTTTACATGGTATTACATTCCAAAAAAATAAAAATTATTTCAAAACACTAAAATAATGTTAAATATTTCATAAATTATCTACTTTAGGTTTGTTTGAAATATATAATTATTATATTAACACTAAATTGTAAAAAGTAAAGTAGTCACGGTAAGAGTTAAATGGTTTTACTGAGGGTTAAATCCAAAAGATAAGGATACTATAATGACCTGAACAAGTCTAAAAATCATGAATTGAGTGGATTTATATCCATTATCATATTCTTTTAGAAATAACCCACTTCAAAGATAATTAAAATAAAAAAACCAGCTTATATTAATTTAATACTTTAAAGGATTCTATAGTGTCCTCCCTCTTTGACCAAAGGGATCCTCTCCTAATATTATCTTTACACAGTAAATAATATTTTGTTTAGAAAATATCTATTCAAATATGATTGAAAATTCCTTCACTTCATCCTAGAATAATTACTTTGGTCATAACGAAAACCAATGTACTGATTTTTCATAAATAAAAAAGAAGGTACCTAAAGATGATGTAATGTTCACCAACAAGATTTTTTTTCATTAATTAATAAATCCCTTTAAATAATTTTATATAGTATTATTCTAATAATATAATTATCATTAATGTAAAAAACACTTTATGTATTGTTGGTTTTAACTACACTCACAGACACTTCCATCAAATGGGATACACAGTCAACAGTTGTTTGTTTTTAAGATTTTTTCCACATTAACTGATGTCATTCGTTCATCTATAAAAGGATTTAATGGTTGGGAATAAGAATGTAAATTCAGTTTTTTATATTATATATATGATATTATGTATTAATTTGTCCATCCTTTATTATTATATAACACATAACACTATGCATTTGATTTTGTTTAACTACAATAATATTATTTGTGGATGTGTGGACTACCACCTCCTCAAACCGATGTTATTTTTTGACACTATACATGAAATTTATTAAGGATTATTTTAATATACATATGTGACATAAAATGCCTAAATTTGATACTATTATTTTAATATCCGCAAATATCTTCTACTATTCACACTTTTAATAAAATAAAGAATTGAATGTAGTGTTCATTCGTACGTACAGCCTACCATGTCCATGAACATTGCGACTAATTTTATATTTCTAAAATATTATGTATTATTATAAATAGATATATATATATATGTAATTAATAAATATTATAATTAAATCATTTTATACATTATGGATATGATGAAATCATGATTGATGTAAGAAGAAAAAAAAATAACATGTCCAAACTTACTTGAAAACATATTGAATTAACACATAAAAGAGTGAATATAATGAATGATTTTTAAAAAATGGGTTATAAGATATTATAGTAAGTTAAAATATTATATTATAAAAAATAAAAATTGTTCTTGTATAAGTTAATAAAATCCATAAACCAATTATACATGTTATTAAATTGGTGTTCACCCAAAAAGAAGTGTATAGTAAGGGACATCATCTCAATCTCCTTTCATTGAGGAATAATATGATTTTATATATACACCATATTTTATGAAGTTAATATACACACCCTTTCTCCTATCATGTAATTTATTTATTCTTTTATCATGTTTAGTTAAATTCTATTCTATCGTGAGGTATAATATTTAAATGTTCAAAGTGGTATGGTTCAACATTAATGTTTGAAGATTTATTTATCATATATTTTTATCCATGTCAATATTCTTGAAATTATTTTTCATATTTATTTTTATGGGTAAAAAATAATATTAAAATAAAATAATATGTTTATATTTTAATTTCCTTTAATGGTTTCCAAAATTTTCAATTTTTTATAAGGGACTCTTTAACTAGGACATCATTTTAAATATTTTTGATATTTATTATTCTAAATATTTTTCATTAATATCAATGTTTTCATAATGGGTATTAAGGATTAATTTATAAGGACATGAATATTCTAAAATGTTAATTATCTAATATCTCTCAAATGTTTCAAAGTGGTATGGAAAATTTGATTAAAAAATATCTTTTTAAAAGGCCTTCTTTAACAAATGTGTGGCTTTTAAATAAATGGTTTGAATAAAAAAACCTGTTTTCTATCAATAAATTTATAATGATTTTATTATATTATTTTCATCTATGTCAAAATTATTTGTTGGATATTATGATTGATCAAGGATGATTGATTATGAAAACCTTAAACATATTTAATATAATGGTTTATGATTTGGTTTGACTGTGGATGTGCTATTCTGATACCATTTATAGTTTATGGATAATGTTTTGACATTTCATATTCTAGTTTTTCTATAAATGTTTATGTTTTTTTCAAACCATTCATATGAAGAATGGATTATAAACCTTAAGTGATGGTTAGGGCTCACTATTGTCTCATGATGCATCGATAGCTCTCATTAGAAAAAAATAGTTGGAGAAAAATCATTAATATCTTTTGCCAAATAGTTTTAAAATTTTAGGAGGATATATATTAACACAATTTATAAGGGTTTCTACCCATAGCAATAACATGTCATGAGCATTGATCTCAATAGTCGCTATCTTTAAGATATATCTTACTAGTTTTGATATCAATAATTTTTTATTCCATGATTTTTATATTAGTAATTGATATTCCATGTGATTATTTGATTAATATAATATCTAGGGTTAATTTTACTCAATCATGTCATTATTTAAATTTCATGCCTTTCTATTATTTACAGTTCTATATTTTCTAGGCCATATTTACTAATAGCTTCTGTTGCACGATTACCCCTACAGAACATTTGAGCACACCTTTTTCATATGTTTTATTTCTACCCACCTTTACAAAATGATTATTATGAAAGGTATGTAGTGCTAATCTAGGTGAATAATGGAATTATAAAAAAAATTCATGAATTTTAATTTTTTTGACTGTAATGTTATTTTCAAATATGTATCTAGTTTACCAAGACTACTTATATATTCAGTCCTTAAGGATTTGATTCGTTGTAATCAAACTAATGTAATAAATTAATTCATCAGATCCATGTTTCCATGCTTCAGAAATTACAATATATGACAAACTAATGGCTTTTGGAAACTTTTATAGATCATTTGGGCCCTTATGTTTAAGTATTATTCTATTGTGAAGCTTAATTTCATCTTCTTTGTTGTAATTAATTTTATTTAGGTTCACTAATATTTTTGTCAAAAACTAATTTACCCATATTATAAATTATAAATTTTGATTATTTCCAATATATAATCCATTTTTAAATATTTTAAACCACATATGTGGAATATGTTATTAAAATATTAATCTCATATGTGGGATAATAATTCAGGCTTTCAAACAAAAAACATTATAATTTTTTCAATACTTTTATGTTAAATTTATATGTAAAGTGTATTTCAATGATCTAAAGTGGAGTAATTGATAAAAATATGATTTATATATACATTAAAACGAATTTAAAAAATGATTAATCCTTATATATTAATTATATGAAATAAATATTTGTATTATAATTTATTATTTTTATATATTAATTAAAAAATTAACCATTAAATGAATATACCAAAATAACATCGTAAATTAATTTTTATGTTCCTATTTCAATGATTAAGACTATTTTGACATATAATATTTATTGAAGCTCAAAAAAATGAATTTATAATAGGCTCTCCAATAAAAGGAAGTAAAAGTGAAGTAATAAAAATATAGGTTATTATGCAATATATTGTGCTTGTTTATATCTTATGTATATCATGTCTATTTGATTAATATCAATGATATTTGATTTCATATATATATATATATAATTAATTAATTAATATTAGTCAATAATTGTAATTAGTATTAGGTTACAACATTTTTTGTGAGCATAAAAATTTATTTCTATAAAAATACTCTTTTTATATTTAATTGGTTCTTATATTCATTTTTAATTAATGTTTATCCAATAAATTTGTTTTATATTTTTGTAAACCTAATATTCTCATATGTTAATTAATTCTATTAATAATGGATAGTTATTATCTTATAATATTAAATTTAAATGTTTTACTAATATATTATTGTTGGAAAAACCACGGTCTTGTGTGTAATGAAGGCCATTGAATAACTTGTTCATGCATGCAACATGCACTAATTCCGTATCGTATGATTTTAAAAATATAAAATATATTTAATTTATTCAAAATAGTTAATATATTATAATATATTGGTATACTATATTACATTATGTGTATGGTGTTGTGCGTTATTCTTACTATCAAATATAATATTCATTCTGTACATTTTTTGGGGTGTCATAGTTGAGGAGGAGAATGCACTCATAATTTTTAAAGAGAACAAATTTTATTGATATTTTTAACATGTAAAAGGGGTAAAAAAATTCTCATTTTTATAAAATATGTTATAGATGTTGAACAATTTTTATACGTATTAGGAATTATAAAAGCTTTCCGAACATTTTTCACCATATACAATTTGTTTAACCCCTCGGTATAACCCTTTTATCCTTCACTGCAATAATGAATTTTTCCAATTTGAACTATTCATTTGACTATAAATTAATTTGAACTTATAATTTAAGATTTATTAGTCTAACTAAAAATATTCATTTCATTTCTCCCAATTCCATTCATATCACTAGAATAATTTAATTTAAATGTAAACCCCCAATTCGTGTGGAAAAAATGTTTATCTAAAAATTAATTTCTTAATCATAAGATGAGCTTACATGATCTATATGATTATTTATGAATTTTATATGGTTTTAAATTGATATATTTAGATATAAAATTTAATTTTTCAATTCATATCATTCATTGTTATTTATTATTTTAATTAAATTAATTGGATATGCATCATGACTTTTAAACAAAAATAATTTATTGAAAAATATCCTACATACCTATAAATATAAATATGTTTATTTCTATCAAATTTAAGGTATAAATTTTTAATTATTAATATTATTCCATATTAATGTAAATAATAGAAATAATTATTAACTACTAAATTTTAAATTAATCATAACATCTTCTTTGTAGGGTAATGTTTAAAAAATTCATTATAAGCTTTTTTTGACCAACTAAGATCAAAATATATATTCACCTTATAAAATTAAAATTTTTATTAATTGAGATATTAAAATTTTCATTATATTATTTATATATTAAATAAGTAATCATACTAAAATTTGGGATTGTGGATTCCTTTACTGTAAGCTAGCAAAGAAAAAGAATTTATTTAAAAATAAATATATCAAATGTGTTTGGGCGTTACAATTTCTAAATAAATCTTCATCCTAATGATTACGTAAGAACTAAGTTCTTCATTGTGGTATGTATCCTTTATTTTCTATCATCATTCTATTTAAATTTTGAAATATGGTCTAATATGAATTCTATTTGAGGTCATAGAGGTATTAGGGGTGTTCACGACATGGACAACACCAAGAACCTAGGTTTTGGGGTGAAATGTTTAGATGTATGGTTATAGAGAACTATATATGTTGGGACACAAATATGTGAACCCAAGCCAGCATTTTTTGATTATTTTAGCATTTTTTTACACGTTTAGTCAAACTGTGTTGAAAAATAGTCTAAACCCCATTATTTTATAGGAAACTGTGCACATAATCGGCGCGATATAGATATTTCAGATAAAAAGTACATTTTCAAATAATTAATTCTTAACATCCATTATATTTTTTACTCCTTTATAAACACTATATCTACACACATTGGAGATCATGTTCCTAAATTAAACTATGAATCAAGGAATTTTTTTCATCTAAACTATGATTCAAGCATCTTTCATCTAGTCAGATCTGCATTAGTGAGTTCTCAATGTTATATTACCTATTCTTCATTATTTAAGATCCCTACTTCCCTAATATGGTGAAAGTAAATATGATATTTTATTATTTTCTTGTTTTTTAATTTGATATTCTCTTAATATGATCTTAATCAAGAACTTCTACTAGATGATATATCAACTACAGACCTATAGTAGGTGGTCTTGTGTATTTTGTTTAATATCTAGTGGTTTATATATGCCATTGTGAAACACATCCTATTTTTGGTCATCATTTTGAAATGAAATTAAATTTTTGAATTTTCTATCTTGGAATATGTATTTAATGAGGCTCGTTGATAAATGATAAGGGATGACGAATCTTGAAATGGAAGCCCTTATGGTTGATACAATTAGTTGGACTAGAACACCATGCATGGATATTATGAATTGATACCTTTGGTTGGACCCCTTAACCACATGACCTAGAAAATGGAATGATAAATTGATAATTTTAAAAGAATTTTCAATTGATAAATGTAATTGTAATTGTGTTGACAAGAAGTAAGAAATGGATTCCATTAACCTATATCCTTATGATGAAATATCTTGTTAATCTTTAGTTCCATCTTTAATTGGAATTCCATATTGAGTAATTGAGAGGCATGCTTTCTAATATTAGACCTTTCTATGAAACTTCATGATTAATAATGAATTTCCCATTGTAATATTATGTCCATTTGAGTTAAATAGAGACTATTCTATGTAATGGTTTACTTAATCTTGAAAGGTTGTTATTATGTTTTTACCATGTTATTATTTATTGGACAAGCTATATAATCCTGGTCTCATTCCTTATACACATTTTGAGGTGAGATTTGAATTGGGATGTTCATGGTGTTAGACTTAAAATAGTTATTTTATATTGATTAAATGTTAATGAATTATTTGAAGGCTTATATGGATTTGTTAATGTATGGATTCAATGGGAAATTCCATGTAAGGACTCAGTATTCAAGAACCATGACTTTAATCGAGTGATATTTTTACTCCATAGAGGAATGCAAAGGACGAACTCTGAGATAAGACATATATTCCAAGTGATTCATGGATTTATAAGAGAATTACACAAATAGACTCAAATTGAATTTAATCAAACATTCCATGGGTGAAACATAGGCTTTGTTAGTGTAATTCCAATTAAGAACTCAATTGGATGTTGCATTACACCACACACTGAGTGATACTTGGGTTCTTGGGGATCACAATTAAAGATATTGTAGGGTGCATGTTCATATTAAACTTATGGAGATACATTGATTCCATCTTAGGAATGAAAAGTAAAAGATTATGTTCTAAGTTTATTAATGAATGAAATGAATTATATGATGCATCTACAAAGAAAAATCCCAAACATGGATTCGGTCATGACATAAGCTTTATGGATGGATTATTTTGGAATCCATTGATACATATTCTTACTGGGGATGTATAGATTATTTCCAATCCCTGATACTTTTAAATTAAATTAACAATTTAATTAAATGATTATTTTTTAAATGAAAGAGTAATGACTATTAAAATAGAGATTTACATTTTAAAATAATTCGATTAAATTTAATTGAATATGAAAGTGGAACCTATTTCCATAGGAAGTTAACTTTTATGTACTTCCTTGTTATATATCTACCAACACACTATTATTATATATATTCATTGATTGGATGGAACATACCATTGGTGATTTACAAGTATGATTATATCTCACAGACTATTTTTCCAACCTATGGTACCCCAAATAAAATATATGATTTCACGTATATATAAGGGAAATGACCTTTATGCAGGTTCTTGAATGTTTAGAAGCATAGGAGCATGTGCCCGAGTTGAGGCTCATAATGCTAGTCAGAAAACTATTGTTTATTTTTTTACTTTTATTAAATGTTTTATATATCTACCTTTTAAATATATTTTGGATTCATAATTAGAGGCATATAGCATGTATAAACATCAATGTATCTAAGATTCCATCTTGTTTATTTATATATTCTTGATGTTGATCTATTTTCTATATGTTTTACTACATTTTCTATTTTTATTCTAATTTATTACAAAGAGGTAATAAGGAATAGTATCCACACAGACCCACATTAGACCCTCACTACTAGTCGACTACCTCTGACATTAGGGGAGATGTTCTTGAGTCCATGTGGCAATTCAAGCTTCATTCACCATTGCATGGAATGCTATACTATGTCTTTATAGAGTCATATAAAATCATTCTTTTCTATTTTTCACTATTTTTTGGTAATTATATATTAAAATTCTATAGTATTGGAGTTTGTTAATGAATTCTGATAGGACGTAGCTACCCAACATATAGGAAAAATCTAGATTGCCTTGAATGATGTTT
Organism: Viscum album; assembly: GCA_963277665.1. Taxonomy (NCBI): domain Eukaryota; kingdom Viridiplantae; phylum Streptophyta; class Magnoliopsida; order Santalales; family Viscaceae; genus Viscum; species Viscum album. Next base: position 902,604,556 of record OY728164.1, read on the forward strand.
CCAATATTTGAATTATGACTACTATAGTAGATTTTATTCTACCATTGGGTGGTAGACCTGAATTATGATATTACTGTTGATATGATTTTTGGGATCTATTCTGTTGAAACCCAATGAGATGAGGGTATTCTATCCCATTCATCATCTTTAGCACCTTCTAGAATTATCATGGAATACCAATTAAAAGTCAATATTTTTTTCATTCTATTGTGGTAGTTGATATGTTATATATACCAATATATGTGATATAATTTTTTCAGTAGATAGAGAAATTGAAGCCTTATTTTACTTTATAAGGAGTATGGGTCCCTTGGTAATTCAATGTGATCGACCTTTTTATTAAATATTTTAAGGTGTCTTGGATATGCTATGGATTATATGGTAACAAAAAAAAATTCATGAGGAGTTATGAGCCCTATGGGATAAGAACTTGGGGAATCATCGGTGAAACCTTTTTAACAAATGAATAATTCTAGTTAAATGGAAAGGATTATTAAATTATTTAACATTGTAAATAAATACTTCATCTAGACTGGACTTTTGAGTTAGAAAGAGACATTAACTCTAGTTGTTTTTTGTAACTATTGATTTTTTATTTCTTGGATTTAAGATGATTCTCTATTTAATGAGCTATTTTTGGGAGGTTTTTTAACTATCCTATGTTCTTAAGTTGCAATATTTGGTGACATAACTTTTTTCAGTGTGTGATTGACTTCAAAAAAATCACAATTGGAATATGTTGGTTTGTTGGGGAAAATCTCATTTGATAAAAAAATTAGTGGTTTTTTATAACTTTGATAAATAGACAACTAATATTGGTTTGATTTGTAAAAGAAGCAAGATGGTTTAATGGGGCCCATGTAGGGTGTCTTATCATAAATAATTTGAATGGATTTAATTTTGATAAATTTCTTGGTGATGACTGAATGTCAATGAATGGTCAAAGACTATAAAAATGTAACCTAAAGTGGTGTCCTTCATTTAAACCATTTGGTAAGGGTAGTTTAAATGTACCTATTGTGTATACCTATAAAAGAAACGTGAGTGTTTTTCATATGATATTTTTTATTAGTAGTGTCTTAAGTGATAGGTTGTTAAGACTGATTTCTTTTTTAGAGACACCCTCATTATGTGTTGACATTGCATGTTTTTAAGGGGGTCTTTCCTAAGGTAGATATCACCCTTGGACCTTACATGCCTCGCTAAATTAAGTGAGATTCTATAATTTTTTTTATTCATGTGTCTTTTTCCCTAGTAAGACTCTTATATTTTTAATGACACCCTTTTTGGAATAGGTTTCCTTTGTATCCTTTACCATAGTTACATGAAAGAGAATCTGGTAATTATCAGATTTTAGAGGATAGAAATGCATAAGGCATCGTCATCCACATTGTAGGTATCATGGCCCTCTTATTTTCTATAGTGATGGAATACATTATACGTCATCATCATGGATAATGGTCGTATGAGGAAATATAAATTTGGGATAAATCTATTGTATGAAATACATGATATTTAGATTCATAGGGTGAAGAACCTAGGGATTGTAACATGGATTGTTATCTTTTTCTGAAACCATGGGGTACAGTGTGTTCAAATACACAGTACCCATCTAGTTTCTAAATGTTGTAACAAACAGATTGAGTTTTTGGAAATAGATGAGCTTTGATCTATTAACAACATACTCGAGTCATTTTTAGATTAGAGGGACCTAGGATTTTAACTAATCAAGATTGTCTCAATGCTTGAGATTTCTTTCGAGAAAGTTGGGTGTTTTAACACACAGCTCATGATGGTTTTGGTTTTCATGAAAACTTTATTGATGTTGTGAGTGTGATTAAATGGAGTTTCATGTTCATGTTTATATTTAATCCGATCAAGAGCACTTATGAGTAGTTGGACTACTTCTTTATTCGATGACTATGACAATACTTAGTTGGAAATAATTACTTCAGTTCTAACGTATGTGTCACTTCATTTTCAATTAAATGAAATTAATTTAGTGGTCTGGATATGTAGCCCTTTAGGAAAACTATATGCCAATTATGGAATTTATAGATAAGGATTGAAGGATTATGATATGCCTCAGGAGGTAAAGGCATATGATCTGTTTATGATAGTATATCGGTTGGTGAATCCAAGATTCTTTCAAAGGAATTCAACCTCAAATGGTTTTATTGTCCTTCAAAATAATTATTAGGACCTTATTAGTCTGATATTTTCTAGTGATGAGTATGACCCTCTTCTTCACATCGTCTTTTATAAACTAATAGAGTAGCTGTTTTATAATGAGATAATGTTTTAAAAGTTATTAGTCTTATCTAGGTGGTTTTCTCAGTAATTCATGATAACATTTCGTTCTTGTCAAGGCATGGTTATTCTTGAGTGATTCATGGGTTCTTCAATAGGAACGTATTTGATGGAAATTGGACACTAGCAATTTTATTCTCAGTTGACCAAATGGAGGATTACTCTCTATGATCAATCAATGTTTTTATATGGACATCAAGGCTTATTACTGACATCTCACCTATAATAATGGTGTATGGACTACCTAGGTTTGTTTCAATGGACTCATGATTAATAAGTCTGAGGATACTCCTGACTCATGTTTGTGATTAGAGGTGATGTTTTGAAAGGCTGGTGATTCTAGTGGGATGGATCTAGGGTTCCCACATGTTCGTGATGAGGCATGACACTATTAAAATTTCGTGTGAGGGTTGGACCCTGGGATGTCACTGGAAGCCTAGTTTGGAATTTAGTTGAAATGTTCGTAGTAAAAACGAGATTCCTTGGAATTAGTTGTTCCAATTTAGTTTGTAATATGTTAGATGTCTAAGCAGTTTAATTTAAGAATATTCGATATAGGTTTCTTAAAATGGAATCCTTTATGTTCTATTATTATATTCATAAGGTACCTATTTAAAAATGTCACGATTATAAGTATGATGTTGTAAAAATGTAGGATTTGCCTTTAAGGAAATATTGTGGCACCAGTTTCCCTTTTGTTGATTGGGATTCTAATGATCCTTTATATTGAGGTTACAGATATGACATTGGATGTAGTCAGGTACACCCAGTTAAAAATTCCATGTAGAGAGCATTACTAGAATTCTTACAGATATAATTTCTATGGAAATTATGATGGTTGAGGTACCAGGGGTCAGAATTGAATCCTTTTATGATAAAATCCAAGGTATGAATCACCATAAACATGATGTATAATGAGACTATCACATGATCATGAATCTAGATAAATGGTATCTCTACTACATGTGGAAAGGTGTGAAAAGAGATATATATGGTTTTCTCATGAAGTGTTCCACCAATCTACAGGTGTTGGTTGAACACCAATGACCAAATAATTTTTTTTAAAAGTTACCCATACCTGAGTGGAAGTGTATTGATGTTGTGATTGATTTTGTGATAGGTTTACTGAGGATTCCTCGACATATTGATGATTTATGTGTTTCTTTTTATATCATCACCATGGTTTCACATTTCATAATGATCAACCAAACCTTCAATGTTGATGATATTGGGTAGTTGTACATACATGAAATTGTACAGCTTCACAGGGCCCCGTACACTATCATTTGAGATAGGGATTCCTAATTTACATCAATAATATGTAATTTTATATAATGTGTATTAGGTATATAGTTTCTTTTGAGCATAACACACCACCCCTAGTCAGATGGTCAGGCAGAGTGACCGATTCAGTTGATTGAGGACTCACGATGAGCATGTTTGTTAAAATTAGAGGGCACTTGGGAGAGGCATATACCCCTTGAATAATTTTTCTATAATACTAGTTTTCAAGATACTATTTATATGGAGACCTATGAGGATTTTTACATTAGGGAGTTCTAATGAAACCTGTATTGGATAGAGGTAGGAGAGAAAACTATGCTTGGACCTCGTCTTGTTTAGGAGACTCTGGACTAGGTGTAGTTGATTCGTTAATAGATGGATACTACACAGTCACATCATATATCTTTTGTGTATTTCTATAGATTACCTATATAGGTCAACAATGGGGATCAGTTCTTGGAGGGAATGAACCACACATGAAATATTCCATGTTTCTTACATGTGATGCTATTATTCACATTGTCTCATTCGTTTTAGCGGGAGGAGGTTGAGTTGCATGTAGATATGTACATTGAGTCTCACCATATCTGAAATTTATATCATAGCATGAAGGTTATTTTAGGTTGGGGTGTTCCTTTGGTATATGTTTTTTGACAGAACTACCAAGTAATGGGAAAATACTAGGAGTAGGAGACTGATGTATGATCACAGTGGTTGGTATTATTTACAAAGCATGCTTCACCACCCTTGGAAGGAAAATGCATTGATGAATTTCATTAAAAGGGTATTTTATTAATAACATGATTTTTAATTGATGTACAAATCCATTATTTTTTGTTAATTATGAATTTAAATTTTTAAATATGACCTTATATGAATTCCCTTTGTGTTCATGGAGGTATCAATGCTGTCTGAGGATTATTCAAGGACCATAACCCATGTTATGGAGTGGAATGGCATGGAGAATGGTTATACCCAACTGTGAATGTTATGCCACATGGCCATGAACCTAGGTATTTCATTTTGATAGTAGGTTATGGGATCATTTTTATATAGTTAGTAAAATTGGAGGACAAGTCATAGGGATCCCCTAGTTCTTTAGATAACTATCTGTTGTTGTCACTTTTTTTTCAAACCATATTCTAAAAACGCGTGAACAAGATAAAGGGAGTAAAAAGACAATTTTTCCTTAATTAATTATTCAAATGTAATATATTTTTACTCCATTATATGCATAGTAACCCCACACACTTATATCTCTCCTTCATCAACTAAACATCGAATTGTGTTATTTTATTCGACTAGACAGGATTCAACCACCTCTCCTCTCATTAGATCCTAATTGGTTAGTTCACAATTATATTTTAGTAGTTATTTTTTTTTTTTATATGAGATGAAATATTTAGGTGAATGTAAATATTAACTATTATTAGGTTCTTCATCTGATCATCAATTATCTATCGATCTGAGCAGAATCATAAAATGATACTAGATGGGATAACAACGACAGAGCTACGAAAGGTATTCTCTTACCTTTCATTTAATGAGAAGATGTTTATATTTATCTTTATTCCAAGTTCCCAATTAATGGGCATCACCTTGAAAATAAATTGAATTCTTGAATTTCAAGGAATGTCTTATGTAATTAAGAGTCTCATTAATTATTTATATGCAATGAAGAATACGGAAATGGAACAACCATACGTGTGTGTTGGTTAGTTGTACTGGACCATCATGGGTGGATCCTGTGAATGGATACCATTGGGTGTTCGAATTATTTCCTTACTTGGGAGACTGAATGTTAAATTGATAATTATAATTGAATTTTCAATTGATAAAGAGATTTTTAATTGAATTAATAAGGGGTATGTAATTGATTTCGGGACCCCATTTCCTTCACATGCAATTACTTCTTAATCTCCAGTTCCTTCAATAAATGAAATTCCAATGTGAGTAATCGAGAGGCAGGTCCTTTAAACATAGTCCTTTCTTTCAAATGGATTTATTAAACACGTTTTTACCTTTTTAATGTTATTACCTACTGAGATATATGGAGACTAGGACATGTAATGTTTTATTTAAGCATGTGAAGCTTGGTATCATGTTTTTCTATGAGAGAACATGGAGGCCAAGCCTTCTAAGTGTGGTCTTGTGCCTTTAGTCTCCTTTTTAGGTGAGGATTGAGTAGGTCTGTTCTTGTTCATGGAATTTATATATATATATATATGATATTTATTAAATATTAATGAATTTTTTAGGTTATTATATTCCTTGATCGAAACAAGTATTCAATGTTGAATGCCACATATGGACTCAATTGGATTGAACCTTTCTTATGACCGAGTGATACTTGGACTACCTATGGGATTCCTAAGGACAAAATCTAAGTCATGATATATATGTTGATTGATACATGGATTCGTATGATAATTCTATGGATGGAAAAAATAGGATGTTGATCACACACACCATGGGGGACACTTGGGATCTCTTAACAGGCCGCTAAGGATGGACTCGATTGGAAGTGGTGTTTGTCCACACCTAGAAAAATACATGGGTTCTTGAGGATCACCATAGATAAGATGATTGGGTGTTGGTTCATATTACACCGAGAGTGATACTAGTATAACCACTTAGGAATTCCAAGTATAGTCTTAGGAACAGAATTAACTAAAGTGGGAAATGAATTATCAAACGTGCCAACCAAGCCAAATCACAATCTTGGATTATGAATTGACAAGCACATTATCGATAGAATGTTGATGAATATTTAGACTCATGAGATTACAATTGGGATGATGGTCTTCATTCTAGGTTCCAATACTTTTAAATTAAATGAGTAGTTTAGGTAAATGACATCATTACAAATGACAGAGTAATGGATATTTAAACTGTTATTTTTCTTTTCATCAAAATATATTAATATGAATTGAATATGAAATGAGCACCACATTCTATAATATTATTAACTTTTAGTACTCCCATTACTTTTAATATATCTCACTACACATTTTTGATAGATATATTCAATGACTTGATCGAAAAAACCCAAGGTGGATGCCTATTGGGGTTTTCTCTCTTGCCCTGTTTGGGCCACCTTTGGTTACCCAAAAAGAGAATATGATTATCGGTATGGATAAGGGAATTAATCCTTCTATAAGTTTTTGATTTCGTAAGAGTAGTGGAACATGAGACCATGATGAGGCTTGTATATCATGTTGGACAGATTTTATCCTTTTTTAAATTTGTTACATGTAATGTATATCTACCTTATATGAATTTTTTGGCTGCATTATTGATGACATATGACATGTATTTTTATCAATGTATTTGAGATTCCTTCCAGTTTTTTATTAATGCTATTGGTTTATTTTTTGTATGTTTTACAAAATCATTTATTTTATTAATATTTCTATTACATTGTGTTGCACCCTAGTATGATGGAAAATACACCCCCAGACTCACTATTGGTCCACTGTGCTATATAGGAACTTCTATTGTTTAGGGAGATGTGCTTGAGGCTTGGTTTATGACCTGGCTATGGGAACCATTTAAGGGAATCTAGGTGTGGGATTCGACATATTAATTCTTCAAAATACATAGACTCTTCAAGAGATCCCCTTATTAGATATGTATTTTTCATTAATCGAATCTCTCTTTCTCTCTCATATTTGAACTATTTCAGACATTCTTTATCACCCTCCACAATCATTAAGTGTATAACATGGGAACTAATATGCTCAAAGATTGGACTTATCATGAAGGGTAGGTGTCCTTTTTATATAAGGAATTAACTTTATATTCATTTCTAAATGTTAGGTTTTTTAATGATCTATTCGTAATCATCTTGTTGGTGTAGATTTTCTAAAATCACATTTATTGAGATTCTATATATAATATAACTTCTATTACAATCTTCTTTCCAAAACCATTTCTCCATGATACAGGTTAAAACATGGATGGTCATATGTGACCATTTAATTTGACGCTCCATATCATGAGAATATATTGTCTTTCTAAATCATAACATCTTATAATTCATTAAAATCTCGACATTAATTATCATGAAGCTTGGATAATTACTAACATGGGTAACTTCATTATGAATTTTGTATATGTATATATACAAATTAAAAATAATAATTCTTAATCTTATACAATCTTATAAATTTATTTATGATTATTTAATTTAATATATTATATTAATATTTAGTATGATTTCATTAAAATAAAATCTTTCATAAAAATAGTGTTTATATTATTCAATAAATTTATAGATATATTTATTTATTTAATTCAAATTAATATTATTGATATATATTCATTTATAATTTTTTTATTTCTCTTTTATAATGTTATATTATCATCATAATTAATTTTTATTATTTATAATCATTTCTAATAGTCTTTTAAATAATTGTAAATGATTTATAATTAATATTATCAAAAATAAAATTATTTTAAATAATGGTAATTTATTATTAAATAAGATCTCTGATGATAATTATTATATTATCCATGTTAGTAATCATCCATATTTTGATAAAATATAAAAAATTAGGGATGAGTATAAATTTTGAAATTCTAACACATTAAATATGACATTTTGATAATGAAAAATATAACCATATTTTTTATTTGAAAAAAGTAATATGCTAAAAAATGATATTACTAAAAATGAAACGTTTTTGACTAAAAATTTCATATAAAAATAAAATTAACAGAATATGATGATTAATATATTTAACACATAATGATATTCAATAATCATTGACCTACAATTTATGAATTAACAAAAAATAACCTTTTTTATCTTTTTAAACATTCAAATAGTATTATAAGAAATATATTCAATCATATTTAATTCAATTTATAAAAATTTAATGATTTTTTTTGAAAACATAAAAACAAATTGATAATTAAAATCCTTCTTTTTTAAAACTAATTTGTTAATTATTATAAGTATAGAAATAATTAAGAAAGAAAAAATATGCTTTTGTTATGGGATTTTAAACGATTTGTATGTAAATGGACTAGAGATATTCTAAATAGAAATCCTATTAGATCTATTATATATTACTTCCAAATATAATTTAGAAGTTATAGTAATGATTCAAGATAAAGGCATTATTAGAACATATCACTATAGTTTGAAATAGAAGAGTTTGTATTTATTTTTTATGATTTGGTATTTTATTTTAGGGGATTTATATTGCATAACATTATTGAAGTTTCTATGGATGTGACTAAGGGATATGTCGATGTAAAGGATAGAAACTTGAAAATTTTGTAATATAAAAATTTTGATATTTTCCTTTTAACAGTGTCCCTATCTTAATATTTCATGTGATTCCAGTCTTCAAAAAAGATGTACCTATGGGTTATAACACTAAATGGGGTGTTATATGTATAAAATCAGACAACACCTGGTGTATGAAGAAGTACCATAATTTAACACAGAATTTGATAATCTAGGAGGGTTTTATTTTTCGATCATATTCTCTATATATGTCATTTTTATGGATTTATGATGTAATGTAATTATGTAAGAGAATAGGTGAGAGCAAAATCTCATAAAAATTTGATTGATATAAGGATGAATAAGGTAGTATTTCAATATAAAATAATATATTAAATGAGTATGATATCTTGAGGATGACTTTTTATCTAATAATAATCCCCTTATTGAATTATTTGTCCATCACTAATGTTATATCATTTTTTCCTATGTAATATATCATGCATGAAGGAACATAGTTTACAGTGGACTTCATGGACATTGATGATATTTTCCCAATGGGAATCTAAATGAGATAATAATTGAAGTGGTAAATATTTTTATTATTAAAATCAGGATATTAATAATTATGATTAATAATGTGAACATTTTTTAGATGAAAATAAAAAAAACAAGACAATGGTGGATTAACATTAATTTTTTAGTGCTGAATTTGAAGATTAAAATAATATTCAATTTCAGTCATGTATAATATGTGGCATTTTGATCCATGAAGAATGAATTTATGAATCTGGGATATGTTTTTTTGTTGAATAGGAGGACCACTAGAAACATGTTTTTTGGTGAAATTTAGTCAACCAGTTAATGTGATGAAGGGAATATCTGTCTCTCCCGACCATACTTTAGCTATTGAGGTAGACACCTTGTTTGTTAATATATTTACAGTCATTCTTATATTTTAGATGTAGCGGACTAATTTTTTTAAGGATTGAAAATTAATTTTTAAAAGAAACTATATTTTTAAGAGGAGAATGTAACATGATAATGTTTTAAATTCTATATTTTCCTTTAAAACTAAATGAATATTGTAGCTATCTAAAAACATAAAACTATAAGAAAATGAATTGTGAAGCATTTTTCAGCCATTAGAATATATCCAATGAATTGGTCAGGAAACATAGAGTATTTCAAATTATTAAATAGATGTATAAATAAAAATAAATTTCTTTTTGAATATAAAATTAATTGAGAAATTTTTATTAGTAAAGCTAACTAACAAATTAAATAAATTTATTCGTAAAAAAATATTTTAAATTGAATTTCAATATTTTGTACAAATAATTATATTTAATAATATTTAATTTTTTATTTTATTACATTTAATGGCTAATATATAAAATAAAATAAGTATTAGACATTCAAATATTCATTTCTTGGAAAGTAATATATATTTATTATATATATAAGAATTTTTTTCTAAAATATTATTAGTTATTATATGTTCTTATATTAACGATATTTTTTAATTTTTTTATAAATCTGTCTGAAAAAAATTCTTTTATATTTTTTAAATTAGAAGGATATAATTATTTAACCGGCCTATTTAAATTTTACACCCATAAAATATATTACCAATGTATATATTAGAAACTGTGGAAAAATAATTGTTTCTTAATGGATGATAATTTTCTGAATGTTATTGTTAAAATTAACCAGATCAATTTTGTAATTTATTATATAATATGATGTTTAATATTACATAAAATTAAAATAAACCATATATATTTTTAAATCAAATTTATCTATAATTAAAAATAATAAAAGATAAAAATTAATTTTTTTATGAAATATGTTTTCAACACATTGTATGTTTAATTGTAAAATATAGTTTTCCTATAGTTATAAATATATTTAAATTAAATGGTGATAGAATTTAGATTCAAAAAATAAAATTTTTATAAGAAATATCAATATATATTATAAATGCAAAAAATAGTAATTATTAATAATTAAGGATGCATAATAAATGTAATAAATGTGTATTCAAGATGATTGAATTTTTTAATTCAATTTCTCATGTACACCGTATAGAATACGTTTTCTAAATTAGAAATTCAGTACTAAATATCTTAAAAATATTTTACCAAAAAATTCAAAAAACTCACCAAACCACTTAAACAATATATGACACCATTCTAACCACATAACTAATATTCAATTCCAAAAACAACCTCATTATCATCTACAAAAAGTTCTAACTACCACATTCTCTAAACATACTCTACTCCAAATGAATTTTATTGAATATACCATTAGTGTCCCTCTTTAAATCCCTCAAAATAATTTATTATTATTTTATGGATTCCTCCCATGATTTATGGAGCTCTGTAGAATAGTAAGGGTTATGATCTTTTTTATTTTGTTTTATGTTGTTATTTTGCGATAATCCCTTTGATTTTAAAATGACCATTCATCCATGCGATCATAAAAAAATAATATAAAAATTTATGAATAATGGATAATAATTTACTTAATTATATCATTAATCCAATTTTATTATAATTTTTGTAATGGTATTTTGTTTGAGAAATAAAATATTAATTTCCAATATCATGTTATCAAGATGTATGAATTTTTTTTCATGTGTTTGTAATTTATCCTTCAATATTAAAAAGTTTCACTATTGATGAGATACTACCCTTCTCTCCCATTTGATCCATTCCCTAATCCATATTTTATACATTTCTCACTACAAAAATCATTCCTTCGTTTTCCATAACCTATCATCTTGTTATTAAAAAAATGGAAAATCAATCTAACCATATCTACATAATGAAATTAATATAAAAAATATAAGTAAATTTTAATATATTGATTTCATAACCATTATCTAGTCCCCCCTTATATAATCAATTAAATGAAAATGTTGCTCATGAATGGGTGTAGATTACCACACCTATGAATGAAGAATTTAATTTTTCATCACAAAAAATCATGGATGGTTCTAGAAATGGGTTTAGTGAATGTTTAAATTATATATTTCATCCATTTTATTATATAAATACTATATTTTACCTTATAATATATATTACCACTATGTGATCATTATAAAAATTATTACCTAAAACAAATATATGAAAATCAAAATATATTAATTTTGAAATTAAAACTTATTTTAAATTAATTTTTTTCATATAACTATTCCCAATGCTAAATAATCACCTTAAAATAATACCAATAATTTAATAATATTTTTTTGATAATTATATTATAATAAAATATTCTCTACCATAAACATAATCACTCATATATTATTACATGTTATTTTTTCGGTTAGTTTAATGTGCTATAAGAAAAATGATATAAGTTTATATCAACGATGGATTTATAGAATTAAAATTGGATTTTAATAAATAAAAAACTCATTATTGGTAATATGATAATTTAACCCATTAAATAAAGAATGATATTTTTTAGATATATATTACCAAAATAATATTACCACCAACTTTTTTTTCTCAGATAATGATAGAATTAATAATGAAAATAGATAATAATATTTTAAATGAATAAAAAACAATATTTTTAAACTCTTTTATTATCTTTTCATGATTATATTTATAATAGTATGAAAATTAAAAACCAAATAATAAAAATATAGTATAGAGTGATCAATATTACTCACTCCTAATATTAAAATTGGATTATAAAAAATTATTATACACATAATAAATTGTAATAATTTATTATTATAAATAAAAAATAGTTTTAAATAAGGTGATAAAATATATAATTTATACTTTTATACTTTTTTTATAGATGTTTATAGAACATTTTACAAATTCAAGAATAATGGTAGGGGATGTTGTCTTTATAAACCTTCATTGTGGCATGTTTTGATATAAAACACCAATCATATTTTGAATGCAGTTATTACTACACATTTAATCTTTATATCATAAATAGTTACTATGAGTACAAACCTAAATTTAATTTATGAAATTCCTTTCCTTATACTATGTCTGATATATATCATAAAATATAAGGGTATTTTATAACACAGTCTATCTTTTATGTATATAAATATTACCCGTGAACATCATTTTAAATTTCATATTTTAAAACTAAATTTTTATTCTTATATCACCATTTATTGATGTCATGTTACTGATGGATTATCTCCCTTCATGAAAATGAAACCATGTTAAGAAAAATATTATTCCTCTAAGGTAATTGTTTATCACCTATATCTATGCTTTTCACATTCTATTAATATTCTCATATCATATATTTAATCATTATTATGTATTATTTCTTTTGACTATAATATTTCCCATTACCAAATTTTAAAAGATTTTGATACTTAATCCTTTAATTATGTGGGTTTTCATCAAATGTATTTATAAAAATATAAAAATGTTTTTCATTCCATGATCAATGTATTTATCATTAGAAAACATTTCCATTGGATGAAATTATACATTATTCAACGATCTATTATTGGATATTATTTTCAAATTAATGATTTTCAATTTTTTCACATCAAAATTTTACAATGGACATTCGAATGTGACTTGTGATAATTTCTTTTATGATAATGTAAAATAAAAAATACGAAAACTCTTTTATTCATTATCTTCCATTTTCATTTTCATTTTCAAAAGGTTCAACCACGTTTTGATTCATGGTTCATTATTTAAGAAATATTTAATTGTCTTTATTAGGTAATTGAACACAAGGTACAAAAATATAAAACTCATGCTCCCTCCATATATGGTATTATTTGAAGAATTAGTTTTTTAATTGTGTTATCCCATTCATGTCAACATAATTATATGAAACCTATTATAACTATGGATATGTTCTTTTAAAAATATCATCCTATTTTTTATAGAATTTTTATTATCATGCATTAGGGTAATAACCATGAAACCCTTTTCATTATATCCATAATAATTATTTGATGATATTATGTATGATTTTCTAGGTTTCAAAATTTTTCATGATTATAATATAATGTAATTCATGGGATGAAAATTATATATCTCTCTAGTGAATTTGGTAATGTATTCATATCATGAGATTGTATATAAAGTTATTAAGTTGTTACACTAGGCACAATATGTTATCTTATGGGTTGGACAAAAAATTTATATCACAACAATCCATTGGTTTAAACATTATATCTCATATTATGTTATTTATAAAATTGATGAGTTAACCTAATCCACTATGGAAATTTTTCCAACTATGTGATGATGATATTGGGAGTAAACACTGACCTATGATTATGATGACTGGATTTTTGTTGATTCAATTTATTTGTTAATTCAAGATCTAATTATATAATTTAATTATTCCTTGTTTAAATACATGTCTCATGAAATTTTTTATGGGTACAAGTTTGTTCATTTGAGATTACATGTCTACCATTTTTGATTTATAAACCACTAAAAATATACAATGTTTTTTTAATAATAAATTTATATATGATTATGGTTTCTCAAATTCATATGATATAACCTTTGAAATAATATTTATATGTTTTACATAACTACGCATTTGATGTCACCACACATAATTTTTCCCCATCCATGGGATTTTTAGATAGTAAAAATCTATGGTATATCTAGAATAGATTCTATAAGAGTTCTAAAATAGTGATATATTTCAATGTATTTTAAATTTAAATTCGATGTAAATAGTACCCAATAAAGCCAGAAAAATGATTTTCAAATATATGTGGGATTATTTTGAGATTTAATATATAAATTTTGATACTTATATAAATTAAATATATTTTTCCTCAATTCAATATACTATGGTTTTCCCAAATAGATAAAATATATGGATCTGTTAAAAAATACTCAATGGAGAAAATTTAATTTCTTAGAATGAAACCATATCATATATAGATTGGAAATATATTACACTTCACGGTATATATGTAATTACAACACCTCATGAAATTTCACCCAGAGTATTTCACTTATTCTATTTAGATTCCTATTATTGTAACTATTGAACAATCATATCCTGTATATCATAACATGCATCATAAATATATAATCCCAAATCCTAAAACAATGGTTTTTTATATCCTTGATGACTCAGATAAATGTTTAACTATAAAAAAGATAATATTACAAAAATACCACCATGTGAGGAAGTTTATCATTATCCAATCAAATTTTATTCTAGTAAATACCTCTAGAATAGATTATTGGAAGATCATACATACAACCATTGACTTGATATTAGTAATTTCACACCCTATTTTTCAAATTTTTGATTATTTTATCATTTTTTGGGAATCATGGTCTTTTCCTGGGTTCTGTGTCTGATGGTTGTTGAGTTTTGAAGTGATCCTTGGTCTTATTTTTTTCCTGTGGTTAGTAATTGGTTCATTTGAATCATTAAGAGAGAAAATGAATGTTTGGATTGAAAATTATTTGTTCACGATTAGTTCATGTGTGTGCAATCACATAGGATTAACTATGTGGCCTCTCCTTTTTTGCCACACAGTTTGGCACATAGTTTAATAAACCAAGATATTTAACTGTGTGAGCAATCCTAAAATTAAACATTAAAATTGAAAACTTTTCCCCCTTATTATTTTATCCCTAAATATTCCCAAAACACCTTCCCCTAGTTAGTCCAGACCTAGAGAGGATTCTCCTTTGATCCCCAAGAATTTCCTCTTGCTCATTTGGTGTAGATCTAAGAATCCATCAAGTTTGGGCTAGTTTCTCAGGGTAAATTTCTTTTTCTTTCTCCTCCATATTCCAACTTATTCTATTTTTTCTTGGTTTTCTCTTCTTCCATATTCAGGATCATCCTAGGGTTATTATTTTCATCCATTATTCGTATTAAATAGTGTTTATTTGTTAAAAAGATTCACACCACTTGTTATATAAAATTATCCATTAGATTTAACACATGGTTTTCCAAATGTAAAAAATAGTTTAGTACCTTTAATAAATTTATGGCATGAAATTATTGTTTTATGCATTTTAAGATCTAAATATGAATTTCTTTGCTGAATATTACATGCCTAGTGTATAATAATGTCACGAACCGTCCTCGGGGCCCGTGCCGTGACTACCCCAAGCCTGCCTTCCATAGGCCAGGGGCTGGCGACTAGCACCAAAGGAGTAAATCCCGATGACTCGGAAGGCATTTCCTTTATAGAATTAAGCAAAACACCACATAGTAAAAGAGGAAGTAAATAACCAAGTACAAAGAGAAGTGCTAAAAAGTAAATGGGCCAGAATACAAACCCAACTGAAAGTACAACTACAACTGAACAAAAGTACAACAGAAAAAGACAACAGCTGGAAGAACGGAAGCGGCTCCTGGGTCGTCCTCCTCGAATCCTACCTGAAGGGTAGGTACAGATAGCGCAGCTCCTAGATCGTCCACAAAGGATCCTACCTCAAAGGTAGGTACAGATATCCTCCACAACGCTCTCTCCCGTCAACCTCCTCCGAGTATCGTCTCGCCATGAATTCCTCCTTCAGATACTGACTCGTCCTGTAGTCCATCTCCGGGTACCGTCCAGTCCTCGAACACTCGGCCTCCGTCATCACTGCCTGTCGTCTGCAACCAACACAAAGAGGTGTGGGCATAGCCCATGCAGGGGTGAGTATAATGATACTCATAAGGGACCCCGAGACCCTCAAGGTCTCACTAAAACCAACAAGGATAACAACAAATAAGATCTCAATAGATAACCTCTACTTAGGATTATGACCATACATATACCTAAGTTATCAAGTAACCCATCTCAATCATGAGGAAACCCAAAGATTATGAAATCAATGGATAACCACTAACTAGGTATCCGCCCATAGTCCAGGGGCTGGCGACTAGCACCAAAGGCGTAAATCCCGATAACTGGGAAGGCATTGCCTTAATAAAAGTAAAAGAGACACCACAGAGTACAAGCGGAAGTGAAACATAAAGTACAAAAGAAAGTGTTGAAATGTAAATTGTCCAGAATAAAAACCCAACTGAAAGTACAGCTACAACTAAAAAAAGTACAATAGAAAAAGATAACAGCTGGAAGAACGGAAGAGGCTCATGGGTCGTCCTCCTCGGATCCTACCTGAAGGGTAGGTACAGATGGCACAACACCTGGATCATCAACCACCGATCCTACCTAAAGGGTAGGTATATATAGCCTCCACAACGCTCTCTCCTGTCAACCTCCTCCGTGTGTCGTCTCTTCGTGAAGTCCACCTCTGGATTCTAACTCATCGTGTGTTCCACTTCCGGGTACTGTCCAGTCCTCGAACACTAGGCCTCCGTCAGCACTGCCCGTCGTCTGCAACCAACACAACGAGGTCCGGGCATAACCCGTGCAGGGGTGAGTATAATGATAATCAGTAGGGACCCTGAGACCCTCATGATCTCACTAAAACCAACATGGATAACCACAAAGAAGATCTCAATAGATAGCCTCTACTTTGGTATATGCCTATACATATACCTAAGTTATCAAGTAACCCATCTCAATCATGAGGAAACACAAGATTTTGAAATCAACGGATAACCACTACCCAGGTATATGCCCATACATACACCTATGTTATCAAGTGACCCATCTCAAACATGAGGTATACACAAAGATAAAAGACTCAACTCAAACCAGGATTTCCATTATCGAAACCGTAACTGCTGAAGAGCCCCGTCTCTAGAGTGTACAGTGGTGCTGTCATGAATCTGAGGTACTGCTCACTAACCTAAGACTGCTGAGGTACTCCTCCTATCGAGTATCGTGGGTCAGCGACCCAAACACAGTAGTGCTTCTCGTCGGGGTATGCCACCCAGACACAGTACTGCACACCCCCTAATAGCCTGCAGAGGTACTCTCCGTACAAGTACTGCGGGTCTGCACTGTCACACAGGTATTGCTCCGTCCGCCATGGGTCTGCACCCAAACAAAGTAGTGCTCCATCCACTGGGCTAGCGACTTACTCCAAGTCGATTCGGTCAAGCAGTTGTCAGGTCTCAGCCGGCTACACGATCTTCATACTCTGCACGCTCATCTCTGCGAGGGTCCGCTCCATGAGCTACAGGTCGATACTCAAAGTATCTCAAAGTCCCATGAAGAAGTATCTCAAAGGATCGCCTCGTCGTAGGGGTCTCAACACAATAGACGACGCGTCAATCGGACGCCCGGTCTGTGAGTTACTAGCTTTTTCGTCCTAGGGGCCCGGTTGGTTTCGTGTGCGAACAAACCCGGCCGTATCTCAACTGTACCCTGAACTCTCATAGGGTATACTCATATGGACCGTTTCTCCAAGTGATCACCCACTCCGCGGACGGTTTGTCAAACGGACGTCCAGTCTGAAAGATATCAGTTTTTCCGTTCCAGGGGCCCGGTTGGATTTCGGGTACAATCCAACCTGTCCACTATCCAACTGCATCCAAAACTCAGGAAAAGTATGCCAAAATTTCCATCTCATCAAGATGAATTCAACAAGACAGAGGGCGCATCAATCAGACACCCGGTCTGTGAGTTATTGGCTTTTTTCGTTCCAGGGGCCCAGTTGGTTTTGTAAGCGAACCAACACGACCGAACTCTGACGGCGTCCAAACCTCGAGAGAAGTAGGAAAAAAGTTCCTTCTCATCAAGAGGAATCCAAAAAACTCAACGGCACGTCAATCGGACGTCCAGAGGTCAAGATATAAGCATTTTCGCTCCGAGGGCCTTGTTGGTTTCGTATCCGAACCAACCCGGCTGAACCCAATGTTCTCCAAAACCTTGAGTATAATATACTGAAACGACCGTATCAATCCAAGGATCACATCACAACCGATAGTGCGTCAATTGGAGGTCTGTATCAGATGTTATGGGAGTTCTAATGGAAACTATCTGAAATGGGGGGGTCTGGGCATGGCTCGGCCCGGCCCAACCCCCCTTGGGATGGCCCGAATCTGGTCGACCCGACCCGGGTCCGTCCCATCAGGGCGCGGCCCAGACGCGGCTCGGCCAGCGTGGCCGTGCAGAAGCCGCGGAGGTGGGGGGGGGGGTTGCGCGACCCCCTCATCGCTGATTGAAGCTGGCGACGGTTTGCACTGCCGCCGTTCCTTCGGGATCCTGCACGGCCACAGGATCTCCCATGCCGCACCACCGCGGCAAGCGCGGCAGTTTGTTTCCTCTAGCGGTGCCCTAGTTCTGCTGCCTGCTAGCGGCCGAATGGCTCCGGCCGCCGCCCCTGGTCGCCGGCGGCACCACGCCGGCGCCCCGTGCCTCCAAGATTTCCGCGGGCCACCAGAGTGGCTCCGGTGGTCCATTTTTCAAACCGTCTATACCAGCGTTCATCTCGGGTCCCGAACTCTACTGTGGGAGCTTCAAAATTACCTTGCAGACCCGATTGTTGTTGCCCTTCTATCTGCGCTCAACATTCAATAATCAAACAGTGGCCTCTTCATGATTTTCTGGCGCGGAGCGACGGCACCGCGCTTCATGGCCCTTTCTCAATGTTTCTGTGTGGTACAACTACACCGTGCCGCCTTTCACGTGCCGCAACAAATTCAGACAAACAAGTGGGGAGGAGGGTCAGTCATGTTCATGCAGTCCGACCTCCGCCCGTTATTACGATAACAGGTGGCCCAATTGAAACCAAGAAAGGTGACAGATGAGATCATGGTCAATCAATAAAATAATCCCCCACAACTTCCCACAACAATATATTCCCAACCCGCAAGGAAAAAATTCGTGGATCGACTAGATAATAAGTTGATTTGTGTTCTTTGTTTTCTTTACAATGAATGAAACAAGGGAATAAAATCCTTCCCAAATTAATTCCCTACCTCAAGCGTTGTCGTCGAACAAGATTTGTCATGGAAAGGGACATCGTGGCAGAAGACATCGCAGAAGGGGATCATTGCATCGTAGAAGGAGCATCATTGATTTCTAAGGATTTGGCGTTCTTCATCAGAGATCGGTGCATTCTTCTCATTCTTTGCGTTCTTCGTGTTCTTCATCAAAAAAAAAACACTTTCCTCCAAATCCTCTCCATGCAACAAGTTCCAACATAAATAAAATAAGAACAGTCTTATTTTATTAACGCACAAGACAACCTTTGAAATTCAAAAAGAAACAATCAATTCAATGAATTAATTGTAACAATTTAACTGTCTGAATTAATGAGGCTTTTCATAACCGGAATAAACGCACGGTTTGACTTCATTAATAGGGGGTGCGGGTGCGTTACATAAGAAGAAAATAAACGGTGGATCAAGTGGGTCCCACCTCACAAAATATCCTACCATGTGGGTAGGATATTGTGGGTCCCACATCATCCACTTAACATAGCTTAAGTGACATAAATAAATTAAATTGGTCGCACCATTTTATTTTATTCATTTACTTTACCGGAAAATTTAAAAACCACACTCGAGCAAACACAACTCTGTAAAAGGTGGTTGTAAGAAATTATCGGCACTGTGAGTTCATCGGTGCCCTTAGAATTCGATTCTGAGCACCGGTTCAAACGTTAGAAAAACCCGCTCATTCGTTCACTGAACGTACCCGAGCTAAACTTCGGAAATTAATTCTGGGCACACCGGGCCTCAGAATCAGGTGTCGTCAGAAACTGTGTTCTTTTAAATTCCCAAAAAAAATTATGAAAAAAAATTCCTTTGAATTTTACGGGACTTTCATTACTCCCACCTCAGGGATTTACATCCTCGTAAAGCTTCAACACAAACTTGGGATACAAAAGCGGTATTGAGCACGCATCTGAGCCTCCCGCTCTCATGTGCTCACCTGGAGGTTTCCGTACTTCCAAAGAATGTGAACCCGAGGAATCAACTATCCTCGTAGGATCCGCTCCTGTCGATCCTCGATCCCCACTGGAAACTCCAAGAAATTCACCCCATCGCCATCGTCCAACTCCTCATGGTCGAGGATATGCGAAGGGTCAAGCACGTATCTCCTCAGTTGAGATACATGGAAATCGTCGT
This sequence comes from Viscum album, assembly GCA_963277665.1. Classification (NCBI taxonomy): domain Eukaryota; kingdom Viridiplantae; phylum Streptophyta; class Magnoliopsida; order Santalales; family Viscaceae; genus Viscum; species Viscum album. The sequence continues at coordinate 902,625,365 of OY728164.1, forward strand.
GCACCTAGTGCAAAAGAGGTGGATATGTCAAGCGGTAAACCACCTTGCCTACCCAGCTGAGGACCTAAGATGGTCCGCTGATCCTCGGAGATAACTAGCCGCCTTTGCCACATCTTCGTAAACCTCGTCGAGGTGAGACCCGTATAAGGACGTGATTGTCATCCTCGGACTCTAGAGGTCTCCAAATCCTTTTAGAACCGAAACTCAAAATGACTGCGGCCACGAGGGTAAGTTTGACTGACTCACGAGTGATCGGTCGCACCCTCCTGTGCATGAGTTTATCTTGTGATGCCTGGGGTTTCCATTTCGCCGACCAGGGAAAACCCATCCCGACGTCATAGTTAAACCACAACCTTTTGGCGTAATACCGTCAATTTGTGTATGAACTGTGATTGCTGAGTCCATACTAAAACCAACATTTGAAGGCCTCGACGCTGCCACCAAGAGATTCCAAATGAAACTCTCACCTTGAGGGTCTGACCACACCGTCGGCATATGTGTGATTATTGAGTCTTCACTGAAGGTATCTCCAGACATGAGGGTCAAGTCTACGGCTTACCGGAAACTCTAGGTCTGGGACAAGATTTGTTAAAGGAAGGAATGATTCATATTGAAGTATGTTACTATGGTAGATAGTAGTGGACACAGACTGTCCCTTGAATAATTTTTAGAGCCATTGGGTCACAATCCTTGACCGCATCCGGCCTCACTTTTCCTCCGCCCTCCAGCTCCCTGAGCTAGGAGGGAAAAACTAAGGCGGGTGGTTGTAGCATGTTGAAATGTACACCACCTCATGCTGCTCTTCTAGCTCTTCCACCACGTCTGTTGCTTCACAGAATCATATCTCCTTAAAGCTTCCTCTTCTTGAATCACTTAACATGCTCGAGTCTCTAAGACTGGTTCCAGTTTCTTGTTTCTTACAGCACTGTGCAGTCTTCATCCCCTCCTGGATGATCTACACCTTCTTTGCCTATGATTTGAAAGAGCTGCTACAATTTCTACTTTTCCGAAAAGATAAACTCGGTCTCATCCCCTGGATGAACCTTTCCCATTGCCTAATACAGTCAATCCTTACATGAATGATGCATTCAAGCCATGGATGACGTCGTAGGGCCTCGACATAACTACCAAGAGATCCAACTGTCACTCTCGCCTCCAAGGGTCGAGTCACACTGTCGGCATCAGTGTGAGGTCACTGGGTCTCTTCTAGTAGAAATATCGAACGTGAGGGTCAAGTCAACAGTTTTAACCGGAACCTCTCAGTTTCAACCAATGAAAAGGCAGGAAAGAAAAAATCACAAAGATAAGTGTCTTTTTATTGTTGCAGCACATGGTACAAAGACACAAATACAACAGAAATATTGAACTAGAAGTACAAGGGACATATCCACTAGTTCCGCTACTGTCCACCTGCTCCCGGAGCTCTACTGCCTTGTCCACTGCCCGGCTATTGCTCAAGCACCAACCGCTGATTCTGCCTCGGTGGATCCTCCAATGCCTGCGGATCTACTGTGCGTGGAGTCGGACAGTCACGTTCCAGGTTACGCTTCCTGCCGCATTCATAACACTTCCTGCTCCTCGTATGGCTGGATCTGGTCCTCCTGGACATATGCATCATCTGTCTACTTCCCAAATATGACTCAGATACTGATCAAAAATCATGCGGCAAAGGCAGCAGCTCCTCTACTCGCTCGGGGTGTAGAGCTACTAGCACAAATTTCACCCTGAGGAAGGTCTCGACGTCTTCCCATGTGAAGGTCATCCCTTCGGAAAACTAGAACAAGTGGCTCCACCTCCTGCCTACTGCTTCATGAAGAGGGCAGGCAGCAAAGATCACCATGAAGTCTGCGGGCGTGCCCACTAGCCTGAAGACTCTCACCACTGCCTCCAGCCAATCTTCATCCGCCTGTGGGTCCATCTCTCCCCGGAACCTGGGTGGCCTCTGGAGCTGGAACTCATGCAGCACGCTCAAGTGGTGTACATCACCTAGTGCTGGGGCTAGTTTCATCGGTGGCCCAACGTATGGTAGTACCACTGGTGCCTCTGTTGGTGCCTCAACTGCAAGAGGGCCCTGTACCGAATCCTCGTCGCTCGGCAGGCTGTCAGTACACACATCCCTCTGGGCTCTAACTAGTCATCTGGGGAAAGGCATCCTGAAATAAACAACGTGACATGGTCGAACTATTATACCTGGTGAGATGACCTGGTTTGAGATGACTTTTAAAAACTTCGGGAAACACACATGCAATCAGTGTTTTCATGCACAAAGTCATAAATCAGTTGTCAGGGTCCTGGTGTATGGATAAGTCGGCTGCCCGCACCAACACTAGACTCCCTGAACTTAAGACCACACTCGTTACACTTAACAATATTGCTTCACAGAATGAAAATTTCAGAGTTATAAGTTCTTCGGTAGAACCGACTCCTCTTATACCAATTTGTCAGGACCCGTCCTCGGGGCCCATGTCGGGACTACCCCAAGCCCGCCATCCATAGGCCAGGGGCTGGCGACTAGCACCAAAGGCGTAAATCCCGATAACTAGGAAGGAATTGACTTTATAAAAGTAAAGAAGACACCACAAAGTACAAGCGTAAGTAAAACACTAATTACAAAGAGAAGTGCTGAAAAGTAAATGGGCCAGAATACAAACCCAACTGAAAGTACACATACAACTGAACAAAAGTACAACAAAAAAAATAGCTGGAAGAATGGAAGCGGCTCCTGGGTCATCCTCCTCGGATCCTACCTGAAGGGTAGGTACCGATGGCGCATCTCCTGGATCTTCCACCACGGATCCTACCTAAAGGGTAGGTACATATAGCCTCCACAACACTCTCCCCGTCAACTTCCTCCGAGTCTCGTCTCTCCATGAATTCCACCTCTGATACTGACTCGTCATGTAGTCCAACTCTAGAAAATGTGTTTTTAAGCAATTATCAGCGCTGCGAGTTCATCAGTGCCCTTGGAATTCGATTCCGAGCACTGGTTCAAAAGTTAGAAAAACCTGCTCGTTCATTCACTGAATGTACCTGAGCTAAAATTCGGAAATTAATTCCAAGCATACCAGGCCTCAGAATCAAGTTCCGTCAGAAATTGTGTTCTTGTAAAATCCCAAAGAAAATTAAGAAAAACAATTCCCTTGAATTTTATAGGTCTTTAAAAATACAATGACCAGATAGATTTTTTGGAAAAATTGTAATATAAAACGGTTATTTTGGATTTATAATTGTGTTGGAATCATGAAAATGGTATTTTGCGGTTCATTATGGGGTTTTCTAGGGGGTTTTGGTTTTTTTGAAGAAATTAGGCTTGGATTTTTATGGTGTTTTGGCATGTGTTTCCGATAAATGGCCAATTTGGAATTTTTATAAAAATGGTTGGGATTTTAATGTGAAATATAAATATATTTAAATGAGTTTGTAAATTTTTTGATGTAGAAAATGGTTCATTGACACTTCATTATAAAAAGGTGATATTAATTCATTGATAAATTTTCTTATGGTAAAATGCACAAAGGATCGTTTGAAAACTTTGTGAAAATGATGAAATTATGCAACATGAAAAACTCCTTTTTATTTTTCTCATTAATTTCATATGTATAATGGATATTATTTCCTCATTGAGGAATCATTATGATCCATTATTATGGTTCCTTGGTATGAAATTGTTGTGTTCTTTTTATTCTATGGCATGAAATCAGTCTTTGGAGTGGCTAGGGGTGATGCATATTGTTGAATTATTATATATATATATATACTTTATTGGATTATCTCCTATAATTAGTTGTCTCACCCCCATTATAAAAATGAGACATGGGAACCAGGAATATTTAGATAATTTTATAAGGATTTTCTTATTGGTAGTTGACGTACTGACCAGTGATCTATAGTAGGTGGATATATTTGGGTTTATTGTTATCAGATAGCTCCCATACAATCCAAACTGAGGGTGAACATGCATATTGAGTGTCTGGATTTCATCATCTGTGTAATTCTACAGAGGATGGGGTCTTAGGTATTATTATCTTTTGGATTTTTCTAGATCTTCATAGTTCACTTATGTTTATTGGTTATTAGTATATTTTAGTGAAAAATGTGAGACTTATTAGATTATTTTCATTTCCCTTATTGTGTGATAAATATAGTTTCTTCTGGTGTAATTTTCTTCTTGGAATGTTATGTGTTGTTTTTAATTTGGATTATGTAAAAAAAATATCAATGAAAGGCATGTTTTCCCCTTTGTAGAATCTGAAAAAAACGATGGCCTCGCTTTCCGCATGAAAATGCCAATATCGCACTAATGGAATGAACTTAGTTTTTGAAATGAATAAGGGAAATTAGTTTTATGATGTTTATTATGGAAAAGAGTACATTTATATATTATAGTTCAATGTTGAAATTGATGTTTATTTTATTTTAATGGATGTGTATTGGGAATAGATTATTGGAAAATCCTACTGATTTTTAATACTCACATATACAGTTCATTTAAATTTTATCCCTAGTGTCAGATCCAACCTGATTTCGATTGCCATGGGTGATAGTTGATATTTAATTTGTAGAGCGACCCATAGGGTCACATGAGGATTGTGTGGTCTTCAATTTCAGTTGGAATAGTTGTGTTGTTTTATTATATTTTCAGATTTTTGTATTAATGATATTCACTTCAGTTTACATTTATATTGGTCTATTTTTTTATTCACCATGGTATTTTGATTATTTATTGGGATAAATCATTCCATTGATGTAGTCTATTGATTCTAAACAAAAGTTCCTAGCCTATGGGGATCGTGAATTCCCTTCAGGCCTTATCTCGGATAAGCATGGGTGATGAGTTAAGGATTGACCTGGGTTGGTTCGTGGAAAATTGATTTCAAAGACGGTGAGCTATTATATGCCTTTCTTTTCAGATTTAAATTGTTATTTAGGATTTTCATGGTGGCTAGAGTATGATTTTTGGGACTTGAGAGGTTGGTGCAGGAAGAGCGTCATAATCTCTTAATTGTTATGATCTTGTGGATTCTATGGGGAGTCCAGTTTTGTTTGTTTCTTGGTCATTGGGGACTATATAAGTATTTTTATATTATAGGTGAGTCATGATATTTGTCTCATTGGGTTTGTAGTGCCGGGAAAGCCATGTGTAGCAGGGGACATGGCCATAAAAGGCTCTCCATTTTTATGGTGTGTTTAACATGTGAATGATAATGATATGGCCAAGTCACCAACTGAAGATTTTTTCCCTTGTGAGTCTCTTTGAGTATCCTTTAAATTCTATTTTTTGGATAATAGTTTTCTTGTAATTGTGAAAATGGGGTTTTATTGGAAATGGTTGGATTTTGGAAAGTCAGAGAAATGATTTTCAGAATTAATTTTGTGAAAGGATTTACAAAAAATTAGATTTTATAAAATGTCCCCATGGTGGTGAAATTGAAATGGTTTAAACAGAATGGGCTTTACAAATCAAAATTTGGTGTCTATGGAAAACATACATTTTTGGAAGTTTCTTAAAATGAATAGGAGCTTGTTTTCAATCATATTGATTTTGTTGGACTGTAGTTTTTTAATTGCGGTAAAATATTTTTATAAATGTGAAAAATATTATTTTGGATATATATAGGGTATAATATTCATGAATGGTGAAATGAGTTGAAATGTGATTCTAAAAATTATTTTTATACATGGTGGTTAGTGTTCATTTGGGATGTACATGATTTTTGAGATTTGATCGATAATTTGGTTTTGAAAATAAGAATGTTTTGTTTTATATATGGTGTTCTTATGGGTGCTTACACGCATGGTCGTATATGGGAATGTGAATGGATTCCCAGTATGGCATGGTGTATGGGTTCTCAAGGTGGCACAAAAACATGCATGTGAGTGCGAATATATTGAATACCAATAGATAGTTATCATTCCACTATGTTTGTTTAAAACTAATGATGTTTTCAAAAGGAAACTAAATGTTATAATTATTTGTTTCCAATGTTCCAAAGATGTCACCTATGGGGATCTTGATCTGTTGGATTTTTTTTTTGAGTTGGCCATGATTTAGTTCTTGTCTTCTCTCTGTCCAATGGTTGTTCCCATGGAGAATTGATGGATTATTTTAGTGAGGTTTCATGTGATTCCCCGCTAGTGAACTTTCTGGTAGATCAACTGTAGGATTTCATTCACGAGTTTAAAAATCATGTTCCACCTATTTTTATAGATAAGATGATCCTCACAAGTAAGAGGAGTGGATGCGAATGATCGAAATAATCTCTAGCCAAATCACATTTCTTGAGTTGTAGATATTTAAGGTTACAAATTTCATGCTCATTTCATCTCTATCGATGTGCTGGAAGTCGGTGTCTAGAAACAAGCCTTGTGTATATCTTTATTGGGAGTTCTCTAAGGCGCCATTCATTTGAAAATATTTATATGAGAAAGAAATGGTAAAATTGGATAGAGTTGTTTTTCTTTAAACTGGGTAATGGATCGGTTTTTTAGTATTTCCATCATTCTAGGGACCTAGTTCTATACCTTCCATTGTATATTCCATAAGATTTTATGAAGACTCGACATTTCAAGGTTGGTATTTATATCGATCTTCAGTTGAAGGATTCAAAGTCCAATCTATCATTTTTTCCAGTGTGTTGAGGAAATCCATTCATGTGGAAGATTTAATGGTGGTAGTGCTCGATGTGTTCCTACATCCTTTAACCCTATAAAGAAATGGTGAATATTCTAGTATATATTTGATAAAGTGGTTGAAGATTTATGGAGGGGGTCATGGAATCAACATGCCTCGGTATATTTCATCAACATCTACAGATAAAGATAATATTTTATGTTGTAAGTGTAGAAGGTCAGGACACAAAAATCATTCATGTACAATTGTTATGAAGCCCTACCAGGAAAGGGGATGCTTGAGTCACATGCGGTCATTCTGTTAGGGAATTTCTAGAATGTGTTATAGAGGAAATAACTAGAGGTTATGTGTTGTTGTGAAGTTGTTCAATTTATTTATGTTTACATCAAGAGTAAGGGATATTTTTCATGCAGGTTGTACTGGTGGTGTTCTAGTTTTTGGAATGTAATGGATGTGTGAGTATCCCATTGAACTCCTATTATTTGTGGAAATGTGTCTTTTATTTCCAGATTTCATGTCTTTCCCTTTTTATCTAATTTTGTGATGCATGTTCCAGTTTGGGATTAGTAAATCCTTACTACGAGGCTATATAAGGTTCATACATTAGGGATATATCAATAGGTATTAGATTGAATATGTAACATAGTCAAGAATTACTATATTATAGACCGAAAATGTGAATCAGTTGCGTTCATGGATTTCATCCATCCCTTGGTGAATAATGGTGGCTGGTTGTCAGCTATGGGTTTAATGATCCAATCATTGGGACCCTTGCCTCAACTCACTTATTGGTGGGGGGTATGGTCTATGTGACATGTTTTGGTTTAGATTTATTCCCTCCATTAGGAAGTGGTTGTTTTAAATGTTCTTATAGAATTACAATTTTCTAGGGATATTTGGTCATTGTAAGGATGTTTTGGGTCTGCCTATGTTGAAAAAGGAACGATGTTGACTCATAGTAAATTCTCATTTGGTTGTTGTTTGTTGATTTATAATTGTGGTGAGACGCACTACAGGTCATGTTGAGTTGTCTTATAAGATGTTTTTGGATATAGTTGTCTTATAATTGTGGGGAGTCCATTCTAAACTACCATGAAATCGTTAGGCTTTCATGAGTATTCGTCAGTTTGGGTGATCATTGGGATCTTTGGGAGAATTCCCAAAAATATGGTTCTTATCTTGGTTGTAGATTTAATGTCTTGGTATTTCCTTTGATTCTAAGGAAGTAGTTTTGCATTGTTGTTTTGTTTTGGATAAGAGGTTTAAGTTTCATTTTTGGTGAGTGAAATTTTCATTTTTTCTGAGGATGGATCACGTGGATGTGGAATCCTTAGTAATTTATCAACTACTTTGAAATTGTTATGGATTTATGATTGTGGAAAGAATTAATGGTGGGGATAATGGTCAAACCGGTTATTCATGTTTTGGTTTATGTTCGAGTTTGTTGGGAATCATAGTCTTTTCTTTTATTCTAAGTGTGAACGATTTTTAGTTTTGAAGTGTTTATTTGTCAGTTTTTTGTCTTATGTTTTGTCCTTGGTCAATTTGGATACTTTTTGAGAGAACATGAATGTATGGTTTGAAAAGGCCATGAGAACAATTTGTAACATGGTTTGATAAACCATGTGGTAGGTATAAAACATAACACATCATTAGAGAAAGGGTGTACGGTTTCATTGGTGTACATATGTTGTCTCTACCTTGTCTACCACATGGTTTGACGCATGGTCTAATAAACTGTACAGCCTAAACATGCAAGTCTACCCAAAATTTGTATTTCAAAATTTACAACTTTTACCCTTCTAAATATTTGTCCCCAAATCTGCCAAAAACACCTTCCCCTAGTTCATTCATATCTATGGAGGATTCACCCTTTCTCCCCATTCCTTTTCTCATGATCCTTTGGTGTAGATCTATGAATACTTCATGCTGGGGAAACTTTCTCAAGGGAATTTCCTTCACTTTTCTCCTCCCTCTTCCTTCTTCTTATAATTTTTCTTGGTTTTATCTTCTACCAATGTCATACTAGAATTAGGGTTCTGTTCATACCATTATTTTTATGGGGTTTGGTTTTCTGTGTTATTATCAATATTTACGGTATTGAAACACTCATGGGGTGATTTTGGGATTGTGATTCCACTCCGCTAAGGATTTGTTTTTGGTTTACCAACAACTTGCCTTTATAATTTCATAATTTTTTGATTTCATCATTTTCACATCATTTTCATAGACTAAATATTGTTATATAATCATTAGATAAAACATTTTTTTGTGCAATGTAGTGTTTCATGCCTTTTTTTTTGACAAATAGTGTTTCTATGTTGAAAATGTGCACAGCACTTGTTAAATAAAATGATCTATTATCTTTTTCTCATGGGTTGTGATGTGTAAAACATGGTTTAGTATCATAAATAAATTTATTGCATGAAATTGATGATTTATGACTCAATGTGTGGTAAATGTGATTTTTTTTAATATTACAGGCCATGTGTTCGATAAAATGCCCAATAGGCTATTACGAATTAATTGTAATAAAAGATGATGGTAGGGATTTATAAATGAGTTTTTATAATGAGATATACTATTTTTGGATTTCATATATAGTTTCTATGGTGGTTTTTAATTTATAATGAAATGAGTTTTGGATATTTATGGTTTTTTTCATGTGGTGCTGATGAGTTGACCGTTTGGAATTTTTATAAAAATGGATTTTCGTTGAATATGAAATATTAGTATTTTTACGGATTCTGATAAATTTTATGATGTGGAAAATGGTGTGTCTACTCCTATTTATAAACATTATATCATTTATAATTGATAAATTTTGGTTTGGTAAAATGTATAAAGGCATGTTTGGGAACATTGTGAAAATGATAAAGGTATTTATTATGAAAACCTCCTTTTTATGATTCTCATGCCTTATATGTTTATAATTTATGTGACTTCCTCACTCTAGAATCCCTGAGATCAATTATTAGAGTTCCTCAGTTTGGACCCTTTGTGTTCTATTTAATCTATGGCTTGAGAAAAGTCCTTGTTGTGGATCAGGGTGATGCATGTTGTTGAATTATTATTATATATATGTTGTGATTGGATACTCAGCTTGCATGAGTTGGCTAACCCCCATTATATACATGATACAAGGTTACCTGGAATATTGAGGTAATTTTCTAGGAATTATTATTGCACTGGTAGTTGACGTATGGACCAGTGGCACATTGTAGGTGGATACATTTGGGCTTATTAATATGGGATTTTCTTCCATTCTATCTGGAGTTAGGGTGGCCATGCGTATTGAGTATTTTGATTTCATAATGTGTGGCAGGATACTAGGGATAACATCTCATGTATTAGTGTATTATGGATTATTCTTTATCTCCCATGGAATCACCTATGTCTCTTGGTTCTTAGTTGCTTGCAGTGATAAACGTGATACTTAAGTGATTGTTTACATTTCCTTGTTGTGTGATCAATATATTTCCTTCTTTTGAATTTTTTTTGGTAATTTGATGTGTTTATTTTGATAATTCTTATGAAAATTACCATTTAAGAAAAGTGTTTTATCCACTTCATACAATAAGAAAAAATTCGGAGACCACATTCCTTTTTAAAATATGAATGTCTCACTAATGGAAAGAACCTAGTTTTAGAAATGAATAATGGAAATGAGTTGTATATTGGTTATATGTAAAATGTGAAGAAAATCGTACTTTTATATATTTTAGTTCAAACTTGTAATTGATGTTTCTTTTATTTTAAGTGAAATGTAATGGGAATTGATTATCAGGATAGCCTACAGAGTTTTAATACTCATGCCTATAGTCTTTCTCTGTTTTTATCCCTTATGAGGTTCCAACATGAGTTCATTCTTCTTGGGTGAAAAATTATCATTGTGTTGGAGAGTGATCTGTGGGGTCACATAGAGATAGTGCAATCATCAGGTTCGGTTGGTCGTGTTTTAGAGGTTTTGTTTTATTTTTAAATTCTTGTATAAATGTTGTTCAGTTTAATTTTTATATATCTTTCGTTGTTCGATTTTCTAGTTATGTGGGTTGTTTTATTATTTATTGGAATGAAATATTATGTAAATATGTATGATATATGGTGTGGGGGGCATCACAAATTGTTTCTGGGATTATGCTCAAAATGAGTTCTCTTGGATGATATTTACTCTTTTTTAAGTCCTTATGAAAATATTGTTGAAAATTTCTTTAAATTTACACCAATTTTTTCACACCTATTTGAAGATCTCTGTATTGTATCTACGATTATAATTCTAACGGTTTTGTGTTCATGGTTTTTGTACACAAAAAATGAAAAAAATAATGTGATATTGATCAGAGTTTTCCACTATGATAGGGAGGGATGGTCCAATGTATATAACATCTCATCCATATTTCAAGATTCATCCATATAAAAATTTGATAGTCATTTTCATTTCAACAGATCAAAATATACCACCACCTATCCATTTTATATTTATGAATTCAAGGATATCTCTATGTGATGTCTCTAATAACTCTTTTAGCAAACAGAATGTTCAAAACTCTAATTTTTACTATTATTGATTGGTTCTGAATATTATTATAGTTAATAATTAATTGTGAGTAAGGATATAAGAAAACTCATTAAGAAATTAAGTATAATTTTTCCAAATCCATGTAGTTAATAAAATATTGGATATTCTCTCATATTTCTGTGGTTTTTGTATCACTATGAAAGATTTGGCTATAGGTAATGCTTCTAGAGAATCCTGACCTCTATAAAAAAACTCAAAAAGGATCAATTTCATTACATCTCACTTTAGGGAAATTATTTAAATGTTAGGTCTTTACATATCATACATCACGAATGAAATGTCGTGATCCACAATCATCTTTGAAATTGGATGATTATTTTTTCAACAGTGATGAAGAAATTGTTATATCCTAGGATATATTTTACAATTATTTCTCTAATGGTTATTATATAATGAATGGAATCATGTTTTTTTTAACATATTCTCAATGACATGAAAAATGAATACATCCCAACATCACCAAATTGGGATGAGTTGAAGCACTTAAATTCCATGTGTGAAAGTTTTATTTTAATTTAAATTAATTTTTCATATTTTATAATTTATTAAGGTATTTTGTATTTAATTTTTTTTGTTTGGAATACAATATTTTAGAGTCTTGGAGTATATCATGTTTAGGTAACATAGTTTTGGAAACCACTAATAAACCATGAGTAAGAAATTATTTCATGTTAGATAATATTTAACAAGGTAAGGGTAGGGTTAGTTGATTACTATAGGGTATAATAAGTAATCATTTATGGAATTTAGAATATTTATCATGAGAATCATTGTAGCCAAATGGATTGGTAATTTAGGCTGGTAAATTATGTGTATTTCCCATTATTTTATTTTGATTGAAATTTAATATTGTCAATTCTATTTTAAAATACATTTTCCTCTTAATATACCTCACATATAATTATTCCTTTATCATGGATGAGCCCTACATATGAATGATACCCTCATTATCCCTTCATTCTATTAGAGAATCCAATGGATTTATTTTTTATTTGATGTTTGATTCTTTTTCTAAGAGATACTATTAAATAAAGTATCATGTTCATAGGGATATATTTAAGGACTTAGGGTCACCTCAAGGCCTTCAATTCACCTTAAGGCCATCAAGGCCAACTGATATGAATATGCCCAGATAGATTCTACAAGGAACCAGCTCTTGAGGAGTATTCAAGAGCTAGGTGCATTCACGAGAGCTGGTATAACATATTTGGTTGAATGAGAGAGTAAAAAATTTCCATCAGTACCAAGCCTATGCATCACTAAATAGGACAGCTAGCTAAATAACCTTGCAAAGGTGGAGTCCTAATCACGATGCTGATGATGGGTAGGGGCAGTTTTGAGTAGTCTTAATCTGTATGATTTCCTTAAGACCTATTGGTCTTATAATGTCTCCAAGCCTATGAGAATGTAATCTCTATGCCTATAGTCCAATTTTGGGTTTCCCATCATCCCATTAATGGGGGGGATGTTAACAAGTCAATTTATAAGGAGGACATTAGGCTATTCAGGCATGTCCATAATGGCTTTGAGGAGTAGTATGAATTATATTTTTCTATTCGGTGGATTTTTCATCTTTATAACCATTAATAGGATCAGTATTCGTAGTGTATGAGGATCCTAAAATGATCTTTTTTGGATAATTTTTTATGTCCAAAATGTTCCATAGATACCCACATGAGTTTCTAGAGCATTTTTACATGTTTTCAAAGAAATTATAGTATAATTCACAGGGTGCAAAATTTGGCCCACAATGATCTATAGATATCATGTCTCACCATTAGAGTGTGGTGTTCCTTATATCAGTATCATATTATTATGTTTTCTTTTATATTTAGATCATAGTTTGAAGTAAAAATTGTTAATATCATAATAATAGGTGGAATAATTATGGGATCTTGTAATTGGTTCTTGGTTTTCAATTGGTTGTAGAAAAATCATGTAAAATTAGTCATAATATTGTTTTTCATATTTACATGGTTGGAACATTTTTTGGTAAACCATATGGAAAACATTAAGAGGGAGTGTACCTAAATTTTTAATATAACATTTTTGGCACACCATTTGGGAAATGATATGGCCAAACAATCCCACTCATTAATAGTGTCTTTTTATTACATTTTTTCTATATTTTTAAGGGGGAATCAAATATCATCCTCATCTCATTCAAATGAATCCCCCGTCAAGGAAAACCACTCTCCTAAATTTAGTTCCCTAATTATTTGGGGATTAAAAAATGGGATCTAATCATGATTTAGGGATGATTTCCCCTCCATTTCCCTATATTAATCATATCTTTTTTCCTTTTGTGATTCTGATTATATCCTAATTTGTTTTAATCAATTATTTCAATATATATTGGTGTAATGATTTCCATGTGACTGGGATTTCACTATATATGGAAAGAATATGTCTCGTGACACTGGATGAAAACAATTTCCTGATGTTTTGTTGTATGAACGTTTCTCCACCGAATTAATGAATATTTTTGTTTTTATTTAAATTATATTTATTAAATAATATATGTTTCATGTTATGTATTTTTTCCTATATATAATATGGTGTACACTGGGGAACACCATAATCTTACTGGTGGTTTTTGTGGTGTCACCAATGAGCATGGTCATTTTTTGGTGATTTTTCCTTTTTAAATAAAATGGAGATCAATTAAAAATTTCATAAATTATTTATAAATTGAACCTTGACTGATTATACTTAATTACTGGGTATTTTGTGGTGATATAGGTTCCAGAGGAATGATGTAGGGAATGGATAATCATTTTCAGGGGTATCAGGTAATGTATTTTAATAGGAATTAAATTATATAGAGGTTTTGGTTTCCTCATACCCCTATGAATTTTTTGCATTTTCTTTATGAAGGTGATTTTTTGGTCTCTCCATGATGGGATGTCATGCTTTTGGATTAAATAATTTTACCAATTTAAATGAAATAGGTAGAATTATACAATGTTCTTTGGGCCATGATGTAGTTTAGATTAGTTTATGGTGCACCTCTACCACAAATGGTAGGGGTATTGAATATATCTTTTTCTTTGAGTAACATGGACCACCATGAGTGGTGTAATTTAGTTTTTTAAGCATAGTTTCCAATAGAATATGTTCCTTATTTCTATTATAGTACAGTAATTTGATGATATGGGAATGGGGGTCCCTAGTAGGCCTTAGTGGACCCTTGAGTTATCATTGAGCTATTTTTCTAGTGTGGTGTCCATGGAAAAAATGCTTCACCCCACTAAGATAGAGATTACATGAGTTAGTGGACCATATACAGATGAGAAAATTATTTTGGTGAGTCTATTTACCATGAGATGAATTTATAATGGACACATTCCATTAACCATCTCTTTAAATCTATGAGACAAAATGTTCTTAAGAGGTCAATGCTTCCACGATGATACTGGTAAAATGGTGAGGGGTATTATTCTTGCTGAATGATCACTATTTACCCAAGAGACAACTTTTATATTGTGAATCATTTTGTGTTGTTAGTGATATTACAACACCTTTGGTTACCTATTGGGTCCCACAACAAACTTTTTACCCTAGTAATGTGATGCATAATGTTAAAATAGTTGTGATGATTTCTAGTTTCACCATAGAACTTGGCTCAATGTGTACGGTTGTTAAGGTTGTGATGATTATAAGTCATATACTTAAGATGTTGACCTTTGTTATATGTTATGGGATTTGATGGTTGGGAAGGACTAATGCGAAATTACATGAGTAAGTACATACCACTATGATGGATTAATTTATAGAGGATACATTGGACATTTTTCATGTATTTGGGGGTAAGGGATATGACCACTGTAAAGATTTTTCAGTTGTGAACAATCCTAATTGAGAGTTAGTCATTGAGATTATATATAATGTAGCTTAAAATCTGGTGTTTATCTCATGAATGTAATTTGTTTCAACCTTCATGTGTTTATTTATTGTATAATAGATATTTAGGGTGTTTATATAATATATATTGAGCGGGTCAGGACCCTGGTTTTATATCTAATTTATATAAAGTTGGTTTCCTTGTGGATTTTTATCTCATGAATACTAGGTGATTCATCCCCTAAATAATCATCTTCATCAATCTAGGGAATATTATATTTTTGTTGATTGCATCCTATATATCAGGGTGTTTCAGACCCAGGTGGTTAGGTTTGATAGTACTATTGTGTGATGTTCTCCGATACACTCTAACACTAGAAATATTACTATATTATTAGATACTAGTTATATGGTTGAACACAAACACACTATGTGGTTATATATGGTTGAAAAAACTTTGATAATTTCTAAAAGACTCTCTAGTACTATCCAAAACAGCATTGGATTGATAAGGGTTACCTAGTAGAACATGATGATTGATGGTGGATAATTACTTAAGCATCCACAATGTGTTTTATTTATATTCTTACCATATAACTTGTGTACACTTTTATCTACTTTTTATTCATGGGAGAAAATTTATGGTTCCCAAATAAATTATACTAACAACCATCTCATGTGTCCTTGACACTTTGGTACCCAATATGATTGAACTCTCCAATAGGATCAGGACAGATAGAGGCCCAAGATTTGATCATATAGCTAAACAAAATAAATAGGATTGGATATTGGGATGAGGGGAGGCTCATGTATAAATCATAAAAAATTGAAAATTTTTATTTTTATTTTACAGAAAATGTATATTACGTCATCTATGTGGGATCTTGATAGTGTTTACAACTTCCTACTTCCACATTCGGTATAATAATTAATGTTATAATTATAACATCATTGTGTTATGTTTATTTATAATTGTGTAAAATGATTTGTTATTTCATATTTTTATTCACTTTTATATAGGGTATAGTATCCCGATGTTATTACCCAAGATCCCATTTTTATTTATATTCCTATGGAAGATAGAGAGGTGTTTATATGGTTCTATCACCCTCAATATGATTATTATTTATAGTGAGTTGGTTTTCAATGTGGTAAATTTTTATCATAGAATTTATCTGACTTATAATGGATGACCATTATTGTTTTAGATTGTCTTTATTTTTTGTAAATGGTAGACATGTTCCATAGTAATGTATTAGTTCTTGTGGTTGAAATCAGACAAGTGTATAAGGTAAATATTTTATAGTGAGATGTCCTTGTTTTTTAGGATATCAAATATATGTTCGTGTGTTTTCATGTTATTATTTTATGACATTATCATGTGTGACAAACAATGGATTTTGATGTTCATTATTAATTATGAAATAAGTTTTAAACTATAAAGTCAAGTAGATTCTCATGTATCATATCTGGAATGTAGGATTCCCACGATATGCCTGTAATTGTGTGATTTATATCCACGAATCTATGATAATATATTTTATGTGTAAATATATATATATATATATATAGTGTTTACCCATAAATTATATCTATAGAATAATAATTAGCTGGACATAAATATTTATTTCTTTCTTATTAATAGGCATGTATATCTATGGTGTGATACAACATGATTATAGTTTTTCATACATCGTGTGCACTTCTGGCGATGTCACTCATAGTAGTTCGGAATAATAATAAGTTTCCAAAATGATGGAAATATTAAAAATGATCATCTTCATTAATTTGTGCATTATTAAAAATCAATATCGTGTTTTCCTATAGAAAATTGAAAATAATTCTACTTAACCAAACCATATGTCTATGATTTATCAGATATGTGTCTTCATCATACAATTCCTCTATATATTTTTAGATGTGATATGATCCTCAAAGGAGTAGTTTGTTTTGATATGGATTAGAGGGTCTGGGTTCCCTTTGAGGGGGTGGTGATTTTTCTCATGTGATGTGGGTTATATGGATACGAGATATTTTAATTGTAGGTGGTCATGTGAGATACAAGGATTATATGTTATATGGGAGTTGGATGTTTAATGATATATTCATTACATGAGATGTCTTGATGTGTATGTTTTTATTTGAGGGATATGGTGGAGGACATACTGACCCCATAGTATGAATAGGGATATTTGTTTGAATAGATAATTTTTTATTTAAAATTATAGAACACACTACCTGGTAATGGTATAGGAATTGTCAATCCTTATGTGATATTGAATGTCAAATGGTTGGGGTTATTGTGATTGTATTAGATTGACAAGTCATAGAGTATTGTTAGATATTTATAGAGAAATAATAGGCTTAATAATGTGTGACATGGGAAAACTATGTTAGATGGTGTGACATGTGGGTTCTAGGATGTATATCAATCAGTTTAGAAGAAATTTAGATGGTATGAGAATTCAGGTATGATATAAATTAACTATACATTAGTGAGTGGATGTGTTTGTGTTGAGATTTGATGGTATTAATTGTATTCATGGTGTCATGGGTTAATATGGATCCTTTTTAATTGGAATTTATTTTTGTGGGATTTTTATTGGAATGGATCTTGTGCGGTGGAGAATTATATCTTGTAGTTGGATTAATTCTAGTTTTCCTAGAACATAATTATTATGGCTTGATAGGATAAAAAAATTAGTTATTTTTAAATATATTGAGTTTGTGCCTACAGAAATATGTAAGGAAATACAAATGTTGGGGATTCTATCATGTTATGTTTGATTGCATGACCATCATCACATGATAAATTTCCATAGCATTGAAGGATGATGTTTCCAAAAGAAATGAATACATATTGGAAGGATTTTGTTATAAGGAAATCATGTATGAGTAGGATGAAAATGTATAGCTACTAAAGGATGTAATGTTTTAGGGTTGATTCCTGAAGGTTGGAAGTCATACTAGAAGGGCTATTGGTGTAATGAAACCAACCATTGGATGGTTGAGGTGCAACTGGGGTATCGTTGAGAAGCTGAATCCAAATAGTCCAATCATGTGTTTTAAAAAAATATTTGGGTATTGAATGTTATATTGGATGTATTCCATAATTTGGTATCATGCTATGGATGGTGTTTATGTGACCCAGTCATGTTTTAGATAGATGGTTCACTAATTCATAGGATGAACAATATTGGCATTATTGGTTCTTTGGTGATATAACAGTATATTTACCTGGAATTCCACATTTAGACCCAAATTTTAGTTCTTGAATGACCACCAAATGACTTGTGGAGTGAAGTCATAATGATTAGGTGATTGTATTTGAATCGTTGTCTACAGGTGATTTTTTCGTGAATGAGTTAGCTAGAGGAGGCATAATTAATACTTTTTCTAATAATAGGATATGTATGGTTTGAAACGAGATCATTTTTTCTTTTTCAATATGATTGTAACATTTTTGGATTAAATAATGAAATATAGGTAATGTATGGTGTATTGATGATATGTTCTTGAGTAGTGAATGATAATTAAATCCAGTGAAGAATTAGTATAAGGAAAGATAACATCTTCTAGTTTGTGTTTCTTTAAGGATTTATTTTACATGATTTCCAAACTACAATCAATGGGTTGGTAAAAAATATATCTTCATACAGTTAATTCCAAGTGTTGGGTATTTTTGGGTTTGAAATTTGAATTCATGAGTTTAGTTCTATTTGGAGGAGAACTATGAACCATGTGATGTACCATTTAGAGATGTTGGGATGTTTGAATTGATGGGAAAGACTGGGAATCCCCTTGGTTGTATTATAATGGTGGAATGTGGTAGCTCAACATTTGATGATTTTTGTACATTCTATATGGAGATATATTATGATATTTTCTTTAGAATTCACTATAAGAAGGAGGGGAGTTATAGGTGAATCAATGAAATGTTTAGAGATGTTTTTTTATTTCAATTATGACATGACTTCTTAGGGATGTGAAGAATTATGGTCGGTTATTTGTAGAAACATTTGAGGATATATTTTTGGAAAATCAAAATGAATTTAAATTTTCAATTTACTAGATAGTTTATATTGATATCTGAGATGTTGATTGACAATTCAATATTTCAACTATCACATGTTTTTTGTTTCATAAATATAGATTGAGTTGCATGATGTGGATCTAGTTCTTGAGTATCGGTAGATTCGATGTATTATTTACGCGTTTTGGGGGATTCATCATATGGTTAGTGGTTTGGTGTTCATTGATTATGAAAAACAATGAAGAACCCTATCCCTGAAAATGTTATTATTTATATATGTTTATGAAAAGTTTTTATAAGATAGTTAGAAATAGGATTAACAGTTATAGGTTGTTGAGTAGAAAATGTAATCTTTGATTTATGTCATGCATTCCACATTACATGTACATTATTGATGAGAAAACATGAAATAAGATATAGACCAACGCAGGACAAGTTGGAAAAGCTTGTCCAATGTTGTATAAAACATGCAGGCTTATAATTGTGATGTGGGAGTGCATGTATAGAACCTACTTCAATGATGATTTATTGTTTTCCAAACTATGTTTCCAAAACATGGGGTTCATTAATATTAGAATTATTAGACATTTCCCTGATGAATTTTTAAAGCGATAAACTTATTTCTTTCAACAAAAAATTCATTCTACAACCACCCAGACAGATATCCTTCCAGCAGTTCCCCTTTGATTTGAGCATTTTTAATTATATTAAATCATGTTTTATATAATAATTCCATATGGTTTTCCCTTAAAACATACATGAAATATTTGTCTTTGGATTTCAGTTGTCACACATTTAGGGATCAATGATGATCCCACTAATGCTCGGTGGAATCATCCCAATATTATGGGGATTTAACTCTATATAGTAAGAGAATGTACTGTAACATTGAGATTATAAAATTTTATGTTTTTTCATTTTAAATGTATTTTTTCCATAATTTAATAATTATTTTAATTTTAATAAAATTTTATTTCAAATTAAATGATCTTTCTGTGTTAGGGATTTTCTTGAGTGAGGAATAGAGGTATATTAGGGATCCTTTTTGTTCAATTAGTTGTGGTTTTGTGAAAAACATAAATTCAATGAGAGTTTTTATCGAAAATCACTTATTAAAAAATTTAAATCAATTATATATTTTTATAAATGAATTTTATAATTTTTTTGATTTATTGTCATAATTTTATGGGACATATAATGTGATATTAGTTCATGGTGATTGATATAAGGATTTTATGGGGATCAATAGAATTTTGGGGTTGTAGATCAAAAGATAATATGTCTTATCTAATTGACAGTTGTCTATTCCAAAAAATCATGATGTATTGGTGTACTATATTTTGGTGTGTGAAATTTATAGTATCAAAATATTGGGAAGATGAATTTTTTTAGTAAATAAATAAATTAATTTAAATGTGGATTATAGAATTAGAAAAAGTGCATGTGGACACATTGGGCCCTTGTGTTTTAGTTTCTCTTCCATAACCATTAAAGGTGAGGGACTTTATTATAATTTTTTTTCTTTAGTAACATGTAAACCTTGAGGGATTTAATATGATTCTCTATATATATTTTCCCTTAGTATAGGTTCGTTATTGAATATTTTTTGGTGGAATTTTATGGGGTGGTCTTGAGGGCCCCATGTAGTCCTTTTGGACCCTTAAGGTACCATGGGTCCATTTGGTTATTTTGTTGAAAGCGGGGCCAGGGTCCTACCCACACTGAGATTACGATTACTTGAGTTCATGAAAGAAATAGAAATAGATGGATAAGATGGGTAACTATACAAACCTGAATATTAATTTGGAATAGATATAATCCTTTTCATATTTTTGAGAAAAATTCTATTGGAATTTCATAATATTCCAACACTGCCTCGATGATATTTGGAAGATGTTGTTGGATATTATGAACAATGAGTAATAGGTGAGGACATGGGTGATGCATTTCAAATTTAGGGAACTTTTTATGTTTTTATAACTATTATGAGGCCTAGGAGACCTTGGTGTGTGATGAACTAGGATAATAACCCCATTAGTATAGTGAATAACAAGAAATTTATAGTGATAATTGTGGTTGTCATGTTATAACTTGATTCAACATATATTCCTATCATGTCTAAAATAAATTTAGTGCATGAAACTTATAGGTTTAACATGTTGGTGTGATATGTTATTTTGAATATGGATATCCTTAATGATATATTATGGGAGGAAGTACATTGAGATGTATTCTCATTCATGGGATGTCATAGACACACACCATGGATCCAAGGGTAGAGGATGTGTCCTCAGAAAATATTTGGGTACTATAAAATTCCATGATATAGAGTCACTCACTAAGCCAATATATCCGGTGGGTTTCTCCATATTTTAATATCTCATGTATACTAGGTGTCTCTACCCCTCAGTGTTTGTCTCAAGTATTCTGTGTGGGTCAGCCCACGGTGCTTCTCTCATGTATACCAGGTAGGTCATCTCATTGGTTTGATGATCATAAATACAACATTTATTATACCACATGTTTGTATCTTATGTATACCATGGTCCTTCATCCCTAGGATGTACATCACCTATATAATGACTTGAGTTAGGCCCCTATGTAATTATTTTGTTTGAAATGATTACATAAAATTATTAGAGACACTCTAGAACTAGCCAAAGTGGGTCTAGTATCATATACTAGTTAATTGGTGTGACAGGGTCCCCGCATGTAGTAACATATGGATGAAATCATTACATGAAATTAAAAGAGGCAATATAACCCAAGGAAATGCATGTTTTTGTTAGTCATGGATCCTTGATAAAACATGATTGTTGATTATTTTTATATATTTTCTCATCTACAAATATTTTTATTTATATTTTGAGCATATCACTGTAAGAACTATATTTAATTGTTTTTTATTTGTCACCATTGGTGGTTACCTATAATGGTGTGATCATATTCTTCTTGGGAGGCCATAGAAATTTGGTACCCAAGCTGACTCAACTATCACATAGGCACATCATGGGAAGATTCCCAATATTGGATTGTTTAGCTAGGATTAATAAACATTATTGGATATTGAAATAAGGAAAGTGTTAACGGTAATATAGTGCCTTCGATACCATTATTTTTCTTCTTAAGCTTACACTATATATTTGATCGTCCTAATGGCTTCTTGAGTTTTTTTATGGATCATATTTTCTTATTTCATTTGATTATTTTTTATATGATTAAATATTATAAGTATCCAATTTATTTATTGATATGGATGATACATTTTTTATATTTTATTATTCTTCACACTTCTATAGGGTTGTGGTCTCCTCTTGACACTACAATATACCAATGTTGATGTTTGAATTCCCCTTGTGTAAGGGGAGGCATTCATGTAATATTATATCTTTTGATCTAGTAACAGTTCCAAATTATCTATCTTTGGATATGAAATCTTTAATTTGTTAACAATTATTCTTATTTTTATCCTCTCCTGTTGAACCTTAGATTTTATAAACCCCAAGGGTGTAAAATTTAGAAATTTTTTTTTATTTTACTCATTTATAAGGTGAGTGATACCTTATTCTGTCATATTTTATTAGGTATTAAAATATTCAAACCAACTACACTCTATTATACATATGTTTTCCTTGATATTTTCATTTTAATTCTAGAAGAAATACAACTTATGCTTAAAATTTGTGTGTTAAATACCTATTAATAGTATTTAATTTGTTTACTGAGTTAATGAAGTCAAAATCATGTAGAAATTGCTTTTCACTCAATGAATATAATTTTATCAAATAAATAATATTGTAAAAAATATGTTTTTAAATGTTACACCCATGTGTTTGTTAAATATATGTTTGTGTGTAAAAAATCACAAGTTAATATGTCAATTTCTTTAATGAGTGATATATATATATATATATATATATTTGTGTGTGTGTGTAAATTTATATGAGTATAATATTATAGAAAATAAATTTGCATTCGAATTCAATTACCAATGTTATTTTTCAAACATTATTTGATTAACTAAATAATATATATCTCAAAGGACAAATTTCCATGATGTACAACTATTACTGTCAACTGTAATGTCTGTTATTATTTATTGAATCCATGATGTGATAGTAATATGGTAATTGATATATATATATAAGGATTTCCATAAATTTTCACTTGTATTTCATGAAAAAATCATGTAATGTTACATAAGCGATAATGTTAACATGATTGTATTGAAATGTGAAAAGAACCTAAGATCCTCAGGTACCTAAGTGGGATGACTAGGAGAAGTATTCTAGTCATAAGATATCCCTACTGAGTCTTTATATAATTATTCTACTCATAATAAACTATATATTACATTTATTGGTTTCCATTGGGACATTTTCTAGTTCATCCTCAATGGGTCATTCACCAGAATGGTTAAAGTGGTTTAAACACAATGAGTAAGAGTATCCATGAATGATTCCAAACCTTAGTAAACTAGAAATATTAAAGTTTCTTTTTTTACATATCTACAACAAATTATTTACTCTTATTTATTTGAATAAAATAAATAACTTATATGATTTTAATACTTCCCTAAATGAATATTTTCATACACTTATGTCCATGAAATAATTTTTTTATTTTAATATTCAAACCGTTTAGGTTTTAATAATAATTTTTTAATCTTTTATTAATCGATGATCTTATTTTAAATAATATTCGTGGAATATAATATCAATTTAAATTATAACATTTTAATTATATTGGCCATTATCATATGGATGGTTCAGTGAATGTGGTTTTACTTTTCATTCAATCTTGGATCTAAAGCTCACACCTAGGCAATAATTTTCATTATAGGTTCTGGTTCCACTATTTATTTCTCATAGAGTATGTTTTGTTATGGTTGGATTGTGAAATATGATCACATAAATGAATTCTAGTTGTTCAACTTTATTATATAAAATTTTTTCATAGGAAAATCATTCATATTTCTTTATTTTCTTTTATGCCCATCCATGTGTTCGGTTTACATTCACATAATATTTAGGAAATTATTTTATTTAAATGATTTCATTACTAATTTCCTCTATGGTCATTTTTGTGGAACTTTTCTTATTTGGAGGGTGTATTGGTAATTGGAGTTATACCATGTGGAGGGACATAGAGGATATATGAGGGATTTTTCTTTTCTTCTCTTATATTCACTACATGTTCTATTTTTTTATTTTTCTATATCATTTATTTTTTTCTATTTATGTAAATATAAAATACTTATGGGTAATATTTGATTTATAATAGAAAATAACAGTTTAATTTAATCTAATTTAATGGTTAAATAATTCCATTATATTAAAATATGTTTCCCTTGGTACTCATCAATAGGATAGGGTGATAAACAATGTTACCCAAATATGTCATTAGTCAGTTCTGGCATCTAATAGATATATTACATTATTTATTTCATGAAAATAATTGTTAAATAACATATTTTCCTTAAAGGAACTAATACTGAAAAATCACTTTGTTATTTCGGATTTAATGGTATAATAGAGTTATGTTGTTATAACTCGAATGGTACACCTAAAGGAGACTATCAAGAGTTCACATCCTTGTTAAGACTCATGTTTCCATGAGTATTGTGGGAAGAATTTTTGATTTTAAGTTTACTTTTTATTTGTTTTATGTATCTGACTTGAGAATATTTTTTGAATTATCAATGGGATGAATGTGACTTGGGGGGTTTTCTTAATATTTGGGAAATGGTTTAGGAGGAACCAAAGAAACATGTTTATATCCCATATTTTATCCAACCATGTTGATCCATTCAGTATTATTCTATGGGATCTTCTAAACCTTAATGTAAGTTCATATATTGATTTTAATTTTTCGTAATCATTTTTTGATATATAATAACTCTAAAAACATATTATCCCATTTTTTAAAGGATTTTTAGAGGCACTAGTTTTGAAATTAATATTTTTATTGAATTTAATGTGATAGTTTATTATTCGTTGTTTTTAAATAAAATTTATATATTCTTTGATTTTGTGAAAAAATTATTTTCATTCCATATAAGTATTGTTTAAAAAAATAGTTTTATGAGTATTTTTTAATGGGGTTCTTTTTATATAAATGTTATTT
This sequence comes from Viscum album, assembly GCA_963277665.1. Taxonomy (NCBI): domain Eukaryota; kingdom Viridiplantae; phylum Streptophyta; class Magnoliopsida; order Santalales; family Viscaceae; genus Viscum; species Viscum album. The sequence continues at coordinate 902,650,577 of OY728164.1, forward strand.
CAAATAATATATTATATCATTACATGTTTTGAAAATGTGAATAGGAATTGTAGGTTTTAAATATATTTAATTAAAATGAATCAATTTTTTTAAAAGGGATTTGAAATTCAAAAATTTTACCTTTGTTTCTTTCTTACTCAGTTTGGTGTTTAAAAATTATTTATGTGATGTTAGTGGCCTTGAAAAATAATATTTATATTGTATCCATTTGTTTTTATTAGTTAGTGAGTTTATTAATTTGTATTTTTTAATTTTTTTCTTGTGGGAATGTTTTGTTTCATATCATGGACTTGGACTTGTTATGTTTGTGTATTTTTTAAACTAAAACTCTTCCGCCGAGGATTTTTATGAGAAATTTTAGATTTTAATTCATAGGGGATGAACCGTAAAATATTTACTGTGGCTTTTAGTGGTTTTTTATCTGGCTTGAGGCCCAATAAAGACTTCAAATCGACTACTATGGATTTAATCTTTCTTTCTCTAGGATTTTGTTCAAGATTCATTGAATATTTTTCTTTAGAATATATTAATATTCTAGGTTAATTATTACTATGTAGGATGGAACCATTTGACTACAATTGGAATGTATAGATATTTTGTCCTTTGGGTCATAATGTTAGTTTTTTCTTGCCCCATTATAGGATTAGGAGTTAGAGAGAGATTTTGAGGAGACTTGATCTGGTTCTTGTATTGGGTTACACATCTGTGTTTATTGGAGATTAATTGGTTTTTCTATTACTTAAATATTACATTTTCTTACAATTGGGGTTGGCCTATGGTTATGGTTTAACTCTATAGAGGATGGGTATGTTTGTGGTTTATCAGGGTTCTTGTCATTATTTTGAATGATATTACCTTATGGACTTTGGTTTCATTAAATATTCAACATGATAATGTCATATAAATTTTTTCTAGGTGTATAGGTTTTCAATAAATTTTTATTCAAACTTGAGTGTAATGGATATATTATATATTTTTGAGTTGGTCTATGTCTTTTTGGGCCAAATTATTATTAAAGAGATCGTTGTGTCCCAAATCTAATGCCTACGATTTTGGTTGGTGATACATCTTATGGGTTCAATTTCCATTTCAATCCTTATAATGGTATTTAGTGGATGTCGAGTTTTTTTATTAGTTGATGATTATTTAAATTTTAGTGGAATTAATGTTCATACGGGTGTTCAATGTTCTGGCGTGTTCATTGGATATATATTCCCGTTTTTAAAGAATTTAAAAATGGTGGGGTGACCAATGTTAGGAATATTTTTTTTCGTATGACTCATTTTAGGTGTTGTGGTACCTGGAATAATTAATTAGTTTCTGAGATGTGTCATATGATTTGGGGAGATTAGTTTAATTGAATTGGGGGTTTTTAATGGAAAGATGGATAAAGTATCATGTCAAGTGGTTCTATTGTGTTTTGAAATCTTATTATTTTTTCCCTCGACCTAAAAACCCAATGAATTTTATTTCAATAGATATTCTTCTTCTATTTCCTTATACATATTTTGAAGCCTTTTTGGTGGTATAATGCAGCATTATTGGATGAATAACCACATGTATATGCGACTTTAGTATTTTATTTTTTTGGTATATTATATTGGATTATTTTTATGTGATCAATTATTATATAAATAAATTTTAAATTTTGGTGTCTTTGAGAATCACATAGTTTATAGTTCCCTGACCCAAAATCCTCATAAAATTGTTCTGTGGGACAGAGGGACACTTGAACTTAGGGGTGTATCCTCATATACCAAAGGCCTCCAAATAGTTGTGATTGAATAAAAAGGTGATAGTGGGGAGACTATACCCTCAGTTGGGGACAATAATAAGTATCCTTATTAATTTATAGTAGTAGAAGGACTATAACACAATATAATTAAATTTATTCTTATGTATTCATAAAACAATTACAGATTCATTCAAATATAATTTATACATTAACATGATATAAAAGGTAAAACAAAAAATTGGTAAAAATTAAATGTCTCTGATGGACAACCATTAGTAGTTTCATGTATAATTTTTGAGGAAGAAAAAGGAAACTCTAGCTGATGTAGGAACCATCATTCTACCTTAACATCCATCCCATGACAAGTAGTACCACCTAATCACTATAGTCTATCTCTTAAGATCAGTACCTTCCCTAATCATAGAGACATAAAGTCAAAATGTGTCCATAGTGGCCTATGAAGGTTTTGGGAATAATCTTAGTAGGACACCTATATCATGTTCCTATATTAAATAAATAATTATGAAGATGTATTCTAACACTAATAAAATTGTCTTGCTAACCCATATTTAATAAATAACCCACATACCTTATGCTCATACACCACAAGGAAGAGGGAACTTGGTTCGACCACTACTGATATCTTCATAAAAACATGAATCCAATTAATTTTATTTCATAAAAAATTTGTATGAATATATTATTTTCAGTTCTGAGGATACATAAAATATTGCTAAGGAATCTCCAAATGAGTAAAATAGGTGAACCATCTGGTTCCTTTTTTAAAAATATCATCAGAACCTCATTCCGTGAATAAAATAACTGATGAACATATAGAATTCACAATCAATAAGATCGAGGTCCCATGGACATCTCCTCAAAAAGCCTATATCAGGTCGAAGCCAGAAATCCCAATTAATAATAATATATTCCTTAAAAAAATATTAATTATCATTTCATAGCCCGATGTCCTGGGGAACATTGATTTTGTTTCTTCCCAATATGTCAACCCAATGACATCAAGTATTGTGGCAGCCTCAACCCCCAACTAATGGTGTCACCCCCATAAATTGACGGTCATTCACCATCTATGTGTATTTCAATAGTGAGAACCTCCAAACATATCTGGTCATCAACACCATCAACTAATTAGCATAGTCTAAGGTGAACCCCACCCAAAACGAGTCACCAACACCACCTCAATATGAGTCCTATAAATGTCTACATGACATCTGAAATGAGTGGGCTATAGAAAGGTTCACATAAATAAATAATCATACTACACCACATCATATGGAACCTCATTACCCAACAAACATATTGCTAACTCATTACGGTCAACAACATCTCATGATTCCCTGGCTATGCCCACATCATGACAACCCAATCACCTCAGTATGACGACTGTTTTTCCTCAACATAATGATCAACATCACCACAAATAACATTGTCTATCCTAAAACTAATGAATGAAAATTCATACATCTTTTGGTCAGAATTACCGTATTCTTTGGCCTCTACCCATCTAGTTCTAGACAAACCAACTAATTAAATATAAAAAAATTATTTTTATGAAAATTAAACACCCAACATTAAAAATCCCAGGTTGATCAAAGCCCCTCTCCCAATTTCAAAATTTATAGTTTTGTAGGATCATGACCATGAGGATCTCACATCTTCAATTTAATAATCTAATTATGATATGATAATTTATTAGAAAATTTCTTGATGAACCCATATGGATAATATTGGGATCACCCCCAAAACAGTTGTGAAATAAAAGAGACTTTTATGAACCACCTACCTCATACTATTAGTCACTTTATCATATGATATTTTCCACTAAATATATCCAATTAAGAAGAATAATGTTTTTTTAATAAAATACCCATAATATAGAGGAAAAATATATTGCATGGATTAAATGTTCCACATGGAGAGAAAAGTGATGAAAATATGTCAGTGGTTTTAAGGAAAAACCATTACACATCAAATGCAATAAAAGGAAATTGGATCAGAGAACAAATGGATAATAATGAAGTGATCCCATGGTATAAAGGGATAATATTTCAACCTCCCGGGATACCTTCTCTATGCATGAATTGAAAAAGTAATAAGGGGTATCAAGCCCCTATGTATCTTTTAAATGAAGTTGTCAACAATTTTAATGTAGTGTAACTATTACATGATGTTTAACAAGTACACAAATTGAAAAAATTTCACTATGTGACACTAATACATGTCATGTAACTCTCAGGGTGATCCCTCGAGTGTTTCACATCATGAATATTCCGTCTATAGTACATGAACACAATACATGTCATGTAAATGATTAAAATGTTATGTATAAATCGCATAAGATGTTCATGACATCCTAGTCATTCATCCTTCATACTGTGTTCAACCAAACACCCTATTCATCTAGAAAAACTAATAACCCACATAAAAAACGACTTAGAGATATCAATCATTCAACGTAAAAGTTGTGATGCTTATAATTTTTTTATCACAATCACCAAAACCAAAAGTACATAATTACTCAAAAAATGACCCATATGAAATCCTTGGAAGTTACTATCTCCCAATGTTATCATATATAATCACTATGAAATCATGATTTTCCCATATATAATAATAAAATTACCCATCTCATTTATATCACCTCGGTTTACCCTAGTCATTCCAAATTCATTTCATAAGGAGGTTCTCTCCACTCTATAAGTTACCTAGCTGATCACATCCAGACCCAAGACCAAAAACTTCATAATTTCCACTGATCATCCCAAGACTCAATAGTTCTTCCATGATTCATATTAATTCATTCACCTCATCAATTGAAAAATCAAGCCCATGTCATATCTGACACCCATCAGGTGTTGCGTCTCATCATACTCCAATAAGTTCATGTGTCATAATAGACACTCAAAAAACCCACATCACATTAGATACCCATGACCTTGTATGTAAACAGAGACTCAATATAGTATTACATCATATATAAATATGAATTCCAAGAAAAAAAATTCATTCCTATGCACATCATGTATTACCCACATTGCCTAGATTCCCACAAGATGTCCAGATGGTAGTTCACCTCTTATAAAACCCATATCACATCGATTCCTAGATGCCTTTTCACCTCATATATATATATATTTATATATCACACACCATTATTGATTCCATCCTAGTAACCACCACTTGGTTTTCCTAAAATTGATATTCATGCAATTCATCCACCAAAACATTCTAAATTCGATACAAAAGCAAAAAATCATCATTCCCAGGGCATAAATCTATCTTTCATTGGCACCTCATCATACTCATCACCTAGCTGCTACATTGGATGCACATAGCCTAAATCCAAACACTACATGTCCTATAATCCCTATAGATATTTAGCAGCTATCAACCACTAAACCCACTTTTAGGTCCCACATTATCTACAATGTCATACATATACAATTGAATCTTGGTTACTAGATCCTAGTGACACTCCCTATGTCATCTCATATCCCTTTGTCTACCCAAATTCTTAGATCCTAGTAATATGAGAAGGATTCCTATATAAACTCTTTAAATGGACCATCAGGCCACACTCCCAACAATCCTTCAGATCTCGTTTTCACTCACTCCAAACAAGCCCTGACTACCCACCCTTGAAGTACAGAACTAAAGACCCACTATTTAGTGGTATCCATGAATCCCTACCATGATTTACCTAATTATATTCCTCCTGAACTTTATTTCTACTACCTGATGAATCACCGTTAAAATCACATAGTGTGGTCACCCTCCTGAAATAATACTTTCCAAACAGTTTACCCTTGGCTATCTGTACATGATTCACTGCCTATAAAAGGGATGTGAACCTACAAATGTTTGCATGAACATTTATTTCATCCTTCATGACATTTTTAAATTCCACACCCATGTGATTTCTTTTCAATCCAAGGAAGGTGAAAATTCTTAATGGTCTATGAAAGCCTCTATATAGTCCCTGACTAATGTATCCACTTACTACAGATTCATGAAATCATATACTATGTCAGCCCTCATCTTCACCATGAAGAATTTATTAAATAAATTGGCCTCAAATTCCATCATTTCCAGTCCTTCGTGTCTTCCAACACAAATTATTACATCCCACTGTTATATTCATTTCCATTTGATCATGTACATCACTAGCAACATTCTCAAACATAGGGGTGACTCTAGCTAGTCGACGATGGTAAAAACCAACTCAATCTAGTTCTCAAATGACTATGGTACACCCTCACCCTGAAATAGTAGTGGAAAATAGATTAGAACTCATTATTCATGTATTTTATAGATCGATCTTCTCTCGGATGTTTTCTATCAATGCCTTATATAACTTGAACTATGATATCCCTCATGTTATCATCAAAACATGTCATATTTTCTACCATATATGGATTCCATGCATATAATAGAGCATGTACTACAGTCTTGTGATCATATTGGCCTTATGGGACCTCATCCCAATGCTCATTAGACTCATTTTGTAAACTCTCAGGCATCACAATATCACCACCCTCCGGACGCTCCACTGGAATCCATCTTAGTGGAATCATGTTGAATTCAACTACAATGTTCTATAATCCATATAAATATATATATAAATATCATTTATAAGGAAACATGTAATTGGATTGCATCTCACCACCAATACTCTCCCATAATACACCATGTCACTCGAAATCTAGCATCATGGCCCTTAATATACCCATATTTGAATAAGTTTTCTATTGTCATAAAACCTTGTTCCCCCTTTCTAACAACACTGGAGCTAAGAATCACAAATAGTGCAACCTCATATCCATTTTCCAACCTATAACAAGTTCATACCTCACACAAAATGTATCTAAATCCAAGTCAGTTTAATATATTTCCACCAACAAGGATATATTTGAAAAAATTATTTTATATTATTTGATGACACATTAAACTTCTCCCCCATATCATCATCCTTGTCTCCCCTTGTCAGGGTCATACCCATATATATATATAACATGCATATATATAACCATACGTATCATATTGGAACCACAAGCCTAGGCTAACTATGTATAATTCCTCCTATAGGGGATAATAAGGAAATAACAGTTTAGCTTCATTTTTGACACATTAAACAACCCAACCCATCATGGAACATTCTAGGGTCCCCATTACAAAAATAATAAAAAACAAAATAAGTTTCTGACTACATATCATGATATGCAATAAATCAACCCTTGTAATATTAGGAAAAGTGTAAAAAGAATCATAACAAATTACCATCACATCAATGTCTACCCCAAGAAGTGGGAATCAAATCAGTTGTAAAAAATTTAAATGTAGAGCCTCAATTTCCCAACACTATAAACATGGTATTTCACCCATATATTGGGATATAGACAACCAAAGAAGTGATGTGTACCCAATCCTACCAACATCCTACTGTATAGTTAAATATATTTCAAATAGTAACACCAAAAAAATAGAAAAGAAATATCCAATAATACTATTTGTAGTACCGTGACCCGAGAGACACTTAAAACTATAATCTAGGCCAGAATGTAGCTAGGACATTGGGGCACCTCCCTCTATAATGAAGTCTTCCAATAGGTTGTGTGGTTCCAAAGAGGTTATAGTTGGGAAACAATACCCTCATGTGTGGATAATAATAATTTTCCCCATATAAATATTTAAGGAGATGGAAAATAACATAGATAAAACAATATAAACCCATCGATATCAAAATAAAACTATAAAACTAACAAAATACCATTTATAGAATATCATTATTTACAAATTCAAACAAGATACCGATAAACGATCAAGGCCACAGCAATATAAAAATTTGTATGTACATGTATAATGCATGATGGGAAAAATATGAAACACTAGATAATACTGGAACCACAATGGTATAGTACCTTCTATTCCATTCAATGAAGTAAATAATTATCACTATGGTCTAGATCTAGATCATGTTCCCTTCTTTGGTCATAGAGAAATAAAGTATAAATCTTTCAAGAGGGGCCCATGTGTGGTGTGGGAATAATCTAAATAGATCACAACCAACTTCTTCCTATCTTAAATCAATAATTAAATAGCTATATACTAAATTAATTAAGACAGGTATTAAATAAACAACTCCCTTCTCTTGAGCTCAGAAAGCACAAGGATGTGATCACCTTATTGGACCATTATCGATATCAATAAAAATATATTACCCTACAAATATATATGTAATATTAAATTTGTTTCTATATATTTAATTGCAGTTTTTAGGATCCCTGACATATGCCCATGGCATCACCTAACGAGTAATAGAGGTGAAACCTCATGTTCCACATATAATAATATCCTTACAACCATGTTCCTTCAATAAAATACATAATGACCATATGTCACACTAAATAAATAATATCCAAGTCCCAAAGTCCTCCACTAAATGTGTCGCCAATGAATTTAGCCTTGAAATGCTGATGCACAATGACATCTAACCTCTATATAATAACAACCATCATCTTGAATCCCAATGTATCGAGGCACATATTATTTTTTCTAAAATTATCTTTGACCAAAATCCTTAACTATCCCAAAAAACCATATCCCCTAACCTACGGTCCCATTACCCTCCACCAACGGTCCACAAACATCAATATAGATATCTATGATCAGGAGCACCAAATATATTTTATGGTCAACAAAATCATCTAAGAATCGTAGAATACACGGGAATCCACCCATAATGAGTTCTCAACACCACCTCAATTTGTGTCCTTTTTGAGTGCACAAAACTCCAATGATTCATCAAATAAACACTATAAGAATAAATCACCAAACATCCTAATCCACATCAGCCAACACCTCATTACCCTATGACAATGTCTCTAAATCATGTTTTTTAACACCATCTAATGTCTCACTTTCAAGGACCCCATCCTGATGATCACATCCCCCTAGTCTGGCAATCATCACACCTCAAACTGGTGATCAACATCACCCCATGTAACCCAAGTGAGGCCCAATGTGACAAACTCTGTCTCATCCATCCATTTTATCAACACAACCAAAATCCTCAATTTATTCTCATCACATTCCCAAAGAATCAGTCATTTAATTTAAATAATTTAATTTAAATTAAATTAATTTTTTTTCCAAAACTACCCAGGTAGATCCCATCCCCTCAACATGTTTACCCCAGTGTAGTTTACCAAAAGAAATCCCAAAGGTATGTAAGTTCATCACTTAAATCATTTAATGATAAATCATATATTTACAAGGGGCTCTCTCGGTTGACCAATGTGGAATATATAGATCACAATAAGTATTGATATGAAATACGAATAAAAAATATAGAAAACACCGAAATTTTACTAGTTGGTGCTCACACATATAATATAATCCACTATTTTGAACTGAATCGTAAGAAATGAGTTTTAAACAAACACCCTAAAAATATGGAAAATGAGATCACATGGATTCAGTATAATGTGTGGTGAGATAACCAAATAAAATAATCATGAGGTTTTGAGGAAATACCACTACACTTCCAATGCGGTAGATGGAGATCAAATCAATGCATCGATGTGGAAAAATCAAGGAAACATAGGTGAGGAAGTGATTGATGCACTAGCTCGTTATACACTTCTACTATGCATAAATAAATATATTAATAGAGGGTGAGACCCAGTGGGTCATTTAAAAGAAACACTTCCCCCACTTTACATGGAATATATTTGTCACACACCATGTAACCGCTACACATCGTGTATCCCTTAGGGTATTCCCCTGATCCTTGAATGTCATGAATCTTTAAGACACAACCCATGACCTCATTACATGTCGTGTAAATGATTTATATACCATGTAAAACAAAAAGTACATATTTTTTGATGCGTTGTCTGTAGTCCTTCTTTTGTTGTTCCCCAGAACCACCAAGAAGACAACCACAAATAAAACAACATATATAACAAGATCTCAGATCTATTAATCATTTTGAATTTTTGTCGCTTATCAGAGTATTTATACTGCCTTGAAGACCAAAAAAAAGTTTAAAATTACCTAACAATTAACCATTCAAAAATATAGGACTTTAAACTATTAGCTAGAAAAGTTTGAGAAACTAATGGAAAATCATGTATTTGAGTTATTTCATTGGCTAGTTCCATTAGGAATAGTAAGTATATATTATGCTATGATAAATTGATCCTAATATTAATGGTGTGATTCAATTTTATATATAAGGGGATAGAATCATATATTATGTATGGATTTGTATAACATTGTTGTTCACCATGCTTCCTGAATAGATTTTATATTATTTAATGATTTATCATTTTTTCCTTTTTATTTTTTTTAAAAAAAATTCCTCCCTCGTTCCCTAGTTTCTCAAGTCTACCCCCTCATGAATTTTCCGGTCACAGAAAAAGAATGTGTTGGGGACAATATATTAAAATTTATTTTAATATTTAAATTAAGAAAACCCCAAACGAAAATATTTCATATTATGTTTATAATAAACTTATTTTGATAGGATGTAACTAAATACCTTGCACTAGAATCGTAATACAATGTGAATATAAATCATCCAAAAATTACCTTTCATATTAACTTCATTAGCTATGGGGATTGAAGGATAAATTCAATCTAGAGGTTATCCATACATTTTTATTTTTTCTCCATGAAATGCTAGTCAATCTCCTTCTGATAGAATAGTGAATCTATTTTCCTATATTGTTTGTGCAGATCAATGTTCATATGGTCTTGATGGAATCCCTCTTGGGATTCTTGTTTTTATAAGGGATAAATATATATGAATCAGGAGGGAATTAATTGTGCCCAAAAATTATCTATTTTCAATTTACACACCATATACAATAGGAATAATCGTCTATTTATAGATATATGGTTTAGGTTGACAAATATTTTAATTTAATTTAGGTTGTTAAAAAAATATCTCATTTTTAATAAACTAAATTACACATAATAATAAAATTATTTTTTTTTGTTCCAACAAAAAATATGATAAATATTCATTTTTAATTTGTAAATAAATATCTATCAATGGAAATAGAATTTGTGTGTTCAAAATCACCAACATATTTTAAGACCTGAATAAATATATTATTCATAAATATTACTTTTGTTCACCAATTATTATTTTTTATCAATAAAACATCAATAAAATTATTGCTCAGACATGAGAATAATATTAATTCTATAAATTAAATTCACCTATAATTTAATCAATATCATCAAAAACACATTGTTTCTGAAACTCTATGATTATTTTGAATTGGCATAGGTGGTCATGCCAAAAGATCAAGATTAATCTCTTGGAAGGGATCATGGAACCAAATAGAATGAACTAGATGTCACAATGATAAAAACCACATATAAATTAACACTCTGTAAAATAATCCAATATTTACAATATAGGATCTAGCATGTTTCACATCTATGTCACCAACCTATATTATTAATTTCATTCATTAAATATCATAATTAAACACACTATGACGCAGTTTTTATGAAATTTTTGGGGATGGTTCTATTCAAATAAAAAGTCTAGGGTTTAAAATTCTATATATATAGAAAGAAAAAATCCTTCCTCATCTTATACATTAATGAAATTTTAATCGTGATGCACAAACACTTTCCTACCTCAATAAAAATATATGATTCCCTAGTTCCAAAAAGAAAATATTAGTTTTTTAGTCAGGAAATTAATTAAATATAATCATAATGTAAAAGGACTATTACACATGGTAGCAGATTAGAATATTTGATGAAACCAAAACATGCTGAATTCTACATAACAAGTTTATTCCCATAATATCAAATATTGGATATTACTAAGTGACAACATCATGATATGATGCCTCATACACTTTTGATCACTCAAAACATACTCTATATGTACTATGTTCCCCTTCATAGTATGTTATCCAACCACATAACAACATATATGAATATTATAATAGCACATCAAGGTTCCCATCATAGTAGAGAACTACAATGACATTATCAATGAAAAATATACTCTAGAGAATAATTACATTAGATCTATGTATAAAAATTATCAATATTTAAAATTATGTTTTTGATAATATTTATTTTCTCATAAATACATGTAATAAATGTAAAAATAGGTGGTCCTAGGAAACCACCACCAAAAAAATCCCACTTTGACTAGAGCTATATGAATATTAATTTTAGTTCACAAGGTAAGAAATGATAATCATAATTTGAATGAGTAATTAATTTTGGAACTAGGTCCACTAAATTGTCTTAAATGGAAATAATACTCACTAAAACCACTTCTCTCTAAGAAAAAAACTCAAAAGATTATACTTTTGACGTATGTGACTCTTTTAATAATGTGACCTTATCTCTTTTGTGAGAGCATAAACTGTAGTATTATTATAGTAATGATTTATAATGTAATTATTTAGTGGACCCACACCAATCACCTAGATGATTTTTTTCATCCACACTACTTCATTAGATCCCTCATAAATCAGAATATACATAGATTCTGTTATAGAATCAGTGACCACATCCTACCTGGTTTAGTTTCATCTCAGATCACCTCTTACAAAAGTGGAGATTTATCGTATTTTTGAATTCATTACATCTTTTATATTTTAAAGACTATAATCTTCATATCCTCAGTGGACTAGTTACTCATACCCTCTCTAAATTAGGATCACATACTTTGTATTCCTGTGATACTTAAGGATATTGTATTCTTTCATTAAATAGAATTCTCAATGGCCATCCTAATATCATCTATTATCACAAACTTTGTATGATACATCTAGCCTTTTCTTATAAAATAGTATAAAACAATGAATGAACTAGTGATTTGTATGGAATTCATTTCGTTACATTTCATTCCTCATGTTCATGAGGAAACATTTTCATGGAAGGATGAATTTCACGTGATGATATAAACAATCTTCTATTTGATTATTCTGTAATGAATCTTTTCAGATTAATATCAATCTATGTACATTGACTTTTTTTTTGAATCCAAATTGATATACCATAATGGATCATGATTACCAGAATATGTACTTCCTCAACCAACTTTATCACAAATGATTTGTTTTTTCACTACACCATTAGAGACACTAATACTGTTAATTCATTTCTCATAAGAAATATGTCATCAAAAAATATTACTATAAAAATGAGCACACTCCCATAATACAATTTTTAGGCACAAGGGTCACATTATTTCATTATGAATCTATATGTCATTATATATTCGTCATAATAAATGTTCAATAACCTATATTTTTTCATTAATACATAAATTGATGTATTTTAGTTTTCATATTTGTGGGTATCCTTTGGAGTCATAAACACTTTGGGTTGTGCCATATAGACCTCTTCTTGAAGGATCCAATTATTGAATGAAATTTTTAAATTAATTTTATAAATATCATAGACATGGTAATCCATAATGGAATGTATAATTGCGATGTATTTAAACATTTGAACATCAGAAATGGTTTCTTCATAGTATATTTCATGATGATTCTTATAAAATTATATAGCTACTGATGCCTTATATGTGCTGACATGTCCTTCCATTCCCCATTTCAATATGAATACAAATTTATAACCAATGGAATTTACATCCAATAGAGGATCTTCCATAATCTAGACTTGTTTTTGATACATGGAATCCATTTCATAATTCAAATATTCTTGCCACATGGAATAATTTGTGAGACATACTCCTCTATTGTCGGTTAGAGGATTATTATAATAAAATAATACTAAGTTTCAATCACTTGTTACAAGAGAACCATACCATTCAAGTTCTAAGAACTCTTTAGTACTCATATTTTGTACTTGAGTCTCCAAAGAAATTCCTTCATCCAAAGTGCTTTTTGGAATTTTTTTCTCATTCCACATATTTTGTATCTTCATCCTGATCATCATCAATTTTACCTCATCCCAACTATCCCCTTGAGATATAAAATACATCTAAATATTATTTGTATTTCAATTAAACAAAAAAATTAATGAATTATTTTAATTTTTGTATTCCATTGTTTCATTGGGATACCCTATAAGCATTCACATTTTGGCTCTGTGTGCAAGATGGTTACTCGAAGTGCCTTTAAAATGCTTCTAAACCCATAAAATGTATATAATATAACGTAGTTTTATTCCATTTGAATACATTTATTTTATAAAATATATCACATTGGTTTCCACATGGTTTAGTATTGAGGTTTCTATTTGTATTATGTATCCACCAAAGGATAATAAAAGAATAAAAAAACTCATCATTGATATCACCAAGTCCAAAAAGGTTCAATTAATCTTTTCTCATACACTATTCCATTGATTCATATTAGAATGAGTGAGTTGAGATAGTATATCAAATTCCCATAAATAATAAATTATGTCTTGATTAAGATATTCTTCACCATAGTCCGAGAAGTGTTTCTTAACCATCTTACCATGCTGGATCTGAAAATTCTATTTCATAAATTTTTAAAGAAATATTATTCATACATCATCAAGTAGATATGTCCATATATACTAAAATAATAATTAAATGATATGAAGTAAGAGTAAACAATCCATTAATCCAAAGGAAATCATTCACATACATCTTTATAAACTAATTCAAGAATCTCTTCAGTCCTTTAACCTTTCCCACTAAATGTGGATTTGGTCATTTTTCAATGTAAACTATAAATACCATAAAAAAATCTATTTAGATAAAAAAATTATAAATATCCATCGTTATGTAATATATAAAAAAATTATTTCCACGACAATGTGGGTGATTCCAATATTGGATGTAGTATGATTGTCATGAAGTCGTCTTATTATCTATTGACATTAAATAGTTTCTGAAGTATATCAAACAATGATATTTATTTAATTGTGCATTAACATAACAAATGTATATCTTTTTAAAATTACAAATATTTAATATAATTTTTTTTTAAAAACATTTTTATATATTCTAAATACTAAAATAAATATTTTGGTAATGAATGGATCATAAAAAAAACATCAAAACCAAGATCATTCTAGTTGGAAGCATGAGGTGGTTGTCCTTGATAGCTACATTGAAAAGTATAGAACCATTGGATTCTCATATATTTAACTCCCCTTAGTCTATAATTTTTAATCTACATGGTTCTTAAATATGAATTTATACGTGTGAATAAAGGATATGTATAAACACAAATTTGTATAAAAAGAAAAATTGAACTGCATATCAAATTCACATGAAGCATATCCTTTCTCCATTTTATTGGTGAAGTTTTTCTTCTATTTCCTATATTTGCACATGAAAAATTGACAGTATCATGTTCCATATATTTCTCATTGAGCATCCTAATTATGTAAGGGCGTGAAGAGGCTTTTGACTTTTTCCTAATTTCATTCCCTTTCCCTTTATTTACCATTGGAAAACAACGATTTTTTTATATAATATCCTTATCTACTTGGAAAATGATACTAAGTTGATCTGTGAGAGGAGTAAAAAAGTTATTCATATAATTTTTTTTCCAAAAATATGGATCCAATTTGAGGGAGTGATGTCAGAATAATATCTTTTGTAAGTCATTAAAGAGATTAAACTCTTGAAATTATTGGTTATCAATATAGAAAACGATCATGAATATGTGATGTACAACTAGAGCACCCCCCACAATATTACAATTAAAGAGTGATTTGGAAATCTAAAATTGTTTCAATAAAGATCTATCATAGTAAAGACCAAAACGGTACTCATGAATAACAAACGAATCTATTATTTCCTAAAACAACATGAGTTCACTAGACCTATATGAAAGTACAAAACTGTTAACGTTAAATGTTTCAGTCAAATATTGTTTATTTATATAAAACCCATCATCACTAACCCTTATAAAATGTATAATAGTTAGTCATAATTCTCACATGTAATTTCTTTTTTCTTGGTTTAATATAACCTGAAGGTATCTAAACAGCTAATGGAAGTTGCGTCCAACTATGAGGTCGTATTTATCATATATTGATCATAGTGATAATGTACAAGCTGTTCTGTCCATTTTATTCTGTATTTAAAATAAAAGATTATGAGAATAGTTTCTTGATTATAATTTACATGAGAAATGATATTATAAATAAATATATAAAATCTCTCATTATTTTTTAATTTCATAAGAGCCATAACCATTGAACTAAGTCGTATAGTTACAAATACATTGTAATAGAATGGATCCCTAATACATTTCATAATGATCTGGAATTTTTCTATGAAAACTACAAGAATGTATTTAGGTGGGAGGTCCTGTCATATATGGCATTCAAACTCTTTGATCAGTTGAGTGGATAACCCAATCCTAAAATCCAGAGTTGGAGTTCCAAAATGAATATCCCTAAATTTTAATTTAATAACATTGTCCTTTAAATTCATTACTTTTTTTATTATGTAACCCCAAATCCCCCATGAATATTCCTCAAGAAAAGTAAGTGTCCAAACATTGACAATGTACTACACATAGTTCTACGGTTTTATTCCTAAACACGTAATGGAAGGATTAATCTGACATAATATTACATTGATATATTTTACATAATTAATCACAAATTTTAAACTATTTTATCAATTAAATGTTTTCCAAATATAAAATGGATGTTACCTAATTAATTAACTATGTATGATTAAAATATTTAAACAAAATAAATTTAGACAAATTTTATTTTCCATATTATTTAATTTTTAATGTATTCACAGTCTTGTATATAAAAATTAGAAAATTTTGTAGAAATAAATTAATAAATTAATAATTCACCCAATAATGAGATTATATATTGGTTGATTTAATGATAGAACAATAAAACATTCTATGATCTAGGGTAAATAAATCCTTCTTATGGAATTGACATCATCTATAATATTACACCTATTCACATCTATATACCCAAATTTGGCATCATAATGGCTCCATCTTAAACCACCTCCATGCACCATTTGAATCTACATTAGTAACATATATTTATAACACAAACCTAGTTAAGAGGGACAAAATTATTGGTTATAAGGGATTAAATAAATATAAATGGACATACAGTTCATGAATAACAGTAGAGGGAGGGATGAATCATAGGGAATTAAATATAATTTTAGGATATATAATTGAGAACCTATTTTATAAATAACATTAAAATATAAAATACATGCAAAGGTCATGCTGAAACTCATGAATGGTTATACATGAATCATATATGAAAAAGTAATTCACTAAAATTCATTTCATATTCATTATGTTTTATTCATATATAAAATATTTAATAATTAAATAAATTAATCATTTCCATTTAATCTTAGAAATCATCAAAATACTATTGTATATAACCATCATAAAAGAAATTAATTGAAAATAAAAAGATGAACCAATAGATTTTGATTTATTATAACAATATAATTTAGCATTAAAAGTTTAATAAAACCCTTATAATATTTCCAAAAAATAATGTTCCCATCAATGAAAAAATGTTTTAAGGATGCATTTATTTTATTTTATGTAATTTTAAATTATTTCTTTATTGGGGTTAATATATGTGGTGTATTTTCTATCTAAACAGGATGTACCTTAATTTTTGTTTATATGGGTAACATGTCTGTGGATTTTGTGTGTTGACTCAGCTAAAATACACACTTAATTAATGAAATCTATATGTCATGTTTTTTCTTTCCATGTTCCTGAGATACTCACCTGTGCCTTTGGTGTGTATGTTGGTAAGATAAAAAAGAGCTTAAAATCCAACAACATGACATGTAAATGTCATTAAATGTTTCTGATATTTGAACTATATTTTTCAGTGTGTATTTCGGATATAGAAAATGGTGAACTTCATGGTCTGTAAACTACATACACATAATATATATCATAAATTCTTAATGATTTCAGTCTCATGTGGTCAAACTATATATAATTACTACATGGGTTGTATAAATTATTCTTATAACAAGTGATACTAAATAGAATGTGCTCTAGATACACAATAGGTAATAAAAAATTTCGTGTGATGGGTTGGCCTAGTCTACACATGATGCCAAATAAAAACACAGTGTGTAATTAGTTGATCATTGTGTTGTGTATCCATGGACACATTCAAGTGATGTGTAATTGTTTACCTGTTGTGAACTCTAGATAAACTCAATCTAACATATTTTATCAGACAAATATTTGTAACTTAATAATGGAATATTAGGTAATTATTCATCTATTCATGGACCTTTAAGAAAATGAAACATAGAACGAACATGATTAACTTTTCAAGAACAAATTTATTCCAATTGGATTATAGAAGGAATAATATTGAGAGAATATATTCATCCATGCTTTTTTAAATATCAGTAATCAAATAAATAATTAAGACATTAAAACATAATCACCATGATATAACTTTTACGTTCTTAGCTTAGAAAAATCATGTAGTGGTGAGAGATATATTAAAATTTTATTTACAATTTTTATGCTTGAAACCCGAGTAGATGATATTTCATGTCAAATTTAAAAACAATTTATTTATATCTGACTATGTTAAATACATTATATTAGTATATTTCCATGATGTTGATATTGACCATCTAAAAAATTAAATACAAATTTCCTTCATTACGCTTTGAGGATCCATGTATAAGATTACTGTATATTTGATTCACAAATTCTACTCTGATCCCTCGGTTACTAAAATCGATCTCAAGGTTCTAGCATGGTGAATCAATTTTAATTATTGGTTTTTTATCATTTTTTCTTTAGTATTGAGTGAATATCACATGGGTTTGTCATTATCGAGAAGTATAGAAAAGGTGGAGTAGAGGGAAAATGTTTTCATTATAACATTTCACTATTTATATTTTTCTCACCCTATATAATAAACAATATCTTCTATTTATTGCATGAGGGATCAGGTTAATACATATTTTTATTACACTTCATCCATTAAAATAATATCATATTGTTAATAAACCCCATTCCCATAAATAATAAAATTGTTTTTTGTAGTGGGTTCCAACACATGAATATGATAAATATTATCTACTAACTTGTAAATAAATATCCATCAGCAGTTAGGGAAATTACCTAATAGATATTATTGGAATTCATTGAATACTGAATAAATATTTTATTTATTATTAAATACATTATTTATAAATAAATATTTTTTTCCAATTAGTATTTTTGATTGATAAGAAATTGAATAATTATTCCCATGTCTAGAAAATAATATTTATTCTATTAATTAAATTCATAGAGAAATTAGTCAAATCATCGGTAAGACTTAGTTTAAAAACATCTAGGATTATATGTTATTGATATTTTCAGGGATTTATTAATGTTCAAGATTTATATCAAATAATGGGTCATGGAACCCAATAGAATGAACATAATGTTATAGTGGTGATAACCACATAGAAACGCTCACTATGTAATGTGATCTATTTATCATAATATCTCATCATGTAGGTTTAAAATCCTTATTTCTAACTTATATTCTTCATACATATTTCTATTAATATATAATAAAACCAGGTATTAAACCATGGAAATAGAATTTAGGTAGAGGTTCATATTCTAATCAATTAAATGATATATCAGCTTCTATAAACATTTAAGAACAAATTATTCATTGACTTATCCATTATTGAAATTTTAATCATGACACAACCAATCTAACCTACATCACCAAAGACATATTATGTCATGGTTTTTATCAGAAAATATGGTCGTTTGAGTCATGGAATATATTGACTATAATATTAAACTTTGAGGACCAATGCTTATGATTTAAAATAAGAATATATTATTACACCAAAACATGAAGAATTTCAAATGGCATGTATATTCATATAATCTCCTATAATAGATATTACCAAGTCTGATAATCAAAATAAGAATCCTATTCTCCAAAAAAAATACTCACACCAAACAATCTATTAAATTTTTTTTCCTTCATATTTTGTTATCCAACCATATAATATTATTTAATAATATTGTTATTCATCTTCAAGTTTCTCATCCTAATAGTGAATCGATGTGACCTTATAAATATGATGTATAATTAGTGACATTATTACATCATATTCATGTAGAAAAATGAATAATATGTAACAGTATATTTTATTCATATTAAATAAATTGAATATATGTATATGTAAAGTGAAATTAGTGTTACATAGGATACCGAATCCAACACATCCTAGAAGTGCAACTATTCTCATGACCTCCCCTCTATGTACTTCATATCATTTGGAAGATTCACCTATCTTCTATTAGAATCGTGTCCATCTAATATAGGTAATAAATCATCGTCCTTATATTATCTAATTTTTCATGTTTTTATTCTACATTTATAGTCCCTATATTGGGTGAACCCTAGGGATATAGAAACATCATTAAAATTTTTATTCATTGTTATGTTGTGTGAAATTTTACTACAGTCTCCTATATCCTGTACCTAAATTCAAACATTACTTTAGGAGAGTAATAATTCACGTTTTTTTAAATTAACCAACTCATAACAAATTTTGTATTAAAATACTATTTTGTAACATAAAAATATTAATTTTTTTTCTTAAGGATTAGTTAATGGTAAAATACTGCTTATTTGATTTTTAGTTCAATGTAATGTATTTTTACCAATGTAAAAATATGGTAAAAATATATTTTTATTAATTCTATATTTATAGTGTTTCTTATATCCCGCAAATAGCCCTAGTAAATGAATTAGGTGATTTTAAAATATCTCCTCATGATTTTTTTGGTATTTAGATATACATGGGAATATGTATATATATACTTATATGAATAAATTTACATGTGATTATGTAATTTTATTCAATGTAGAATATATTTATATACATATGTTTGTATGTGTAAAGATATATGATAATAATAGTACATGAGGATAATAGAAACTCTACTTTGATACCAATAATCAGTTTTCAAGAAAATTATTTAATGAATATCTAAAATAGAACTCAATAGATTGATTTTAATGATTAAATTTTCATATAATATTTTAAAAGTGAAATAGTGATAAATTAGATCCATGATCTATTTATTTTTTAATGAAAATTATATATATACATATATATTTCGATCAATGGATATCATTGGTTTTGTCAGAAATGGTTTAAATTATCATGTTAGTAAAAGATAACTAGGGTGGTTCGAAATATGAATTTAACATAAAAAAATATAGTAACTATTCATTATAACGTGGAAAATAAATAAAGTAATAGTTTTACCCTCTTTTTTATTTATAAATTTCTATGACCCTAACTAAACTATGCATGACATTGATTGGGAAAAGCTTGAACTTTGTCTTCATCAACCCCAAAAACTCATGCATGGAAATTGTAATGTGTGGTTTGACCACAAAAAGTATGGGGATCCTAGAATTAGTAAAAAATGTATTGTAACATCCTAGGTTCTAGTAATATAAAATAATTTTCATATATTTATTAATTTTTTTAATAGAGTTATATTCATTATAAAAATATTACTGAATGTTTTCGGACAAAATAAAGAAGCTTAATTTCTAATTGAAATGGTTTTTCATGAAATATATGGGTTCATTTTAAATTATTGATACTAATTTATATAATTATAACTTTACAAGATGAATTTCATTTTATTAATTCATCTTGTTGAAATAATCTTAGTATTTTTTTTTGGAATTTTCATAAAAAATCTATTTTTCATTGAATGTTAAAAAATATAAATTTTTTGAAACATTATTTTATTTTCATAAAAGAAATTAATTTTAGGATGGAATTTTATTTCAATGTAACATAATCATTATTTATTTATATATAATCTAAATAATTATATTTTAATCATGCATGTTAATTAGTATCTTATATGTACAATTAGGTTCTTAAAAACACATTTTTTTCATAAGAAATATATTGTTCCCTTTTGAGGTATTAATATAAATTTAATTCTCAAATATAAATATATTGAAATTAAAAAAATTTGATACCATATTATTATCCATATTTACCAAATTTTGTAAATTGATACCTTTTATTTCTGTACCATTGAAATAATAAATTTAGTTATTTTTATTTTTATGGTAAATGGAACATTAGGTAATTAATGTTAAAAATTAAATGACATATGAATACAAATTATCAAAAAACATGAATAAATTTTTAAATATGATTATTAATCCTACATATTAATCAAAAATTAAAAAGTTAGGTCCTTATTTCACTTGTACATGTGTTTCATCATTATAAGATTTAAATGAATATAAAGACACAATTGTCACCCTATATCATTTAATAGCTATAAATTTTTTTACATTTCGATAAATTGAGTAAATATTAATTTGAAAATAAAAAATGAATTATAAATTGTTCTTTTACAATTTTAAATAATTGTTAATTTTTCGTTAAGAAATATTTACATTAAATTATTACGTAACACTATTGTATTTATAAATCAATTAATAAGAAAAAAATAATTTCAAAAATGATAAAATTTACGTAATTGAATGAATTTAAGTGTTCCCTGATTATTTTGACATTAAGGACATATTATATGATTTTGGATGCATTTTATTCTAATTCTATTGTCGTATTGACATTACTAAAATCTATGTAAATGAATATTTAAAAAATTAGTGTTCACAATATTTTAAAATAAATAATATTTTATTAAATGATTGAAAATTTATAAAAACCATATATTAATCCCAGTGAATAAGATATGGATAATAATATTAACCAATGTAAATTAAATTATTATTTTTTATTATATAGTCACATTATTAACCCATAATGTCTATATTATTACAATTTTCTAAAGGGATAACGAGGGGGCAAAAATGATATGGGTAACAATGTAATCCATATACTACCAAAATTTAATTGAATATATATTTAAACTCATAATAGTTTTATATTATAATAGTATTTATTTAGTGTCATTATGAATTGAATATGAATTTATATTATTTTAATAATGTAAGAAATTCCATGAGAGCCCATCCCTCCCTTAAAAAAGGTAACCTCTACATCCCATTTATTTAGAATTTGGTATCCTTATTGTTCAACCTATAATAATCCAAATACCTTCCTAGAATACCTCTATAAATTATATAGACATTGATTTATGAATTATTCAAGCCTTGTAGTTGATATGGTATTAACCATTGTAATATTTTCAATGAAGAGGTATAGTTTTTACCCGCATGTTTTAGTTTAGATTATTAAGAAACAAAATTAAAATCATTGTAAACCCCGATAAACTATAAATACCATTATCATACATAAAATTTTATGTTATAATATTAATTTAATACCTTATAACCATATCCATCATCTATCAAAAGGGAGAGGAATTCTTAATTCATGTGTACAACAAACAATTCTCTTGCGAAGTGACATAATTCATTTTCCATCCATGCCTCTTGGATTTATTTATAATAATAGATTTAATGATTAAATATTATTTTTAGATGGATGTACTGATATATGAGGAGGATCAAATTTCATGTTTGAAAGATCTCATTATGTGTCTGTCTTAAGAATATCACCCATTCAAGTTGTGTCGGGGCTTACATCGAGACTACCTGAGGCAAACATGGAGCCAATGCCCAAAGGGAGAGAATTTTTATGAGGGACATGGACCCCATTATATTTATGGTATTCTCGAATATTCCACACTTTTATAAAACATAGTTTATCATCACGTGTTGAGGACGTTGGTGTATGGAAGTTTAACATCATGTTACTCAGATGGTGAGGACTCTCTCCTCTCACATAGTAATTACATGACTAATTCCCTTTAACCATTGGTGAAGGGTTGGTACTAGAAATGTCATGATTCAATGGGGTGGAGGAGTGGTTTCTCAATGGGTATGAATTTTTGTATCTACGTGATGATTCAATAACTATTATTTTACCTATGTGAAAAATCATTAGGTTGGAAAACTCATCATGAGACACCACACAAGGAACCATGTTGTTACATTGCAAAACCCTAGAGGGATGATTGAAAACGGGGCTCAAGAAGATAGAGGTATTTCCAATTTGGGATTTATGAAGCCCAGTGGCTTCAAAAAGTAATGGTCCTTCTTGATGGAAAGGTGTCTCCCTAAGGAATGACTCTCACGGATCTTGGCCTCACCATAGCATAATGCTATTTATTTTGAGAGTGACATGCATAAGATTAATACATTATGGTGGCTCGAAAACCTGTAGGGATTATTTCATTCATGAAGGGGAGAAGCCTTCATGAAGAGAATCCCTACCACATTTAGTTTCCATGAAGAACAAATAAAATCACAGCTCACGATTCTCAAGTACCTTGGGGATCCCTTTTTTCTCTAGGGTTCTCGGTGCCCTCGAGCATCAAAAAATGGGATATCCAATGGAAAAAGATTGGGGTAACAATGTTTATGAGGGGTATAAATTAGGTATTTTTAGGAAATTGTGTTTTTCAATTCTTGTAGGGATCGACATGAAGAAAAAATGATGTTGATATGCGGTACGGCTCATTATACATATGGAGGCACCGTTATGGATATTCTGTCACGGTGTTCATCATACTCGTGGAGGTAAAATTATGGATATTTTTTCATGATGCTCTTCATGCATGAGGAAGTACGGAATATCTATAATAGAGCATTGTGAAATAGAAGACTCAAAAAAAATAAGGTCATTTGAGTCTGAATTAGCAATGATTCATCCATGAAATTCACCATGTCCCTAAAAGAAAGATTTTTGGCACCAACAGATAACCCCCCTCAAAATGGTGTCTAGGTTGAAAAAGAGGATTATATTCTGAGATGCATTTTCTAAAAAATAAGCCTTGTATGATCATGGAGAAAACTCACAAGGCATGTGGGAATGATGCACCAAGATGCTCTGGTAGGTAATGGTCACCAAGAGGCTCAGACGACCATAACCTATAAATACATTGCCAGGGGGCCATTATCCATACTAAATCCACAAAAATGATTTCCTCATTAATCCACCTTCACAAAGTGATCAACCCCTTGAAATCACCTTTGCAATCTGGGTCCCATGGTCCTTTTCTCCGCAAATTCATTCTAGAAAACCAAGCATCCTGATCTGCTGATACTTTGAAATTTATACCATGTATTGGGATTCTACGTGAACTACTTATTCATGATTAAGATTGATAAATGACCTCTAAAAACAAACATAGAAAATATTACGAAATCCCAAATAGATGGATGATCAGTAAACTACTTATCCGGGTGAGATGCTAAAGAAGGTCATGATCTATGCTATTAAAGGATCAATCACCATAGCTCAGACCCTAGGACGAGAGGCAACAAGTGGATGTTGTGAGGGTGGTGCCATTTCGCATCACAGTGACGCAGATTCTGAAGAAAAGGTGTAGGCCCCCAAACCAATACCAACTATAGGTGAAGATATTGGAGTAGTAGTAATTGATATAGTGGTCCTACTCAACCAGAACTAGGAGGAAGGGAAATCATTTTGTGGGATTCAGAAGACTCCACATCACCCCATTGGGAAGAAATTGCACCATCTGGATATTCCTCATGATGTTGTGTTCACGCAGTCTAGGAAAGCTTAGGACACCTACAGATTGTTCCTCAACATCGATAACATGTAGGGTCACCTTAATAGTTATTCTATCAAGATATAAGGCATCAAATTTTCCAAATGAGTCTTCAATTTATTCAAAGATGAGGGGAGGAAATTTGTGATGGAATTGGAGGAACTCGTGGACTCCCAAGGCACCATGAATACCATTTAAAATTGAGTGTGGGTGCTACTTTAGTTGAATCCACCCTAATATTTTTGGTTGATTAGATAGAAAAATGATTCCCCTTTATTAATAACTCAGATGGATCGTGGGGGGGGGTGATGAAGAAAACCTATAGAAGTATGATGAGGAAATATCATCCAGGGGAGCCTCTATAGATGAAGGAGAGATTGAACCCTCAGATGGAACTTCTCTAGGTGGATTTGTTACATATGTTAATATATGTTTGAACTCATCACCATGTTCTATTGATCTCTTTTACTTCATCTCGGATCCTTTAATGATATCAACATTATCATTAGGAAATTGTGCAATGTTCTCCTACTAAATGTGAAAGGGGAATGGTGATAGGCATAGAGGACCAAGCACAGGGATACGTGTTTATAGAATGAGTAGTTTCAGGGTCCAATAGTAATGTGGATGAAAGGGGGGTATCCCTTGAATATTTAAACCTACAATAATATTAGGAGGACATTCCTAGGAATAATAGTGATTAAAATCCAAAGATGATAATATGATAAGGAATTTCTTAATCACTGGAACTTTCATACATCAAAGATTTATACTTATTGTTTGCTCAATCAGATTAACTGACACATCCCATATCTGAATAGTCCATAGAGAAACATTAATTTTAATATTGTGGGTGGCTGCAGGACTCAGGACAATTTTCCTATGTGGGGGGGGGGGTTCTAGTTCATATTGAGAAAAGTATCCAGACCGAATAGCCTATAGTTTCCGACAAGTGATCATTTATGATTTTGGGTGATGCCACATATGGGCTGGAACCAAGAGGTGGCTAGAACACCAACATCAAGATAGGGTCACGTGACTATGACCAACATGATGACTTAGTGCCCAACTCATCAGATATAATGCTTTGGGAGGATATTACTTATGAATTCCTAACTGCATTACTAGAATACAAACAAGTTGATGTAGTTGATATGGAAGAATATGATTCTAATTCAGTCAAGGATAGTCGAAAAATCTGATGATGAGCATAAAATTTAGTCAATATCATGCTCAAAATGACCCCAGAATTAGTTTGGATAAGAAGAATATGATATATTCATCATTTGATATGTGATCTATGTGATGTTGGGGTAGATGTGTGAGGTGTACACACACTAATCTGGGACTTCCTTACTAAGAAAATATGGGAAAAGGCCATAATTTGGATACTACTTTGTGCGAGAATTAGTATGAGAACATCCATATGTTCCTAGAATTCAAATAAAAAATAAATCATTTAGATATGAAGAGAAAATAATCTTCTAGAATTTTACGGACCAATCGACACTCATCGCATGGTTGTGAGTCCAATTGGGGGAGGCCCGAGAGAAACTAATGAAAGAAATACTTCATGTTGCTGATATCTAACCTAAAATGAACCAAATAAATATTTGGTCTAATAAGAATCGCTCTATAGAAATCAATTAAGAGACGGATCTCATGAGGCAACCTGAACCCCTAAAATCTATACGATAGAATGTGGAGATGTTGAAGAATTCCATTGAAGAGGATGATCCACAAGGGACATGTATTGGGAATACTTATGAAACCTGATTTTTTATTGATTTAATTAAACAATGTGAATGGGAATATTTCTTAATTCAATTAATACACCTTGATCATATCCATGATGTAACTAATGATCAATTCCTTTTCCCATGTGGATTATGCTCAGTGTGAGAAATAAGGGACAAACACATAACTATTTACATTGTATGAGAACGGCATCTAACCATTGAATACTTGAGGATTACTATTTTGGAAAAATTGACTAGATTTTTGGGGATGATAAAGAATATGACTGGAGAATATGACTCTTAGAAAATCCAACTACACTTCTCCCACATCCTCTAGTGCATGAAAAGAATAATTCTCAAGGTATTTGAATCAATACAAACAAAGGGGAAATGTGAAGGGTGAATCATGATGCACAAAATTCAGAATCACGAGGATGATGTTATTACACTATGAGATAACTAATTACCATATTCAAAATATAGTGTTTTCAAAGTCATTAATAAATGGTTATAATCAAACGATGTGCAACCACTGATCGTATTAGAAACATGGGACCAAACACAAAATTTTGGCTGAATCTTCAAGGGTGTTGTCCTAGATTGGAAGGTGGGGCAATGTGGCATAACCAAACTATAATGGGGTCACCATAGACATGAAATCAGATGAGTATCCAAATAAAGGCATGAATATTATAGAATTTGAGAGATGGAATGATTAAAAGGATTTTAGAACTCTTATAGATATGCCACCTAGTACTTGATCACATCGGCATAGGCATATCAGTATGGAGAAAGATAAAAAATATATCTTCTTGGGGGAGTGTCTTCAAAGATGTCAATAGACTGCTAGAGATGCAAAATATGTTGTAAATGAACAATACTATGGATGAGAACCAATTAGTTGGGGACTAGGATGCATTGTAGATTCACATCATGATGGATCGGATGAAAGACACCTATTTTAACATTGTATATAAAAGAAGACACATGGCGTATTTTAATGTAAAAAGAACTGGACTTCTCATAGTGTAACATCATGTGATTAAGACCCTTTCACATAGTTTAGGGTAATAATTCTCAGACCTAGGACAATAGTATATGGTCATGTTATGAGGAAAATGATATCTATTCTGTCAATTATTTCATGGAACAAAAGAGAAACACCCGAATTGAATGATCTAAATGTGTCTTGTGCATCCCAAAAATACCAAGGAAAAGAGTGTGAGGATATATATGTGATGTGGTGAGGGAAAAAACAGGCTTGAATGAGGATCAAAAGTGCCCGGCATCACACCATACATTCTCTATGGGGATCTTAGTATAAGGTCATAGAGTTTGGACCAAAGACCACATGTGTGGATCAACTAAATCAGTGCCCGCCCTTCCATAACTCCTAAGACAATGGGAGCTATGCTCAGTGTAGGAAATAATGAAAAGTATAAGGGGTTTATGTTTCCTTTGTTATAACACATCAAGGGTGACACCAAGGATTAAATCCCACCATGATACAAAATATATTAAAAGAAGGGTAATTCAAGATTTTATATCACTAGATGAAAGGTTTTTTATTATGTAATGTTCAACTATATACCATATTTGAATATTATAGTCCACAAACACACTATATAAAAATTGGTTGAGAAATTTTGGGATCAAATATTGACCATGTTTGAAACACAGGATTAATTGTTTACTACCAAAGATCCATTAGGGAACATACCCAAGATAGGAGGTGATCCAAATATGGCATCATAACATCACTATTTTGGGGTTCATTTGGATTTGAAGGATTATGGTGAACCCAAACCAATGATGAATCTATGTGTCGGATGAGCACATCAAAGGGTGGGATTTAGTCCCAAGTATGAAAATAGTTTAACATCCTATTGCATGGAGAATAGATATAGTTTTAATCCATGTTGGTTAGACTATTGGGGGTTTCTCAGTCATAGGGTATGTATAAAACCTGTGCGAGGATACTCTAATGTGAATAAAAACAAAAATGATCATGTGTAGCATACCAACCTTAATATGGGAAAACCCATAGGTGTGAAAAGGGTAAGAGAAATTATGGATGGGCATGAGAAATTATTTTCATCTATCTCTATGTTTCCTATAATGATGGTAATCATTTTGAACGTAATTCATGAGAACAATGTAGTTAGATAATAAAACTGGTGGGGGAAATCCTCTCTGGTGGGGTAGAAGTAGAATCCCATATTTAACATGTGGAATCCTGATCTTTCTCATGGTATGTTTTCAATTTACGATTGTACATTGATGGAAATGGTTTCATAGTTTAAAGTTATAGGGTTCAGACCCATGAGGGTAAAATGATTTGATTTTTAGTTTAATGTTATGAAAAAACTGTTGTTAATGAGGCCGTAGGGGACCATCACAACACTATAGAACCCAGAGGAAGTGTGTGTATGGTTTAAAGTCATAATATAGGGACAAGAAAGAGGAATTCTCATCCCAAGTGTACACATGTGGCACAAAATAGCTAAAACCTAACATAAATGAGGGTAAAAAAACCCAAGTCTCACATGGATGACTTAAAATGAATTGAATATAGTTTAAGGTCATAGAGTGTGACCAAAATAGTCTATGGATGGGCAACAAAAAATGTTTCTGAGCATTACTATTTATCTCGTAAGGATAGGAATCAATATTGAAGTAGTTCTGAAATCTTGTGCAGTTTAATGTCATGAGACGGTAAGAGTATGCCTCAAAGTGAAAAGGGGATGTTTATTTTTGGATGGACCCATGATCATTGATCATGTCGTCACTACATATCCCATATGGTATGGAATGAAGCAACACACAGTTTTTGGTGAGCAATATTTCTATGGATGTTTGGACCATACATAGAGAGAATTAGTATTAGGTATTTATAATCTGTTTTTTGGTTGTTTTTATTTTTTTAGTGGCCAGAATAGGTTGGAATGTTGAAGTATTTCCATAGGAATAAATCCATGTATAGGTCTTGATAGGTGGAATGGTGGACGACTAGTGACAAGGGTGATTATCCCCCAAGCGAGAACACCACATTGTTGTTTCATTCTTCATCGTGCAGCTAAGTAAATTATTTCATAGTTAATGTTCATATGATAGGGCCATCCAACGAAATTTATTGTTTTTTGGTAAGTATAGAGAATGTGTTTCAATAGGTACATGGGTGGTGTGGTTGCTAAAGCCAAATGTGAATGGGGTCCAAAAAGATCCAAACCACAGCGTACACTCATGTGAATAATTATAGAGATACTCTTAGTTTAAAAGGTCAATGACATTGGACCATAAAGGTTCATTCCATTACTCCATACACAGACACTTTTACCCTACATGAAAAACTGTATGACATGATATATTCGAACTTTATGTTCTCATGTTCACTGAGGAGCAATACTAGAGGCTTTTAGAGTTCCACTAGAAAATAGGGAAGTGGAAATGATGTAAACAAAGGCTTTTAATGTTCATATTAGTAAAATGCTGAATGATAAGTAGGATCACTACCGACCAAACTCGGAAAAAAGGATCCACAATTATACCAATCATGGATGGGGCGTACAAACGTAGAATGTTATATTAACCAAATCTGAAACATAGGATTCAATATTCGTTACTTAGGATCTATTATTGATTTATCATATAAAGGGAGTTGATCCAAGTTAAAATGATTCCATCAGCATTTTCATGGCCTTCTGGAAGTGTAGGATAATGGAAATATGATCCTGGAATGACTCGATGTATAGAGATGGGTCGGGTTGAAAACCCGACCTGAATGAGGATCAAAGAGTTTTAGGCCACACCATACATTCCTGGAGAACCTTGAATAAGATCTTATTTTATGGTCATGGTGTTTATACCTGTGGGTCTAGTGGCCATTAAATGTGGGTAAAAACGCTACTAAGACTCTTGATCCCACATGAGACATGCTCGGTGTGAGAAATAAGGAGTGATGTTATGATTTCCCCATCATACAGGAGTTCACACTGCTGGAAAAGAATTCTCATGAGGGAAAGACCACACCATTATATCCTTCCCACTCAACTTGTGTGTATTATTTTGGGGGAAGCACTAGGGTACCAAATTTCTACTAGAACAAATGGTGGTGGAAAATGTGAATCACTGTACCAGATTCCTTGGATACAATGAAGGTGGAATAAATATGAAGGATAACTACTGACTATATTTGAAACACAAAATTTATGTCATAAAACATGAGATAGGAATAGACAAATGATGGATGACTGCAGACCATATTAAAATTTGGGGACCATTCTCATAATTTCATCTAAATCAATCCTTTATATTAGCCCTAAAACATTAGGTTAGAATAAGATGCTTGATACCATTCCATCATGGGGGTCCCTTTAGAAATGGAAGAGGACGGAGAAGCAGATAAAGGGGCACATAAAAAATGGAAATGGTTTGGGAGAATGTCCCCATGGATTCCAATTCTCTAGGATTCATACCACCACCCATTATATCATGAGAGTGAGGAGAATCCATTCGTGGGTTCAGTTCTGTCCTTAAGATTCGGGTTCCTGAAGGGTTTTGTGCTTAGTATAAATGCCATGATGCTTATACTAGAAGATCCCATTTTATGATCATATAGTGCATACCATTTATACCTAGTTCCCCATTATGTTTTGGATATGTACACGTGCAGTTTAATTTCATACTATAAGGAAAATAATGTTACATAGTTTATCATCGTGTTACTATGACATGAGTTTCCAAAAATAGAAATGAGTGTTGTGGTAAATAACCTAACATGAATCATGATCAAATAGATATAGACTATACCACACATTATCAAACGGTGATCCACGCCAAAGCGGAAAAGTGAATTTATGTTTCTGTAGTGAGGACCTAGGATAAGATGTTTGGGTGTCACTAAGTAACCTAAGATGTTAGTAATTAGGCCATACATAGTTCTGGGGGATGACATAGTGTGTAACTGGTGAAAAGGGGGAGATATACTCTCAAATTATAAGTACACATCCAATTTAATATCAAGAGAACTAGGAAACTAGAAATCATTGTTTAAGGTCATAGAATTCCAACCAACTAAAGGGCAGAGTGGTGCATTGTAGCACCATAATACAACCTGGCATGAATGTGGTTCAAAGGGATCCATGTAGAGACCCGAAGCTTGACGTACATGGACAATACATTACTTTTGTGGAAGACTTAATACATAACAAAAACAGACACAAAATGATCGTAATACTTTAGTGTCTTGGGAAACTCGGAATATAAACATCTAATCATGTCAAAAGATATTCAACATCTCCCATAATGATCTTCCCATTTTTTTCCTTACCTAAAACCTTTCTTTATTTCCTGGGGAAAATAAAACATAAAAAGGGTGAGATCAAATACTCTGTAAGGGAAAACATAGAGAACATAAAAAATCCATAAACATTTGAAAGAAAAAACATGAATGTGAAATCTAAACATTTAAATCTTGTGCAATGACCTTAATCATGGAAGTACGTAAGGAATATATCATAAGGGAACATCAATCATGATAAAATATCATCGGAATAAAACTTGTAACTGGGAATCCATTAAGCACAAGTTATGATTTCCATAGTAGCCAAGGAATTGCTGTCAAGACCATCTTAGTGGACAAAGTCCCTTTCTGAATCGAGTTCACTTCTCGTTCAAGTCTTGTGTTACTGAACCAGTTTGACATGTTGTTCCAGCCATGTCTATCTCATGAGATATATATCATTACCCAATGAATTGGAGGGAGATATAGGTCCCACCCATCTCATATTGAAATCATTCTTTCATGTTCCACAATATAAACATAAATCATTCGTCATAACCCAAGAATAAAATGGGTTTTATAAACATCATTCCATCATAATGTAATCCATACAAAAAAAAATTGGATATCATTTCATCATTATAAAATTGAAACCAGGTAAATCATAGAGACATGATACTTGAATCATACACATATGATATAATGTCATCTTAGATGGAAAATGGTTTTGATAAAGCACTTGAAATGAATTCTTGAGGAAAATATCCTTTCTTCTTGAAAATCAATTTCTTTTCACGAAATTCCATGAAATTTTAAAAGAATGATATTTTGTTGAAAATAGTCATGAAATCTTTTGGAGGAAGATTCATGAAAATATGGCTTTATAAAATCGTAAAAATCCTTTCATGCCGTATAAGTTAAAAAACATTCTTCTCGTACTTTTGCCGGAAAAGTCAAAAAGTACCTCGTAAAAGAAAGATTCCATACATACCATGTAGTAAAAGTAAAAAATGGGTAAAAAGGACATTAAACATACATGATACCATTTTTAGGAAATTGGTACTTGGATGACAAATATAACCCTAGTAAATACTTACGTATAAGCAATCTCAGATAAAAAAATGAGATTGGCAAAGTTATCCCTTACCTTAGGTCGGATATGCTTCGTACGTATCCGATCCTACTGTATAATGATATAAATAATTTCATTGACTTATTACAGAATCATATTCATTGTTATGATATCATATATGGTTCACTTATGACTTTATATTACCCGTTCTTTTGTAAATTCATGTTAAAGTAGCGTTTTGGGTAAAATATTTTCATTTGTCGTTCATGTTTTAACTTGTAATTATTCATATAGTTACTCGGATCATGATAACATACATACAGAATGTAAAACATGATTTATATATAATATATATTCAGAATATACATATATATAATAGATCGATAAATGGAAAGAAATACACCGTTCAGGGAAATGGTAGTCCGTACGTACGCATGAACGCTGTTTTCATTTCCTTATTTAATTGAATGGAATTAATTTGATGACATACATATATTTACATAAATCCAGTATTATTATGTCATATATTTCATGATTATTTATTATATGTACTTTATAATCATTCATGAATGGTTAATCATTGATAATGAATCTAATCGCATCGTGGAGACGGTATTCAGTACGTACGCACGAGCGATGATATCATTCCCATGATCGTGGAATTGTATTGGAGTGCATGTATGTCATTTAATAATCAATATGACTTCAAAATAATCATATATATTTATTATTTACACCATTATACCCATCCATGTATGTTGGTGGTGGAAAATAGATTACACCACGGTGTGGAGACGGTATTCCGTACGTACGCACGTGCGGTGATTTCATTTTCCATAGGATGGATTGATAGTGAAATAGGGTGGTTTCATACCTATAATAAAATATAATTATATTAGTGATACTGATGTTATTACTTAATAATGAAAAAACTAATGAATAAGAAGTGGAAGAAAAAATAAAGTTCAAAGAATCGGTAACGGACATTACCTCTTCTTTGAAGCGCCTATTTGAGACCTCCTCTTAGGGCACTAAAATTGGTCTTTCAAGAAGACAAGGACCTCTAGGATGTTTCTAGGGAAGTTGAGAAGATAATTTGGCAGGGATTGGAAGAGAATTAAGGCTCAATGTGGTGTGAGGAAAAGAGGGAGGAGGTGCCCATTTATAAGGGAGGAGAAGGACACCTTTGGAAAAACTAAAAATTTTATTTTATTATAAAGTCATATTCGGTTTTTAATAGCTCCAAATTAATTTATTTCGAATATAATGTGGGGATGGGTCGAAATCCTATCATCCAATATAATTTAGACAAGTTTAGGTTTCTATTTTAACCTTATCATTTAGATTTAACCATAAGTTAAATAATTTTACTTTTACCATGTCTTCTTGTTTTCTTACACTATAAGGTCAATAAACATACTATAACAAGCCAAACGAACCCAAAGTTGTTTATTAATAATATATATAACCTTATCTAAGTCATTTTTCCGAGCCTTAGATTTTGAGGAATAAAAGAACATTTAATAATATAATATTTGTATTAAAAACTATTTTATGTCAATTTTGACACTATTTGGTAAATGATTTTTGTGAAACTCATAACAGACTGATTAGTTCAAAAAACGTTAATTAAATAAAAACTAACATATCATATGAACCTATAAATTTAGTTAAATACATATAAAGTCTCAAATTACATTTATTTGGGCATTTGTAACATTAATTATGTCAATATTTCATTAATAAGAAAATTACTGTATCATCATTGTGTCTTAAATAAATTAAATTATTTAATGTCTAAAAATTATAAATAAAATACAATTATATAGGAAATTGTTTTAGATTTATAATGAATATTTATAGTCGAATTTATCTTATGTATAACCCTATATTGAAAATTATTTACTTATTAAACATTCATTTTAACTATTTTAACCCTTCTTTAAATAAATTAATATTAAATGTCCTAATCTAATCCAAGTGGGCCTAAATGGTCATATTTTATTCCTAGGGTTGTTTTTGGTCGAATTAAACTTATCCAATAGAATTAAGATATGTGTTAGGATAATAATAATATCATTTTTACCCTTATTTATCCTATTTACTTTTAACCGTGGTAAATAAAAGTAAACTGTTACTATTCACATAAAATTATTTTCATCTCATTGAACCACATTTTAGTCCTTGATATTAACCATGTCTCTCAGATTTTTGAAATTCAATTACCATAAGTGGTAAAATTTAATTTAAATTAAAAAATGTCAGTTTTTTAACTACCACTTGGTGGTTTCACTATTCATCGAAAATTGAAGTTTTTCAGAAAAATACCAAAAATTCAGCCCAATAATTATTTGATACTACAAATTCAAAATGGATGTCTATTTTTCCAAATTCATAACATATAAGTTTCATTAATTAATTTTGAATTTAATTCCCGTTATCAAAACAAATACCATGTTTTTAAGAAACAAAAACAATCAAAAGATTCATACTTGTTTATATCCAATTTCAAAGTGAATTTAATTCCAATGAAAATCATTGTATTAATTGGTAAAAATATATTATAATTAAACTTTAAAACCAATTAATAAGATAACCTAACCATATAAATTTTTGCGATGAAAAAATAAGTTTTTAACTAAAATATAGCGTGTTTTTACTATTCATTAAAATATGAAAGTTATCAGAATAATATGAAAAATTTATCCAAAGTAAATTTTTATATCCTGATTCCAAAGAAGAATTTTATTTTGTAAAATTGAATTTATAGACATGTCAAAAACATTATTTAAATTGGGTGCGCCATCAAAATGTGTCATAACTACATTTTTTTGAAAAATACTTATTTTACTGTTAAAATTGATTTTGTTCTCATACCATGTTCTAGAAAGTTTGTAAGATGAATATTAATGTTATAATATTCAAAATGTAGTTGATAATATTCATAACGGCTAGTTCATAATTATATTATTACCATATATCATTGTTTAGTGAAACCTGGTATTGTATACAACACGCACTATCGAGGAAGGTCACGATTGCGTGTAATGCAAGCCAAGTTAGTGTTGCATGTTGTGCAAAACTCCTCCATTTTTTTGTATAAAAAGATCCAACCATATTTCATTTTTACATTGAATATATATATTTATATATATACACTCAATGTTTCATAGAATAACTACTATCAAAATTGTGTGTAACATGATCCAAAAATAGTGTTGTGTATACTGCAAGTTCATACGGTGTTGCGTATAGTGCAAGGTAATATTTTTTTAGCTTACAACACAAGAAATCAATGAAATTAATATAATATTGTTCATAAAATCTTAGGGTGTTATAATCCACACCACACCACACATTCCTATAATAAAATTTTATCTAAAAGGTCTAATGGGTTGTGTTTTTAACCTCATAGTTGGGTTTAGAAAAGAGAGGATCGGGTGTCACTATGATTCCCATAAAGATCGAAATTGATACACATGCGGTTCTTGAATATTTTATGGAAAATTTCCAATGCCAAAGGGAAATGTATTATCAGGTGAAACCATCATAACAATTTATTGTTTATTGTAATAAAACTAAGTGGAAAATGTGTACTTTAACATCCTATGATAAGAATAAGGATTGTTATGTAGTTTATCATTGTGAAACATTGATAATGGGGATCTTAGTTTGGGGTCATAAAGCTACTACAAGAAGATGTTACATCCAAAGTTGAAATTTTTAGGGAAACCCCATGAAGTAACAAAGCGTGAATGGGGATCAATGAGATCTACACCACCACATACATTACCCAAGGGAAACCTATGAAAAAATTTAATCCATAAGCCTTGGAAATGGATGATTAATTTAACATCATGCTCTTAGGATATACAGTTCTAGTTTAAGGACATCATGTTTCGACAATAAAATGAGGTACGACTCTTCTATGTGGGTGAAAACCCGACCAAAAACAGCAATCCCCTGTGATCCATGCTTGTTGTGGGGAATAAGTGGTGGGGAAAATCCTTACAACACATGGATAAACATGATGGGGGATTATAGAAGTTCGGATATGGGTTTACCAATGCGGCTGATTGGATATCTTAATGGAAATAGATTCACATAGGTGTAACACAGATGGTGTGGAAGTTCTGCATGGAAATAATGATGTGTAAAAGCTTGTGAATCCTATAGTATCATATTCAGAACACAATGAGGGTGGAATAAAGATATAGGTTAAATGATGAACATATTCAAAATTGAATCCATATCATGTTACCTTGGATGGGAGCAACAAAATATGGGTCGACCACTAATCGTATTCGGAATATGAGACATACAAGAAAATGTTGTACAAATTCCTCCAGGTCAATAGCCTTTAATGGTTAGTGATCTATATGGAAAAGAACCATGACATTAGGGGGTCCCTCAAGTCATTAACGATGATGGGGACCCAAACAAAGGGACATGTGATTCATAGTGGTGAAATGTGAGAATGCCTACGTAATATCCAACACTATGGTTCATACACTATAGTGAATCTACGCATTAAAATGAAGCATATCAGATTGCGAGATATGTACGCCCTCCTAATGGAAGAATCCTCGAGATAGCTCATGGACATGTCTTGGTAATAGACCAATGTCATGAAAAATGAATAAAAACGGGTTAATAAATGAGGGGATGGGCCCGAAGATAAAACATTCGGGCATTTCTATGTATCCCATAAGGATTGGAATCAATCCAAACATAGTTTTGGAAACCCATGTAGTTTGATGTTTTTTTGTATGGATGAATGTTGCAATGTAGATTACTGTTGTGTGGCTATGAAATTGGGTAAAAGGGTATCCCCAAGGGGACACACATGGCATGGAAAAATAAACCCAATGTGAATAAGGACCACCAAAATCTACTCCACACCCAAAAATCCCAAGAGAGAACTCATGAGAAGGGGATGAAAGAGAGAAATTATGGCTAGTCCCAAAGACTAGATATCCTGGTGTTCATATGTGTCCCATAAGGATGAAAATGATTTAACAAATTTTTCTGGGATCCCCTGCAGTTTAACTTCATTTGAAAAGGATAAAGGTGTGATAGAATATTTATGAGGGTGGTACATGGTGAAGTTATTGTAGCCCGATGTGAATGGAGGATAAAAAAGTACAAACAAACCCATGTACACCATATAGGATCTTAGAGAGATAAGTTGGAGGAGATTGTTATTGGACCATAGAAAAATGTCTAGGAAATCCCATGTATCCCATGAGAATTAAAATCCATCCATATGTAGTTCTGGAAACAAATACTGTTTTTTATCAAGTGGTATGGATGAATGTGTGGTACAGTTTAATGTCATGTAAGAAGTAGAAGAACAATTTTTCATCATGTTTCTTGGATGAAATATATCATAGATTAATGTCATATATATTAGACCATAGTATGGTTCTCTTAACATATATATGGGCATCATAGTTCCTTGAAGAAACCCAATGTGAATGAGGACCAGAGAGGTCTCAACACTTCCCCCACCCCCATCACTTAGAACATGGGGAGAAAAATTGAGATTATGGGTGGGTCAAAAGAGAAAATATTTGGGTGTTACTACACATCTCAAAAGGACGGTAATAAAGCCACACATTTTTCATGAAATTCCATTCAGATTGACATCATATGAATAGTTGAGGATTTCACAAAATTTTTCATCTTGCGACTAAGACATTGAGCATCATAGTTTATGGTTGTAGAGATCAGACAATGAGATGATTGTGTAGTTTATCATCATGAAGGTCGATGATTGGTAGTTTATAAGCCTGGGGATGAACAAATGGGTTATTTGTAGTATAATTTTATAAAATATTATAGAATGAAGGGTCTTATGTAATGTGCTGCTTGAGAAACTTGGAATTTTTAGGTTGAGTGACTCATTTTCCATCCATGATAACAAATAGTATGATTATTTAGGGTAATAATTGCTGAAAATGTAGATTCCTTCCCTTGTGGGATCCAACATTAGTGGCTTTTGGCCATGTATCATCAGTTTTCATAGAGCCAATACAATTTCACCTTGATGAAATGAGAAGATATGATCATTCTTGTTGAAATCATTGGTTATCCTATTCAGGTGACTCTCTAGAATGTGCAAGGCTCAATGCGTATTCATTTCAAGGGCATCCAACTAAGCTAGATAGAATTATGATACTCTATCTACTGTCTGATTATCATATAAATATTTATAGAGTAATGGAAAATAAATCTGGATGGGTTGGACTACCACTGTTATGTACACACAGAAATATAGAGTCACTTAGGGGGAATTATGAGTTTTTATGCAATAATACAAGAGAAGGTTGGGGAGGATGTCTCACCAACTCTTCTTTTTTTGACCCACCATCATGTTTAAAATGATGGGTATGTTTTTATTAAATGCCTCAATTTTTCCATTTTCATGTCCGTGGTAACTAGAATTGTGGTTGGACTAGATGATGTAATTGTCACACAATTTTCTCAACTCAACTTCTCAGAATATTGGGCCATTATCTATGAGAACATCATGAGTGAATCAGAATATATCAATATTATTGGATCTTAAAAACTCAAAAATAAAGTGGGATCTTAACTCTTTAATCACAACCACCTCTACCGACATGGAAATGAAATATGTTGTGGTTTGAATGAACCTTCAATGGTGATCTGTTGCTGGGGAATATAGTTTCACTCAATTGAGTCCCCAAAAAAATTTCAAGAATGCCTGGTAGTATGAATCTGTATTTATACTTGATACACAAATCAATTTTTGATCTGAGAGGAGTGGCACCTCGTGGAGTAATCAATATAATCAGGGACCATAGTGGGCCTAAACTATCCCAACCTTTGAATCTGGTGAGAGTGTATAAACCCTACATTGTTAGCATAATAGAAACATGTGTGAAATTATTGCAGAACCTAAGGAATATAAAATACCTAAATGAAGGTGAGGATAATTAACTTAAACCCACATTTTTATAGGATATGTTCAAGGATGGGGATGATCTGGAGTTTGAACTAAACTACATAGAAAATTATTCTCCCACGCTCAACCTTGACTGTTGGGAGATTTTTATGTCGGATATACTGAATGAAAGAAGATGTACATTAAATGTTTTCTTTTACTGTATCATGTGGATCTAGTGTATTTGATGTGGAATCATCTATGGTATGGTGGTTTACATGCTGATTGTCACCATCATCCACAATGACAAGGACGATCACCCTTCAATGTGCCATATGAATGAATAGATCATCCTGGATAAGATCTACAAGAAAGAAGGATAAAAAATCAAGGAATAAGATTGAAAATTTCAATAATAGTGTATATAATTCACTTATTATTGAGAAGGGTACTAGGCCATCAACTAGAGATCATGATTGAGAAGAAGAATGAGCTCGGGTTTCCTGATGATATTGTCACCGTTCACCAGCTGGATGAGTAGTTTGAAGTCTCCATTCGCATATAGGTGGGAACATCAATCATGAATGATATATTGAGACTTTTAATGAGATCCTAATAGTATTCCTCATTGTTGTTTTATCAGTTTTTATAGTAATATTGATTACGGAAGGATAACATGGGTAGTCGTGATGAAGAAAATACACATGCCTACTCTGAGGAGTCGGGGATCATTATGCCTCCTCCCAATATGGGTATCAGAGTCCCCATAAAAATGAATCTTGAAACATGTGGTAGTGTAATATACTGAGAGAATGACCTTATCTAAAGAATTATGATATATGGAATTCTATTCAA
This sequence comes from Viscum album, assembly GCA_963277665.1. Lineage (NCBI taxonomy): Eukaryota > Viridiplantae > Streptophyta > Magnoliopsida > Santalales > Viscaceae > Viscum > Viscum album. The sequence goes on from OY728164.1 coordinate 902,691,784, forward strand.
GATCCATATGGGCAGTAAGAAATTATGCTAGCACCAGCCCCTTGACTTTATTCTATGGGATGGAACATGTGTCAAACTACTATAGGATCACTTCCCAAGGATCTAGACATCTATTCAACATAGGGTAGTTCTTAATATAATTTATTATATCCCCATAGAACACTAGTAATATCTCATTATTCTAAGGATAATGCATCAACTTCTGTAATTTTAAATTCAGTAGGAGGTAGCTCTTCTTGGTTGGAGATTATCTAGTATCTATGTTTAAGAGAATGTGAGTGAGATAGTACAAGATATTATGTGTTCATTCATTGTTATTCTAGGCATGAAGGGTGATGACGGATTATTCCATTGTGGTAGCATAGAGTACTAGCAGGTTTCTAGCGATTTGTGTTATTAGGAAGAGATGATCCATTAAATACTACTTGATCTACTCAAAGGCAGTCTCTCACTCATCATCCCATTGGTAGATGTAACCTTTTTTCCTGATCCTAAAAAAGTGATTACAATTTCCAACTATATTCATGATGAATCAATGTACATAGGCTAACTGGCCTTCGATTCCTTAGAGCACTCTATGGTTTATCGGAGGAGGAATCTCCCTGAAAGCCTTGATCTTCTCTCATTCGATCTTAATGCCTCTGTATTTGATGAATTGGATGAGAGTCATCCAACAAGTAACCACAGATTCACACATTGAGGGGTTCATCATCCGATGATGGGAGAATAGGAAGTTTACCACTTTCTCAATATCTCTATGAAAGTGAAAAATCTGATTTGATTTGACCACTAGATTTTCCATGTAAAATTCAACTAGCATTTTGAGGATTAGTTTGAATATATGGTAAATTTCATGTTAATTGATAGATTATTGATTTTTCAAAGGAAAAGGAATTACTAGATAATAGAAGGACCCTTGAGGGTTCCTAAAAGAAAATGGAATCATATTCTTAAGGTGCCATCTAGATCTGATTATACTAGGAATATCCATCCGTGAAGTAGATATCCTAGAATCTAGTGGTAGAATTGATCAAAAAATATGTCACATGAATGGGAATATTGTCAATTGGGAATCGGATATTGAGATCATAAAAGGTGATGCATACCCCAATATTCTCATTATTCTTTTTGATGGGAATGGTTTGGGCTGACCACCTAGTGTATTGGACAACCTTTAAAAAGTTGTCTTTGATGAGAATATGAACATAGACCTCAACCGTAGAACCATAGGGATATGTACATATTCATGGGGGGTGTTTGAACAATCAATGACATATAGAGAGAAAAAGATTGTGGAAGTTGATCTGAGGGTCTAGTCTAGGCATCTTATCATAAAAGAATGGGAATACATCACGATACTACTTTAGAAAATCCATGTACCATGGCTGTTCATATGCAAATATAGTTGTGCTGATTATTATTGTCCTTATGTATTTATTAGTATTGAGATTCACCCCCTCCAACTCATCAATGGTGGTTGAGATAGTTTATTCAAATGTGATTAGAGAATCTCTGAAATCTTCTTCATTTTCTAATGTGGGTGGATCATCATGCGGAGGCAATTCCTCTATGTAAATTGACACTAAAGGATTGATGGTTCTGATTTGTGCAGTGCTGGACTCTTCATCCGAAAAACCGTTCACCACAAAAAATGTGGGAAAAAAGTTATTGTCCTGATTCAATCAAACCATTGGCTGAGGGACCAAAACATGGTGATGTCAAATATGTGATGGCGCTTCGGAATGTTTCAACTTATCCTAACCCAACAAAGAAAGATGGTATGACGTACTGTTGTAGCCATGGGGTGAAAATACAGATTCTTTATAGGGGTAAGGGGTTCTAGTATTACTTGAGTATAACCTTTGAAATAGTATTAAGTAATATTCATGCATTCCCTATACCAGGTAATGTGTCTTCCCCTTATCTTGAAGATGACAAAATAATGTACACATTTAGGGGTGTGGCCTCCAAATTGTGAATCAGGGAATGAAATCATCATCTATGTACATCCAATGGTTAGCCAAATTAACAGTTTCCTCAACCTCATTGGGTTGTACCCTATTTTCAATGCTCTTATAATAGTCGGAATCTAATTATTACTCTTCATAAGTGGAATATGAAGATGGGTCACCATAGAGCATGCCCAAAAGACCATTGAGGTTCTACTTGAGAAATTGGTGATAAGAGGATAGAACTACTAAATTATTTTGGATATGTGTTCTACCCATCATTGCATTGTAGGAAGTGCCCTGCGAGATGACCCTGAATTCAATAATGTTAATTAGGCCGCCAAAGTAGGTCCTCTGGCAAATCATGTAACATGGACTCTATTCAGTCTTGTCGTAACACTAAATATTCAGGTCATATAGACTCTGATCTATATTATAAATCCATACCTTGTACAGAATCTAGGTTATGATAGGGGTGATCTAAGAACCTATGTCAATGAGACAACAATAGTTCTCCATGATATTGACATGTGCTATGATGTATAGAGTTTCAATATTCCCCTGAATGGGAGAACATTAATCTTTTACAGATAATGAGATAGAACATCGACATTATGATTGCAAAACTACCTTGGAGTGGATGGAAGTTATGGATTCTAACTATGTTCCAAACAAGAGGGGGCTTCTCAATGACTCTATGTGGGCTGCATGCATTTCGGCTGATATGAGGAGCGCCTTTAGAATTGGGAGAGTTATAGGTATGAAGGTAAGATGATTGAGGATTTAATACTTCTTTGTTAGATAGAAATTTTTACTAGGAAGATGTTTCTTTTTTGAATGAGGTATGACATAATTTTATTATCAAACTAGAATATTTTGGATGGAGCTGATAATAACATGTTGCTACCTAGATGATCCTTGTAGAATTACTGATAGATGACTATCAGTTGGATGAGTTCTAGAAAAAGTTGGATGCTGCTGATCATGACGTATTCATGGTGGATCAGCTAGGTCGAGTAACTTAAATGACTATGATTATAAATTTTACAATATGGGATAAGGGGCCTTCGTCAGGTGGGTTCTGCACTGAAACTACAATCTTGTCTCGGTAGCATGGATTCATTGGATAGAAGTGTTGGCTTGACCATCATAATGATTAAAATATCAACAGTCTCATTGATGATGTCATCGACTAGGAACATTGGGAGGATCTACACAATGTTCCTCATTGTTTGGAACCATATAGGGGTCTAGCAGCGTGATGGTATTCATGGAGGAATTCTCTTGATCATCACCTGAGTAATCTTCCATCACTGGGAGAATTTTGGGGGTGATTCCAATTTTTAGGGGCATGATATCACAAATATTATGAGATGGGTTCAGTATCAGCACGGTGATTTTTATTCTCGTATGTTGTCGTCACCAGCTCTTCTGAGATGTAAATGACTGATAGTTATATATAGAAGAAAAAAATCAAATATGGAACCTTTAAGAAGACCATGTTTATTCAAATGAGAACAGATGATACCATGGGTGTGCGGAACTTCCCTATGAGCAAGTGAATTGTAAAACTTCTTTTTCCCTCAAATGGATACCAACATCTACTCATCTTTACTACAGATATTATGATTTGTATAAATGCATGCTACACATTCTAGGTTACGACTCAACCTAAAAATATTGTTATCAACCTGGTCCTAGAGCCAGTCCATGATTATATAAAACTGCTTGATTGTGGGTCTAAGGAACTGGTGATAGGGGTAGTAGTTACGGAGATCAATGTGATTAGCCTCCACATATTTCCTGCATTATAGAAGCAAAATATTTCCTTGTCCCAAGGATTTATGGAAATAACCAGAAACATGGTCATGATTAAATGGGTACTTTTGGTTTCTCTTGTCTAGTAGGGGAACTATAGGAGCATCGACCAGATGAAGGGATGATGCATGATGAGAGGAATGTTCTTGATTGTCTCTCCTAGGTGGCGGTTGTGTGTTTTTTTGCAGAACATACTAGTTCTACGATGGGTAATGCTAAGCATGATTCTAGAATTAAAGTTTATTACCTCAACGAGGTGGTGGATGTGGATCTACTGGTAAAACATCTACCATATTGGGTGGGGGGGCTCTTTCTACACAATCGTGGCAGTCCTAACCATAGTGGATATTCATGTAAGAGCTAGGGGAAAGAGGTTCACCTACTCAGCCTTCCACAAAGATTCCTCTAGGAACTAAGCTTGGTCATAAAAATCTCTAAATCTACCTAATAAATTCTGAGAGATCAGATAGGGGATGAATTCGTTCATAAAATTCCTTACACACATCATCAATAATTTTATTTGAGTTAGTGGCATATCATGTGAATACAAAAGTAATTTCTACATAGAGACAAAGTGTCTGACTTTTTCATATATCAGTACCTTGTACATAAAGTGGTCTGTCGTACTATTCATATGAGTGGTAGTGACGAATAGATGAATAAAATTTCTTTGGTGAGGTTTCCAACTTGATATGGACCCAATGGGTAACAACCCATACTAGATGACTAAATTCATGTCCAATGTCTATATGAATCACTAGATTTTTTATCTCCTATTGTGTTGGAGTTCCTAGTATTGTCTCACCCCATAAAATAATGTGGGATAGATGATTTAGCAGATCTCCTATCCCATTAAATGGTGAGAAGGTAATGTTTCCAAAACCCATGGGTGATGGCATGTCACCCACCCAAGCTGGATAAAACATTCCATCCAGTGGGATCTCAACGTATATCGAGGTCCTCAAAGTGGGAGATGAGAGAAGCCATCAGGTCTTCTTGTCAAGAATTCCTTTTTAGGTGAGGATCTCTTACCAAAAATTCATTTCCAATCTCATCAACATAGTAAGTATGATCAATGGCTTATGGAGTGACTGGTAGAAATAATGGAGGAATAGAATGTGGTGATTTCGATGGAATAACCTGAGGAGAAACTAGGGGAACCTCCAATGAAGGGTATGGAGGATGATTATGATGAGAATCAGGTGGATTCAGTAATGAATACCACATTCACATTCCAAAAGATTCAATATCAACCATATTTGGATGCACACAGCTGTCAATATTGACTTGAGGAATTTGGAAAAGCAAGACCTATGGATTCCCCTATTTCCCTAGTGGAAGAGGGATGATATCATATTGAGGATCACTATTGTTCGAACTCAATCCTTTTGAGCTGATCGATTGGAATCTTGTTGATGAGCCTTTTATATTTATAATTTTCATCGAGTAGGGTTAATATACCAAGATTAACCTATTACATAATCACTGAAAGAGATAGTTTAGAAGGCTTGAACATATCACATTGTTATTTACCCTTCTTGGTGTCCTGACCTTGAGGGAATAACTCAGGGTTCTCTTCCGAGACATGCATATTCTTTTTCTGGTGAGTGAGAATTACTGGGGGGTCCAAAAGATGTTGTTCTTCCCTAGGGGGAAAACCATTCTTTTAAAATCCTTCACCAATTCATACTTCCGGATATGTATCAGCAAAATCCATGTTCTCAAAAATGGTTCATGGAAGAATATACTCAATGTCACTCGGTAGGTTTGGATGTCGTAGGATCGGGCTGAAGTGAAGAGCATCATATTTCCCCCACCCCCAGATCTACATGATTAGAGACAACACTTTGACAATTCTATAGAGAACATGCAGGTTCTACATACATATCTGTAGAAGATATTGGTGACATCTAAGCGATGCAGTGTGCTAAGCTATGGCTTCTGCTTCTAGGTGAACCATGCGAAACTACTTGATGATGTCTTCGAAGTGCCCCTCACTCATCAGATAAAACAAATCATAGTTATATAGGTGGTAATGTGTCACACATATGGTTTTGCAGAAATAAATTACTTATTCCTTGGTGGGCAACTCTGGAATATTAAAATATGGAGTAATAGTTTGGTAAAAGATCATAGATATCTCATCTTCCAAAAGTGTTTCCCTCAAACTTCTCCATTTTGAAGTGATATATATCTTATGGGTTTTCCATTCATCAAATGGGGATAGCTAAAGAAATATCAATGAAACTGACATAGACCATTGTTGTGGTAAAATTTCTAGTGGATTGAAGGACGTGTGAGGTGACAAGACACTTCTTACCGAGCTCTCTATTGGGGGAGGTACCAACTGCATCTTCATGTCCCTATAGAATAGGGTGTCAGCCACCACTTCATGTTCTGGGGTGAAAATCATTTGTTGGGAACCATTCTATCCCTAATCATATAGAAAACCCATAATAACCCACCTAAATCTCATGTTGAGGAATAGAATGAGTATGACGATGGTAGACAGGACCACCAAACAAGACCCTTGAAGCATAATCTACCTCTTCCTACATATACCCTCATAGGGTATTTGGTATTTGGTACACCTGACATGCCTAGAGGATGAAACTAATATGTCACGTTTCTTCCCCACATTTTGATACAAAGGATTTGGATGAGGGCTCCATCATTGAGTCACATTCTATGTCACAATCTAAAATGAGCAAGGGATTGAAAATTATGTGGGGATTCTCATATTTCTACAATCAACAAAAATGACACCCCCTTTTGGAACTAGATGGTTCTTCATTGTAGGTTCAATTTTTGACATGAGTATGTCCTCCATGTGGGTTGGTTTTGGAGTGGTGAGGACCTCCACTTGAGCTAGTTTTGATATGAGTAGGACCTTAATATATAATGTCATTGGAGTGAGGAAAAACTCCACTTTGGTGAGTAGAGGAATGAGAAGAACCAGATCATATGTCAAAAAGGACATGGATAGCACCTCTGTGTTAACGAGCATGATTATAGAGAGGAACTCCATACTATCTTCTTGATGAATAGGGAGGACCTCAATGGTTGGGAATGTTTGAGTGGAGGGGGGGAGCATTACTTAATCTAGTGATAACAGAGGGAGGACCTCCATGTCTATTTATGGTGGAACTAAAAGGATCTATGCACTAATTGGAAGTGGATTGATGAGGATTTCATTAGTGTTGGTTGACATGTACATAAAGGGGACCTCAGTATTGACCATCGATGAAGTAGGAATAGCCTCCACTGGGTTGGGTGCTGGAGTGGCGATGACCTCTACTAGAGGTAGTGAGAACATGGTGTGGACCAAAAAGATGATCGGTGATGAAGCAAGGTGGGGATTTTCTCTGGTTTATGTTGGATAAGGATGACCTCTAGTTGACTTTGAAATGATGCAGGGAATAACGTCGAATTGATGGACTCAGATAATGGGAGGACCTCAATATCTAAGATCATAGGCATGAGATGGGCCTCCACGAAAAATTAGAATATGATGGGGATGAAATATAGTTGAACTGGCATTGGTAACATTGAAATGAACACCATTCTATGTATAAGAGTGGGGATGAACTCCACTCAGGATGATTCTAGTATATGAAGGACCTCCGTACTGAATATTATTATCACGGGTCAGATTGTGAGGATTTTAGATCATGCTGTGATAGAAAGAGTCAAACTAGCTTACCTATTGGGTGGCTACTGTCTCGATCCCGATCAGACATCAATGAATCCTTTCTCTGTGGTATCAGGTTCCTAATGCAATTCACTAATCGTGGCATGTTCCATTAATGTTATAGAAGATGACACCCTCTGATTAGAGTCTTCCTGTTCTTGGCCTGACGTTGGAGTCGGGTCATCTAAACTAAGGACAGTAGAGTAGGGGAATAATCCACATGTTCTATAGCATAAGGGACTAGTAATTGGTTTTACTCTGAAGGCCTGGTTGGATCCCTCTGTGGAATATCCTAGATAGTAGTCATCATAGGGATGACTCAGACATACCTTACCTCATCAACGTTGGGGAGTGAGTCATTAGAGTGTTCTGAGGAGAGGCTTCTGAAATGGTTGAATGTTGTTTTGGGGAGTAGTGTCTCCATGCATGGCCCTTGGGGTGGGGGTGATGGTGAGGTGAAAAATACCTTAGGTCCTGACCAGCAATGTCCCTCATGGGAATGACACCCTCCTGCTCAAATAGTCAAAAAAGAACATCCATTACTCTTCTCGGAACAATTTTAGTTAATGGGATGGGATGTCTGTGCCTAGAAGCAACAGTCAAAGATAACATTTTTGGGGGAGAAAGAACTATGTTTGGACGTACATAATATAGTTCCTCCTACCCCAACGTCTTCGGGCAGTGGGTGATTAGTTTCTTATATATAGGGTCCTATAAAAATGTAAGATCCATCCATCAATATGTATAATAGGAATGTGGTACGCAATTCCAACCCATCATTTAATCTTCCATGGTTGGAGTGAGAGATCCAAAACGACAGTGCCACACACCATAATGGCCAATAATTAACTACCCAAATTTCTGGGGAGCATAATGCCAGGACCACAATTTTCTTGGCAGGACCCGAATCCAGATAGATGGATCTGATAACATTCTTATCTGTTGATGTCTCGAGCACTATTAATCCCTATAAATGAAAGAGATTTATTCCACATAATATTAACCATTTATTTTTCTGATTCTTTTCATCAGGGAACACATAATCATATGGTGACATGCTGATTTATTACCTTGATACCTACTTTCAATCGTGGTAGGGAATTCATCACTTCTTCAAATATGTCTACTCGTTGATTGAAACATGACGATGAGATGTCCTTCCCTCATTCAATGGATTCCTCCTCAGAATTTGTCACATAATATGGGTTACCCTATTATATTAATACATTGTTTTTAAAAATCATACATATAAAATATCTTTGTGGATGCTACTTATTTACATTATTTCCCTAAATAAATTCCATAGGGTTATCTTTGGTATGCACCCTTCGTTCAGGATATTAGTCACGCTAGGAATTTTTTAGCATGTATGGATGCTAAAACATTACTTGACATGTATTCATAATCATTAGATGGCTTCTCAAGGGTGTAGAAACCAGATGATTCCCATGTCGATAGTAGGGTATCTTATACCAGATGCATGTCTTTGATTTATTTTATTGAATACCTTGTTAAAATAAGGTATTCAATGAGTTTAGAGCCAAGGAAAGATGTATTAGGCTGGTTAGAACACTAATGAAGGTGGACCAGACACACTAATCCCTATGAGGTAGAATTTTTAATGTTTATTAGAAGGATGGATTATAATTCCTAATGATGATGGACCTAATATGTTGTGGTCCCTAAAGGTAAAAATTTCACAAAGTTTTGTCTGATTCAGACACAACTGAGGGTTGATGAAAGAAGTTTTACCCCAATGAGGTGGACACAAAAGATTGCCATTTGATATTATTGGAACTCGGGGAGGCATCCTATGTACCCTATGTAGAAGAAATAGAAAACCCCCATGTAGTTCAAAGGGGTGATTTGGGACATACACATGACTAGATACCCATCATAAGAGGGATACTATTTATAGAATGAATACTGATTGGGTGGGGATTATTCATGATTAGATACCCCTATATGATATGATATAACTGGGATGTGGCATCCTGAGTATGCATCTAGATTGAAATTGAGGATGTATAGAATTAGAATGGAATGGAAGAGATGAAACATGCATGGAGGTGGTTTTGTTGGGATTCAACCCAGGAGAGGCTTCTTATATATCCATGTTTGCAGGGAATAAATATCCATATAGTTATTATATGGGGAATTACGGACTATTCTAATGAAGAGGGCCCAAGAATGTGGTGTAGGCCTTAAGCATTGAATATTTCCAAGTGAATGGATCATGATTCCTCAGAAAGGTGGATTTGGTTGATTTATCCCCAAAATGATAGATTTCAAATCATAAGGTTAGGTCTCTAATAGGGAGAACATGAGATTTATATTGGATGGGATTAACCCAATAAGAGGAATCATACATACATTGTATAGATTATAGGGATAAACCCCCATATAGTCTAACATTTTGGGGCTCGTGCATGGCTAGCTGCTCAGGTAAATGGTGTTCTAGTCACTACTAACCTCTATGACCATGTGAGTCATTCACAATGTGAGAAAAAAATAAGAAGCAGTAGACTGGATGGTTGGGTCATAAAAGATTCATAAATGAGGAATTGTGTAGGGATTATGCATGGTTATCCTCCTAGGGAGATGGAGAATATGGATTACTCTAGAATGAATTTTGAAGGAGGATGTCATGATGTTTGATGATGATCTAATTTTGTTAAAGGAAGTTATCATTTCGTTTGAGTCCTACACAAAGCACCCAATCGTGGTGTACCATGGATTATAGGGAGACTGTGTCGTGCACACTTGGTGAAAAATCCCAAAAGAAGATATACTATGAGATGTCTCTTGTTTATATTCTATTTCAAGTCTTCATAGAATTTACACACATGAAGAAACCACATTTTAAAATAATTTTTTGGGGACGTTGGTGCTTAGAAGTTTAAAATCATTCTTCTCGGATAGTGGGGAATCACTCCTCACCCTCATGACATACATGAATGGTTCCCTTTAAACCTTATTGAAGGGACGAAACCACCAATGCAATGATACCATAGGGTAGAGGAGTGGTTAATCATGGGGTCTACCTTACCATAACTATGTGAATAATAAATATCTACTTGCATACCGAAGAGAAAACGGATTAGGTAGAGTAACAAGTTATGAGAGGCCACTTGAGCAACCATGAATTCACTTTCCCATGCCTACAGAATCAGTATGGAAAGGGTCTCATAAAGGGATATGGATCTCCACTAGGGGATTGATGAAGAAAGGGAGATTCATTAAGGAATTGTGATTCATGAAGGAATGGTGATTTGAAAAGGGTGGATGCCTTTATAAAGGGTATCCCTATCATAAGTACGGGTAAGGATCACAATGTTCATGTTCCTAGGGAAATCAATATTTATCTCTAGGTTCCATGATGCTTGGGATCTTTGTTAAATTAGAGATTGGACGGTTAATGTTTTGGGGTAAAAATGCTTATGATGGGGTGTGAGATGAATATTTATAGGAAATGGGGTTTCACGATGCTCACAGGGCATTCCATTATGAAGAAAGGATATCGTGAAGCGGCTGGACTCGTCAGAGTAGTGGAGGCAACATCCTGGAAGTTTGATTGTGGTAAATGCTAGACTCATGGAGGTTCTTTTATGGATTTTTGATCATTTTTATCCTCCCACTCACAGAGGTAGAGAATCTCTGTGAAGGAAATTCAAAAAAGGTCTTCTTGATGAATTTTGAGGTCATTTGAGTTCAAAATATATTTTATCTGATCATGACCCTATCCATGTCTTTAGTAGTGGGATTTTCAGTGCGAACAATACTATAAATGTTTTTCTAATTATAACCATTATGTCTATTTTCATGTGTAAACATGATGATTAATCTATGTGTTACCAAGATTTTTAATCCATTTGTAAGAGTGATATGAAATGATTTAACAAGTTACCTACAATATTTATCTATTTATTCTATAGTTTTGTATATAAATTTTATAATTTCATGAGTCAATGTGAAAAATATTATACGTTGTATAAATTTAATCTCTAACTTTCTAGAAAAAAATTATTAAGTATTTTAAATTATTTAATAGAAACCATTATGAATATTTTTTCACAATAATTCATATGGGATATAAAAAAATTGAAGTGATGTTCATTTATAGTTTAAGATAATGATTTTTCTTTGAAAACTATTAATCGTAAAAAAGAAGATACCTATATTTTTTCATGGACTAACAGCATCATTGTAACCTTTTTATTTCTCTTATATTGATAAATGTGAACTTACAATATTTTATATTGAAACTCATATGATTATTATAGACATCAATTAAGGAAAGCTGAAAATTTTAAAGATGTGTAATGAGAAGAAAACATGTTTTTTAAATGTTTTTTCTGGAAAAAGGATACTGAATAGAGGCATCCACTTTTAAATATATGGGTTTATTTTGTAAGCGTTTTGAATATAATATCATACATTAAAATCTTAAAATATCTTTGGGAATGTAATGAATTTAATTGTAGTTTATTGTCACAAAAATGTATAATTTATAAGGTTGGGTCCTTACACTTAGTATAATAGAAATGCAAATGGTAAATGTTTTATTTTGGTACCGATCTATGTTTCATTATTATTTAACAATATAAATTCATCAACTTCAATAATTGTAATTTTTATTTGATTCAAATATTTTATCTATTTAGATCAATAGATGGGTTTTTTTACCTTATAAGCCTAATTTTAAACGTTTATATATGAATTTTTTGAATGACTGGTTCCCCATTATATTCATTTAGATAAATAAAGGTGTAAAATAACTAAATTTATTTCAAACACTCATAATATGGATCTTTAATTAAAGGATGATTCAGGGGATGTGTTTTTACTTGGAAATATTACATGGAACATTAGCTCACATCTACATTATATTTTTAGTTACTAGTTATGGATTTAATCTTGGTTTCTCATTAAGAAATTTTGGTTGTGGTAAGATTGTGGATTTTGGTAACTTAAAATAATGCCTCTTGTTTTTTTTAATTTGTAATATTTATCACATTTTCCAATTGTTCCCAATATTGTATTTTTAAGGATATATGTTCTGATTTATGTTATTCATTTATATTATATCTGAGTAGTTGTGAATTTTGAATATTTTCATTACATTATTCTACTATATTTATTTAGGGATTTCATCTTATCAATGGAACTCATAGTAGGACACAGAGCTGTAACATGTGAAGGGTGTTATGGGTGACATTAGGGGTTATAAATTTTTAAATTATTTATTTACATTAAAATTTTCTTAGTAAATATTTCTTATAGATAGATCTTGTTTTATTTCTAGTATATTTAAATTATTACCATTTTTCTTAATTAGGGAAAAATTTACCCCATCTACTTATAACCAATGAATTTTGTGCTCCAAATCATCCCAAAGTGATCAAGAATCCACCTCAGGTATGACACGAGTTAGTTCATCTGTTTTAAAGATTAAAATTTACATATTTTCCATGGAAAATAATTATTTTTGTCACATAAAAATTAAATGAACTACTAAAAATTATAGATAAAACATTATATTAATTTATCATTATTGGAATATTGGTTATGAAAGTATTTATTGACATGTAATATCGTTCTTTTCCTTGGAATTTGTAACTTATAATTTTAATGTCTATTTTCTCTGTATCATCCCTAAAAACTCTAAATAAAGGTATCTCAAGGATATTTGACCAATTTATGGGGTCAAAACATTATAATGGATTTGGGAAATGATTTTTATTATATGAATTGTATCTTTGACCACTGCTAAGAAAATTACTGCATTTCATTATAGTGTATTGAAATATATAACATCTTAGAACCCACACAATGAGATCTAGTGATAAAATCATATACATTACAATTTCAGAATTGATACCAATAATCCTGAAAAAAAATTATAATAAAACAATAGAACCCCAAAAGATAAAACATGATCACCTATAATATTTTTGGATCTTTTAGGTTTAGATTTTTACAAAATATGAATAGACTAAGAAATAAAAAATACCCATGATGTTAAATGATAATATACCCCAATTAACCCATATTTTATTATTTCAATTCAATTCATCATCACCATCCATATAAATACCATCTAAAAATAATTAATTCAACCTTCTCTCTATAAAATCAGAATAAGGAAACATATGAAGTGTGATCTCACATGAATTACTAGGGTAAACATAATTTATCACAATTGAATTCCATCAATTATTGTTATAATTTCTAATGGTTATAATTTCATAATCAGAATACATGATAGAATCATAAATGGTCACATTCCCACCAATACCCAAATCATCAGTTAGAATACATGACATAAGGTACTACAAAGGGAAAAAGTCATAAATATAAATAATAACAAGCCTTGTGATAACAATATTTTTCAATAAAATATCATAAAGTCAAGGAAATAATAAATAAAATGTATTAGAATCATGGGAAATCATATTAAAATAACAGCTGTATAACCCTTATAGAACCCTTAGAATAGGAATAACAATACATATGATTTCTAATATATTTCTCTAGAGAACATAATCATTACCTAATGAATTGATGTTCAATCTCGGTGCTCCCATTGAATATGCTATAACCATCCCACCTAGAGATAAATATGATACACCATCATATAAGTTGTAACGGAGCCACCCATCGCTATCTAGGTTTCCCCAATGTATAATATATAATAGAACACCTCATTTATAAGTGGTCCACTCCATTATATAATCTTTAGCAAGATCACCCTGGGATATGTACACATCCCCATCATATACGTAATGTACAAGAACCAAAAATTTAATAAAGTAAAATGATCATTTATATAATCATAGAACTCATAAAAACAATAATTATTCCATTAATAACATCGTTAATCAATTTAAGGGAAATTGTATCCTTGGAAATCTATTTGAGACATGATTAACCAATGGAATAGAAAAACGTTTCGTACTAATATATTTGAAAAAAATATTACTTCATCATGATAAATAATAAGGATGGTATAAATAATATATATTCCAGGTTGAGGAAATGTTGAAATTTATTGTTGACATTATAAAATGAAAATAAAATTTAAATATCAGTAAAAATATTCCTGAGGAAAATACCATTTTTATTTTTAAAATCACTTTTTGAAAGAGAAATGAATTCATAATGCTTTTTTAAATCATTTTTAAAAACAAAAAATTTAATAATATTATGAAGAATATTTCATCAATGATAACCTTATAAATTTGGAATTTATGCTTCAAATGAATGATAGTTATGTTAAAATTTATTCTATACATACCTTAAAGAACATTTATATTTCATGGTAAAAATGTTAGAAAAGTTGATTGTTTAAAAAAGAGAGAAGAATATTCCTTTGAAAAAATATTCTAAAAATAAAAAAATGTGTAAATATATCCATAATATTTAAGTTTTTAATATTTTAAAAAAAATGAAATCATTTTTTGAAATCAAAATTTATGTTGAAAACAGTTTTATGACTGACAATTGACACAAAACCATATTTTCTTAAAAGAAATATTTCAATTATTTATGAACCAAAGATCAGAAAAAATAAACTATTACATGAAAATTTATATAATAAATATAATTTTTGTAACATTACAAGAGTTAGTGTGATATAGATCATATTATTTCATCATTTGAATCTTAATACCAAACCACCCTGATAAATGCTGAGATTGTTAAAAAAGAATCTTACCACTTCGGTAACATTGATTCATAATCACCATGAAAGAATTAAATTAAATGAAATTTATAATATCATGAAAATAAGTAGATTAATGGTATAAAATTTCTAATTTTATGTATATTTTCATCCTAAAATAATAATGTTTTATAACATAGTATATGTTTTGATGAAAGAACATTGAAAGGAAATTCTATTACCGATTTGGTAACATTGAAACCGTAATCCCAATGAAGGAGATATAAAAATATATATTTTGAAATAAACATATAATTATAGATAATAATAATACACTAAATTATTTGGAATTTTTCCTACCACACAATATAAATAAATTATTAATATGGGATATATCATATAGAAATAAAAGTGAGAGGAGAAAAATCATATCCTTAAGCTTCTTTTTTGGTGAAAATTGTTTAACATCATGTATAGTAAGATTAAAAAAGTAATTATCTTATTAGATAACCTTATTAATATTAATAATATCATATATGATCTTTTAATATAATCTTATCTCCCATTGGTCAATAATAATTCATTGTTATTAATTTTTCTGGAGTTAGTTTCCTTGTTTTCTTATGTGTCTGTAAACATGAATGACCTGATTCTTATTAATATTATATAGTATCATCAAATTACAAATTTTTTTAATTAAATAACCAAAATATTTTTAAATACTTTTTATTTTTAAAACCATTCATGCAAATTGGTTATGAAAAATGAACCGACATTACGATAATGTGGATGGTAGGTTGTAGAGACACACGACTAATGTTTACATTTTTCAATAATCATTATAAAAAGAAAGTAAGTTATATATAACCATTTAATATTTATTATAATATCATAAATAAAATATTTTTAAATTATTTATGTTTATATATATATATATAATTTGTGAATTCTTGGTAAAATAATAATCACATCACTTTGTGCAAGCGGTAGTCCACACATCCATGAATAACGTTATCATTTTTCTATGTGAGTGAAAAGATCAAAATAAAATAAAATATTATAATTATATAATTATAAATCTGTCATAAATATCATAAATATTTCATTTATATCACATATATTTATTATCATCACCCTTTTTACCATCTATGTTACATGTTAGTGATAAACGAATCAAAGTGCTTTCCAAGGTGATAGTATACCATACACAAGAGTGGGATTATTGTATCCCTTATGGAGTGGAACATAAAAGGGTATATATGATATAATAAACACATAGTAATATATATAAATATATTATAATCACTATTTACAACATCATACCAACCCGTGAGAGGCAGTAGTGGAAAAATAAATGAAATCTTTTTACGATGTGGTGGACTATCATACACAAGGTTGATGATTTGGTAACCAATTTTATGGAATTGTGATTATTTTTTGGTAATGAAGTTAACATAAAAACATTTTATATTTTAAATTATTATTTTATTACATTATCATGGTATAATAATAATTTATGGAGGTTGATAAAGTAATTACAAATGCTCATTGATGAATGTTACCTAACTTTTAGGTAACTCTTTCTGGTTTTCACCAAAGGACTTCCATTGATGATCTTATAAATTATTAAAGGATTATAGTATGATATTACAGATGCATATAAGTAAATTTTTTAGGGATATTTCTATGAAAATATGTTTTATGTATGAACGAGGGAGGATAGGTGGTGGCCTTTTATAAGCAAAGTGAGTGGCACACTTGTAATTTTTTTTGAAAGAGTTAATTCCACCGAGGATAATTTCAAGTCAATAGGCCCCAATATTTTTCAATTCAAGATCATATAATTTATAAAGTCTAAATATGGGCATTAAATGTGTTTTTTAAAGGATTGTAGTTCATTTTATCCATCATGATTAATGATTAATTCTTTGGTAGAATCATTTTTTCCTTTATCACTCTGATTATTTTTAACTATTTTTACTAATCCTTGTGATAAAAATAATTTCATCTAATTTGTAATTTTAATGTATTATTATAATAAATATAGAGTCCATTTTGATAAATTAAATTAATATAAGTGGTAAATATTAATTTATTATTAATCTTGTAATCATATAGAGACAATGAGTTTTTTAAAAGAGTATTTTTTCGAAGATGAGGATTCTATATTAACTCTATGAGGAATAATAATCAATTTTTAATAGTATATTAATATTTTTCTAATATCTATTATATAAATTAAATTTATAAAATTCATCATTATATTTTATTTAAATAAATTATAAAGGAGAAACATTAAGAATTTTAATGTAGTTTTTTGAAAAACCAGTTTTTAAAAACGAAAAATACATATACTAAATACCAAAATAATGTTTATTAAAAGTAATTATATTGAGTAAATAATACTAACTAATAATATGGATAAATTGAATAGTATTTAAATTGTATTTTTAATTTTAAATTACGTAATTCATTAAAAAAAAGAAATATTTTTACAATAATCAATATTCATTAATATTCATTGAAAATGAAATATTTCCCAAAAAATCTAAAAATTTCTCCCAGAGACAAATTTTGAAATTATGATTTAAAAAATAAAATAATATTTATCATATAAATTTTCCATTGTTTCCAAAAACACTATTATATTATTTATTTCATGAAAATAAATAAATATTATTTTTGAATAAATGGTTTTATTGAAGAATAAATAAACTTTACTAAAAATTTAGTGATTATTTACTAAAACAATAACAATATTTTATTTTGAGTAGGATATATATATATATATTTATTTCTAATAAACTAGTTATTACAATTCCTATACAAAAATTTAAGGTCTATATTATATTGATAATATATATAAATGGTCACCTATGTTAGGTGTATCATGTTGAATACACCAGAGAGGATAAAAATATAAGGTTTCAATAAATGAAAAGATAAACTAGGTTTCATGTGTAATTAATGATTAATGTAGTCTTCTGTGTAATGTAAGATAAACTTAGTGATGTGTTTTCTTTATGCTATTGAATATAATTTTCTTCTTTTAAAATCTTGTGGTGTTATATCCCAACAAAACATTAATAAATTGAGTCATCATTATATGAGATTTTTCTATGCAATTATTAGTATATCATTTAAAAAATAAATTTCATGTCAAATAATATCAGAAAAAATAATTAATTAAAAAAAATTATTGATAAATTTTAATGGGAATTATGACGATCATCTGGAATAACATATATCAGGTTTACAAAGTTTATAAAATATGTCGGAAGTGAATATTTGTACATAGAATAAAAATTTCAATCCAAAATAAGGAGATAGAGGGACCAAGATCTTAGATCACTACAAAGTGAACGGTCAAGGGAATGTTATCAATCAGAATACCATAAAACCAAGTAGTGAAAAAAAGTTCAGTGATATCATCATAGATGATGGTAATTCAATAAAATTTAGATTCAAAACCCTTTTACTATAGTTTATGAATTTTATTACCATATTGAATAAGAGAATATAGAAATATACTTATTTTATTAGTATAATTTCATTCATTAATAAATTTCATCCCCAATATCTTCTTTTTCTCCAAGAATGTGTTTCGATGATCAATTTATAAATTACCCAAATCACTAAGGAAATCTTTCCAAGGACCACATAACACCCAATATCATAATAAGATAATCGTCAAATCCTTAGAAATTAACTAAAACCATAAATCCTTAGCACATTGTAAAAAAGTACACAAAATAAGTAAACCATCATATGATATAATAATAATCAAAATTTAACAGTAATAAGTTTTTCTGAAAGAAAAATTCATTCTCGAACCCAATGTGACAAATAACCTCATGTGACTCAAAATTAAAGACTGTGTTAAACCCAATTGTTATCCTATAACTTTCAATTTTCAATCCCAAATATATGGATAACTTATTATCAATCACATATAAAGCAAATTACATGTAAATATTATTGTTATTTATATGATAATATTTTTCCAATATTAATGAACATATAATCCATAAAGATTATGAATTACATAAATTTCATTTCCATTGAAATAAATACATACCATCTGTTAAACCATAAAATTAAAAATACTTAAACCTTTAAAATACTTTCATTTATAACTTTAAGATCACATCTCTTAAAACAACAATGTGGGGTCTAAAACATTGAACATATGATCATCCATATGGTAATATGAAAATAAGTGTATGAATAACTATTAAGATAACATTACAAGAGAAAATACTAATATCAAAAGTTATCTAAACAAAACTTTGATACCATATATGACATACCAGAACCCACACTATCTGATCTAGTGCATAAATAATAAGCTTTATATTTCTATCTTGGATTCCCATAATTATTACCCATTGTTTCACATTAAAACCATAAAATATCAAAAGAAAAAATTGGATCACTTCTATTATAAAATACCATTTATGTTTATAATTATAGTCAATTTTTAAAAACACCTAAATCAACAATACCCATGTCACTAAATGATAATTTTACCCTCTTTACCCATATTTTATTATTTCACATTAAAAAGTTATCATCATCTATATGAAATAACATATAAAAATATTTTATTCAACTTCATTCCTTATAATATAGGAAAATAACATATTAGAAGGGAAAGATCAAGTGAATAGTATGGGAAAACATAAGTATTAAAATTTGAATGACACTAATGAGCATAAGAAGTGTACAAGGGTATGGAGATATAATTAGAGTGAATGAGTGGATCATAAAAGATCTCATTCGGACCAATACGTAAATCATTGATAATGTGACATGAAATGAGCCTTTAAACGAGAAGGATTATTAAAAATACATAATCATGATACATGAAAAATCTGTTTTGATAAAATGAATAACAATGAAATAGTAAAATGTTTAGATAAAATGTATTTTTATATTGGGAAATCATCTTAATAAAATTCTTATAAAACCCTTGTTGAACCCTTTGAATTGGAATAAACATATACCCATCTTCTAATATAATTATCCAGAGAGCATAAACACTACTCATTTCAAAGGAGCACTATCAGGGTGTGACCATTATATAATCTATAATGGGTGACCTGACACTATCTAGTTTACCCCATCATATATGAAATAACATACTCAACTTGAAAATTTTGGGTTCCCCCGTTGTATATGCTATTCTGTGTTACCTAATTATATCTTTTCCACCCCATCATATATTCTTTAACAATCACAGCTAATTCTATCTATCCCACCCAATCATATAAGTAATTTCCATGAACCACAACATGAATTACGTAAAAAGTTATTTCATATAAACATAAAACAGATATAAAAATCATTATTCCTTTTAATAACATGGTAATCCCATAGAAAGGAAATGAGTTCGATTGAAATTTATCTCGAACATGATCAACTAGTGTAAGAGAAACATGTTTCATAATAATCTTTTTGAAACAATCTAATTCAATATAGAGAAATAATGAGGGTAGTATCAATAAAAAATATCTATTGTTATGGATATGTATTAAAAACAATGGTTGATTTTAATGAATGGAAATACAATTTAAATATCATTAAAATATGTAATGATTAAAATATTATTATCATTTTGAGTTTAATTTTTTTTAAAAACCATTGAAAACCTGTTTCGTTAAAATTCATTTTTGAAATCCCACAATATTGAGAATATTAAGAAAAAAATTTCATTAAAATAAAACTTTTAAAATATCCAAGTGAGATTAAATGAAATGATATTCATAATGGCAGTTAATTCCCTACATGTTTTAGGGAACATTATTTTTGTTTGGTAAAGAATATAGAAAATTCCATTGTTTCGAGAGAGATAATAAGATTCCTTGATTTTTTTAATTTATAAAAATGGGATATAATTTACTTAATAAATCACTTTTATATGGATAATATAATTTTTTAATTTTTCTGGAAAATGTGGTTTTTGAAGAAATTATATTTCCAACCAAAGATATAAATGAAGTCATATTTCTTGAAAATCATTTTCTAAATTATTTTAACAAAAAATGACTATAAAAATGATATGTTACATGAAAATATAATACATAACCATTTTAGAATACAATTAATTATAATTATTATGATTTATATCATGTTATTTCATCATTTGATGAATAACCATAAATAATTTTGATAAACAATGATATTGTAACATATGGCTCTTACCACATTGGTAACATCGAATCATAAAAACCATAATGAAATTACATTATATTAATTTTATAATATCCTAAATATATATATTTCCATGATATAAAATGTTAATGGTTTTTTATATACACCTAATGAAATAAGATAGGTGTGTAACATACTGTACATCCCAAAGTATGAAATTTGACATACAAATCTCGTACGTTTTGGTAACATTTAAACCATAAACCCTAGGAAATATTTATAAGAAAATGGGTACTAAAATATCCTTAAAATTTATGAAATTTTTTTACTAAAATAAATTCATGGGAATTATATACAAAAAAAATATATAGTGCTGAATATGGAATATAACTCAAAAAATAAATGTGAGATTAGAAATAACTTTAAATTGTGCATCCATTTTGGTAAACATCCTTAAAAAATTATATTGAGGATTTAATTTTTTTTATTAACTTATAATACAAACATGTTAAATGTTATATTGTAATATAATATCCTTTTATGAAATCTTATCAACCATTTGATAGAAAATATTCATTATTTTCGTTGTTTTGGGTGTAAATTATCTTCTTTTCTTATGCATGTTTCATCATGGTAGATCTTGTTATTATTCATATTACATAGTTTCATCATCTCCAAAATAATTATCATGAAATAATACACATTTTTAACTACAATTTAAATTTAATGTTAATCTTTAATTATTTTTATGAAAAATGAACTGTCCATGTGGTCATAGAGATAATAGGATATAATTGCACATGAGTAACAACTCTATTCGTAAAAGATCATTATATTAAAGATTTAAGTAATATTTTATCATTAAATAATATAATAATATCATTATTAATATATTATTTAATTATAAATACATTTATATAAAATTCTAATGATGTGTTGGGTAAAAATGGAATCACATCGCTTCAAGAAGGTGGTAGTCCACACGCCCACAAAAGTCATTACCACTATCATTAGTAAATGAATAGTTAAATATAAAATGATATATTTTATTTTAACAATGATAAATATTTCATTAATATCCTAAATATTTCATGTATATCATGTAAACTTATTATCACTACCCTTACTATAATCCATGTAACTCGTTAGCAAAAAATGTTTAACATTACTTCTCAAGGAAGTATTCCTCTATGCACAAGACCGACGATATCATTTCCTTTATGAAAATGAACATAAATTTGAATATATGATATAATGACTCCATATCTATAAAATTTTTATCAATATAATATATAATCATTACACAAATCATTATACATAATTGTAATAGTTGGAAATGGAAAAACAAATGACATCATTTCGCAAGTTCGTAGTCCACCGTAAATAAGAATAATGATTTCAAAACTCGTTTTATGGAATTCATAGTTGTTTCAGTTAATACACATTGCATAAAATATATCATTATATGGATTATACTGAGTTTTTTAATAATAATTTTATAATAATAATAGAAAGTGGTGCAGACAGAAATAAAACAAAAATACTCATTGGTGAATGAAAACTCTTCTTTGGGTAGGGTTTTTTGGTTTTCACCATTAACTTTCCATGTATAATTTTATTCCCAAAGTAAGTAATATAATATTAGAGGAGGTATATTGAGAATTAATTTTGGTATTTCATGGCTGAATGAGGTAGGTTTTCTTTTAGGTCCACTAGGATATATACCCTGAGAGGGGGGGGGGGAATCAGGGTATGACATATTAAAACAATTTCCCCTATTGATCTTGTCTCAATATTGAGAAAGACTCTCTTATATCACTTTCCTATTACAATATATAAACAAATACTACAGATTGCATAGGAAACAATGATTATTACCTGGTTAACCCTCACTAAGCTGCATCCAAGGAGTATACACCGGCGATGTACGGATGTACCAAATCCAGTAAAATTACACTGCTATTTACAAAGTTCGGATAGATTACATATATTCCCAAGCTCACTTACTTTACCATGTTTAGGGTTATCTCACTGCTTTTCCAAGGGTCACTCCCCATTTCTCTCTCTCAAGCTCACTGCCGGTGAACAGGATCACCTTCTACCTCTTCCTTTTCACAGTGCTCTGGAAAGGATCCACTCACAGTTAATAGACCTGTAGGTCTCTTCCTTATCACTAATGAATGCATCCCCTATTGTATGTAGATGCTCTATTGAATTCCAACTTTCACCCATAGATGAATCTCATTTTGCACTGAAGGTATCGGGAAATCTTCCAACTTTCACGTATCCCTGAATCACTGATGTTCTTCAACCTTACCTAGCGCCCTTCTCTATGCCAGCACACAACTATCAGCATGCAAGTTATAACTAGCATTCAAGTAAACCTCAACCACTTGTAGGACACAATCTTATGCAACTCCAAACTTGCACGACTCACACCCTTTTACGCCCAGACCAATATTGGCATGCAACCCACAACTGTCATGCTTCTTCAAAATCTGGCGTGAAAGTGTCACAAAACCACTAGCGCAACGCCTTCTTCTTCAACTCAATACATGGGTGACTTTCTTCATTTATCACCCAAAACACCTTCGGTGCACAAAAAACAACTGGAATGTAACATCTACTTGCACGACCAACCTCCACTTTCGTGACCACCACACCTGCGCGGTGGGAGCTCTAATTTTTCTAAGTGTAGAACTCATGCATAATGAGGAGGGGTCGACCTCTATTTATAGGCATTTGGACGCCCTGCGCAACGGTACACAGGTCTCCCCTCGGCATGCAAGTTTCATCACACAAGTCTCTACCGCACAAGTCACTTGTGTGACCAACCCTAGAACTTGGGCGCCCCTTTTCCCTTTGCCAAATTTTAAAGTTCTGATCTTCAAAAACATATGGTAAGCAAGTTTCCTCTCCTTCAAGACAATGGGTCCACCTTTTATCTGCTCTTTTTGTACCACCTCCAGATCATCCATTCCTTTTTCGATGTTCTTGAATCAAATATGGATCGTTTAACCATAGCTCGTGAACTCGAAATTACACCATGAAATCCCCTTTGTCAAAAAATTTGAACGTCATGGTTTGCATTGTCAACAATCACAACACAGATTTCCACTTTTTCAACAAACACAACCACCTCAAAAATTCATCAATGATACATTGAGGGATTTTTGCCCATCAATTTCAATGTGTGATTATGGGAGAACACATGGTGGAATTATATATAATAGGTGAGTGGCACACTTTTATGTTTTTTTTTGAATGAAATAATTTGAACCAAATTTTTTACATCACAAGGACCCTAGTAACAGTCATTTACCTATAATTTAAGATATCAAGACCAAATATTTCAATAAAATTAGGTTTGGAAAATTCTCTCGATGATTTCCACCATTAATATTATGTTTCATACCTCAGTAACCTCGTTTTGACCTCAATCGATGTGATTAATTTTATTTTTTCTCTCTAATCATAATGGTAAAAAATTATACTTTCCTTTAAAAAAAATATATTTATAATCTAAAATATGTAATATATTTTTTACCAATTTAAATACACAGTTTTGTAATCATATAATTTAATAATAATCCTATAAACGTGGTAAGACAACGATATTTTATGAATAATATTTTTTTAATAAAATTTGTTTTATATAATAACTCTATAAATAATAATAATCATGGTATAATACTCCCTTAAAATTTAATAATATATATATATATTCTATATATTTTAATTAAAACATTACCAATTTTTTATTAATTTAATTAAATAAAAATGATAAACATTACCCATTTAATTTTTTTGGAAAGACCTGTTTTCAAACCCCAAAACAAATATGTACAAAAAATCAATATTAGGATTATTAAAAGTAATTTAGTTAACTAAATATAGCTATATAATATTTTGGTTCCATAGAAGCATCAGTAAAACATATTAGTAATTTTAAATTACTTAATTTTTTCAATATAAAATATTTTTTACTAAAATAAATATTGCTCACTATTCCCTAAAAATAATTATTTTCTGAGAAATCCAAAAACCTTTAACCTAAGGTAAATTTACATATACTGGTTTAAAAAATATATTAATATTATAAAATAAATTTTTAATAATTTCTAAAAAAAACTAACATTTTTTCAAGGTGGAAATTTTTTTTTGAAGACAACATTTTTTTGATGCATAAATTCACTTTACTAAACAATTATTGATTAATTACACACAAAAAATTCAATAATTCATTTTGAGTTGGAAATATATATATATATATATATTATTCTGATCAAAATAATTAATACCCTCCATTTTAATGGCTATATTATAATATTGATATATATTAGGGTTCATTTATGATTTCAATTGGGAGTTAAATACACTATATAACCTAAAACTCTTGGGTTTTTGTGCAACATAAAATAATTTTACAATTTCGTGTAACACAAGATTCAAATATAGTTTCATATTATGTAATATAAACTAAATATTTAGATTCTATTTTTATATTGAATATCATTTTATTCTATTCAAATCATATGTTGTTACAAAATGTGTGGGCCTTCATTAGAAAATATATATGTATGGTGACATAGATTATAATAATTTTGTCTCAAAATAATTAGGTAAACTAGTAATTCAATAGTGAAAACCCTATAAGTTGCAACTTATATAAAAATTTTGTTCATTTTTTTGACACACATTGGAAATGTACCAATATCATTATTATAGTTCAGGGTTCACAAAGTGGATATTTTTAGTTTTTGGGAGGGATTGGGTATGGAAACCCTATCTCTAGACCTATAATTTTATTTTTTGAGACTAATCAATAAAACTCATACCTAAAAGAGCCTATCTAGGTATTATATCTACTTTTAAATATGGAAGGAACATGATGGAACATTCATATATCTTTTATATTGATGGTCTACTACATTTAAATTTGGTAAATGAACCCAATATTCTATAAAAAAAATATGTCTTTTATGTATTATTGGGACGTCCCCATGTATTTTATTGATTGATATATATTATTGTTTTTTGGAAATAATTGATCTACTGAATTAGATCACAAATTTTCATGGAAATAAGATGGATATTCTCCCATTTCACTATTTGAGGGTTCCCTTGTTCTCTGGGTAGATCAAATATATATATTAGCAAATCGTTTTTTTCTATGTCAAAAAAAAATAGAAACTATGAACGGGACATAATATCTTAATGTTGTTTAATTTTTCATTTTTATCACTATTATTACATATATATATATTTATATTTTCTATACCTACAAATAAAATGTTTATATGATCAATAGACTATATAAAATGATTAGAAATTTCATCAGGATTAAATAAATTAATTTGTGTATATTCATTATTGTGGAATGATATAAATTTAGTAAATCTCAATATGAGGGAGGCTTATTTACTGAAAATCACATAAAATATATTTATATACTGAATAATATTTTTATTATGAGTATTTATTATTCAATGAGAGAGTATTTAGATTTTTAATGGTGATATGTATTTATTGGATTATGAATGGTAAATTATTTATTCTGGCCACTTATTTTTACAAAAAATATATTTGATTTATATGATGAAATTTGGACAGATAATCAATAACTTCCATCAATAAATTCCAATATCATGTTCTATATTGTCATTGTTTTCATTTTCTATATTGATAACGTATTTTACATTTCCTATTGTCATTAAACAAAATAAATATCAATTTCTCTTAATCAATGGATTCTAGAGTTTGAGTTTCTTTCAACCGATAGTATACAACATATTCTCGATTTAGAATTTGTAGATACTGACCACAAAATCTATCATCCTACTAATTTTAGAATTCCCATTTCTATACTCAATTAATGGAAACCATGTGATGATCAAAACAACCATACATGTTATTTCATATTTATCAACGGTTCCTTGATTCATAGAATACATTGATTACTGTTGTGGAAATTCTTGCCTGTTTGAATTTACACTAAAAATAAGATCTACACGGATGTCCATCCCAATGTTTTAGAACATTATTTCAACATTTTAGGATCATCTTTTAGTGACCACATCTAAATAAAAAAATTAACCATTATTTTTATTTAGAAGCATGTATTAGATTCTATTTCATTAACTCATCTGGTTGTGATAAACAATGAAGATTTTATGGTTTTAAACTATTCGCATAAACTCAGTATAATGGTTTTTATCCTAAAATTTTCGATGATTGTGTGTTTTCATAACATTATAACATCATCAAAGAATTTAATCCGGTGTAAATATTAATATACAAATTTTATATATATTTTTCATTGATTCATTATGGATTTTCATCTTTCTCTAATGGTCAAATATTACTCCGTAAATAGTGACATCATTGATTTGACTATACAAAGAACAATATGAATCTCTAAGATACATAAAGAGATGGTTTATCTATCTTATGGAATATTTATTCACCCTTATTCAAACTAGATAAAGGCCAACATCGATGGAATGTCTATAAGAGGCCCAGGACTGGATGGATGTGATTGAATTATTCAAAACGATCATAGAAATATCCAAAATAGTTTCACCCATTACCTAGATATGGTCATTATTTATAATGGTGACATTTTTTCTATTATTATATCAATTTATTTTTCCTATGAATCTCAATTAGAAACTCCTGGGGATTTCAAGATACTCAATGGATGTTTTGTATGCATTATATGTTTTTACACTTTTTATATTATTTACCTTTCTTAAGAAATGGACACATTGACTACAATCAATAAAGGGTTTTCACATAATAAGTACACATTTCTCTATTTAGGTTAACAAAATTCTTGATTCATTATCAATTAAATTATTTTAGGAAAATTATGGTTACTTATCCTTTTATTTTTTGGGTAATTTAAAAAACTCTATTTTTATTTACTTTTATTCACGTATTTATTTCTCTAATTTATATCAATTTCCAAAATTAAATTTTAATTTAGAGGTAACAATTCATCTAACTAAACATATAACATATTTATTATTATTATTATAATTATTATTAGTATAAGCATAGGGTTATGAGAAATTAGCAGTTATATCTCTACAATTTTATGATGGTTGTGAATTCTAATCATGTGATTTGAATTCCAAATGATATAGTATTGTGAGTGAGGTAACTTTATCTATTATGATTATTAATTATGTGGATTTATTGATAATGAAATCTCTAGTAGGTTCAATGTGATTCTTTGATGCATTGAATACTCATGTTAGATTGAATATAGACTAATGTTTTCTTAGTTTACATTTTGATAATATAAATTTCATTGATAATTTTATATATTTATCGATGAATCCTAGTGAAATAATTTTATAAAATTACTAGTTCCCATAGATGAAAAATATCAAAGATTTCATTGGAACAAATCAATGATTGTGAGAACACAATCTTTAACAATTTAAAACTGCATGAGAAATTTAGTTGAAATAATGATGATTTATTGAAGAGTCGTTCTGAAATTTTGTGCTTTGGGGGATGACTCTATAACTCTCATATTAATAGTTTTTATATTTTTTCCAATTAATTAATTAAATTAAAATCTTTGGGTATTAGGATTTGACTCTCTTAAGATAATAATACTTTTAATCCATGATTTTGATCTATTATTGATTCCAGTGAATGTAAAAAACTCACACACTCATGACCTGATTCATATCCATTTTCACAACTAGTACATTTTTAACCCTATTATATTAAATTAAATTTATTTAGTTAAAGGGGATAATATCAAATTTATTTGGAAAATATTGTGGTTTTGGTGAGAAATTTTGAAAATTATTTATAGAGGTTTCTCTTATATTTATTCTAATTTAAATTGTTGTATACATAATTCAATAATTTATAATTGAACATGATATTATTTTTGATATTTTTTCTAATTTTTTAGAAAAACATTATATTATTGGGAACTCCATAAAATAAATTTACAAGAATATGATTTGATCAAACTGAATAAATGTAGAAAAATTATTTGAGAACTATAAATTCACGAATGGATTTCATATTTCGAGATCTCAAGAAGAGATTTATAGGTATGAAAGGGATACTAAATCTCACCCTAGGGTTACTAGTAAATGTTAATGTGGTTGGTAATGGGGATACTATAATAAATCATCTGTCTATTGATAATACTAATTCTAGGAATATAGTAATGGATCATGGGATAAAGGGTTGTTAGTAAAAATGCTAATTTTACTACCCATATAATTAAAAATATGGGCCTCTGAGATTACAATTTTAAGATAATAACTAATTTTAATTAGCTATAGTTTCATGGGAAAAACATTCCCAAAAATTAAAACATTTGATGGAATCAGTGGCCTAGCTTGGTCATATAATTTCTAATGTTAATGATGGTGTTCCTGTTAGGAGGTGAGTTTTATTTTAGTTACCCAGAATATCGTTCATCAGAATTATGTTCACAATAATTTAATGTGATAGGTAGTGGAACAACCATGAGGTGAATACAATGATAATATGACTTTTTTTATATAATTAGTTACATTACATGTTCATTTCTCAAAATATTACTATGGTGAAAATTTGGAGTTATATAATTTTATAAAAGATGATAGGTCAAAAGGATAGTAACCAATCTCATGTAGTATTAACATATAATCCATGAAATTTTGGGATAAGTTTTATATTTTGGGACTATTATTTATTAGTTTATAATTTTGGGGGATATTCATTATAAATAGATGTATGGTAGTGGTTAAACGGAGTGTTTATTAGAGATTTGGTAACATTGTGAGTATTAATTGTTTCTGGTAATCAATATGTATCAACTTTATCCATCAGGTTATAAAAAAATAGATATATGTTTTCCCCATGCAAAGAGGATAAGGTATAAATAAAGATTAAGGATTTGGGATTATTATTTGATTTATATATTTTAGTTCCATGTTTTATCATTGAATGTATTTCCAATAAATTGAATGTTTGCGAGTTATTGGTTGTGTGAAAGGTAGACATTTTTTTGGTGAGTATGACCTTATACACCCCTATTTTCATTACACTGGTTAGACGGGAATTGATATTTTTGAGATCAAATTTATACTGTACAGATTATCCAATGTGAAATCCACTATTTGATGTGTGTGTGACAACCTAGTTGTCTTATAATAAGAACATATTCATTTTTCATGGATTTGTTATCCCATAACTATTGGTATCAATGTTTATTTGTGTACCTGAGGATCAACACATTGAAAATAGTTTATGTATAGAAATATGTGAGTGGAATTTATAGGTATATATACTTAACATAGTGAATTTTAGATTTTGTAAAATGCAGAGAGAATAACTCGTAATTAAAAAGGATATAGAAATCGCATGGTCAGGCATAAAGTGGTGATAATGGGGAAAGATGAATTGAAACTCTTAGATAGAAATTATATAGTATTATAAATATGTTAATGAAATATAATGTTTCATTAAAGATTTCAGAGAATTAAACTACAATATATGTTATTATGGTGTTGGAATATCTGTATCAAATATCAATAAACAATAACATAGTCTTAGTGTTTCAATGGTTGTTCAGATTAGTGTTTTTAGAATGAAAACCTATGGTATATTATGAAAATGATTTATACATTATTTCTGTGTAGAAAATATTGGTAATGAAAATATTTTTTGTTGATATGTTGTATTAACAACTATCAACATCACTTATAGAGATCTGGTATATAATGGTAACATAATTTCATAACTCCTATGGAATAATAGTTTGGTGTATTTATTTATAATCCAATATGAATCATGTATTTTTATGCATTTTTATCTTTTAGATTGTTCATCCATTGATATTATAATAAATGGACAGAAAAATATCTATATTAAGAACTTGTTGTTCTTAAAAATATCACATGTTCTCCCCATTCCTAGTCTACGGATGAATATTTTTCAATTGGAAAAAATGATGATGATGATTTTTTTACTAATTCAAAAATCGGCACTATAATATTACCCTGGGATCCATTGTGATTCCCAAGTGAGTATTGTATAGGACCCTTTATATAAATATAAATTTCTAAAATATTTTATTAGTTATTTGTTTATCTTTCAATGATATGGATATATTGAACAATATGACTCATTAACTCGGTGAGAAGAACATGAAGGTTCTATATGAAAAAATCACATTGAATATTGGTTATATATAAATTGTAATGTGTTGAGTTATTGTTTTTTGAATAAATAAAATAGTGTATATCAACATTGATGGTCAAAATCCTAGATACTATAAATTGGATCTGGAATGCTATGAGGTTTAGGAACATGACCAAGTTTAGTTCAAAATTGGTTGTATTTAAATTTATATTTTTTTAATGATTCTATAATGTATGTATATGTTAAATTTTGAAGTATAATTCTGGTGGATTTAAGATGCATAATCATTAGATGTAATTTGATGAAAGGTTGTGCAATAAAAAGATGAAATGAATCCTAATTCACCAAGGTGATGAGTAAATTGAACAAATATTTGAGATTTCAAAAAAGAAATAATGAATAAAGTAGGAGAAATGTTTCCCCAAAATTAGAAGAATAATCAAGTGTTTGAAAGGATTAATAGCTCTCTAATGGGGAAATCTAAGAGTATGTAGTTCTATATAGAAATAACTAATTTTATTTGGTGTAGGAACTCATCATGGAAGATAAAAATACCAAAACATATCCAACATCGATAGTTGTTCATGAAACTAAAGGGGCGGTGTGGTCTAGAAATTTTAAAAAGTTTTATTTTCTTAGTGTCCTTGGTTATTTGGTATATATTCATATAAATTCTATTGACATAAAAAAACATTATTCAAAATAAAATTTTATGTTATAATTATGGGATGGTAAAGGAAAATATTCATCATATGGAATGATTTTGTCTGTGATCAGACGTATATTTGGAAGGATCATAAATTTGCTGAGTAGAATGTTTAAGGAGAATAATTACATTCGAATACCTTCAGGTATATGATTTCCTTTTAAATAAACTTTTTTCAATAGAATTCATCAAGTAAAACATCGAACCAAAACAAACTGTGGAATAGTATATAACCATGAAAATGTGGTTGGGGAATTGATATGTAAAAATACATATAACTGAATTATGATATATTTATATATATATATATTGATATAATGATAATTGTATATTATAGAAGAATGATAAATTAAAATACACCACATAAATAACTAATATGAACGAATTATTCTGTAACATATATTGCTTCTAAAATTCAATTTTATGATGATTATTTTAAAATAAAGAAATATTTTGGAAAAATATATTATTTATATAAAAATTATAATTAATATAATTAAAAATTTAATTCATATGAAATAAAAATTAGAGTTTATAATATTTTAAGAATATGTTTTTTAAATATGAGAACAATTTTGTGTAAATTTTTATGATTTTATGTATTTTATTTCTATGAAAAACACATAAATATTTTTTATAATAAAAATTTTATATCAAAAAAAATTACAATGATAATTATAATCTCAACCAAAATCTTAAATTAACCAATATATTTCTTCCCAAAATCTGTTTTTATGAATTATATTCAGTAATGTTAAAATTTATTTTTCATATAAATGTACATTTTATTTAAAAAATTGGATTTCATATTTTTAATAATTATTGTAAAATCATAAAATATGTTTTATTTTACTTTACGAAATTAACAATAAATTTCATAGATAAAATGTAGATACCTGGAAGAAATGATCATAGAAAATTTAAAAATTATATGAGTAAGGACATATAAACTTGTGTGAAATATGTGTGAAATTGATGTGAAGTGGGATGAAAAGATTTATTTCCCCCACCCACTCAATTATTGCCCATTTTAGATTATTATATATGTGAGAAACAAGAATACATTATAAATTAAGTTTAAATACTTACAAAAAAAATCATTCTAAACACTTATCAAAGAGGCCTCTAACCACTAAAACAATACCTCCCTAAAAATTAGGATTCCTATAAAAACACTACCTTTATTCATTATCCAGGAATATAATATTAATTAAATTTGATTAATGTCACAATTTATTTGAAAAAGTCCACTATATTATAAAAACCATTATTTTAAATTTCCATGTCTTCAATGTGAGCACTTTTTCCCAAATTTCTTTTATTTTTATTATTACATTATATGGAATAAATTATCATTCATTTATAATGGAATTTGAATTATATTTATGCTTAATGTCATTATTCTATGACAATTAATAATATATTCCATTCCTCCATTACATCAATAAAAATAAATGTCAAATTTTGTAAACTTTTTCTATGGTATGATTATTTAATTAGGATTTGATGTAATTATATAATAATATATAAAAAAACAATATTATTTTTAATGTTCATTTATAAAATTATTTATCCCAAGTCAATTTTTTTCTCATATTCTTATGAGAAACCCTTCATGATAGGTTGAAAGTTTTTTCCATTATGATTTTCTAGTGACATCCATTTCATATGATGATATGTGTAAAATGGGGAAGTATAGATAAGAATTTATATGAATTCAATTATCGATAAATGTCTACATTGGTTATAAAATGAATTTATTCTCTTGAAATACCTCAATATAAATAATGAAATATGTTCTCTAACGTGTGTGATATTATTTTGAGGTATGAAAAAAAACATTTCCAATAGTCCAATTAATATGTTGTAAAGGGTGATTCCTACCATCTAGGTTCCCAAGAATCAAATTTTGTTTGGGTGGAACTATGGGTTAATGTAGAAGTTAGTAGAGTAGATATTATACAGTATTATAGAAACCAAAAGTATTAATTTGATTTGTACTTTTATACCCCTACATATGGCCTATGGGTCTTAGGGACAATGAGACACCATTGGCCTTCAGACTACTATATGTTCAAGAAAGAAACTTATTGTAATGAAAATTATTATGTAGGAATGTAGTGATAAATGAATGACTCATGCATCGGGATTTCGGGAGGATGTTTTTGGAATGATGTTTCCCTTCACCTTTGTTCCAATTCATGCACCTTTGAGACATTTAATGGGATTGATTCCCACTTTACTATAGGTCCTGGATAACTATGTAATACGATTGGTTGTTGGGATATCTATAGGGGTTACATAAACCACAATTCCAATTTATTTTAGTATAGAGTTTGTGTTTGTGTGGGTTTGAATATAAATTTTCTCATGAAAACTCTATATATATATAATACGAATAAAATATTTGAGCATGTATTTCATGGAAAATGTCAAGTATAATAAATGATAATTTTTAAAATATTGTAATTTTAGCACCGGACCTATGATTACATGTTTGTGGTGACTCACTGTTTTATAGGAGGAAATCTACATGTAATAATCAATATTTTTACCAGAATAATTGAATGAAAATTTGGTCTTTAGATTTAAGAAAAATAACAATAGGTCGAATCCAGCCCCTGAATAATGTAATCAGAATGTAGGTCGTGTTAGAAGAATGTATTAGAATGTTAAATAGATTATATTATTGGTATCAAATGCAATGGGATTATGGAGAAATCATTATATTTATTTTTCAATTCAATAAAATAATTATAGTTGGGCCTTATTTTTAGGAAAACCACAAGATAAATTGTCATTTATCTCGGATATTTGATATTAAAAATATCATACATGAAAGGAAGAGTTTCGGGATATAGACCTTTGGAGATTTGAATGATGGGTCTTTGGATCTATCTAAAAATGATTATATCTAGAAATCATTGAATGGTTTCAGATGGTTGGGAGTGAGCTACTCTCAACCCCTCATGCATCTCACATCAATCATATATTTCCTAGGTTCCAACAACAAATGTAGAGTCCATGTACATTTAGAAATCAGAATATGAATCATAGGAAGGATGTTTTATGTATGAAATATTATCAATTCCATAGGAAAATATGAATGGAGTGGAATTTTTGAGTCAAAATGTGGTGAATTTGTGGAAAGTACGCTCATAAACTATGAAATGGATTTTATTTTATTTTGAAGGATTTTAAAAACTATTTTTGTTCTATGGACCATATAAATAATTCCTAGGATTCGTGAACTCATTATTTGTGGGTGACATGGATAAAAGTAAATTAAAGCTTATTTGTGTTTAATTTAAATGTATTATATATTAGCTGTTTTTCCATCCTATATAAACTTATGACTATAAGTTCAATGGATGTAGATAACATAGTTATAAGAATAATATTTAATGAATTATTATGATTGAATAAATTATTAAAGGATCTAGGAATGGTATAATTTTAAGAAATACATTAATATAATAGATAATGTGTAGTCCACTTGGATAAAATATTACATTCCTTACTCAGATAATGCATATCAACCTAAAGTATAATTTCTTCTGAAATGTTTCCAACTAAATGGAGTAAGAGCTATAGAACATATATTAATGAAAAAAATAATGTAGATATATTCACATAACTAGTTGATTAAGAAACCTGGAAGTAGAATTGATCCTATGTGGGTCTTTTATGAATGAAGGAATGAGATTAATGTGGGATTTTGTTACATTCTATGTTTGTGTTTCCCTAAAAAAATTATTAAATGGGATTTATTTCATATGTAAATTCTTTTTCGGTACACCATAATTTTTTCCTTATAATTTCATTCACCAGAAATTAATATGATGGGTGATGGGTTGAATGTGAGGCACATGTAGTGGCATCTGATCAAGTCTGATGGATGTAGGTCCATCAAAAGTTAATTTCTATTAATGTTTCTTCGGTGAAGTGATGTGTCGTCTAAATGTTAAGCATATTTGATGGGTTTCTGGGATAGAAACCAATATAAAATTATCATGTATTACGATATATGAATTTAGGGTATGAGAGTTAACATAATTTAATGGTTGCTTATATTATATAATTTTTTTGATATTTAGTTTAATGAAAAGTTGCATGGTGGTTTGACTCAGAAATTTTTAGAGAGAAAAGAAGTTTTTTTGGATTAATTTTTTTAATAAATTTGTATCACATGTTAACATTGGTTTAATAAGTGATGATAGTTGTGCATTTCCTCTATTCATATAAATCAATTTCCACATAAAATTAAATACTATCTATTAATTCTTGACATTCTATATTTCTATTTCATGTATTATCATTGAATGTATTTTTGTGAAGTTTTTTGATTGGGAGATTCTAGTTTGAGTGAATGTTCGACATTGTGTGGTGAGTAGGGTTCATATGATATATATATCTAGTATAATCATTCAAGTCGAATTGAACTTCTATATATTATTATTCTACTATAGAGAGTCTATTTTTTCTTATCATATATAGAAATTTTGTGTGTGAATCTAGTGGCATTATCAGAAGAAATAACTAGTCTTGTATGGGTTATTTTATCTCTAATCATGCATTTAATAAATGATATCTTAATGTTAATATATGGAGAGGGAGAAATAATGTATTTTTGGTTGTAAAAAATGATTTTGATATGGAAATTTATATCATTATGAAGATAATATAAATAACTCTAGCACTGTAAAAGGTAAGAATTGTATTTTGGGATCCTCTTATACTATGTTAAATGAAAACAATTAAGGGAAAGGTGAAAAATACTACATAAATCAAAATGAGAACATGAATAGATATACTTATTATCCTTAAATATAGAAAAAGGATATTATGAAGGTTTTAAAGGATATATTTTTTAAATGATGCAAT
Source organism: Viscum album (assembly GCA_963277665.1). Taxonomy (NCBI): domain Eukaryota; kingdom Viridiplantae; phylum Streptophyta; class Magnoliopsida; order Santalales; family Viscaceae; genus Viscum; species Viscum album. The sequence goes on from OY728164.1 coordinate 902,728,812, forward strand.
AATAATTCAAAATTACTGTATGGTTTTTAGGTCCTACTTATAGAATGTGAAAATCATCATTAATATATTATATTGAGGAACATATTAATATTGAGACACTTAAAATTACAATAAATGATAATCTGAAAAGTAATAATGAGGATTATTTCAAAGAGAATATTTAAATGGGTAAAATGAATGTTGTGAATGTGTTTGGCCTTTAACATTCTACATCAAATTATGGTTCATTAGGAGGAACTTATATGTTCTTATTGTACAATTGTATCATGTGTAGATGGATTTGTTTAAGATTAAATAATATAATCGAATGATAAAATGTAGTATATACATGAAGATTATTGTTTCACAATGGATTATGAATTAAATTTGTGATTGTATAATAAAAAATGAAATAATATTCCCTCGCAACAAAATTATTAAAAAAATTTGAGTTCTAAAAATCATGTGGTTGTAATAAATTCAGAGGAAGGGGATATGAAATGTATTTAAATATCATATGTTAATATTTATTTTCAATTGAGTATGGTCATTTCATTTGATACTCAAACAAAATTTTCAAGGATAATCGATCCCAATAAAGTTATATGGTTTTTTAACTGACCTTATTCATATGTCATCAAAAAAATAATTTTCACCAATGGAATTAACAATGAATAATATCAATGTGTTAGTTATATGGGATTATAAATAGTACACTAATTCTATATTATTTTCTCAATATATTAAATTTGGTTTCTCAAAAAATGGAAAGAGTATATTTCTCTTCCTAAAATCATTATTTTCAATAATTCTTTTATGAAAATTAATTTTATATTCTACCACATGTGGATGGAAAAAAATTATGATTTATTTTCAACCCTAGCTTTTGTTTGTTATTTTTTTCAGCCTCCAAAGGAGATACTAATGACCATAGGCATAATAAATACAGAATTTTTATTATTACTACATTCATTAAATAATAATTACTTATTTTATGTGTGTTGACAGTATTTTGTGGACCAATGACAATGATAGTAACAATGTTAATAAACCCATGTCAGATGAGTTAAATCAATGATAAAGTGTATCATCATATAATAAGGTTGTGATGAAGAGATACTATCTAGCTACAAATTCTTTTGAGAATATCCTAGGACCCATAAACACACCAAACCAGGATGTGGGTGCTACTAGGAATCTTAACCTAGGAATAAAAAATACTGGATGGTTTTCGAATAATGAGATGTCACCTCCAAATTATATATATATGAAATACAATATAATGTAAATATTACCATTGAAAAATTAATTGTACAACTCCTTCAACTATTAATGATGACTATTGAAAAATATTGAAATCCTTGAAGATAGATCGATATTTGAGAGGTTAGGTAACCATGTGATACTCTAGATACGTAAATATTAATGATTAATGATGATGATGATAAATCATAAAAGGGTTATAATATTTATGTATTCCTTATTTTTTGGTGTCGAATGTTTTATAATTGACATCCTCACACTACCTTGGTAGCTTGATGAATTACAACCCCATGTAATCTTCAATTTTATTCAATAAAGGGGATATAAACTTGGTACTCTAGTGTTACAGTTCAAGATGTTCATGACTATTATTATTGTTATCATTGTTAAATTAAATCAAATAATTTTAGGCAATAATATCAATGGATTCGAGCCACTAAAATTATATATAATCATTTTGGGAACATTGAAATAATACTGGGGATATGAATTCTGTCCAGGTTGGTCTTTTGGTGGGTTTGTGGGTGTTGTTTCATTATACACCTCTATATAATATAAAAAATTATCATTATTATTATGAATATGGTGGATTAAGTTAGTTTAAATTTCTCCATATAGTTCTATATGTAATAATTTTAAAATCAAGGTGGGGGAGAATTTAAATTATGAATTAGAAATAATATACAACTGAATTAGTGAGAAAACGTTAGTAGGTAAGGAAGGGGGTTACTATAGAAGAGGTAATATTCATCCAAAATAGGATTTTAGACCATTCATTTGAGAATTTTAGTCACTTCACCTTTCTCTCAACAATTTCTGTTATGAATTGGGGAAAATGGGGCCTGATGGAGGATGTGGAATTACTATGTAGGTGGCACGTCATAAAATATGTTGGAATCGTTGGGTTGGATTTATTGAAGAGATATGGTTGGGTTGGAACTTATTACACGAACCTTTACCCACTGTGATTTATTTGGTAAGATGTATGGGTGTCCGACAATGATGAAATGTTGGGTGGCCTGACATGATGTTGACAGGTGGGGGATGATGTGGTGTTCTGACTAGTGTCACTACTACCCATGTATGCGGCTTGAAGGATATGAGATATAATGTGATGAAATTAACTATCCACTAGGTGGTTAGATCAAATGACAGATGGGTGTATTTATTCTAAAAAATCACCCATGTACCAATACTGATTTTTGAGGTGGTATAGAGGACTAGTTTTCCATGCTGAGACACAGAAACAATGCAGGACGATGTTGGAATGGGGCATGGCGTAATGATTATTGACATATAATGACACATAGTCTTTCATTCTAGTCATCATTCAATATTTTTAGTGGTATTTTGGTCACATTAAGCAGTACCTTATGGTTATCTTGTTTTTTTCTTATGAGATACACTTGGTAATATATTGATCATGTAGATACATTTCCTTCATTTTAAGGAGGGATAAGGCTTAACCCACTAGGGTTCCTAGGTGTGAGTTTATTTATAGCCATTATTCCACTAAACATAATATAGATTATTATTATTATTACTATTATTATTATTATTATTTATATAATCTCCCCACCAATTGTTTATATTCCTAGGTTTTAATCTTTGGAATAATCCATAGGGTGGATTTATAGGCCATTTACTACCTTTGAAATAAGCAGTGACATTGGTGATCATGTAGGTAACGGTGAAGACCCATGTAGATGTTCTTATTGTGTAGGAATAACATAGGGTGGACATGGGAATGAAAAAGGGGTCCTAGGTCCATAAAATGTGGATATTGGGTCTAGAAGAATATGGGGATCATTGTGACCCATATTGCCAGGCCTTTGGAAAATTCACAATAGGGAGATTGGGCCATGAATTTGAGTCCATTTGTATATTAATTATTATTGGGTTAGCATTGGTGTGGATCTTGAATTATAGGAGTGTTTCCTACAATTTTTTTCTATGGGTGTGTGAGTTTTTTCATTTCATTATAACATTAAATAGGGGTCTTTAATCCCAAGTAATAACATATTTTAATCCAAGGATATTAAAAATATTGTTAAAATTTAATTTGAGAATGATGATGTGTCCATTAAGCCTTCATCAACTAAAAGAGATTTATAATTCCCCAAAAACTAGATTTATGGATGGCAAAGCTAGAAAAGATATTATCCACGATGCCGATGATGAAGAAAACACTAAAGCATCATAGGTCACAATGAAAACATAAAAAACATGGACTCTATATTTAACAATCAAATTCATGTGAAAAAGATTTAATCATCCAAACACATGCTAATGTTTCTCAAAGGATCATGCAAAAATAAATTTTATCCAAAAAAAATATTGAAATAAACGAAAAATGGTATTATTTATTTAATTTGAAATCATGAATCTGATTCCATCACTTTCAACATATCATAGATCCTATTATCTATGATAGGTGTTATCTAGATCATACACATGTTCTTACAATTATTTGTATCTTATATCTTTAAATCCTGAATTATATCTTGGTAAATCTATGTTCTTTACAACATCCATTCAAATACATGATGAACAAAAATCGACCAAGATTGAAGGATCGATATATCCTTTTCCTCCATGGAGTCCCTCTATACAACTTGAGAGATAATGGAAGACAACACAAAATTAATTCAATTGGTTTATATCCATATTATTGAGTCTAAAATTCACTTATATACTTAGGTTATACTTTCAAAAATTAAAATTGTGTCACTAAAAATATATAATCTATACATTAGACCCATTTTCATACTTATGACTTAATCAAAATTTTCATAATTCCCATGATCATTGTATCACTAACTTGTAATGCTTTAATATATTTTATGATATGAAATAAACCACTAACTCATCTCCTTCCTAAAAAAATAAATTTTCATTATCCTTGAACATGGTATGTTCATTTGAAAAATTATATCTTCCCTTATTCACATTTTTTGATCAATTTTTTTAAATTGACTATGAAATAAAATAAATCCTAATTATTATAATTTTGATTCATATAATTGAATTTTTTTAACTTTTGATCATTCAAACACTAAATTTGACTAGCTAAATCCTATAGATACCACTTCATATTAAACTATTATTCTAATGAATAGGTGTAACATGTATAAAAAATATTTTTTGATATTCTAGGTCATTTTATGGATAGTGATGAGTCTAGATCATATAACAAGAGTTAATTCTTGAAATTCAATATTTCCCATAATAATATATTGAATTTCATAGTTATGATTACCTCCTACTCACATTATCTATGTAATAAAATATCATTATCTTGTGATATCACATAATATAGGATGAAAACTAGTGTCAACCGTTCAATGATTTTTTTACCATACAGGGTGGACAAAACCTTTTGTTCCATGGAAAAATATTTAACGAAGGTGATACCATCCAATTAAAACTAGGCCCTAGATATGTCTCTTCTTTAAATTAGATGAAAAGAGTTCTATAATGATAATTCAAAACATTCCTTGACCCCAATGACACACTGATCCAAAGATACCTAGAAACATCATCTATGTCTTTATTTTATATATGCATATAACTATATGATAAAATGGAACACATTTATAATGATATCATGTATGTCTTCCATTACCCATGTCTATAGATATGAACAACCAATGACACTAAAAAATGGGTTTTTCTTATTGGTAGACCAAACCTCATGATCTGACCTATTCAAGGTCAATATATATGAATCTCATTAAAATAAGTCTCAATACATATGATTACCCATTACATGATAATCATACATCATCGTAGTATCATCAGTATGTTTTATAAATACCATATAACAAATATTTATGATTATTTTCACAATATTATGAGGTTCCCATTAAACTAGGGAACTATCATATCCATTTGATACGACAAAAAATCTAATTAAATTTCCATGTAAATATTATATTGAAGAGTATCACGCTTATTTTTATAATTATAAAATCATATATATGTAAAAATATATTAATGTGATGTTAAACAATGTATATACATTTGTGGGGTATAGGGAACCCACTAACAATAGTCCCGTATTTGTATAAACCACCTTCTAGAAACATTATAATTGTTATATCTCATATGTGAATCGTGATTCTTATGAGATATGGATCTAGTCAGGGTGAATTCCATGTTATCCTTTATGGAAACCTTGATTACAGAAATGACACCTCTCTGAGTATAATTTCTGAAGAGATAACACATTTAATGTATGTTATCATTCCTCAGGTGTGATCTGGGATCCTTGGATATCACCACTACTATATTTTTATCATAGTATACTATAATAAACTCTTCAATACACAGAACAAATCAATTCATTAAAATAATGTTGAGTATCCAAAATAATTTATTATATATAATAGAATAACAATATAATTGTATTAAACTCTAGAAAAGGAACATAAAGAAACCGTAAAAATTATGCTACTCACAACATCGAAATTTATGTAGGACACTTATCCTAACTATGAAATCATATCATACTAATATATCTAAATTTCAGATTCATTATAAGAATTTATCACTAGTTTCTTATCTATTCTATACAGTAGGTACACATCCATTTTATGACTCAAGTACTTAACAATATTTAACTTATAACCAATGCTTAAATATATGATTTTCTTGATATCTTCCCAACATGATTAAAGAAAAGGTAACATCATACCTAGTATAAATCACAACAATAATGATAGAACCCACTAATAATGTATGTGGGATTCTACTCATTCATTGAATCGCATCCTTTGCAAGTGGTCACATATTATTTAAGAGGGAAACGAATTGTTGAACATTAATCCATGTTCTATTAGATTGTTCATTAGTATATCATTTCATTACCTTGCCAATATATTTACCATCACTTAATCCAACAACCCGTTGAGATATTTCATGAAAGATCATGATCACTTGAATATACACTCATTCACACAAGTCGTTCATGGAGAATAATTAATTTAACCAACTTTTCAATATATTTTTAATTTTTTAATATATTTAAAAATTAAAATAGGTTATCAACATATAATAATGGGAAAATAATTTAACTCTCAATACATGGATTTCCTTCCATCATTATGAACCCAAATTCACTTATATCCCCATCATGAAAAACATTTCATGATTTTGATTCCTACATTAATTTATAAGTTAATATTTTCAACATGAATAAATTATTATCAATATTTGGTAAAATAAACCCTCTAGGGTATTTTATATAGAAATATTCAACTAACATCCCATTTTGAAATGAAGTTTTAACATTCATTTTGAAAATTTCACAATCATGGAATTATCCTCCCACAACTACTATTTAGAAACATTTTACGTTGAAACTAGTGAGAAGGGTACAATATATTCCCTAGATTGATGTTCTCTTTAATAATTTGAAACAAATCATACATTATACACATTAACATCAATGTCTAGATATTTCTTGAATACCCATGTACATGCTAGAGACCTAGTTTTTTCCTTACAAGACATTGAAATATTTCAAAATATTATTCTGTTGTTGGGCACTAAGAATAAATGGGATTCCAAGTTCTATTGTTCTTGAAAATAATGTTACAAAAATATTACATATATTTTAAATTGTTCACATGTGATTATTTAGGTAAAATGGGGTAAATCATAAATTTTTTATCATATAAAAAATATGAGACCATGGTTGAGAGTCCAGAAAGCATATTTTACCCAATGTGATACATAAAATGGGTTAGTGTTGGATGTTTGTACCCCCCTCTCATTGGTAGTGTATTTAAATGTATTAATTAATTAATTAAATTTATTTAATTATTCAATTTTGGGCCTAAAATGATCTATATAGACTTTGTATTATAGAGACCTTTTAAGGGATAGCTTCATAACATTGATATTTCTAGCATAGCTTCTCCTCCCCCTCATTTTTTGAATCCATTCAATGAACTAGAAACAACCATCTTGATGAAGGTAAATTGAAGCACGATGAATGCATTAGTTTCGTACCATCATTATGAATGCATGTTATTCAACAATGATCAATTATAAATACAGGTAAGAATTATCTTTTTCTATTTGATGGACGTATATAGAAATAATTGATAAGTTCCATCCTTTTTCTTGGATCTTCTCCCATTGAAAACAATACATGGACCCTTAAACTAAGAATTGATTTATTTTTAATTTTCATCTTACCCCTATTCCCAATTCACAATTGTTGGAAAAGAGTGGTTGGCCCACAGTTTTTAAAAAAATTGCTTTATTTTCTCACTATTACTTTGCGTCCTTCAATGATTTGTCCAATTATTCCCTGTTCAACTCTTATGGAAGGTACAGAGCTATTTGTACCGCTACATATCTTCCATATTGAAAAAAAATAAATGGATTTTACAATGAAGAATGGATTATGAATCCATGATATGTATGGATGTTTAATCTGATAATTTGGGGTCGGATCATCAAGTGTTGAAGCTTCCAAGGAATGTAGAACATGCGGTGAAACCCTCATCGATGCTCATAGAATATTCACAATGATCAATGATCGAAGTTTTAAATCCACGGCTATATCTACATTTTTCGAGCATAATCAAGGTGAAATATGTGGAGGTAAAAGTTGATTTGGAGTAGCAGATAAAATCTAGGGTCTCTATCCAAATCATGGCCATATGTAGTGTCAGATGAAGAACAAACTACATGTATCATTTTCCAATGCAAATACAAGTGTTTAGAAAAGGATAAAGTTGATGTGTAATATTTCTCTCCCTCACACAATGTGTCTCCCTACCCTGTTTGAAAAAACATCTTTATATGTTAAACAAGAAGGGACTCTATATAAGAGAACATAGAAATAGGTTGGCCATACAGGCAAAATCTCGTGTGGAATAACAGACCACGAACAAGAGTACACAAACATGATGTTTTAGTATATAGACACAACAACATGACATATACATTAGAACCAGTTAAATAGGGCACATCGTGCCATCCACCAACATGGATTTTCTTACTACACGGGGTTAAGGTTGTGTTATAGCCCTTGGTTCATTTTCAGGATACTTCTATCATTCTTATATTTTTCCTATGAACTCAGATTTTGGCCCAAATGTATCATATCCTATGTTTTTTTCACATAGAACACAAATGAACCTATATATATAACTTTTGGGATATTATGGGTAAGGTTTTGGGTTTGGAACATAATGTGGAAGAAACTGATGATGACATAAATCATACAGGATCACCAGAGTTTTTCAGGATTACCATCTAACAGAGTTGGGTAGTAGTGTCCCCTAATGATCTTTCTAAGTTACTCATTAGAAGGGCTGGGCAATGGAGATACTCAACATTCATGGATTACTATTCAGTAGGTATGGGTAGTGGAATTCACCAATTATCATTCTGAGTTACACGCCATTAGGGCTAGACAATTGAGTTCTCTGATGGCATTTATCTAGTGGTTCCCACTAGTATGATTGAGAAGTAGAGTTTCTCAGTGACTTTCATCGTTGGACCCTCATTCATACCATGTAATGAGATCCTTTGATAAAAATATTTATCCCCTAATATGTGTGGTACTATGACAAGATATAGTTTGATGTAGCATTGGTCTATGAAGAAGTAGATATTATTTCCCTACCGAGATACATTCTTTCAACACAGCCTTAAAATATGTGGGTGTGTAAATTTTTCCCCAAGAAGATATTACTATAATGTGGTGATTCATTACATTCTTCATTATTGTTCAATGAATTCATATGAGAAGCTAGGAATTATTTATGGATAGTTTTGAAACTATTGGAGAATCTTCTTCCTCGGATGAGTTGGGAGATGGAGATACCCTAACTCTCTCATTTGGAATTCATTGATCGAGCATATAAATATTATAACTATTGTATTGAAAATTATTTTATGGATACTATCCTTCTAGAAGTGGTGAATACATTCATGTTGTTCCATTTGCTTTCCATGTCTTTCTTCTTGTGGTTAGATGAGTATACTCTCATGATATAGTTGGACATGGTTTCACGTTTATTTAATCTACTCATCGTGTTTATCCCCTTGCATTTGGAATATCTTATTTCCACTATATTATTCAGTTGAGCTATACTCTTTTAATGTGACTTGTTCAATATACTTCATTCCTCTTAACTTATATATATTAATGCTCTCCCTACCAATGTTTGGGGAATTCCATTGGGTATGTATACATTCAAACCTATATGGGATTCAACCACCGGTGTCATGTCTCTTGGAGACAATAGATAGTTCATCAATGAGTTTAGATGAGATTAGAGTTATTGGTTGATTGGATCATGTTTGGTGGTTGTTTCTTGGGATATAGGAGTTGGGCTCTATCAAATATTTTATCTTTTTGAGTTTTGTTTGAATGAGACATATTTCTAGTTGTGCATGTATTTTTCCCATTTTCTTTTAGTTTACACTACCGGACTGATGCATTGTCTATAGGTTTAGGCTTTATTAATTTATTTAATAACATTATTTCATATTTTCTACAATACCTATTAATTTTTTAGTTGATTTGGATATGTGTGTGTATGGATTTTTAAGCAATGGTCTCCCTGTCATATTTATGCCTTTAGCGCTTTTTGTCACCTCCTGGACTATGGACGCATTCTTGGGATTTTTGTTGATCAAGAATCAACATGGTTAGGTTGTGAAATACTGGTATCATATAATTTTCATTTCATAAGATTATTTTATGATGTTTCCCTTTAAATATATTGGATGTATTCAAGGAAATAGTTTCTATGTGTCTGGAGTGTGGCTCTAGGTCCATGGATTCTATTAATGGTACAGGAGGATGACATACCCAGTCACAAGGATACATATTACCAATTTGTCGATGTGACAAGATGAGATATTTATTAAAGGGATACATGGTACATGGATGATATAGGATTGGGTATATGATTTTACTTCTTCATCCATCTCCCCATTGTTGTTATATATAAATAAATTTATGCTCATCTAACCATGTTACTCCTCGATAACTTTTAGGATGTTGTTCTGATGACATCCATCCAGGATAAAGGCTCTGGTTTGTGATGGAAACAATATGAATGATGAGGCCTCAATTAAGGGTCTATCCTATGACCCACTTCCTTAAGATGGGAAAGTAGCTACATGTCCACAGTTTGAGAAGTATATCATCCAAACAGAGAAAACTGATGATGTGTCCAGGCATAAAAATATCTATGATTTCTAGAATCAAAGACCATTTAGGATCAATGGATATCACAATCCCCATGAATTAGTGAAATGGATATAGTAGAGGGTATGCATATAAAGGATTGTTTTGACCCTTAAGGATGTGGTTGTGGAATTGTAAGATATCATTTTCCGTGGAGTTGATGGGCTTTGGTGGAGACTCGTTACATAGATGAATGAGGAGACGATACCCCCACTGAACAAAATTTTGTAATTTCTTCCTGAGGATTATTTCTCCCGCTTATTAAGCTCAGTTTAAATCCAAGAGTTTCTCAAATTTCAATCGGGAGGGATAATGGTATCTAAGTATATGGATAGGGTATCAAACATTATGTGTTACAATCTTGAAATGATCAGGTATGGATACAAATGAGAATTGATGTTTGAGAGGGGACTCCACATAGATATTTGTGCTAGTATAGTTCTGTTTCACATCCCCAACTATATCTGGGTGTTGGAGTAGAAGCTGAGGATTGATATATTTCTATCAGAGAGTTGCCACAATGCTGGCGTAGGGACTGGGTGTTTTGGAGCAATGTATTCTGTAGTAGCTAACAGGTGTTAGTATATAGGATCCAATCACAAGAGATCCTTTCATGAATATACTACGAGATTTGGTCATGTTGTGAAGGGGAATCAACAAGCACCACAGAATCTGAAAGATTTCCATTTTTTATGCTTGTGATGATTGAGGACACATATCACAAGGCTACCCAACCAAAGATGTTGAGTAGACTAGGAAGATAGACGTTGGATGAGCATAATAGAGGCAACACTACTGTAACACCCCGAGATTTTATGAAAAATATTCTTTTTAATTTCATTAATGTATTGTGTTGTACGCTTCACCAAAAAGATCATTCACAACATTCTTCCCTGACTTTCCTTGCGTTACACGCAACCACGACCTTCCTCAATAGCGTGTGTAGTATGCAATACCGAGTTTCACTAAACGAGATATTATTATAATATTATTATGAACTAGCCATTATGAATAGAAATACCCACTTTTTGTAATTTTAAAAATTTTATCTTTCAAAATGGACTTTATTTTTGGATTCAGAATATTGAAATTAGCTTACGGTGAGATTTTGTTACTTTTCGGATAACTTTTATATTCTGATGAATAGTGAAAATTACTAAATTTTAATTAAAAACAACTTTTTTAATCGAAATAATTAATAGAGATAAATTATTAATTTGAGTGGTTTTAAAGTATATTTAGAAAATATTTTTACAATTTAATACAATGTTTGTCATTGGATTTAATTTCACATTTAAACCAGACATAAACAAGTGTCAATATTTTGATAGTTGTTATCTCTTAAAAACACGCTATTTGTTTTGACAACGGGAATTAAATTTTAAAATAATTAATGTAACTGATATGTTTTGAATTTTATAAAATAGGCATCATTTTTGAATTCATAATATCAAATATAGCTTAGGCCTAATTTTTTGTATTTTTCTGGAAACTTTCGTTTTTTGATGAATAGTGAAACCACTAAGTGGTAGTTAAAAAACTGAATTTTTCATAAAACATAATTTTACCGCTTCTGTGAGTGGAATTTAAAAAATCCAAGAGACACGGTTGATGTCAGTAAGTAAAATGTGGTTCAATGAGATGAAAATAATTTTTGGTGAATAGTAACTTTTTACTTTTGTTTCCACGGTTAAAAGTAAATATGGTAATTAAGGGTAAAAATGATTTTATTATTACCCTAACACATGTCCTAATTCTATTAGATAAGTGTTATTTGGACAAAAACAACCTTATAAATAAAATATGACCATTTAGGCCCACTTGGATTAGGTTAGGACATTTATTATTAATTTATTTAAAGAAGGGTTAAAATAGTTTTAATCAATGTTTAATAACTAATTCATTTTTAATATAGGGTTATACATAAGATAAAATGACTATTAATATTCATTAGGAATCTAAGAAGATTTCCTACATAATGGAATTTTATTTGTAATTTTTATACTTAAAATAATTTTATTTATTTATTACACAATGATGATGCAGTAATTATCTTATTAATGAAATATTGACATAATTGATGTTATAAATACCCAAATAAATGTAATTTGATACTTTTTATGAATTATAATACTTTTCTTTGTTAATATGAAATGTTATTATTAATTTAATTAACTTTTAGCGAACTAATAATTCTGTTATGATTTTCACAAAAATAAATTACCAAATAGTGTCAAAATTGACAAAAAATAGTTTTAAAAACAAATATTATATTATTAATTGTTATTATATTTATAAAAATGTAAGGTTCGGCCAAGATACTTATATAATGATATGTGTATCATTAATGGACCACTTGGGGGTCGCTAGGATGTATATGGTGTGTTTATTAACTATATAATATAAAAATACAAAGTGACATGGTAAATATCAATCTAATTAACTAAGAGTTAAAACTAAAAGATAATGTTAATATAATGACCTAAACTTGTCTAAATTATATTGGATGAAAGTATTTAGATCCATACCCACCTTATATTCGAAATATATTAATTTGGAGCTATTAAAAACCGAATATGACTTTATAATAAAATAATAGTTTTTGTTATTCCAAAGGTGCCCCTCTCCTCCCTTATAAAAGGGAACCTCCTCCCTCTCTTCCTCACACCCCATTGATCCGTCAAGCTCAGCAAAACCCTTGAAAATTATCTTCTCAACTTCCCTATTAACATCCTAGAGGTCCTGGTATTCTTCAAAGACCAATTTTAGTGCCCTAAGAGGAGGTCTCAAAGAGGCGCTTCAAAGAAGAGGTAATGTCTGTTACCGATTCTTTCAACTTTATTTCTTCTTCCACTTCTTCTTCTTAGGTTGTTTCTTTATGAAGTAATAACATCAGCATCACTAAAATACTGATATGTTATTATAAGTATGAAACAACCCTATTTCACCATCTATCTATCCTACAGAATACAAAATCACTGCGCGTGCGTACGTACGGAATACCGTCTCCACGGCGTGGTGTAATCTATTTTCAACCACCACCTTACTTGGATGGGTATAATGGTGTAAATAATAACTATATATTATTATTGTAAATTTATATTGATTTTTTAATATTATACATACACACCAATAAAATTCCATGATCATGGGATCGATATCATCACTCGTGCGTACGTACGGAATACCGTCTCCATGACGCGATGAGATTCATTCTCAATGATTAACCATTCATAAATGATTATAAAGTATATATAATAAGTAATCATGAAATATATGACATAATAATGATACTGGATTTATGTATATATATGTATGTCATCCAATTAATTCCATTCAATTCAATGAGGAAACGAAAACAATGTTCATGCGTACGTACGACCTACCGTCTCCATGAACAGTGTATTTCTTTCCATTTATCGATCTATTATATATATGTATATTCTTAATATATATTATATATAAATCATGTTTTATATTCTGGAATTAAGTAATCATGATCTAAATAATCATACAAATAATTACAAGTCAAAACACGGACGACAAATGAAACGATTTTACCCAAAACGCTCTTTAACAAGGAATTTACAGAAGAACGGGTAATATAAAGTCATAAGTGAACCATATATGATATCATAACAATGAATATTATTCTGTAATAATTAAATGACATTATTTAAATAATTATATAGGAGGGTCGGATTTGTACGAAGCATATCATACCTAAGGTATGGGATATTTTTTCAAATCTCATTTTTATCCGAGATTGCTTATTCCTAAGTATTTACTTGGGTTATTGTTCTCTTACTTGTCCATGTTTACTAAAAATGGTTTCATGTATTTTTAATGTCATTTTTACCCATTTTGGACTTTTACTACATGGTATGTATGGAATCTTTCTTTTATGAGGTACTTTTTTACTTTTCCTGCAAAAGTACGAGAAGATTGTTTATTTTAACATATACGGCACGAATGGATTTTTAAGATCTTTATACAGCCTTATTTTCATGAAGCTTCCTCGAAAATATTTCATGACTATTTTCAACAAAATCCTTTTATTTTAAAATTGCATGACATTTTGTGGAAAGAAAATGATTTTGAAAAAGAAAGGATATTTTCCTCAAGAATTCATTACAAGTGTTTTATCAAAACCATTTTTCATCTAAGATGACATGATTTCATATGTGTATGTTTCAAGTATCAAGTCTTTATGATTTACATGGTTTGGATTTTCTAATTATGAAATGATATCCATTTCTTTTATATGGATTATGTGTTGATGGGATGATATTTATGAAACCCATTTTATTTATTGGGTTATTATGAATGATGAATGTTTATTTTGTGGCACAAGTAAGAATGATTTCATTATGAGATGGGTGGGACCTATATCTCCCTCCAATGCATTGGGTAATGATTTATATATCATGAGATAGACATGGCTGGAACGATAAGTAAATCCAGTTCAGTGTTATAGGACAGAAACGAGGAGTGAACTCGATTCCGAAAGGGACTTTGTCTACTAAGATGGTCTTGGCAGCAATGCCTTGGCTACTATGGAAAACATGACATGTGCTGAATGGTTGCCACAAATTTCATGTTTTACTCCCACGCTATTTTATCATGATTAATGTTTCTTTATGATCTATGCCTTACGTACTTCCATGTTTTATGTCATTACTCAAGCTTTTGATGTTTAAACCTTATGTTCATGTTTTTATGTTCAAATGTATATGATTTGTTTTATTTTATCCATGATTACCCTTACTGAGAATTTGAGCTCACACATTATATGTTTTCTTTTCCCTAGGACATGAAGATAGGTTTTATGTAAGAAAACAAAAGGGGGAGATCATTACGGGACATGTTGAAGATCTTTCACCACGATTAGAAGATTACGTTCCATGTTTCCAAAGACACTAACCTATTATGGTCCTTGAGTGTTGGTTCTTATTATGTATTAAGTATTCCGTAAAAGTAACGTAATGTCCATGTAAGTCAAGCTTTGGGTCTCTACAGTTGGTATCAGCGGAAAGGTTTAGTCAACCTTTGGAAACTAGAATGTGAGAACTTTAGTGAGATCCCTTGAGATATTTCTAAGGTATGTCTAGGGATGCCCCTAAGGATAAGTATAAGTATAGGTTATTGTCATAGAATTATGGTAACAATCATAGAATTTATCCTAAGATGTTTGATATTGGGGGTACTCCACCTTTAATATGTTTTTTTCCCTAGCATTATTTTTTCCTCTCACACTATTCTTTTTGGGTTTTAGAAAATGGCTGGAAACAAGATGATTCAAGATAATGGAGGATATGATGGACAATGGAATGATATTCTTAATTAGCAACCAAATGAAATGGGATTTGGAAGTCCAAACATCATTATTATGCCGAATCATCAATCTCATAATATGATCAATAAACTCAAATTTGGTATGTTTTCTGACTCGGCTAAAAAGTGAAAGATGGAGTTTCGCGATGATCATAGAGGAAATAAAGTTCAATTCCCCTCATGTAAATCATGTGGGAAGAGGCATCCGGGAGAATGTTTCTAGGGAACCGGAAGATGCTTTGGGTGTAGAAAAGAAGGACACAAAGCAAGTAATTGCAAAGGAAAAGGTTTAGTTCACACCATGGACAAGGATAATGGTATTTCTAAGACATCAACAACGGTTAAATGTTTTAAATGTGGAATGTACGGGGATTATGCAAACCAATGCCCTAAGGGAAAGTATGATGAAAATAATCATCATGGCGTATGGGTAGTATTTATATTGATGATGATGAAGAGGCTACAAATGATATGTGAGATAAATGAATTGTTGAAGATCGGTCAATGGTTTAAGAAGTTAGTGAAATGATTGCATGTTTATCAAGAGTTATGTTGTATAGTTAATGGTACTGTGGAATAAAGCATCATCTAAGGATTTTTACACTATTTTTTCTTAAAATTATATGTTGAATGGTACCGGTAACCATGGAAGGTTATTCATATATTTTTGGAATGTAGATGATATGCGCATAATGAAGGGATAAGAATATATTGAGATGTTTTATTGTATTCATGATCTCATGATTGATATAAGGACGATTTGATATCATGGTTTGAGTATATAGAATTTTTGGGATTTTGTTATGTGGAATGATTTAACTTTTGACAGCATTCATGTTTTCACTAAGGTTAAATGGGTTCATATTTTTCAAGATAATACATGGTTAAGGTATTCACATGTTTTTAATTTGATCAACAAGATATATATTATGTTATATAGGGGATGAATGATGGAATTATCGTGATTGTTATGTGACATTTCAAGTAATCATTTTCATTATACTATGAGGTTGGACCGAAGTATTTTAGATAAGCCTAAATATTGGAATAGATTATGTTGGACATATGTTATTATTGTTTAAGGATAGAACTTTTTTCGATATTATTGATGGGTTGATATAGTAATAGAAAAAGGACAACCCTCAGGACGGGCGACAGCCCATCGCGTCGGACAAGGCTGTGGGAATCGAACCCACAACTGAAGTGTGACTGGTCATTATCGCATACCACTGGCCTACAGGATGTCCCTGTTTAGTAGAAACTAGTTTTATTATATTATGCAGTATGATATATGATGTATATGTCCATTTTAGGAACCATATATGAATAATCTCACTACAGATGGACTTATGAATTTTTTTATAACTTTTCTAACTTTTTGTTTGAGACAGATGGAATGACCCATCATTCTATCACAGGATCTGCTAACACATCACGAATTACAAATTCAACTTCATTTCTTTAAGATATGAAGTGGAAATTGTCCAAAGAACCACCAACGGTGAGACTGTAACAAAATCACGAAAGTAAATCTTATAATTCCAATTTCATCAAATTTATGGAAATGATCTTTAAAACTAAAAAATGTTGTCCTAGTTCTCTTATATCCGATGAATCAGATGGTACCTTAGATCGTCACAAATTTATGGCTTTGTGATTGTTGGATTTTTCATAGCCATGTTCTCTAACACTCTCCATCAGAACACGACGGTTATATTTTTCTTCCATATCCATATTTTCACCTATGTTCTCCTACGTGGAAACCCAGTGATGAGTTAATTTGAGTAACCGTTACTTTTCATACTTTAGTTTTAAAAGCCATGTTTTGGTAGTCCTTTTTACGATGTGGGTTTCTATTAAAGAAACCTTCGAGTAGTAAACCATTTATAACCCCGATGAATTTCGATGGTGAAATTCATTGTAGTACGCAATACCGAGTTTCACTAAACGAGATATTATTATAATATTATTATGAACTAGCCGTTATTAATAGAAATGCCCATTTTTTGAAATTTTATAAATTTTATCATTCAAAATGGACTTCATTTTTGGATTCGGAATATCGAAATTAGCTTAGGGTGAAATTTTGGTACTTTTTTGATAACTTTCATATTCTGATGAATAGTGAAAATTACTAAATTTTAATTAAAGACAACTTTTTTAATCGAAATAATTAATAGTGATAAATTATTAATTTGAGTGGTTTTAAAGTATATTTAGAATATATTTTTACAATTTAATACAATGTTGGTCATTGGATGTAATTTCATATTTAATCCAGACATAAACAAGTGTAAATCTTTTGATAGTTATTATCTCTTAAGAACACACTATTTGTTTTGATGACGGGAATTAATTTTTAAATTAATTAATGAAACTGATATTTTTTGAATTTGGTTAAATAGACATAATTTTTGAATTCATAATATCAAATATATCTTAGGCCTAATTTTAGGTATTTTTCTGGAAACTTTCATTTTTTGATGAATAGTGAAACCACTAAGTGGTAGTTTAAAAACTGAATTTTTCATAAAACTTAATTTTACCACTTCTGGGAGTGTAATTTCAAAAATATGAGAGGCATATTTGATGTCAGTAAGTAAAATGTGGTTCATTGAGACGAAAATAATTTTTGTTGAATAGTAACTTTATTACTTTTATTTTCCACGGTTAAAAGTAAATAGGGTAATTAAGGGTAAAAATGATATTATTATTACCCTAACACATGTCCTAATTCTATTGGATAAGTGTAATTCGACCAAAAACAACCATAGGAATAAAATATGACCATTTAGGACCACATGGATTAGACTAGGACATTTATTATTAATTTATTTAAAGAAGCGTTAAAATAGTAAAAATCAAAGTTTAATAAATAAATCATTTTTAGTATAGGGTTATACATAAGATAAATTCGACTATAAATATTCATTAGAAATCTAAAACAATTTCCTACATAATGGTATTATATTTGTAATTTTTAGACTTAAAATAAATTAATTAATTTATGACACAATGATGATGCATTAATTAACTTATTAATGAAATATTCGCATAATTGATGTTATAAATACCCAAATAAATGTAATTTGAGACTTTTTATGAATTACAATAATTTTCTAGATCAATATGACATGTTATTATTGATTTAATTAACTTTTTTCTAACTAATAATTCTGTTATGAGTTTCACAAAAATCAATTACCAAATTGTGACAAAATTGACAAATAATTGTTTTTAAAAAAAATATTATATTATTAATTGTTATTATATTCTTAAAAATCTAAGGTTCGGCCAAGATACTTATATCATGATATGTGTATCATTAATGGACCACTTGGGGGTCGCTTGGATGTATATGGTATGTTTATTAACTATATAATATAAAAATAAAATGTGACATGATAAATGTCAATCTAATTAACTAAGAGTTAAAACTAAAAGATAAGGTTAATATAATGAACTAAACTTGTCTAAATTATATTTGATGAGAGGATTTAGACCCCTCCCTTCCTTATATTCGAAATATATCAATTTGGAGCTATTAAAAACCGAATATTATTTTATAATAAAATAATATTTTTAGTTATTCCAAAGGTGCCCATGTCCTCCCTTATAAAAGGGAACCTCCTCCCTCTCATCCTCACACCACTTTGAGCCTTCCATCTCGGCCAAACCCTATCAAATTCTCTTCTCCATTTCCCTAGAAACATCCTAGAGGTCCTGGATATATTCAAAGACCAATTTTAGTGCCCTAAGAGGAGGTCTCAAAGAGGCGCTTCAAAGAAGAGGTAATGTTTGTTACCGATTCTTTCAACTTTATTTCATATTCCACTTCTTCTTCATAAGTTGTTTCATTATTAAGTAATAACATAAGTATCACTCATATGATGGTATGTTATTATAAGTATGAAACAACCCTATTTCACCATCTATCCATCCTACGGAAAACAAAATCACCGCGCGTGCATACGTACAGAATACCGTCTCCATGCCGTGGTGTAATCTATTTTCCACCTCCACCTTACTTGGATGGGTATAATGGTGTAAATAATAACTATATATGATTAATGTAAAGTGATATTGAATCTTTAATAGTATTCATACACTCCAATAAAATTCCACGATCATGGGAACGATATCATCGCTAATGCGTACGTACGGAATACCGTCTCCACGACGCGATGAGATTCATTCTCAATGATTAACCATTCATAAATGATTATAAAGTATATATAATCAGTAATCATGAAATAGATGACATAATAATGATACAGGATTTATTTATATATATGTATTTCATCTAATTAATTCCATTCAATTCAACGAGCAATCAAAAACAACGTTCATGCGTACGTACGGCCTACCGTCTCCATGAATGGTGTATTTCATTCCATTTATCGATCTATTATATATATATGTATATTCTGAATATATATTATATATAAATCATGTTTTATATTCTGGAATTAAGGTGTCCTGATCTAATTAATCATAATAATAATTACAAGTCAAAACGCGGATGACAAATGAAACGATTTCACCCAAAACACTCTTTAACATGGAATTTACAAAAGAACGGGTAATATAAAGTCATAAGTGAACCATATATGATATCATAACAATGAATATGATTCAGTAATAAGTAAGTGACATTATTTAAATTATTATACTGGAAGTTAGGATATGTATAAAGCATATCATACCTAAGGTAAGGGATGATTGTGAAAATCTCATTTTTATCTGAGATTGCTTATTTTTAAGTATTTACTGGGGTTATTGTTGTCATCCATATAAAAGTTTACTAAAATGGTTTTATGTATGTTTAATGTCCTTTTTACCCATTTTTGACTTTTACTACATGGTATGTTTGGAATCTTTCTTTTACGAGGTACTTTTTGACTTTCCCGGAAAAAGTACGATAAGATTGTTTATTTTAACTTATAAGACACGAATGGATTTTTACAGTTTTTATAAATCCTTATTTTCATGAAGCTTATTCAAAAAGATTTCATGACCATTTTCAAAAAAATCCTTTTCATTTAAAATTGCATGACATTTTGTGGAAAGAAAATGATTTTGAAGAAGAAAGAAAATTTTCCTCAAGAATTCATTTCAAGTGTTTTATCAAAACCATTTTTCATCTAAGATGACATTATTTCATATGTGTATGTTTCAAGTATCAAGTATCTATGTTATACATGGTTTTAATTTTCTTATTATGAAATGATATCCATTTCTTTTATATGGATTATGTGATGATGGGATGATGTTTATGAAACCCATTTTATTTATTGGGTTATTATGAATGATGTATGTTTATTTTGTGACAAATGTAAGAATGATTTCATTATGAGATGGGTGGTACCTATATCTCCCTCCAATGCATTGGGTAATTATTTATATCTATTGAGATAGACATGGCTGGAACAATAAGTTAATCTGGTTCAGTGTTACAGGAATGAAACAAGGAGTGAACTCGATTCAGAAAAGGACTTTGTCCACTAAGATGGTCTTGGCAGCAAGGTCTTGGCAACTATGGAAATCCTGACATGTGTTGAATGGTTGCCACAAATTACATGTTTTACTCCCATGATATTTAATCATGCATAATGTTTCATTATGATCAATGCCTTACTTACATCCATGTTTTATTTCATTGCTCAAGATTTTGATGTTTAAACATTATGTTCATGTTTTTAAGTTCACCTGTATATGATTTGTTTTGTTTTATCCATGCTTACCCTTACTGAGAATTTGATCTCACCCTTTATATGTTTTCTTTTCCCTAGGATATAAAGAAAGGTTTTAGGTAATAAAACAAAAGGGGAAGATCTTTATGGAAGATATTGAAGATCATTCAACACGATTAGAAGACTATGTTCCATGTTTCCAAAGACACTAAACTATTACGGTCCTTGAGTGTTGGTTCTTATTCTGTATTATGTATTCCGCAAAAGTAATGTATTTTCCATGTACATAATGATTCGGGTCTCTAAAACTACGATCAAGTATCTCCCAGGCATGGACATGGTGGTTCCTCAAGAGACAGAGATAGAATAAGAGCATAAGTTGGTGTTGGTGGAAAATTCTATTAAGAGATAATTAAACCATCTGCCCCTTGAAGCTAACATTAAGCTCATGGTGCTATAGTCTAGGGCCATAGACAGGAGTAGTTTTGGGATTCTAATGTCCCAGAATTGCACGAGATGATCTGAGGTAAAATATGTGTTTACTCTACTATTGTTGCAGTACTAGTAGACTCATTGTACAAACATTATTTTATCTCGATACTCACAGTGTGAGATCTGAAGATCCCAGTAGTGATGCTAGCAAAATAGCTTCATTTTGATGTTTATGTCGAGAATAAATCTTCTATATTGTTTACCTTTGGGTAGTGTGAGCCATCTATTATTGGTGAGAGGATCACATGGGACCTCTTTCTATTCATGATCTAACCCAATGAAATCATCTTGGGTATGGATCGAATTTCTAGTTCTTGATCCCTAATTTTTTATGATCAATGAAATGTCAGAAGACTACATGTTGATGGGATCAGATTCGCCTTTACATACAAGAGGGACCTCAGGGCCGGATAAGTTGATGTTCTAGGTAAGAGGTTTTTCCTATTTCCCATTAGTAAGAATTTTTATCCCTTTTTAAGTAGTTTCTTCAGGCATTATGCTTCCATAAGTTTTTTAGTATTGTATAAATGTCTTCCCTGAGGATTTTCTAGGACTCCCTCTATTGAAGGAGATTGAGTTTTACATGTACTTACATATAGGGAAAATTCTGATATATTCTAAGGAATATCATATGGATCGTACTGAGTTCTGAGAGCTATGATTTAAGTTATAGGATTTGTATGTAAAAGATTTCTTCCGACCTAGTGTGTCCCCATAGGTAGCTTCAATGTTGTTCAAGAAAAAGTTTCATGGGAGATTGCAGCTTTTTGTGGAGGATAATCACCTAAAATAGTCCATGATAATGACCAATTTCCCTTTAGAAAGGATAACAAAACTATTTGAATAGTTGTGAGGTTTCATATGGTTCTTGAAGATCAATTTCATATATGAATACCACTTTTTTAGGGATTTCAAGGATGCAAAACCCTAGTTAGCATTCCAATAATTTAATGTACACTATAAGATCATTCAGATGCCCTTTTTGTGAGTAATTCACCCGCCATGTTTATGTATTTCATGAACTAGGTTAACTGACATTACATGGAACAATTTTTTGTTATCATCGTTGATGACATACTCATCTACTATATATCATAAGATGATCTTGTAGAGCACAAGTGGACTATTCTAAATTTTTTTTGAGAGCACCAGTTTTATAATAAGCTCTCAAAGGGCCAGTTCTGGATTCATGAGGACAACATTCACAGTTATTCTATTTCTGAGAATGGTTTAGACTTGGATCCAACAATTATCAAAGTATTTCATTCCGGGGAGCCACCCAAGAATGTTTCGATGGTGTGGATATTTCATAGACCAGTTTTGATCTAAATGGGGTTTTTGGAAGAGATATCATGGATCACAATCCCTTTGATCGCACTAAATATTAATGTGAAGAAAGTTTACTAGTTAGAGATGTTAAAGGGTGTCACTGAAGAGTTGATGTAGATGATGAATAGGGCTCCATTAATGACACTACCAGATAAAGGTGTGGAGTTCGTAGTGTATTTATAAACATTTTGAGCTGGGATCAGTTCTGTGTGGATGAAGTAGCTGGAAGTGATCACATATGGTTCAAGGAAGTTGAGAACACAAGAGAAGAATACAGAAAATCATGAACTAGGGTTGGAATTAGTATTATTAACCCTGAGGATGTGGAGACTCTATCTTCTGGGAGAGAGATTTGAGGTTTACTCAGACCCCCATAGTCTCAATTAAATCATCACTAAGAGAGACATGAACCTAATATAGCAACACTAGTTGGAGTTCCTTTTGGACTATGACATTGAGATAGTCAACAAGCAAAGTAATAGAAACATTGTAATAGATTCTCTTAGTAGTAAGTAACTAGATTTTATAACGTAGGAATATTCAAGGTAGTTAGCTTCCCTACAACCGACTCTAGTGGAGGAAAATGGTACATCTTTTCATTATTTGATGTTTTTGACATTTTCGCTTTTTGATAAATTAAGAGATTCACAGCTGGGAGACATCAAATATGAGGTGTTTCATGATCATATATCCATTAGAGACACACCAGGGGGATATTCTAAAGAACAGAATCACACGATAATGTTCTATGGGATGATAGTTGTAACAATGCCAAGGTGGAAGGAGGTTATACAGGAAATCCACACATCTCCCCTAGAAATACATCCTGATGTGGGGAAGATTCACAAAGACAGTCAATGGGTGTTTTGGTGGTCCGGAATGTGATGAATCATATTTGAATTCAACACTTGGTGCCTAGCCTAGCAACAGGTTAAGGCTGAACACCGAGTTCTAGATGGGTTTTTTCATCCCCTTGAGGTCCTATAGTGAATGTGGGGCACATAATCCACAGACATCATCAGAGGTCTACATGCATAGAGAATGTCCATGATTCAATCTACGTGATAGTTTATTGACTTAAAATTTCATTTCACTTCCTTTCAATCAAGGATATTTGTTTGGTGGTGTTTTTCTATGCTGTTTTAATTACATGAGATCATTCTCCTTCATGGGGTTCCCTTAGAATTTGTATATAGCTTTTACATGCAGTTTCATTCATGATTATAGAGGTTCATGTATGAGGCATTAGAGACCCTAATGTGGATATGTATGTCAATTCACCCCATCATTGATGTGAAGAATGATCTCAATATCCATGGTTTGGAAGATATAATGAGGTCTTCCTTGTTGGACTTTGGAAAAAGCAGGGAGGATCACCTGACCTTGGTAGAGTGTGCTTACAATAATAGCTACCACCCTTCCACCAGTATTGAATCTTTTGTGGCCCTATGCAGTAGACCCTATATGTCAACCTTTTGTTGGATAGAGATTGGAGAGTCATATCTTATGGGCCTAGAGTTAGTGCAGGAGTATATAGAAAAAATGAAATTCATCTAGGAATAAATGATGATATACAGAGTTGAGATAAATCCTATATAGATAGTTATTGTAGTCCCTTGTATTTTGATAAATGATACCATATCATCATAAAAATCACCCCATTATGAGGAATATAAAGGTTATACCAAGGAGGAAAGTTATCCAAATGGTTCATGGGTCATTTGATATCGGGAAAAGAGTTGGTGTGTTTTCCTACCCACACAACCCACCCTCATACCTAGAGAAGGTTCACAATGACTTACATGTGTTGTTGCTAAGGAGAAACGTTCATTACTCAATCCACATCATTCAATAGGGAAGCAGGAAATATAAGATAGAGCCACATTTGTGAATAACCCGATGGCGATTATGGACCCATAAGACCAAAACATGCATGGTTGAAAAATCCCATTTGTTTTAATTTTATAGAAGCATGAAAATTTGAAGGATAGTTCCTCGGAGTAGGAGATCCAAAGGCACGATAATTATCCACTGTTGTTTTCAATGTTTTTTCGAGGCTAAAAATAATGAAGGTGGTAATGATGTAAGGACCTATATTTTTCCTTTATCAGACATTGAAATATTTTATAATATATTTCTAGATATGGGAGCTTATATAGAAGGCGAATTTACTGACTAGGGTGCTCAAAAAAACTTTATAAAAATACTAAAAATATTTTATTCTACACATGTGTGAATAGATAAATAAAATTGGATAACTATTATAGTATTGACATGATTAGAAATATGAAAGCACAGTTGAGTCCAAAATCTTGGTAATTAACCCAGTCATGGAATAAATGATGTTTTGTGGGTTGTTTTTACCCCATGATATTTGGATTAGTGTTTATGTGTATGAATTATTTAAATTAATTTATTCAGTAAATCCCCTGTAAACATAAAAATAATTTTACAACTTCAATATTATGGTGACCATTCCATGTATATACTCATAATGTTGAAATATCCATGGAGAGATCCTCATCCCCTTACATTGTAAAATCTCTTAGATGAATGAGAAATAATCATTTAGTTTAACGAGAATTGAATTACAATGAACACATCTGCATTTTCAAATTGTGGAGCGAGCACGTTATTATACAATTATCAATCCAAAACTGAGGTGTGGCTTGTATTTTAGAATTCTATTCCATTAAGTTAAAATAAATTACCATTCCCATCTCGTTTATTACATATTTTTCAATGGGAATCATTATATCTAGCCATGAACATTGAATTAATTTATTTTCAATTACTATCTCACCCCGTTAGCCAATTCATGATCATTGAAGAAGAAATCATGGACAGTGGTGTTCAAAATATTAATTTTTGTTGATTTCCACCCCTATTCATCATTTTATCCATTGATTGGAACCGTTTTTCCCAATTCGACTTTGATGGGAGGTACAAAGCTTGATCGGACCCTCAGATATGTGGCAGATCGACAAAACAGAAATAGAATGAAAAAAAATAGTTGATCATAAATCATTTTTCTGAATGGATATTAAATCCAATTTTATGGGGTTGGATCATAATGTTTTGAATCTTAATGTGTTCTGATTATGCGATGATCCCCTAATTGATGATCAAATAATATTCTTATAGAGAAACGGAGAAGAACTGAAATCTATGGATGGATCCATGTCTTTCAAGAAGATTCAAGGTGGTATCTAAGGAGGATGGATAATATTTGGAGTGTTGGGTCAAATATATAGTATCTATCATAATGGTTAATACACACCATGTAAAAATAATAACACATGACCAATAGAATCTTTTATTGATTTGGTTAGGGTTTTGAAAAGGATAAACCCAACACAACATGTATTTCTCCCTCACACACCATGCATTGCATCCCCACTTGGATAAACAATTATATGGGTCACACAAGAATAAAATCTATGTTATAGAACATAGAAACATGTTTTCCACACAAGCGGTGTCCTGGTGGACTGACACACCATGTATCACTGTATACAGCCAATGAGTTCGAGTACACAAACATGACCACCCAACAAGACCCATGGACCCAGTTAGCTAGGGAATGCCATGATGTCCAGCTACACGGCATGTCCAAATACATGGGGTAAAGGACATGGGTCATCCAGAGATGAAGGAATGTTTTTAAGTGGAACCCCATTCCTAGTGGGCCCATCAGTTGTCGTGTACCACTTGGTTCTTTTTTAGGAATCATCGATCATCCATATATCCTTCGTTTGAACTTAGATACATTCCAATGAGTATCATATCTTTAGTTTTTTTTTCATATAAAATATTATGGTGGAATCATAACTTGATTTATAATTTTGATTTATAATCTTTCACATATAGAATTCCCTGAGGTGACACCAAATGATGCAAAAAGTCATACAGGATCACCAGATCTTTTCGGGCATTACCACCAACCGGGCTAGGAATTATCATTCCACAATGATATATTTGAGTTATACTCTATTATAGATGGGAATTTTAGTTTCTATAAATTCTGTTATTAACCTATATTAGGTTTGGGTTGTGGTGTTTCCAGATGATTTTACCTACATACCCTATAGCGGGGTTGGGAAGTGAAGTTCCATGATGTTTTGGGCTTACCCTCCTCCACTGATGGGAAGTGGATTTCCCGGATGAACATTCCCAAGTGATACCATGCATTAGGACTGTGAAGTTGAGTTCCTCGAGGACATTCAATGTAGGACCCTCCTGTCATACTAGTTTCAGGGATCCTTGCATTGAATTAGTGGGTCCTCGACTATGCGACACAATGATGAGATGTTGTTTGATGAAACAATGGACTCCAAATGAAGAGAGATTCTTTCTCAAAAGTGACATGATATTATAATGTGACCAAGAAAACATAAGGGATAGTCAGTGATTCCAAAATAGGAAAATATCATGGGGTGTTAATTGAGTCTTTTAGACAAGTGTGTTCAGGGCAGGCAAGTGATATGATGGGCATCATTGATGGATACTTTTGGAATTGTTTGTGATTCTTTCTCAGGGGATGAGCTTTGAGGTGGAGATCCCCTTACTCTCTCATTTGGGATTCATTGTCTAAGAATATATATATTCATTCTTTGGGATTCACACCTTTAATTTAGATACTCTCCTTCCAGAAAAGGAATTGACACATGAGGCGTAAAACATGTTCTCCATGTTTAGCTTTTCATGGTTAGATTAGTCTACTCTACTACTATAAGTATTAAAGTCTTGATGGGCACTTCATCTACACATTGTTTTTCCCCTTTTCCATGGATGATATTAATATCACTCTCTTGTTGGGATGAGATGTACTATTTCACTGTACCTTTTTATAGATACTACTTTCCTCTTCACCTATATCTCTTAATTTTCTCCTACACCCTTTCAGAACAATCTATTGGGTATGAATGTACTCACCCCTCCATGGAAATCACCCACACGTACTAGGTATTTTTCAGATGACAGACATGTGCTCCGTGGCATCAGAGGATCTTAGAGGTGTTGTGTTCTTGGAATTTTCACAATGGTCATAGATTGAGATATAGGAGTTGATATCACCCATATGATTAATATTTTGTAGTTTTGTTAGGTTGGGTCATAATTCTAGTTGGGTGTGTATTTTTTCCGTTTAATTTCATTTTACACTACCATACTCTTGTAATGTTTAAAGGTTCATGCCTAATTAGTTAATTTTATTGAAGGGTTACATATTTTCTAAATTCCCCCTATAGTTTTTCATTTAGTTGGTTGTGCAGGTCTGTACATGTTTTTAGGAAATACACCCATGACTTAGTTATAACTTCAACACATATCGCCACCACTTAGCCTTTGGAGGTATGTTTCGATTTGTTGTGGCTCAATACAAAACATTGTTGAGTCCTGCCATAAACTCAATGAATTTTACATTAGATGGGGAATCAACCAAAAAACGGTCATTATTTTGGTACATATGTTCCATCATGGAATGTATATATAGAATAATTTGATTTAACAATATCTTTTCTTTATAATGATTCATTTTATATTAATGGTTCTTTATCCAGATGTTGAAAAATGTGAAATAGATTTATGACTAGAAAACCATACCTCTCATGTTCTCTATCCAATGTAGTAGAACTACACAAAACCTGTGTCTTGTAATTATGTCAATCCATCACAATATTTTTTGGAGATCATTCCTATAACATCTATTATGGATCTATATAATCAACTTTATATGGGTTGACCTTGTTCCCATGGTTTCTAGTGTAAATTTTTTCTCTTTTTATAAATATATCATGTATTTCCACAATCAACTAACAATATGACATGTTATATAGTTAAAATCATTTATTCCATAAAGAATAACATCTATAAATGCACTTCATTCTTTGTAGTGTTAATATTTCTTTTATTATAGTCTTGGAAAATGAATGACATCACTGTATATGAATATATGATATAAAAGGTTTCACTTTGTACAATAACACAAATAGAATCCCATAGAACTAATTCATTGGTGCCCTATTTAGTGTATATTACTCAATCTACTTTCTTTTTTTCCCTAGATTTAAGTGTGGATTTTCCTGACTCATCATAGATCATACCATTTCAATCGGGTTATGAATCCACCTTTCACTGACACAATTTCATGGAGGTTTTTATGGAGGATCGATTAGGGGGAATATCCCATACTCCAATAAATTATCCATAAAATATTTGTTAATATATCCTCCATCATGGTATGAGTGGTGTTTCTTAATATTCCTAAAATATCGAATCCATATATCATTATGATATTTCCTGAACAAGATAACAGAATATGAATTAAACATCATTATGTTGACATAAGAATATCTTCTATATTCATCAATAAACCTAATTAGGTATGAAAATACACAACTTTCCTTTACTAAAAATAGATGACGTACATAAGTAAAGAATAACTCTGATAGATTTGTTCTCTTTCTCACTTCCAAATGAATGTGGATTTAGTCATTTTAACTTTTTGAAAAGTGTAACAAGAATCAATGGGTTTTAACTCACTAATGTCAAACTACCCTACTGGATTTAGTTTTCCTAAATGATTCTATTTTTCAGGATACATCCTCAAGATCGATATGTGGGTAGGATATGAGTATTTCCCAATATATTTGTCATTTATTTCGAAATATATATATTTTTTGAGTACAATTGTATACAAATAATTGTTAATATGGTAATAACATAACATATATTGTCATTATAGATAAGAAATTTGTTTTCCCAAAAATCAGATTAATTCCCAGAGTGGATAGACTAGACACTGTGATTATGTTTCAAGATTTAGATGGTACAAAATAACTTGTTTTTCATGCACTATCTTTTAAACTAAAAAAATGTGAAAATATAATCACCCTCAAGTAATGATTATAGTATCACATAATTAACTGCTACAAGATCCTTTCTTTACTTTGTAATACCCATAAACATACCTTGTCACCATATTTTAGTAAAATTGTGTGATCTAAAAGTATCATCCAATACCCACCTAGTATAAATTAAGAGATTGCATTCAATGGAAAATATAACTGATGTAGAAGAATCACATTCGTTCTTCTTCCTAGATCTCCAATT
The DNA here is from genome assembly GCA_963277665.1 of Viscum album. Classification (NCBI taxonomy): domain Eukaryota; kingdom Viridiplantae; phylum Streptophyta; class Magnoliopsida; order Santalales; family Viscaceae; genus Viscum; species Viscum album. The sequence goes on from OY728164.1 coordinate 902,759,235, forward strand.
AATATTACATTGTTAATTCTTACCACACACAAACCAAATTACCTCCTTCTAATTATTCTCATTCTATATCTTGGTCTTATTAATAGGTCGACACATTAGGGTCTTTTATTTAAAAGTTCCACATGACACATTAGACATTCCATTCCTCCACCTGCTCACCATAAAGATTAACAAATCATAATTCTTCATAACTATAACTACTTAGAGAACTAATTCATAAAAATAAAGGAGGAACATATTAAAGATATTCTTATTATAAATAATAGTTAGTTTATATAATTTATGTGTTTTATAGGAAAGAATGATATTGTTTTCTATTTCCTGGTCTAGTTTGAACCCGAGGGACTCAAATCTCTTTTTATTCCCAAATATATTGAGTACATGAAATACTACATTATTAGATAAAAATAGAATATATATATATAATATAATACATACATCCTAACATTCTAATCATTCTCAATCTAGGAATAATCCATTGATATAATATATCATTTAAAAGGAATCTTATTCTCATATATTTTCAATAAACCAATGTATATATATGACATAATAATGCAGTAATCATCTAGATCATTATCTATATGCATTGTGTTATTACCTTTATCTAAGATTATTTATCCCTAAGGAGGAATAGTATATAGTGGCTATTTGATACAATATATACTTTTTATCATTGTAGTACTTCTTACATGTTCATGTAGTATAATTATAATTTGTAGACAGTAATGGTAATTTATATATTAAATTTTGGATATAGTGACATTGAATCTATATTGGTTTCCTTTTGATATATAATATATAATCATTGAATATTGTTACATCATCTTGATTTCTAATTTTCATTATGAAATTATTAATTTTAAATATATCACCTTATTTTATCAAATTATAGTATCCATCAATTACTATATTTAGAATAATTTATTGCATTATTATTATACTTTCAATGTAACACCCGAGACTTTTATGTTATATAAATCATCAAAGGAATCTTTTTCAACACAACACTTGCTTGGCTTGCTTTACACGCAATCGCGACCTTCCTCGATAACTTGCGTCGTACGCAATACCGAGTTTCACTAAACAACAATATGCTATTAAAACTAGCCGTTATGAATAGTAATAACCAATTTTTGAAATTTTATAAATTTTATTTTTCAAAATGGACTTCATTTTTGGACTCGGAATATCGAAATTATCCTAGGGTGAAATTTTGGTATTTTTCTGAAAACTTTCAATTTTTGATGAATAGTGAAACCACTAAGTGGTAGGTTAAAAACTGAATTTTGCGTAAAACTTAATTTTACCGCTTCTGTGAATGGAATTTCAAAAATCCGACAGACACGGTTGATATTAGTATGTAAAATGTGGTTCAATGAGATAAAAATAATTTTTTGGTGAATAGTAACTTTTTACTATTTTTACCGCAGTTAATAGTAAATAGGGTAACTAAGGGTAAATATGATATTAATATTACCCTAACACATGTCCTAATTCTATTGGACAAGTGTAATTCGACCAAAAACAAACTTAGGAATAAAACATGACCATTTAGGCCCACTTGGATTAGATTAGGACATTTATTATTAATTTATTTAAAGAAGGGTTAAAATAGTTAAAATCAATGTTTAATAAGTAAATAATTTTTAATATGGGGTTATATATAAGATAAATTCGATTGTAAATATTCATTAGAAAGATAAAACGATTTCCTACCTGATGGTATTTTATTTGTAATTTTTAGAAATCAATTAATTTAATTTATTTATGACACAAAGATGATGCAGTAATTATCTTATTAATGAAATATTGACATAATTGATAATATAAATACCAAAATAAATGTAATTTAAGACTTTTTATGAATTACACTAATTTTCTAGGTTACTATGATATCTTATTGTTGATTTAATCAACTTGGTTCGAACATATAATTCTATTATGACTTTCACAAAAATCATATATCAAATAGTGTCAAAATTGACACAAAGTAGTTTTTAAATAAAATATTATATTATTAATTGTTATTTTATTCCTAAAAATCTAAGGTTCGGACAATTGACTTAGATAAGGATATATATATTAATAATAAAAAATTTGGGGTTCGTTTGGTATGTTATATTAAGTTTATTAACCATATAGTGAAAGAAAACAAAAAGACATGGTAAAAGTTAAATTATTTAACTTAGAGTTAAATCCAATTGATAAGGTTAAAATAATACCCTAAACTTGTCTAAATCCTATTTGTTGATAGGATTTCTACCCATCCCCACTTTAGCTTCGAAATAAGACCCTTTGGAACCATTATAAACCGATTTTGACTTTAATATAAAATAATATTTTGAGATATTCCTAAGGTGCCCCTCTCCTCCCTTATAAAAAGGCACCTCCTCCCCCTCCTCCTCACACCAATTTGAGCACTCATGCTCGGCCAAACCCTGCCATTTTCTCCTCTCCGTTTCCCTAGAATAATCCTAGTGGTCCTGGTCTTCTTCAAAGACCAATCTTAGTTCCCTAAGTGGAGGATTCAAAGAGGCGTTCCAAAGAAGAGGTAATATCCATTACCGATCTTTTCAATTTATTTCTTCTTCAACTTCTTCTTCTTTAGTCGTTTCATGATAAAGTAATAACATAAGTATTACTTACATATTGATATGTTATTATAAATATGAAACAACCCTACTTCACCTTCTATCCATCCTACGGAAAAATGAAATCACTGCGCGTGCGTACGTACGGAATACCTTCTCCACGCCGTGGTGTAATCTATTTTTCCACCATCAATTTACAAGGATGGGTATAATGGTGTAATGAGTAACTATTTATGATTATTATAAAGTAATATTGATACTGAAATAATATATATATACTCCAATATAGTTCCACGATCATAGGAACGATATCATCACTCGTGCGTACGTACGGAATACCGTCTCCACGATGTGATGCGACTCGTTCTACATGATCATCATTACATAGTAATTATATAAATGAATTGAATGAATAAATATGATATATGTTACACTAATACCATTCTGGATATAATTTATCTATAACCTTAAAAGAAGAATACGAATGTATTCGGCAAAACACGCATAAGAACAAAAGGCAATAAAGACCCGAGTAACAAGTAACAATGAAATATTACTAACAAGAAGCTAAGAATATGACCATATATGATATCATATCAATATGTATGATTCTGGAATAAGTAAATAACATTATTTAAACCATTATACAGGATCTTCGGACACGTACAAAGCAAATTGGACCTAAGGTAAGGGAAATATCACAATCTCATTTTTATCCGAGATTGTTTATTCGTAAGTATTTACTGGGGTGTATTTTATCATCCACATCCATGTTTCATTAATATGTAATATTAATTACATCCACCTACAATTTTTTAAATCCATTTTTACCTTTCGGTGAGTTTTTAGTAAATAATATGAAAGGAATCTTTTGTCGCTTTTTCATACGAGGTACATTTTGACTTTTCCGACAAAAGTACGAAGAATGTTTTTTTTAACTTATACGGCATGAATGGATTTTTAAAACATTATTTCCAATAAGCTTCCTTTAAAAGTTTTCAAGTTTATTTTTAATCAACTTCTTTTATTTTAAAGTCATATGACATGTTATGAAAGGAAAAATGTTTTTGAAGAAGAAAGGATATTTTCCTCAAGAATGGAGTTCAAGTGTTTTATCAAAATTATTTTCCATCTAAGATAATAAAGGGTTCTGTTTTTATCCCTATTATTACATTGATTTGATTATGTTGTGAGGGAATTATTTTTATGAAGTCATTTACCTTATATGGTTTGTTTTATGATGTCATGATGTTTCAAGAATCCCATTTTTGTTACATGTGTTATGAGATGATGTATGATTTATGATTATGTGGCACACATAAGAAATGATTCATTATAAGATGGGTGGGACCTATATCTCCCTCCAATGCATTGGGTAAAGATTTTATATCTCATGAGATAGACATGGCTGGAACGGTAGGTTATACCGGTTCAGTGAAACAGGACTGGAACGAGGGTGACTCGGTTCAGAAAGGGACTTTGTCCACTAAGATAGTCTTGGCAATGAGTCATGACTAACAAGAAATGATATTCCATGATTATGTGTGCATGCCACAAAGTTTCAAGTTTTATGTTATGATTATGGGGATCTCATTTTCACTTCTATGATTTATTCCATGTTAAGATATTATGATCTCTTTTGCAGGTTTTGATTTTCAAAAAGATATGATATGATTTTTATTTCCTTTATTTGCCCTTGCTGAGCATTTGAGCTCACCCTTGTATGTTTTCTTTTCCATAGGTCAGGAAGATGGATATTAAGTATAATATGCTAAAAGGGACCCTAGATATGATGAAATAAATGTGAGACACTGTAGAAGATTTATGAACTAATTGTTTATGTTTCCCAGTTTCTAAAGACACTATACCTATACGGTCCTTTGTGGTTTTGTCATATGTTGTAATAAGTGTGCTTCAATTTTGAAGTATTAACAATGTATGTAAAGTATGGGTCATTATAGTTGGTATCAGAGGAAAGGTATAGTCAACCTTTGGAAAATAGGATGTGAAAGCCTTAGTAAGAACCCTAAGGATAAGTCTAAGCATAGAACACAATCTTAGTGTTTTAGAAATGGCCTTGAATAACCTAGGATAAGACCTTAAGCATGAAAATTTTATTGTTGAATTATGTGGTTTCCTATTATAATTAGTGTTGCTCACACTATTCTTCTTGGTTTTAGTCAATGGCTGGAACCCGAAGGAACCGTGATAACACGGAATGCGATGGGCAATGCAATGATTGTCCCCCTGAGAAACCAAACGATATGGGAACTGGAATGCAAAATCTTGTAGCCATGCTCACACAACTTTCTCAAGCTATGAATCATGCAGGATTTCCAAACGAGAAAAGGAGGGAGCAACATTCTGTTGAATCCTTCATGAGGCAGCGTCCACCTTCTATCAGCGGGTCTACTGATCCATTAGTTTCTGAACAATGGATTAGTACTACTAAAAAGATATTTTCAGTTTTTCAATGTTCTAAACATGATAAAGTCATCATAGCAGTGTATCGTTTGGAAGGAGATGCTGATCAATGGTGGAATCTTGTTAAGAATACGAGGCAAAGGGATGAAATTGAGTCTATGGAATGGGACGAGTTCAAGAACTTATTTTTCAATAAGTACTTCCCTCGTATTCTCCGAACAAAGATGGAGAAAGAGTTTCTTGAACTGAAGCAAAGGGATGATGAATCTGTTGGTACCTATGAAGCAAATTTTACAAGACTTGCAAGGTACACTTCTGGTATTATTATCCAACCTGAGAGTAAGATCGATCGATTCTTTAGTGGCTTAAAACCAAGTCTTCGAAGGGCGTTATCCATAAGGGACTTCAATAGCTATGAGGAAATCGTTCGATGTGCTCTCAAAGTCAAGATGGAGATTGGAGTAACCCATCAGTCACATGGGTTTGATAAGAAGAGGAAGATGGAATTCAAAGAAAAATCTAAAGAGCACACGGAAAAGAAGATGAGCTTTTCCTTATGCTCAAAGTGTGTAAAGAAACATGGAGGGAGTTGTCTTAAAGGGACAAGTAAATGTTTTAAATGTGGAAAAGAAGGTCATCGGGCATTTGAATGCCGTGATAATGGGAAGAAGATGTCTAATGACGCAAACAAAGGAAGGGATACACAGAATGAACCTACTACACTTCAATGTTTCAAGTGTAAGGAGATTGGGCATTATGCCAATCAATGCCCAAATCCAAGGGTTGATGATGATGGTCGATGTCAACAAAATCTTAAGGCTAAAGACAAAGGAAAGTCACATGCAATTTCTATCAGTGATGTGGAGTACGATAACGAAGTGGTGAAAGGTACACTTACCATCCACTCTAAAGTAGAAAATGTTTTATTTGATTCTGGATCCACCCACTCTTTTATTTCTAAAGAATTTTCTAAGGGTATCACCGTATTACCTCAACAATTAGATGTTGAGTTAGCTGTGACAACACCTAATGGCACAACAGTCGCATCAAAAGTTTATAATTCTTCTCCGATCGAAGTTTGTGGGAAAGTGCTTCCTGCAAATCTTGTGATCCTTCCTTTAGTGGAATTTTATGTGATTCTTGGAATGAATTGGCTTTCTCTACATGGAGCTCATATCAATTTCCAAAGAAGGGAAGTCACATTTCATATTCCAGATCAATCTACGATCGTATATCAATGCAAGGATGAACATAATCTTCCAGTGGAAATTTCTTCCATCTTATGGGTATTGATTCCACTAAATGAAGGTTATTTATCTCAAATGGTTGGTGAGAAACTCACGATTAAGAATATTCCCATTGTACGGGAGTTTGATGATGTCTTTCTGGAGGAATTACCGGGTCTTCCACCAAATCGTGAAGTTGAGTTTTCAATAGAACTCGTACCGGGTGCTTTTCCTATTTCAAAGACACCTTATAGAATGGCCCCAATTGAGTTGCAGGAATTGAAGAAGCAAATCCAAGAGAATCTTGATAAGGGATTCATACGCCCTAGTGCATCACCTTGGGGAGCACCTGTTCTATTTGTTAAGAAGAAAGATGGATCAATGAGACTTGGCATTGATTATCGAGAACTTAACAAGATCACTATCAAGAACAAATATCCTCTCCCACGCATTGATGACTTATTTGACCAACTACGCGGAGCTCAATAATTTTCCAAGATTGATCTTCGTTCAGGGTATCATCAATTAATGGTCAAAAGGGAGGATATACCAAAGACGGCTTTCCGTACAAGGTATGGACACTATGAATTTATAGTGATGCCATTTGGTCTTACTAATTCCCCTGCTATCTTCATGGATCTAATGAATAGAGTCTTTAGAGACTATCTTGATCAATTTGTGGTAGTCTTTATAGACGATATTCTTGTCTATTCAAAGAGCAAGGAAGAGCATGAAGATCACTTGAGAATTATATTGAAGACCCTGAGAAAGGAGAAGCTTTATTCCAAATTTACCAAGTGTGAATTTTGGCTTCAAAAAGTTGAATTTTTGGGTCATATAATCTCAAAAGAAGGGATATGTGTGGATCCAGCAAAAACAGAGGTTATCGAAAGATGGTCGAGACCAACAACAGTAACTGAGATCCTAAGTTTTCTTGGTTTGGATGGATATTATCGACGTTTTGTAAAAGATTTTTCATCATTATCTAATCCACTCACCAAGTTCACTCGGAAAGGATTTAAGTTTGTCTGGACAGAGGAATGTGAAGAGAATTTCAAGGAGTTGAAAAGAAGGTTATCCAGTGCACCTGTGCTCACACTACCTTGTAGTGGAGAAAGGTTTGTGATCTATAGTGATGCATCCAAGAAGGGATTGGGGTGTGTTCTTATGCAAAATGATATGGTGATAGCTTATGCCTCGCGACAGTTGAAAATCCATGAGCAAAAATACCCAACACATGATTTGGAGTTGGCTGCGGTAATATTTGCATTAAAGATTTGGAGGCATTACCTTTATGGTGAAAGGTGTGATATTTATACTGATCATAAAAGTTTAAAGTATATTTTCACAGAAAAGGAGTTGAATATGTGTCAAAGAAGATGGTTGGAGCTGATTAAGGATTATGACTGCTCAATCCATTACCACCCTGGGAAAGCAAACAAGCTGGCAGATGCATTAAGTCGACAAGACCATGCTAGTTTATCCATGATGAGGATCACAAAAGATCCAATATTTATGGATTTACAAAGGATGGATCTTGGAATTATAATGGAAGGGGAAAAATCTTATCTTTCTCAAATGAATGTTCAACCATCTATACATGTGAAGATTAAAGAGGCACAGAAAGAAGATGTCGAGTTACAAAAGAAGGTGAGAAATGTTCCTGAATTCAACCTTGATTGTGATGGGATAATAATGTTCAGGAATCGGGTTTGTGTTCCTTCCATCCCCGAATTAAAGAAGGAGCTGCTGGATGAGGCTCATAGTTCTTCATTATCTATTTATCCTGGAAGCACGAAGATGTATAGGGACCTGAAAGAGTACTTCTGGTGGGATGGCATGAAAAGAGATGTTGTTGAATATGTCTCTCGATGCTTGGTTTGTCAACAAGTTAAAGCTGAGAGACAAAATTCTAAGGGGATGTTACAACCATTACCCATACCCGAATGGAAATGGGAAAACATCACTATGGACTTTGTCACAGGACTTCCTAAAACATCCAAAGGCAATAATGATATATGGGTCATAGTTGATCGTCTTACAAAGTTTGCACACTTCATTGCTATTAGAGAGGATTTCTCTCTAGATCAGCTTGCCAGGATATATGTAAAGGAAGTGGTAAGATTGCATGGAGTACCACTTTCTATTATATCTGATCGAGATCCGAGATTTACCTCGAAGTTCTGGCGAAGTCTTCAGCATACTCTGGATACAGAGTTGAGTTTCAGCACTGCTTATCATCCCCAGACAGACGGTCAGTCTGAGAGAACAATTCAAACCCTAGAAGATATGTTGAGAGCTTTCTCTATGGATTTCAAAGGAGGTTGGGATCAACACCTACCTTTGGTGGAATTTTCTTATAATAATAGCTTTCACTCCAGTATTCAGATGGCTCCTTATGAAGCTCTCTATGGAAAGAAATGCAGGACTCCAACTTGCAGGGATGAAGTTGGGGAAAGAAAGCTATTAGGACCTGATCTCGTTGATGAAATGGCAGAAAAGGTCAGATCTATTCAACAACACATAAGCGCAGCTCAGAGTCGACAGAAAAGTTATGTCGACAACCGAAGAAAAGACCTAGAGTTTGAAGTGGGTGATAAAGTGTTCTTACGAATATCTCCCTGGAAGAGGGTTATGAGATTTGGAAAGAAGGGGAAGTTGAGCCCTAGATATATCGGTCCTTTCAAAATACTGGATCGTGTTGGGAAGGTAGCTTACCGATTGGCGCTTCCACCGAATCTCTCTCAAGTTCACGATGTGTTCCATGTATCTCTCCTGAGAAAGTACATACCAGATCCTTCACATGTACTCAGCTCAGAAGTTGTACCGCTGGAGCAAGATCTTTCTTATGAAGAACAGCCAATAGAGATTCTGGATCGTAGAGAAAAAGTCCTACAAAACAAGACCACTCGATTGGTGAAAGTTTTATGGAGGAACCACCAACTTGAAGAAGCTACATGGGAGCTTGAGGATATGATGAGGGAGAAGTATCATCATCTGTTTGTTACAAAGTGACGAATTTCGAGGGTGAAATTATTTTTAAGGGGGGTAGAATGTAACACCCGAGACTTTTATGTTATATAAATCATCAAAGGAATATTTTTCTACACAACACTTTCTTGGCTTGCTTTACACGCAATCGCGACCTTCCTCGATAGCTTGCGTCGTACGCAATACCGAGTTTCACTAAACAACAATATGCTATTAAAACTAGCCGTTATGAATAGTAATAACCACTTTTTGAAATTTTATAAATTTTATTTTTCAAAATGGACTTCATTTTTGGACTCAGAATATCGAAATTAGCCTAGGGTGAAATTTTGGTATTTTTCTGAAAACTTTCAATTTTTGATGAATAGTGAAACCACTAAGTGGTAGGTTAAAAACTGAATTTTGCATAAAACATAATTTTACCGCTTCTGTGAAAGGAATTTCAAAAATCCGACAGACACGGTTGATATCAGTAAGTAAAATGTGGTTCAATGAGATAAAAATAATTTTTTGGTGAATAGTAACTTTTTACTATTTTTACCGTAGTTAATAGTAAATAGGGTAACTAAGGGTAAATATGATATTAATATTACCCTAACACATGTCCTAATTCTATTGGACAAGTTTAATTCGACCAAAAACAAGCTTCGGAATAAAATATGACCATTTAGGCCCACTTGGATTAGATTAGGACATTTATTATTAATTTATTTAAAGAAGGGTTAAAATAGTTAAAATCAATGTTTAATAAGTAAATCATTTTTAATATGGGGTTATACATAAGATAAATTCGATTTTAAATATTCATTAGAAAGCTAAAAAGATTTTCTACATGATTGTATTTTATTTGTAATTTTTAGAAATCAAATAATTTAATTTATTTATGACACAAAGATGATGCAGTAATTATCTTATTAATGAAATATTGACATAATTGATAATATAAATACCAAAATAAATGTAATTTAAGACTTTTAATGAATTCCACTAATTTTCTAGGTTACTATGATATATTAGTGTTGATTTAATCAACTTGGTTCGAACATATAATTCTGTTATGACTTTCACAAAAATCATGTATCAAATAGTGTCAAAATTGACACAAAATAGTTTTTAAATCAAATATTATATTATTAATTGTTATTTTATTCCTAAAAATCTAAGGTTCGGACAAATGACTTAGATAAGGATATATATATTAATAATAAACAATTTGGGGTTCTTTTGGTATGTTATAGTAATTGTATTAACCATATAGTGAAAGAAAACAAAAAGACGTGGTAAAAGTTAAATTATTTAACTTAGAGTTAAATCTAATTGATAAGGTTAAAATAATACCCTAAACTTGTATAAATCCTATTTTTTGATAGGATTTCGACCCATCCCCACATTAGCTTAGAAATAAGACCCTTTGGAACCATTATAAACCGATTTTGACTTTAATATAAAATAATATTTTGAGATATTCCTAAGGTGCCCCTCTCCTCCCTTATAAAAGGGAACCTCCTCCCCCTCCTCCTCACACCAATTTGAGCACTCAATCTCGGCCAAACCCTGACATTTTCTCCTCTCCACTTCCCTAGAATAATCCTAGAGGTCCTGGTCTTCTTCAAAGACCAATCTTAGTTCCCTAAGTGGAGGATTCAAAGAGGCGTTCCAAAGAAGAGGTAATATCCATTACCGATCTTTTCAATTTATTTCTTCTTCAACTTCTTCTTCTTTAGTCGTTTCATGATAAAGTAATAACATCAGTATTACTTACATATTTATATGTTATTATAAATTTGAAACAACCCTAATTCACCTTCTATCCATCCTACGGAAAAATGAAATCACTGCGCGTGCGTACGTACGGAATACCGTCTCCACGCCGTGGTGTAATCTATTTTTCCACCATCACTTTACAAGGATGGGTATAATGGTGTAATGAGTAACTCTTTATGATTATTATAAAGTAATATTGATACTAAAATAATATATATATACTCCAATACAGTTCCACGATCATAGGAACGATATCATCACTCGTGCGTACGTACGGAATACCGTCTCCACGATGTGATGCGACTCGTTCTACATGATCATCATTACATAGTAATTATATAAATGAATTGAATGAATAAATATGATATATGTTACACTAATACCATTCTGGATATAAGTTATATATAACCTTAAAAGAAGAATAAGAATTTATTCGGCAAAACACGCATAAGAACAAAAGGCAATAAAGACCCGAGTAACAAGTAACAATGAAATATTACTAACAAGAAGCTAAGAATATGACCATATATGATATCATATCAATATGTATGATTCTGGAATAAGTCAATAACATAATTTAAACCATTATACAGGAGCTTCGGACACGTACAAAGCAAATTGGACCTAAGGTAAGGGAAATATCACAATCTCATTTTTATCCGAGACTGTTTATTCGTAAGTATTTACTGGGGTGAATTTTATCATCCACATCCATGTTTCATTAATATGTAATATTAATTCCATCCACCTACAATTTTTTAAATCCATTTTTACCCTTCGGTGAGTTTTTAGTAAAGAATATGAAAGGAATCTTTTGTCGCTTTTTCGTACGAGGTACTTTTTGACTTTTCCGACAAAAGTACGAAGAATGTTTTTTTAACTTATACGGCATGAATGGATTTCTAAAACATTATTTCCAATAATCTTCCTTTACACGTTTTCAAGTTTATTTTTAATCAACTTCTTTTATTTTAAAGTCATATGACATGTTATGAAAGGAAAAATGTTTTTGAAGAAGAAATGATATTTTCCTCAAGAATGGAGTTCAAGTGTTTTATCAAAATTATTTTCCATCTAAGATAATAAAGGGTTCTGTTTTTATCCCTATTATTACATTGATTTGATTATGTTGTGAGGGAATTATTTTTATGAAGTCATTTACCTTATATGGTTTGTTTTATGATGTCATGATGTTTCAAGAATCCCATTTTTGTTACATGTGTTATGCGATGATGTATGATTTATGATTATGTGGCACACATAAGAAAGGATTCATTATAAGATGGGTGGGACCTATATCTCCCTCCAATGCATTGGGTAAAGATTTTATATCACATGAGATAGACATGGATGGAACGGTAGGTTATACCGGTTCAGTGAAACAGGACTGGAACGAGGGTGACTCGGTTCAAAAAGGGACTTTGTCCACTAAGATAGTCTTGGCAATGAGTCATGACTAACAAGAAATGATTTTCCATGATTATGTGTGCATGCCAAAATGTTTCAAGTTTTATGTTATGATTATGGGGATCTCATTTTCACTTCTATGATTTATTCCATGTTAAGATATTATGATCTCTTTTGCAGGTTTTGATTTTCAAAAAGATATGATATGATTTTTATTTCCTTTATTTGCCCTTGCTGAGAATTTGAGCTCACCCTTTTATGTTTTCTTTTCCCCAGGTCTGGAAGATGGATATTAAGTATAATATGCTAAAAGGGACCCTAGATATGATGAAATAAATGGGAGACACTGTAGAAGATTTATGAACCAGTTGTTTATGTTTCCCAGTTTCTAAAGACACTATACCTATACGGTCCTTTGTGGTTTTGTCATATGTTGTAATAAGTGTGCTTCAATTTTGAAGTATTAACAATGTATGTAAAGTATGGGTCATTATATTCAAGGATCCTTAAAAATTTCATAATATTATAATTTATGGAATAAAAACTTCTCTAAGATTGTAAGATATGATTTTGAATGCCAAAAAACGTTATCTATCAGCACCTTGATCTTTTAATGGAGTCTCGTCTCCTTCAATGTATAAAATCGATTTACATATCTCTTTTCTACTAATGTTTAAACAATCCTTCTATGAGCACATTATTTCTACCAACAAATGTTATGTTGGACCACCACACTAATAAGAACTCCCTAGTAGTTACCGAAACCATTATATATGGTTGAATAACATCTCAAGAAATTTTAAAAAAAATTAATGAATGAATGGAATATAATGATTTGATATTGGATTTCAATGTAATATTAATTTCTCATAGAAAATGAAATCATTATGTTTTAAGCATGAATGTTCTCTGTGATCACACTCAAAACAAATCCATGATTAAAAATAATAATTTTCACTTTATCTGTTAATTAGATAAATGTAAGCACTCTTATTATTATACTATGCGATCAGGCATATAAATACCCATTCAAGAAATAAAATATTATTCATGCAATAAATAAAATAAAAAAATAAATTGCTCATAAGTCATTTACCATTTTTTAATCAATAATGTAAGTAATTTATTAATCGAGGCCCTCAAAAAATTCATTTTCTAAAATAACTGAATTGATTTGTAATGCATGAAAAACACTTGATGTCAACATGTTTGGGTTACATTATCTGTTTAGCAGAACCTTGTCTCCTCAAAGTCATATAATATTATCAATGATTACTCACACACAACTGATGAGAACATAGAATTACAAATTATATTTTATTACATTAATTTTGATGCTCATTCCCATTCTAATATTAAATAGTGAGTGATGATATGTAGATCATTGATATAAACATAATTATTACATTTTAAAACATAAATGCTATAATTAAATTTAATAAATACAAAACCAAACATGATTGTTTCATGGTTAGATCCTCATCAACCAAAATGTAGTTATATAGAGGGTATATTTAATGAATTAAACCACATTAAAATAATTTTAGTTTATTATCGCTGTTTCCCACAATAAGTGAATTATATTATCATATTCTAGAAAATCAAAATAAAAGTCATAATTTGTTCTATAATATTCTTATTCATATAGGAAAATTTAATTTCCGTGAAATTTAATTTACATATTGTTACTATTAATATGTGTTGCGGAGGTGGGATCCTGATAGATTTTGTCTAGCCATGGTTTGGTGGGGTATCCAATTCTGGAGCCTATAAATATTCAATATGTATTTATATTACCTTATAATTTATATAACATATTATAATATATAACATAATATATATATATATATATATATATTCTACCACCCCAAAATGTGTTACAAAATTCATCAATGTACCCATCCCTAGAATGTGATGGACCAATAGTTTTTCCATACCCAATTACAAAGAAAGTGAACAAATTTTTTTTCGATATTATTTTTCTTTTTATTTTGTCTCATTTATTAATGAGATTGGATGAAAGGGTCATACACAACACCCCATGACCCTATGTAGTAATGGAAATCCACGTATGAAAATTTTGAATATATTTATATATATATCATACACACAAATATATGAATATACTTGTCATAATATATGCTCACAACCCACAAATATTCAATTTGCTATAATGTGGTCATAAAAACAATGATCAATGCATTATTTCCTATGATGTGAACATATGAAAACCATCAACCAATATCATAGAAAAAATTATGAATATGTATTTTTTTCTAGTATAAATATTTAAACATTTTATTTGAAATTAATTGATGTAATCTGAGGTCTAGTAGAAGAATGAAAAATGCGTAGTTTAATTTTTTTTCTATAATACATTTTAAAAATACTTAATAAAAAAATTCAATGATTTATAAATGGAGCATGTAAAATTCAATTTGATTGTTGAATAAGAAAATGATACCACAAATTGTATGTTGTTTGTTTAAAATTCAAGGTTATATATCTCACTGTCCACATGTTCGGGCTTAACGGTGCCAAGATATGTGTCTTATAGATCGTCCACATGTGAAACATAACACTTTTATAAACAATAATTAATTCTATGTTCTATCATGGGAAACATGTGTTCCTTATATAATCCATTATATCATGTGAATAATTCAGACTCGATCAAGAATGTGAAATATATATAACCATGTTCTTACTTTGGATTTTCTCACTAAAACCATATATTTAATGGAATAACAATCGATATTTATCACAATGGTATAAATCCATATTTTCAATTTTATAATTCACATATATACTTACGTTATATTTCTGAAATTAAACATTATTCACTTGAATTTTGAAAACTCGATTTTAGAAACATGTGCAATATTATGAATTAATTAAACATTCCATTAATGTGGGGAAAATTTGATAACCCAATTTTAAAACATTATCATGTTTCATGATAATATATTAATCATAAACTTGTGTTTATCCTCTTGTAAAAATTTATTAATCAATTAAAATACTATGTCCTTTTAAAAAATTACATATTCTTACATTAAATTTTATGTTAAAAAAACCTAAAAATACTATTCCAAATAAAAATAATCATAATTATTATATACATGAATAAAATGATAGCATTAGTTTTACATGAATTCATTCCCACATGGAATGTCACATATTCTCATGTGTGTGTCCCACTTCATCTTAGACCCATATCTATCCAAATAGATGGAACCTATGGGTACACATTCTATGTGACCTTTTATGTAATTATATTTACTGTAGTGAGCTTGGCACATAAAACATTAGTGGAGAATAGAAGGCCATTATTTCCCCTATCAATACAAGTAATAGAATAGTTCAGTTTATCTCTTATGAAAAAACCATTGTATAATATAATCATTTTCAAGCCATATCTTGTAATATCGAATTCAAACTAACGCTTTCATTATTTTGATTCTATATATAGATATTTAAACCATAAATATGGACATACATTTTTTAACCATTTATGTGGATTTAATTAATTTACTATAATCCTCATAAACCCATTCCTTTGAGTTAACTCTTCCTCATATCAGAATATAACAATTTTATCTTGATCATTCAACCTATTTCATACCAAAAATGATGAACCCGATACGTGTTAAACCACCATGAATTCTCTATCATGGTATTGACCTGATAATACTGTAAATTATAAAATGGTGAACATATATAAAAATATCAATTCATATTTCCAAAATGAATGTTTCTTGATTGAAACTCAAAATAAAACCTAAAAAATTTGGTCTTCCTATTAGGGGATCATTTCTCCCGATATCATCTATTCATGGCCACTAAGAATAAATTTCAAGAGGATTAGTCCCAATGCTTATGATCCCCATACACATGATAGACTTTTATCATTTACATTCTAATAGTGTAATGTATCTAGAATATAGAAAATATATGATAAATAATAGTAATAGTATCTTAAGGTATAAATTATAGCTAGAAAATAATATAATTTTTGATAATAAAAAAAGTTTATGGAAATTAATAGATAAATAATAATTGTAGTAAATAGACTTACTAGATTTTGGTGCAGGAATTCCACTAAAAAATCCACCACCTCTAAGGAAGAGAATACAGAGAATCATAGTATTGCATGGATATCATAAAAATATATAATTATTCTTCTACCATGTTGTATTGGTCACTCATAGAAGGTGTGAAATGGATATAATGTGGATGATATCTTAGAATAATTGGATAAATATTTTACATTTTTCTTGGGACTAGTATACTAATTCTCTCTCTTTATGTGTATTTTCGTAGAAATTTCATCCAGTGACATAGAAACTATGGTCATGGAGTATGATCCTTTATGATGGATTATGAAATATATTCTTCTTGAATAGAACAATAGTGAAAATTATAAAGGGAAATATTTTACAATCATTTTTCATATTTTTTATATTATTGGAATGATTCTAATTCTCTATAGATGGTGATGGTTTTGTACATGGTTATTTGTACTTCATACTATTAGGAATCATTCAATTTCACGGTAGTTTTTCAGAATGTGTTCCATGGTATTTAGAATAATTTTCATAAGTGTGTCATTTTTTATTTAATTTTTTTATAACCACAGTATTGGACCACCAAGCCAATAGTATTCATCATTTATTAAAATTAAAAAGATTATTATTATTTCTTAGTTGTGGTTATTCTAATTTTTTTTGTTATTATTTACCTTATGATATATGGTTATATATATTTCAAGGGTGATATAGTGACCAAATATTTCAATATATAGATATAAATTATTAATATGTGAATATTAACTAAATAATAAAATCTATAGAATCAAATAATTCTAGTGACATTTTAAAAATGGAATCAAAATTAATTATTTCATTTGGGTAATATATAGTCTCCCACTTAGTTCTTTATAACTACCATCCATTATAGGAATATCATACATAAAACCATTCATCATACCTCGAGAAAGGGTATATAAATAATGGTTAAAATATATTTTAATTAAGGGTAAAAAATTGATATTCAAGATCATATAAGAATATAATGAGAATAAAGGTATGAGAATATGAGCTAACATTTGGAAGCCATAACCTTCCAATCAGTTATCATAAACATTTATAATGGATTGATTCTTAGTAGACCAAAATATTTGATTAATAAAGTAATTAGTTATAATTATCCATGACATCGTAACATAGAAAAATGTCATAGATAAGTTGGATTATAATAATCATATAAAATAATTTCCATTGTATTAAAGGATAATTTAAAAGTCAATCATAGTGGAATGGGTTTACTCAACAAATAATCAATGTATTCAGGGTTCCCTATGATGTCTATAATTGTGAAAATTTACCTTAATAAACTAGGTTCACTCATTATCCCATTCATGTTTATCTCCAGATATATCAATCATTAGCCAATGCACTGGAGGAAGATATAGGTCCAAATCAACATAGTTTATTCCTTAATCACCATACATGGTAATAACATATCCATTATCCTTGGTTACAAGGTAAGGTATATCCTTAGTTTCTAACAAAACCCCCAATCACATTATAAAATTCATACTTATGTATTCTATAAGATAATACAACATTAATCATATCATAAACCATATAATTTAAATGGTTTTCATAATCATTTCGTCCTAAAAATACATGAAAATTAAATGGGATTAAAAAACATTCCATTATTTAATAATATCATAACCCAAAAAACTTATTTAATAAATTGTTTTCACCATAAACAGAAACCATTTAGGGGAAGAACAATGATGGAATAATTTGATAATATCCCCATTAATTTTTATTTAACATCAAATGAAAACATCTTCTATGAAATTTTTTTGAATCATTACATAAAAAATTTCAATAAAAAACAATCTATCAATTTTAAAATAAATTCGATAAAATCAAAAAGTTTGTCAAAAATTATAAAAAAATTCCATTGCAAATTAATATGGGAAAATGTAAAGTAAGAAATTTTAAATTGAATATTCATGATGGTGTAAAATACCATGCATTCTGAACACAATAAAATAATAGTTCCTTTCTCATTTATGATTAGAGTTAAAGGTACATTATTTGGAAAATTATAATAATATTCAACGATTTTATTTTTAAAATATCCTAGAAAATTTGTAAAAATGACATGAAAATTTATTTTGGAAGAGTTGGAAACATTCAATAAAAGATTTCTTGAAAACATTGACAAAGATTAAAAAAATCGACTAAATGGATAAATAATTATAGTTTTCCTATAATCATTCTTTTGATAAATTTTGTAAAAATTGAGACTAAAATAAAGGAAAAATATTTAACTTCCATAAATAATCATAAGATATGAAAATTAAATGGTTTCATGAGATATGGGTCATAATATTTCATCACATTAAACTTAATCATAAACAATCCCAATACAAAATAAAATTGTAACATAAAAAGTTTACCCCATTTATATCATTGAAATAACAATTCACAAGAATGAAAAAATCATAGATGGATATGTAGATAAAAATAATTTCTAATAGGAAGCTTCCTTCAATACATTAATTTTTTTAATATAACCCAATAAATGAATCATGTGTGGAATATGACCAGTGTCCCATGAAAATTAATTTGTACCAAGAAATCTTACCACAGTTCTTGAAATTTTTCAAACATGTAAAAAAATTTAAAATAAATATATATTTCATTAAAAAATTAAATTATCTATATTTTATATGTCATACCATATTATATTTACTTATGATTATTTATTCAATTTTTATTTTCAATTACTATTTTAAAATGACATTTCAAGTAATAATTGAATCATTTTTTATATATAATTTGGTTTTTTATTATCGTTACTTTTACATTGATCATGGTTACATAATCTCCAAAATATCATCTATTATATTATTATCTTATATATTCATTCCATACTTATTTATATTAATCATTAAATATTATAGATAAAAAATGAGTTACACTATTCACTGGGATTGTAGGCCCTACATATGCGTGAGAACTATTTCCATTTACTCAATAGAGAGAATAAGTAAAGTGTAAATATAAATTAAAAATATCAAAATAATTATTATATAAGACATATTATATATATACATTAATCATATAAATATTTTAATCCAATTCAATATTAAATCAATAAATTATCACATTTCATTTTAGAAGTGGTCGTCTACTTGTACACATGAGAAAGGGAATCCTTTTTAAATTGATTGGAAGGTAAAAGGGAATATGTTATATTATAATTATAATTTTATAATAATATAATTAATATAATATATAAATATATACATTAAATAAATAATTATATCCATCCAGGATATGTTGTGATGGGAACAAATTAAATTTATTCACAAGGTGATGATCATCAGTACAAGTGATCGAATGATTCATTTCAAATTTCATATAAGATAAGATAGATGTGATTTATGCCAAAAAAAATAATTAAATAATTGGATATTGAGTTATTTTGGTTATTATATCTTCATGATGATAATTTTTTGAAGGATCTGGTAGAGGAAATAATATACCAATGCTCAGTAAACACTAATTGATCTTTTTTAGAAAACCTCATTTGGTTAGCATGATATTCCTTGATAGGTGGGATTCATAATAAAAAAAAGGCCCCTAGTATGTTGGTGTGGATCTAAGGAAGATATTTGGGTTGGTATTTTCTGATCCAAAGTATTTCCATTTTTTCAATAAGAGAGGAGAGGAGTTTCCCTTTTATAATTAGGGGATATGACACAAATTGAAATTTTTAAATGAAAAAGGTATTCTGAAGATTTAAATAGAAAAATGGATAAAAATTTATCATTAAAAAATGTTATATGAATTAATATCTAAATATATAAATGATATAGGATGATTAATTTTTTTACATATTTTCCTCTTATAGTTTTCAGATAATGCCTTGGTAAACATGTTTTAACCATAACTGTAGTAATTAATTTTTATGGTTTTTACTTATTAGAATGAACTAAATTTTTTAAAATTATTATATAATGTAAATTATTCTGAATAAAAAATAGAATCCATTTTAAAAAATTTAAATTCAAATAAGTAGTGTAATTTTACTTTATATTAAACCCCATAAGAGATGAAAAAATAATGTTCACAAAAACTGTTCAAATGTATAGAAAGTTAAAATACAAAATTTTAATATTATTATGATTTCAATGATTTAAATTGGATTAAATATGATATAATTTAACTAATTTTACATTTTAAAAATTCCTAAGAAAAATTAACGTGTATATTCAATAAATTAAAAGTAAATTTTTTTCAAACATTATCATTTTTCATCGTTCGTTAAAATGTTAATATTTTTAGAGAAAAAACATTTACTCCATGATTATTCGGATATGTTGACCCAAAATGGTGTTAAATTTTTCAAATAAATTATATTTATTTGATGAAATTTATTTTATTATTATTTCACAAAAACTAATAAAAATCATTTTTTGTCTAGAAATAAGTACTTTTGATGTATATAAAGTATTATCAAAAAATAAAACACTTATTTATCCATAAATTTTATTTATATAAAAAATCATAATTATTTTTCAAAAAAATATTACTATTCATACCTTCTTATTTAATTTCTATATTATAACAGTATTGATTAAATAATATTATTTATAGTATGTTTTGGTTCCTTAAAACTCAGTGTTATGTGTTTCTCATCCTATCAATGACATCAAATTTATTTGAAAAAATATATTTCATAAAATATTATGGTGTAATATTATACCCGATAAAATGAATTTTTCCTTAAAAAGTTTAATCATTTATATAAAAACAAATGATAAATTTTCCTCATCATATATTGAGGTTCCCACATTGCATCTTCATGTTAGTTTTCAAACCTAATAATATAAATATGTTATTTGTATTGTTTATTTGATCAATATCACTATGATCCAAAATATGTATATTTTTTCATTATAAGAAGGGATATGATCTAGTGGTATGGCCTCTAATTTCAATGCATGTGAAGAATGAGTAATGTACATATTCAGGAGAGATTTATGGTATACATCGTTGACTTGATAGATGTTACCTTGAAGAACTAGATTATAAGAAACCATCCATACACCTTCACGTATCATTAAAGGTTCCATATTTCCAAGGCCAAAATTTACATTCTTAAGGAAGATCATAGACATATTTAGTAGATGAATTTAAAGATAAACCTTCTCACTAACATAAATCTCATGATTTTATTAATGTATATCAACATAACTTTTCGATCAACTTTGTGATGCCCTTACGTGTTAATGATTCAATATAACATTCTCTAACATTTTATCATCCAAAACTGGTCGGAAAAACAATGACGACCCATATTTTTCCAAACACATTTGAGTTATACACTTCTATCCATGTAAGTATTTATATGGAGAATTATAAATGCTTGAGAAAAATCTATTATTGCATGAAAACACAAGTAGAGTAATTGGTTTATCCCAACATAATTTGAAATCAATTTCTTATGATCTCAACATATCCTATGGGATTTTAATTTTTCAATTTGATTGGCCATATTTCAATTGATTATAAACTATGGGGAAACTCAATTCTCTATGAATATTTTATTGATGGATTTTCCAGAACATAAAGTATTCCTTAGACCAAAAAAATTAAATATAATGTGGTATAACATGTTACCTTACCACATCCATAATGTATATCCTGGAATGACTATCCAGATAGAAATAGTACTTGAAATAAATTATATGTGATAAAATTTTATGGAAATAGACTACAACCCATATAGTATTGTGAACATCATATTTTTTAGAGAGATCGATGAAACAAATACACGATGATGTTTTCCCATTTCAGTTGTGGAATGTGTAATGAATTTATCATTCCATTATGATTTATTCTAAACTAATTAGCCTACCAACATACAAAACATAGAGGTAAAAACTATGAAATATCTCTCAACATTTTTTAAACCAAAAATACACTTTGAAGTATTTTATATCATTGTACATAATGGATGAATAGAAAATAATGAACTTTCATTATATACTAACATTTTATTCATATATAGTATGGATAGAATTCATATATGGTAATTTATAATTATGATTCAATCCTAATAATGGTTAAACTCTAGAACATTTCTCAACTTCTTCATCATAATCTCATCTTCCTTTTAAACCTCATTAATATTAACAAGGATAGATGGTTGAAAACTAGTTTAAGAAAGATAATATTTAACCCCTT
The DNA here is from genome assembly GCA_963277665.1 of Viscum album. Lineage (NCBI taxonomy): Eukaryota > Viridiplantae > Streptophyta > Magnoliopsida > Santalales > Viscaceae > Viscum > Viscum album. Next base: position 902,781,921 of record OY728164.1, read on the forward strand.
TATTCAAGATATCTTGTTCCATCATTTATAAATATATAAATATTTGATCATTTGTGATCCTCATCAGAAAAAATACAGGATTATACTTTTGACTCAATGCATCAACCAATTTGTTCCCCATCATAGTGTGATAATGTATCGATTACAGATATTATATAACATGTCTTAGCCATCGCTTCTAGGGAACAATCGACAGATTTTTTTCTCAATGAATATTTTAACCCCTAATTATTTGTATATATATAACACCATTTCAAAAAAGATAAATTATCCATATAACTAATGAAACATTAGGAACCAATAATTCCAAATCATATGCCTGGAAAATATTCTAATGATCCATCAATTCACATGACGTAGAAGATATCACCATACCATTCTTTATGACGATGTATATTAATCCGTTCATTGGTATAGTACCATATATTATAAACCCTTCTTTAATACTTGTTAAAATAAGCACTATTTTGTTAAATAACATTATCTTCAGTTCCATGTTATTTTTTTTACATTCATCTGTCCAACTGAAATTCGATCCATTCTGAGTCAGATAACTGATTTTGTTATATATACATGAAAACCTCCAAAAAATTTATCAAAATACCAATAGTAACTAAGAAAAAATTAGATCCTGGTAAAAAATTTTATCTTGATCAAATTTTATATAACTTCATCCATTGATGGATCCCCCAATATAGACTCAGTCAAGATTATAGGAACCAAAATTAATCTTTTTTTATCCAAAAGTCACTATTTGTAAATTTTGAGTAAAATTTAAATTTCCTTTCCATCTCTATTTTATTTAATTATAATTTAATAAATAAGAATGTCATTTATAAATATAACCACAAAATGATCAACATAATCATTGATTAATATATAAATTAAATCTATGATCACAAGAAGTGAATTTGTATCCCCAAAAGTAATCAATATATATTAGTAGTTTCAACAACTTCTAAGAAATACTTTCATGGGTATATCCCTCCACAAAGATAGATTTATGATTTTGATAATCAAGTTAAATCATGGAAAAGTTATCGAACTCAAAATCATTTGTCATAAAATTCATCAATACAGGGCAAGTGATACATTCCCTTGATTTTGATCATATTTTGTTCCTAATAATAAATGCAGATTCACATCTCTCCTTCATTATTCTTATCAAAAAACTATTAATCCTCATTCTGACTCACTTGTCCAAATAATTTTAATTTTAGGATTATCTAGGAGTTTCTTATTCAATTACAATATCTAAATAATGGAATTTTTATAGTGTATATTTGAAATAGGTGTTTCACTAGGTATAATTTATATAGATAACTCAACATCATATATTGGTGAATTTCTAATATAATATTCTATAATGAAATCAAAACCACCCAAACAAAAAAGGCATATCATTAATGTTTATTGTCTCCCCAACCATATGATATAAATGAATTTGATTTAAAATAAAGACTCATAACCTGGATTTTATATCAATGGGATATTCATATATATCATCATTTTTATATAAGAGGATAAGTTGGTTTGGAATATCAAACATGACATCCCTTCACTGCGAATTAAGGAGGGAAATAAGTAGTGAAATCTAGTTCATAGATAATATAAAATGAAATTTAACCATAGGGGGAATGACTTATTTTTTAGAAAACACATTCCCACAAACATAGAATGGATAAGAATCATAGACTTGAGATGTGATCATCATGTCGGTTGTGTTTTCAATTCAAATTCATCATCTAATTATAGGGTATAAGAGTTAACATTCCTTCATAATTTTTCTGATATATGGGAGTTAATATTTCTATAGTCATATAAGAAACATTAATATATTACTATTTATTTACACACCCCTAAATTATTATTAAATTTTTAATCCCATATTAAAAAAACGTTTTTGGGGACCATCATGAATCATTGATCAGACTACTCTATCATAAGAAATATATTCATAGGATATCAAAATATTGATTTCTCCTTTTCATCGAATGACACCTTATGTTGGACATAAGTCATCTATGGTCATCATATAATCAAATAAATGTTGATGGTTCATAATGACTTGGGGAATTTTAGAAACATATCATTAAGGAGTGTCAAACCAAGTGTTTGGAAAGTCTTAAAGTCATGAACCATTTGAAAATTCAATCAAATGTCAATGTGACCTATTTAGAGTTATTACCCCTAGGTTCAACTGTACTATATCCAAATCCACATGTATTATCTATAAAAATATTTTATTTTATTAAAACCATTCTATTTATCATTAACTAAAATTCTATGATATTTCCCTATTCATATAATTAATCTCATCATTCATACCAATGTTTTTTCATCCTATATTGAAAGTGTTAACAAATCCATGTACTGATATTTACCATATAAATTTAGAGTTATTCCTTTTGGGATATAATTGATACCTATTTAAGACCACAATTGGAGGATACACCTCATAGCAGGGCCACATACCACCATCACTATTAGAAACCCTTTCCTCATTAGGCCCTTAATATGAGAACCACTCTATCCCAATGTTAATACACTATAATCATAAAGTATTGGATTCCTTAAATTTCATTGATACCAACTATACATAACCATTAATATAATGAATAAATGTCACATCTATATAAGGAAATATTTTTAATAGAAAAAATTGTTCCATAACAAAATTACATAGTTTTATTGTGTTTGTAATAATGGAAACATAATCAACTGGTTCATAATAGTTTTATATCATCTCCCACATAGTTCATCGTAACTATCCCTATTCATATGTATAGAATACATAAAACATTTTCTCAGTCCTTTTAGAAATGAATCATATAAATTGGTGATATTTGGTTCTTAATAAGGGTAAACAAGTGATATATAAATGATTTAATAAGAATAATTGGATAATAAGTTTATAAGAACAAGAACATAAAAATTTATAACAATAACCTTTATATAAATGATTATAATCTAGATTCATGGAATAAATATTGGTAGTTCATTAGATAATAATCATTAAAGATTTATATAACCTAATCCATGAGAGAATTTCATTGGTATAATACATGGATATTTGGGAAACACCTAATCATATAAAATATTCTCCTCATTATTCATGGATTGTTGATATGTATAAACTGTTTGAGTGGGTTGACTCAATAATCCATCATAGTAGTCATTGTTCACTCCCTAGACTATCATCATGGACACATTACCTTTTTGAACTATGATCACATTACATTACAGTTCTATTTATCAAATGAGATATAAATTTTTCCCAAATTCATTGGTGGGATATATAGATCCCACCCATCTTTGTTTATAATATATCCACACATCCTAGTTTTTAAGATAACCACCATCCTTGGTTGTAATGTAACCAATATAATTTTTAAATAACTCAAAAAATCATTACATACTAAAAATCATACATATTTATTATAAAATATCATAAAAAGTTCATAATATCATAACCCATGATAATTAAATAGGTTTCGAAAACATTTCCTCATAACATAATCCATGGAAAATAAATTCCATTAAAAACATTACATCATTTCAAAATAACAAAACTGAAAAAATAAGTAATGTTTTCATAAATATATTTTCATCAAAAACATAAACCATATAGATGAATAATAAAAATGGTTTCATTTGATCATATCCCATGTAAATATAATATAATAGAAATATTTTTTTATAGATAAAAATTATCATACAAGATCACTAGGAATATTTTGAATAAGAAATATCTATTCCATTTTAGAAATTTCTAATTCAAAGTCAAAAAATTCCAAAAAAAATAATGAATATAGTTTCTTTTAAAATAACTGTGGATATTTTGTATAGGATTTTTTAATCTATTAACTTCTCATGTAGATATAAAATATTTTTCTTTCCAAACAAGTTAAATGAATGATTCCATTTACCTTTTCAATAACAGTTAAAATTAAATCATTCAGAAAACATTATGAAGATACCATTAATGCCATTTAACAGAAAATTTCAAACAATTGAAAAAAATAGTAAAAAATTAATGTATAATTTTTAAACTTTTTTTTAAAAAAATTATGAAAACATGGACATGTAAGAGAATAAATATTCAACTATAGTTAGAAATAAATTATTTATTCCATAAAAATCTCAATTCTATCTCTGGAGTATACAAATACAAGTAAATGAAAATGAAACATTTAATTTATGGAATTTAATATTTGTGAAGAATATTCCTAATTTTATTGAGTGTTGTGTCTTTAAATTTCATCATTGGATAAATAATAATAATCTATCATGATAAATGATGTAATTATCACATAAAAAATTTACAACATTAGTAATAATTCTATAATCATCCCAATGAATGAAATAACCACAGTTTTATTTGTAAATATATATAATTTCCTTATGAATCATAAAAGAATCATGGGAAGAATATACACCACATAATATAACCAAGTGGTTAATATGAAATGTGTCCCACATAAACAACAATGAGATGGAGATCTCCTACCTAATGTCTTGACATTCTTCATAAATGTTTAACCTCTTTAATGGTAAATATATTTTTATTACACACATATTAAATATAATATTCATATATATCATACCATATATGATTTTCATAGGATATATTAATACCCATTTATTAAAGAATGTTAATATCATGATTTGGGTGATGACAACATAATTTTTAATATATTTATTGGTCTGATATTTTTTTTCCTTTTCCCATGATAATATTTATATAATATAAATAATTTTAAAAAAACATATTAATACTATATATATATTTATATACTATTATTTTAGATTAATCCATATAAATTAGAGATAGAAAATGAGTCACACCATTCTAAATGATAGTAGGTCTAAAGTACTCGTGACCATTGTTTCCATTTTCCCAATGAACATAACAAAAAAGTTAAATATTAATTCACATTTATATAATAATTATTATATCATATATATCATATATATTAGTTAAATATATCAATATTAGATTCCATATAAATAAAAAATGATTAATTTTGCACATTGCTTTGTGGGGGAGGTATACCACACGTACAGACGATCGACATTGTTATTTTTCAATGGAATGAAAGAAAATATGGTTGAAGTGATTTTATAATAAAAAATGTATAAAAATATAATAAATATCACATATATAAACATTAAATCCATTATTATATTCATCCATGAGAGGCAGTAATGGCTGAAGATTATGTTGTTTCACAAGAAGGTAGTCCTTAGTAAACACAATTGGCGATTACATTTCACATTTGATGGAAGAGAATGTTGATGTTGATTATGAAAATAAAGTAATTTCAAATCATAATATTCTTTTTAGTTATATTTTTGTATCATAATTGTTTTATGAAATTTAATTGAGGTGGAATATGAAATAATATAACACCACTGAATTATGAATTATACCCCTTCATCGTACAATATGAATTGCTTATAACATAATTCCATCATTGGATGGATTAATAATTAATATAATGACCCAAGTATGTGGTTATAGAAGTAATAAAAATATATGGGAATATAATATATGATTCAAGATGATTTTAGAGTGTGTAGAGGAAAGTAGAGTGGGATCACTTTTATAAGTATGGGAGAGGATACGCATGGAATTTTTCAAATATAAAAGGTAATCCCAACTTTTAATCGGTAAAATATTTTCTAAAATTAAAAATTAAAAATCAACAGCAAAAAGAAATTTAAATTATAGACTTAATATATTAATTGGAATTGTTTTGAGGTCACTCTAACCCTTATCTACTTAGTTAGACCCCTTCTATAATCCTATTTTAACATTATCCACAGAAATTAATTTTAATTTTATTACTATACGTAAAGATAAATAATTAAGTTGGACTTATTTTATATTATTAAATATTATAATTAAAACTATGGATTCCATTTTAATTAATTAAATTCATCAAATTTTAAATAAATAATTCAAAATTTAACCCACAGATGCAATGGAAAATGGTTTTCCAAATAAAAACATTTCTAATAATTAGTGAGTTTTAAAATAAAAATTCGATGATAAATTTTTTAAAATCACCAAAATTATATTTTTTTTATGATATAGTTTATCTAATATAACATTTTAAACATTTCTAAAAAATTTAACGTGTAAATTTATAAAACCAAAATATATTTTCTAACAAAAAATAGCTTTTATGAAAATGAAATAAAATTATTCATTTCACTAAAATATAAAAAACACCTCTCTAAAATATGTTTGAAATTTAGGATCCAAGATGAAGATAATTTATTTAAATATAATGTATACATTTTTAAAAAATAAATTTTATTATTTGTTCAAATAAATCAATAAAAATAATCATTTTTTTAGAAATACAGTTTTTCATAGTATATAAACACATTTCTACTAATTAATTACATAATTATAAATATAATTTATTTTACTAAAACCATCATACACATATTTAAAGAATATATTCATATCCTTGCATCCAATTCTATCCACTAGTTTATAATATTATTCTTTATATAATAATGTTAATAGTATATCATGGTACGTTATAACTCAGTATTCTTTTACGCAATCTATCAATGAAATAAAATTTATTTAGAAAAAAGTATATCTTAAAATCACACGGTGTTTTGGGGATATGTTTTAATGGCTATTGTAGTATACAGTCAAATATAACATGGTATGAGCCCCCTATTGTGCATTTTAATAGGTGGAATGCAATATTTTTTGGGGTTCAAAGATAGTGTTATCCCTTTGAGAAGGTCTTTCGACTGAGGAAACTATGAACATTGTTCCAATATATTTAGGATTACATGATACCTTTCATAGTCCTTCACACCCTGAAAATTTAATAAATTAGGTATAATGGTTGTATTCCTGTTATGCGGGGAGAGATGAGGCTTGAAAAACCTGGGTCCCAGGGCATATAATTCTTTTTCATATTTAATACCTTTTAATAAATAAAATTTATTTTTATTATTTTCATCATTGTTGTTTTTATTTTTCTGTAATTTTCTAAGTTTTAATGTCACCATGCAATCCTTTATGAAACCAATGTTCAAATTTTTGATGAGGTAAATTATGTTGGTATTATAGTAGCACTATAGGATAGTTCTATTGTAGGTTCTATAGAAAATATAGAATTAGGGTAACAAAAAATATGTAATATTTATTATAGATTTTATTTTGGAACACATTTCTAGGCCTTCAAGACATATAACCTAGTAGGAATCAAATAAATTCTACCAACTTGGCTTCCATGAAATCATAGTGTTTTAAAATAAGAAGTATTTATGGGTAAAATGTGAGTATTAAAAATTATTTGGAACAAATTAGAATCCATTATAAAAATTAAGTCATATATATCACCATGTGGAATGCTCAAAATATTGATGGGTGTGTTGTTATTATCATCAATCCCTCTATCCAATAGAATATTTAATTTAGGATATGTGGGATCTGTATAACGATACGGTAGAGGGTAGAATATTTAGACAGTTTATGGAATGGGGAAAACACTACATGATGCATGGTGACACTATTTCCCATGTGACTGGGAGGATGAAACAATGGTACTAGAAGGTGGGATAATTTTAATCCTTGTATATGTCACTATTTTTGATGATCTAAATACCAATGGGTGCACTGGAACCTATCAAGTTGGCCAATACCCACATGTATTTGTGATGTTGTTCCAATGGGTGGCATACCACAGAGTGATGTAGAAACATTGTGAGGAGGTTTTAGATGTGGGGAAACATTGTGTAATGATTGATGAAAAATAATTTTTATTTGATACTCAATTGGGACATTGATTTATCTCCGTCAATAACATTTTCAAAAAAATTAGGTGAGCAACTACACTTAATATTTTATGCCTTGAGTATAAAAATATGTAATAAAATATGTCCAAATGTTTGTATTAAATAATTTTGGGGAGTTATAAGGATTTAACCAGTAGGGTGTGTTGGATCACATAGGTTTTAGGAGATTCATATTCATCTATCACAATGGTTGTTCCTATAAAAGATAAAGATTTTCATGTGACATTCGGGGGTCCCCTAATATTCAATCTAGTCATCGAATATCCAAATACATCATATGGGGACTCAAAAGGATATAAAAAGGATGGTGAACTGTTAATTGAGGTACCTATTGAACATGTTTTGAAAAAGAAGTCCCCTATAGTAGTTAATTTGTAAAATCCTTTATTTTATTTATGTAAAAATATTTTCTTTTCTGGTGAAAAGCATGATAAACATTTCATTTGGCTTATACCCAAAATCGATTCATTGTCCAGTAGGATTTTTATTGGGAAAAAGACACTTGAAGGTTGTGTAGTGGTTTCAGGCCAACTACACGGTGTGTAATTGATTGGATAAGACCTTTCGTGATACTGTATGATATTTTCCCTATGACGGGAGAACTAGGTATTACACACTGTGTAAGGAAAGTACACATCGTGTAGTTGTTAGACAATTTTTTTGAAAAAATAGAGACATTGGACTCTCTTTTTCCCACATAATAATTTATCTCCACTTTTGATGCTTATCCTAATTTATATTCTTTTTCAGATCTACTAGCCATATCCACTTCAATTAATTTGTTGTTAGTTTGATTGGAACCTCGTCGGTATGTACTCATTTCATTATTTCCATTATTGATTCCTCATAAGAATGTCTCAAATGTTTGGACTCAAGCACATTTTTCCAAATTTATCATTCTTCATCTATTCTTATGATTTCTACTAAACCTATGTGATTCTAGAATTGATACTACATGATCACTCTACTACCAAGCTAATGCAGGTGTTCTATACTTCTCTTCAATCTTTAAATTCTTCATAAATATATATGCCTTTTCATCTCCTGCCAGGAATTTTGGTGGGTCTAGGTATTTTAATGTTTAACTAATATAGATGTATGAGAACCTATTAGGGATTCCCTTAGGTTTTATGATAATTTTTTGAGGTTTTTGTCCCAACTGGATACCTCCCCTAAGCTCTTCCTTGCCATTTCTTTGGTTTTGTCGTTTTTGAAACTACCAAAGGGTTGCATATGTACACATGTCTAGTTCTTGGAGGCTTATTTATGAACTATTTATAATTTAATAGATTAATTAAGATATGTATTATCTCTTCACCTAGGGTTATTATGTCGTTCCATGATAAATTTGATTAAATGGCTTAAATGGAATTGTATTAAATCAGTGGGTATACACATTATGCAAATTAAATGAATCAGATTATATTATTGTGTAGACACATATAGAAATGAATTGTTAAATGGTATGAATTACTGTTTGATAGTTTAAATATATTCCATGTATCTATCTCCAATGATATGAAATGTGTAAGTGGATTCATGGGGTTTAGTATCCCCCTTGGGTTTTTATTTCATAGGATTCCTCGAGCACTACAAACCCTTAGATCTAGATTTCTTGTACTTGCATATGACTTCTCGGTACACATTCTCCTAGGACTACAACTAGTTTTGTTAGTAAAATTCCATTAGGATTATCCTAGGACTCAATGGGTATTCCTTGGTTCATGTACCTTGGATCCGGCCTTCATGATCTACACTTCATTATACGACATGGTCATTGATTACATGAAACATTGATTGTTGCTACATGGATGTGGAAACTCGATACACTTATTTATAGGGAATGTTTGTGCAGACTAGATAAGGATTGGTGTATAGCGAGGCCATGTCACTAGTTTAATATTCTTATATATTCTTTTTTAGGAGGAAACACTTGTAATAGGTAGCCTTGAGAGGCTGTTCGGTATTTATAGATTCAGTAAACATATTCCATGGGAATTCAGACTTATGTAACTTATTTACTAACACTTGTTTGGTTTATTTCGTCATGTTGTTTAGATCTATGTAGTCTTCTAGGTGGTTACCAATAGGTATGTTTATCTCATACCCTGTTTGGGACTCCTTACGTTCCCAAAATGATTATATGGTTGTAGGTGATGGTAGAGAAATCACCCTAGAATAGGTTGTTGATTATTATATTTAGAAACATCTATTGTATTTTATTTCCATGTACCTGTTTTGGTTTTTTCTTGATACATGTATCATATAACTCGTTATTTGGGACAATTCTTGTTTGTTATGTATTCATATCATTATTTTATATTTTATCTCATGTCTCCTGGTTTTATTTAAATCCAATATTGAAGGTATTTGAATTCCACTATGATATACTCTGTTAATGAGGGAATAGTCTCCCCAATGTCTCACCCAGTCCCTCACTGCTAGTCATCATCCTCTGGTGTGTAGGGATATGTACTTGAGGCCTTGTGACCCACTGAACCTAGAGCACTGTTCAGTGGAATCTAGGTCTGGGATGTTACAAAGTGGAAAGAGTGAAAATCAATTTTTTTTATTTGCATGCCATTTTTTTAAAATAGATAAAGATAAGAAGGAAATGAGATTTGGAAAATATTTGTGCTTGGTCCTAGGTGACCCATGTACAATGAAATGAAAAATTTTCCCGAATGAAATTGTTATTTCAAGTTTTGACTATTATTGTCATTTTGATTTCATCATTGGGTGTTCCACAAGATTTATGTTGTTACATTTGATATTATTGGGTTCTATTTTTATTGCAACATGATGATATGAAGGAAGGCCATCTCATTCATTATATAGGTACTTTTCATAAATCATGTGGCATGAAATATTCCATGTCATTTAGGATGCATTATCTGATGCGTATTGTTGTGAAATCTGCTATGTTAGTTGTTCCTACTATTGTGACCGAAATTATGTAGTGGATAGTGAAGTGACATCATCTCTCAATTCATAAGGTTTGTGGGAAGTTATGAAATGGAAAATTATGCACTTATTTAAATTAAATTGTTAATGTAAACATGATGTGTAAGGATTATATGGGAATCAATGTTTTGTTCATGAGGTGTTATGTGCCCTAACGGATTGGAACACTGTGGACATTAGGCTAAGTAATTTGAGAAAATAACTATCAAATGAGAATGAAAATGAAATGGAAAATAGAGAATTGACCTAGACCTGGAATTTGAGTAGGAAATAGGCAAAGTTTCTATTGTTTATTGGTGAATTTTCTTTATATAGTCATGGATTTTGGAGTAGACTATTGGTTATTACTTGATTTTTTAAGGTATTTCACATGTCCTTCATTTTTGAGATGTGACTTTGATGTCTTTTATTCTGTGGGATGTGAAATGAATTTTAGAAAAATAAAACCTTGAGGAACTCTATTCTTATGTCATGTGGTAAGAAATGACCAAATTCATGAGGAGGTGGTACATGAGAAAGAAGTTGATCCTCTTTTAGGGCATGTTGCGGTACCAAAGGTTGTTCTAGACGAAGGTGATTAGTAATATTTCTCTGAGGGGTTATTTCACTTTATAAAACATTCCCGAGATCACCAAAACATGTCATGGCTATGGCTAAGTTGACGTGGGAGTTCCTGCAGTAGCATACTCTTACATTTAACAGTATGGAGGTACGTAGGATACTAAGCTATGGATTGAGACCACATTAGCTATATTTGTGAATCTTGAGCCACCTCCTTAGAGGTGGGTGAAGATGTCCACTTATTTGCAATGTGGATAAGAAAATACCTTGTGTGATGGTATGAAATAGGTGGAATAGCTACGATGGGTGGTTTTGATTGATTTTTAGACCTTCTTGTATGCCTAATTTTACCTTGGGACTATATGGGTAGAGCCATCTTGTGAGTTCATGCATTTGGAATAGGGTTCCATGACTGTTATGGATTACTCTGAATGATTTACAGAGTAGTGCTGTTAGGTATTGATGTACATTACTAATAATCTTCTGAGGGATATATATGATTCAAGTAAGGTAATAGACATTCTATTAGTAATTATTTTAATGTGTTTATATTGACTTATATCACTGAGATTGTAAATCATATTCAAATTAAAGAGAGGAACCTAAGAATTTTAGGGGATATAGAGCCTAGGAGTGTGGGTTTTAGAACTAGTTGATATAATTCTACTTGTAGGATGTTCTATTTTGAGGCATCCCATTAGATGAGTTCTAGTTAGGCTCTGAGTATTAGAAGCTCAGTGTTTTTTCCCGGATGTGGTAGGTGATTGCATAAGACGAGTCAGTGTGCTCGCAACCCAATTGAGTGACAAGATTGAGGATAGAAGACCCACATGCAACATTTTTTAGGAACTAACTTCTATTTATGATTGGTAGGGGTCATCTCAAACACTAGGTTCAGAAGGAGGCTCCACATCTCCACATCAGGATGGGAGTTGGAGTAGTTTTATCGAGTCAGGGTCTTGTAGTACTGGTCATGGAAGAGGTAGTGAGATGATAGTTACACTGAGAAATCAGAGTGGGCATATATTGGGAACATATGATGTTCCATATGGTTTTGGTTTAGGCAAGATATTTTATATACAACCTACCCCCATTGTGTAGGGTGTCAGACAATCTGTGGTGATAGCTACAATCATAGTTTTTCATAAAATTGAATCTTATCTTTTTGATGAAGTTGTATCAGATTGTTTCGTATCTTCACTTTTGGTGAAAATCCTTGGGCAATTTTTTCTATAATCTATGGGTGTTATTATTAATGACACTTTATTTTGAATCAGAATATGTGATGTGTGATAATGAATGGAGTTCTCCCATGCCATTGATGGGAGTCACTCCTTCTAGGATCTTTGTGTCCTCAATATGACATGGATTGAATTCGTCCTCAGGATGGACTGGCTAGTATATTATTGATATTATGTTAACTTATATTATTTGATGATGTCTTTTACATAATCCAAGGCTATAGTGTTTACTCATAAGGTTGAAGGGGATGTCTAGACAAGTAGAGCTAAACAAAATCATTGTGTGCTATTCTAGATGAAAGTCTAGATGGCTAGTTTGTTTTTAGATGATCAGGGAGTGAGTTAGGAGAAATTTCCTATAGTGGATGAGAACTATTTGGATGTGTTACCAGATTTCTTTTATGGTCTTCCTCCTGGGAGAGAGGTTGAGTTCTCAATGGAACTTGTTCTAGGAGCATCACTAGTGTCCATTCATCCTTACAGGATGTCTATGACAGAGTTGCATGAGATCAATTGGTAGATTGAGCATTTGAAGCTAAAGGGGTATATTTTACCCAGTACATATCTTTGGGTTTCACTGGTATTTTTCTAAAAAAGATATATGGTACCCTTGGTCCATGTGTATACAATCAGAAGTTGAACCAGTTGACGGTTAAAAATCGATATCCCTATCCATGAATAAATAACATGTTTGGCCATCTTCATAAAACCCGAGTGTTCTCAAAAATTGAATTGAAGTCAGGATATCAACATGTGTATGTTCGATGTTTATACATGACCCATATATCCATTCATAGTAGGTATGGTTTATATGAGTATCTACTTGTTCCATTCAGTCTCTGAAATTTGTCGACAGTTTTCATTGATTTGATGAATTGAGTGTTCCATCTATACCTAGATTCTTTTTTTCCTGGGTTTTATGGAAGTTATATTGGTGTATTCTCATAATCAACACAATCATTCCAACCATGTTAATATCACTTTAAATACACAGTACGAGCATCAGTAATATGATAAATCACAATGTTCCACATTTGGATGGATCTGATTCAATTCATGGGTTACATTATCTTAGAGAGAAGAGTATTAGTGAACCCAGAGCATGAGGGAGAAATAGTATCCTATGAACACCCCAATAAATTATTTGATATGAATAGTTTTTGGGGGATAGTTGGATTCAAAATTAATTTTATAGAGGACTTATCACTCTCAAAAAAACCATTGATTGGCTTGACTAAGGTTGGTGTGATATTTTCGTGGTCAAATTCCTACGTGAAGGACTTTCATGAGCTAAATGGAAGGTTAAAATTAGGACCGACCCTTATTCTATCAAAAAATGGTAGGGGATAAACAATGTATTATAATGCATCAAGTATCGGGATGGGAGAAGTGATGATGTTGGTAGAGACTGTCATAGAGTATGTGTTGCGGAATCACCGGGAGACACAACAACAAAAAACGAGAAAACTAAAGAAGGAGAAACAACAAAGAACACGGTGATTTACGTGGTTTGGGAAAAATCCCTACGTCCACGGGAGAGGCACAATTTCACTATGATTCGGGAGTACAAAATTACAGAGGATTTCCAACATGAAACCCTAGCCCGAAATGGGCTATAAAACAAATGGAGAAGACGATCACTATTTGAAAAGTGATCCACGTCGCTACAGTGAACGACGGATGGCTTTGTCAAAAGCGCTACAGTAAAGATGACCCTGAAGTCTGCACCACTACAGTGCCTGTCGGTGTCGGTCGGTCAGCTCCGCTACAGTGGTCATCATTTTCTACAGTGCCGAAAGTTGTGGGCCACAACCATTCGGCCCAACCGGATCAGGCAACATCAATCCACCAATCTCCCACTTGTAGCCTGATTCGCTGCACTGCTATGCTTCGATGCAACTGATGAAGACAACTTAATTAATCTAAGTTCTTCCTCTTCTTTACTCACCAGTTGCGTGCTTTCCATTCGTCGATTCATGAAATACAAACTGTTTTCCTCTTGTGCTCCTAGTAGGTCCTCCATCATTCTGCCTCTCATCCTCTATTCATCAGTGGAGACCAACAGAGGCACAATAGTGCCTCAACTTCTGTATCACCATAGGCTTTTTCAACATGTCTACCAGATTTTTGGTTCCACATATCTTCTGCAAAGTCAGCAACCCATCCTGTATCAAACCTCTGATGAAATGGTACTTCAACTGAATGTGCTTCATCTGGGCATGAAACACTGGGTTCTTGGCAAGATGTATAGCACTATGACTGTCAGAGTGCAATACATTCTCCTCTCGCATTCTTCCCAATTCATCCAAGATGTTTTTCAGCCAAACCATCTCTTTCCCAGCTTCTGTTACAGCAATGTATTCTGCCTCTGTGGTGGATAAAGCCACCACCTTCTGCAATTGTGATATCCATCTTACCGTAGTCCCACCACAGGTAAAAACATAACCCGTGGTACTTCTCCTGCTGTCGACATCGCCTCCAAGGTCAGCATCCACATACCCCTGTAATGAAGTTCCTTTCCCAAAGCACAGAGTTACCTCCTTGCTGCCCTTCAAATACCTCAGTATCCACTTCACATCTTCCCAATGTTGTTTTCCAGGGTTAGCCATATACCTGCTCACAACACCCACTGCATGAGCAATGTCAGGTCGAGTACAGACCATGGCATACATCATGCTTCCCACAGCTGAAGCGTATGGAACTTTTGCCATGTACTCCACCTCTTCTGCAATCTTCGGTGATTGCTCCTTTGATAGTTTGAAGTGGCTCGCCAGGGGAATAGAGACTGCCTTTTATTCCAGCATGTGAATCTTCTCAGAACCTTCCCAATGTAATTATCCTGTGACAACATTAAAGTTCCAGCTGTGCGGTCTCTCTAGATCTTCATTCCCAGAATCTTTCCAGCTTCTCCAAGATCCTTCATTTCAAACTCCTCATCCAATTTCCCTTTCAGCTCATTAATCCTCTGCATACATGATCCTGCAATGAGCATGTCATCCACATACAGAAGAAATATAATATATTCATCACTGAAAGACTTGATGTAGCAACACTGATCCCTGCCATATCGTTTATATTCATTTTTAGACATAAATGAATCAAACTTCTGGTTCAACTGTCTTGTTGCCTACTTCAGTCCATATAATCTCTTCTGGAGTTTGCACACCAAGTCTTCCTTTCCAGACTCTACATATCCCTCTGGCTGCTGCATGTAGATATCTTCCTCCAAATCTCCATGAAGGAAAGCAGTCTTGACATCAAGCTGCTCAAGGTGAAAATCCTCTGACCCCACAATGCTGAGAACCACCCGGATGGTGGTAAGCCTTACTACTGGTGAGAAGCTTTCAGTGAAATCTACTCCCTCCTTCTATTGAAATCCTTTCACCACCAGCCTTGCATTGAACCTACTCTTTCCATCATGTTATTCCTTGACCCGGTAGACCCACTTATTCTTCAATGCTTTCTTTCCTATTGGCAGAGGTGTCACCTCCCATGTGTAGTTCTCATGCAATGAGGAAATCTCCGCCTTCATAGCCATCTCGCACTTGCTCGACTCCTTCAGCTGCATTGCTTCTTCAAAGAATTCTGGTTCTCCACCGTCAGTCAATAAAAGGTAATGCAATGATGGTGAATACCTCTGCACGGGCCTTCTCACCCTTGATGATCTCCTCAACTCCACTGGAGTAGTAGGTTCCACCAGTTCAGATTTCTCAAGCTCAGACACACCTTCAAGCTCCACATTCTTTTTGCATTCTGATTCAATGTTCTCATTTTCATCTTCAACTGCATGGCGATCTTTGTACATGACACCTTCATTGAATACCACATTTTGGATCCTGATGACCATCCTATTGAGATCATCCCAAAATCGATACCCAAACTCCTCACCACCATAGCCAATAAAGAAACATTTTTTGGACTTGGCATCAAGCATGTCCCTTGCATTAGCATCAACATGAACATATGCTAAACTTCCAAAGACTCATAAATGTGAGAGTTTACCTCCTTACCAGACCAGAGTTCCTTAGGTTGACATTCCCCCATTGGCACAGAGGGACTCCTGTTTATGAGATATGCTGCCATATTCACTGCATCAGCCCAAAAGGTCTTGGGTAACCCCGAATGCAGCCTCATGCTCTTGGCACGTTCATTCAGTGTCCTATTCATCCTTTCTGCCACACCATTCTGTTGTGGTGTTCCTGGGATTGTATTCTCCCACCGAATTCCATTTCCAAAACAGAATTTCCTGAACTCTTGACTGCCATATTCTCCACCATTGTCAGACCTCCAACATTTCAGCTTTGCTCCTGACTCGTTCTCCATCATGACTTTCCACTTCTGAAACATCTTGAACACATCAGATTTATTCTTCAGAAAGTAAACCCATACCTTCCTTGTTGAGTCATTGATGAATGTCACATAATATTGTGACCCTCTGAGGGATGGTACTGCTGCAGGCCCCCAAACATCTGTATGCACCAGGTCCAGCTTTCCAGCCTTCGGTGTTCTGCCTCCTTTTGCAAAGGACACCTTCCTCTGCTTTCCAAAGATGCAATCTTCACATAATCCTACTTCCACCAACTTCAGCTCTGGTAGAAACCCTTTAGTTTCCAGCACATTCATCCCCTTTTCACTCATGTGGCCGAGTCTATAGTGCCACAGTTGAGAACCTCCGACAGCTTCCAATGATGCAGCCATGTCCATGCAACTTTCTGTCATGTTGTACAGGGTTCCATTCTTTGCTCCTCGAGCTATGACCATAGCTCCTTTCGTGATCTTCCATGCACCACCATTGAATGTGGTACTCAACCCTGCATCATCAAGTTGTCCCACAGAAATGAGATTTCTTCTTAAACCAGGGATGTACCTCTCGTTTTCCAGAACCAGCAAGCTCCCACTATTGGTCTTGATCCATGCATCTCATTTCCCCACAATCTGTAAGGGCTCGTCATCAGCAAGATTCACCATTCCAAAATTTCCAGAAACAAAATTGCTCAGGAAACCCTTCTCCGATGTAGAATGGAAAGACGCCCCAGAGTCTAAAATCCAAGACTCCATCGGGCTGTCCACACTGAGCAGTAGCACGTCATCAGTTCCTTCAGCTACCGCGTTTTCTCCACTGGTTTTAGGTCCCTTCCGGTTATCTCTGCACTCCTTCTTGACATGTCCTTTCTTCCCGCATGTCCAGCAGGTAGGACCAGGCCCCTTTGCCTTGTCTCTGCTCTTTCCTCTCGACTTCGATCGTCCTCTGTGATTGTCCCGCTGTGGGTACATTCCTCTTCCTTCAATGTTCAATGCAGAACCAGAGAATCTTCCTGATTCTCTTCTTTGAACATACTCACTAAGGATTAGGTCCCTTATATCTTTCAGATCCATATTCGTATTCCCCGAAGTGCTGCTCACAGCTGTTATAGTTTCTTCCCAACTTTCAGGTAACGAAGATAATAAAACCAGAGCACATACCTCATCACCAAGATCAATTTCCACCGATGACAACTGACTTATGATGGTGTTGAACTCGTTGATATGATCTGCCACAGGTCTCCCTTCAACCATTTTCAGGTTGAACAATCATCGTATAAAATGCACCTTATTTGCCGCAGAAGGCTTGTCGTACATATTTGTGAGGGCTTTCATCAGGTCCACCGTCGTCTTCTCTTCTCTGATGTTGAACGCCACGTTTTTGGCCAACGTCAGGTGCACAACACCCAGAACCTGTCGATCTAGTAGATCCCACTCCGACTTCTCCATGTCCACTGGCTTCACACCCAGAAGTGGCAAGTGCATCTTTTTCTGATAAAGATAATCCACGATCTGCATTCTCCAGAAACTGAAATCAGTTCCATCGAAGCGATCGATCTTCACTTTTCCTTCATCCAGAGCCATCGTTGGAGAATTCCGAACTTCCCTCTGATACCAGTTGTTGTGGAATTGCCGGGAGACACAACGACAGAAAACGAGAAAACGAAAGAAGGAGAAACAACAATGAACACAGTGATTTACGTGGTTCGGGAAAAATCCCTATGTCCACGGGAGATGCAGAATTTCACTATGATTCGGGAACACAAAATTAAAGAGGATTTCCAACATGAAACCCTAGCCCGAAATGGGCTATGAAACAAATGGAGAAGACAATCACTATTTGAAAAGTGGTACGCGTCGCTACAGTGAATGATGGCTGGCTTTGTCAAAAGCGCTATAGTAAAGTTGCGGGCCACAAGCATTCGTCCCAACCGGATCGGGAAACATCAATCCAACAGTATGGGTCTTGTCAGCTGAGGCCACATGGTAAGAATTACCCGACACAAGATCACGTAGTTGTTATTGTTGTTCATGACTTATTCTTTTGGTGACATTACATACTTGGAGACCGTTTTTTGATGTAAACAGACTAAAAAATATTCAAGTATATTTTTACATAGCGTGATCTGTGTCTGAGATAGAAGAGGTATGTGGAAAACCAGCAGTCCTTTCACTTTGAGCTTTTCTAAATCCCTATTTAAGGTAATTTAGTGGAAAATGCACTGAACACGAGTACATAGATTAATGTTGTGCAGTATTCCAGTAGAGAGTGGCACCATATTGCGTTATTCTATGAGACTGTTCTAAGGTGAAAAAAACAATGGTACATTCTTATCTTTCATCCTTAGTTGTGTCCTCTACCCTACTTTATAGATTATGAATGAGGCACCTATTGGATAGCAAAGGCCTGGTCATACAGGAGTGTGTAGATGGTGAGGATCCACCTTCTGGTTGGATAATATGCGATGGTGAGATTCTTCTTATCCATGGACACGTTTGGGTTTCAAGAATAGACTTGGGTAGGTTATCCCGTAGTCACCAATATCTACAGTGACACGCACAGTCAGTACAAGTGGCAAGGTATGAAAAAGGAGGCAGATGGTTTTATTATCAGGTTTTCAACATATAATAAGGTGAAGGAAAGACATCCACAACCATCCGGTCTTTTACAGTAGTTACAGATTATAAAATTGAAATGGGATAATATCATGATATATTTTTTAATTGGGTAACCGAGGTCACCTCAAGTTAACGTTGTTTTATGGGTTGTTGGTCATAGGCTCCCTATGGTTTCTCATTTCTTTTCAACCAAGAGGCCTCCAATTTTGTTGATCTTTGGACGTTATATATCCATGAGATAGTATGAAATCGCAGGGTACCACATAGTAAATTTTAGACACCCACTTTATTTATCATTTCTAGAATAGTTTTTTGATTTTGTTGGGTAGAGAGGTGATTCTGATCACTATATACCATAATCATACTGATGGCCATTTAGAGCATGCGATAGGAGTTCTAGAGGACATGCATCGAGGATCCTTCAAAAATTTATGGGGACCATTGGGGAAGCATATACCCTAATTGGGTTGTCTTAAGATAATAGTTATAAAGATAATATAAATAAGTAATCTTACGAGACTTTATATGGTAGTCCATGTCGATTACCCCTATTCTTGTTAGAGGAATGAGATGATTGTTAATTGGGACCTTGTCTTGTGCATGAGATATTAAGATGCAGTAGTTGATTCAAAATTATAGGTATGCAATAAAATTTCATTATAAATATTTTGAAAATAATTATAGATGACCTCTAGAGTTCGAGTTCGAGGATCATGGATTCTTTCATGTTTTACCGATGTTGGTACATAAGAGATTCAGGATACTGGGTAAGATCTCAACATGATATGTCAGGACATTTGTGATTCTGGGGAGTGTAAGTGCAGTAGAGTATTAGTTGTAATTATATCATAGGTATCAATCCATTCATGACCTATTCCTCATATCTAAGATGAGATGATATCATTTAGATCCATATAGCACTTTTTTAGCCCAATGAGGTTGAGTATTAGGTTGATTCATCCTTTGAGAAGCATCTGATTCACATCATTGATATGATAATTATGGTTCTCTAAGGTAGGTGAGTTCCTCTAGTATGGGTTTAATGGTATCATGGTCATTTGAAGGATGAGACATGGGAGTGGAAGGAACATGTACATGCTCAATGGTTAGATTTATTTTCATACCAATCTTGGCCACCCTTGAGAAGGAAATTCAGAGAAAAAAATTATTTAAGTGGGGAATATTATAAGATCCCTAGTTTTCTTGATGTACAACACGTATCATTTATTTTTAAATAATTGTTAAAATTTCCTTTTGGGTTAGACCCCAATCCTTGATGTGGACTGGTTGGGTAGTTATTGCGAATGATGAGGATAGAAGGCTATATAGTGGATGAATGCCAAATACATGACGTGTAATGGTCAGTCCAAGACCATGGAAGAAATGTTAGAGTTTATCCCTAGGAAGGTAATACCAGGAATTACATGTTGTGTGAGGAAATTAAATAATATGTAATTTCATGATTATTTTTATAAAAAATAAAGGTAGGGGCCTCTCTTTTACACACAAAAGGATTTCTCTACTCTTTTGAAGCTTTAAACTCGTCCTTTCTTTTTTTCCTGATCTAGTGGCCATCAGATTATAATTTCATTCAACTTTGGTCTCATTGAAAAAACATCGGTAATTACTCATTTCCATTTTTCCATTCTCGATTATTTAGAACAATGAATACTTTGTTTTGATTTAGGCTCATATTACCTAATTTCATATTCATCATCTATTCATCAGATTTCCCTTAATCCTAGGTGAATTAGGTCTTTATAATCTATGATCACTCCACTACTGATCTAGGGTAGGTGTTCAATAGATTTCATTCGACTTTTGATATTTTCTATATCTATTGGACTTTTAGCCACCCATAATACATTTCAATGCATGCCCAAAATTGTAATTTTAACTGATATAGATAGAGATGAATGCTTTATGGATTCCCATATATTCCATAAGATGTGTTGGGGGTTGTTTCCTCAACTAGAGGCCTCCCATGGGGTGTGTTATGCATTTCTTCGGATTTGACCTTTGTTAAACTGCCCATGGGGTGTGATTTTATGCCTTACGAGATCTAGGAGGCCTATTTATAATATATGTGGAATTAAATATCTTTCATAAGATATGTACTACCTCCTTGAATTGTGTTAGTATGTTGTGATAGGATTTATTTGCTTAAATGGATTAAATAAAATTCTATTAAATCTGTTGGTATACTCATTATGAAAATTAAATGGATGTGAATATATGAGTGTGTAGAATATTATGGAAGTGAAATATCAAATGGTATGAATACTCATTTGATAGTTTAAATAGATTCCATGTATTTTTCTCAATGGTTCAAGAACACATTAGTGTACTCATTGGGTTGAGTATTCCCATTGTGTATTGATTTGGGGGGACCGTTCGAGCCTTGCTAATTCATGGATCAGACTTGTTAGGACTCACATAGGAAATGTTAGTACACATGTGCCTATGACCCCAACTAGTTCTTTTACTAAGACATCATCATGATTATCCTTAGAATCCATGAGAATTCCTTGGCTCAGGACACTGTGGATCTAGCACTTTTAGGTCTACACTTCATTATATCGCCCGATCGTGGATAATGTGATGTGTTGATTATTACGATGTGGCCGTGGAAACATGATACACACCCTCATTTGGAATGTCAATGTGGACTATATATAGATGGGTTTGTAGTGTGGACCCATTTCTTATATTCATTTATGACAGAATCCTTGTTAGGATCTAACACTTGTTGTAGGAATCCTTGAGAGCCTTTTTGGTATTTATACTTGTGGTAAACATATTACATGGGAATTCACACTTATGTTACTGATTTACATAATAATTTTTTTGGTTTATTTATTCATGTTTTTTAAAACTATATATACTTATGAGTGGTTATGTACTAGGATTTTTATATAACACCATATTTTGGCCTCATTGCGGACCCAAATAGATTATATGGTTGGAGGTGATGGTAGGGGAAATCTCCCTATAACATGTTGTTGATTATTTATTTAGAGTAGGGGAGCATATGACCAAGTTGAGGATTTCAATACTACTGGGATACCTTTTGGTATTTTCTTCATTTTAGACACTTGTATTGGATTATATTTCCATGTACCTATTTTGGATGTTTACTCGATACATGTATCATCTACATCAATATATGAGACAATTCTAGCCTATTGCATATTTTAGTACTGATTTATATTTTATCTATTGTATTCTTGTTCTATTTTCTTCTATTGTTGAATGTGTTTGGCTTCCCCAATTTTATACTCTAGTAATGAGGGAATAGTCTCCCAAATGAATCACCTAGGACCTCACGACTAGTCATCAGCCACTAGTGTTTGGGGAGATGTGCTTGACACTTGTTACCAACTAGTCGTGTAGCATTGTAGAGTTGATGTTGGGTTAGGGATGTTACATCATTCATGAAAAATATTCCATTGGTAACATATTCACACATCCTTGTGGCTATTTTTGGGATAATGATTCTAATATGGAATTTGAGCCCCCAAAATAAGATGATTCTAAGGGTACTGAGTATTCTATGGTGATTAATTTGTATCTGTGTGATTCTAATCTACTATAGAAAAGAAAAAATGGTTTGAGAAAATAGAAAAAGACACCATATGTGGTGTAATAGAATAATGATCCATGATCATGGTGAAAATAATCCCCTAAATGAATTCCATTGTTAGAAATACTTATGTATATAATAATTTGGAAAAATATTCATCCCTTAAGCATAAAATCACACGATAATATCTATTTATCCTTATAATTACAAGACATAATTGTAATATTAATTACATAATTATTATTTATTATGGTAATACAGTATTATAATGGATGGATCGTGACATTAAATCCACACATATAGAAACACAAGGCGTCCAAAAGAGGAATAAATTACTAGATTTATCAGTCATTCTCAAATACAAAAATTCATAATATGGTTTAATGATCAAAACACTTCCATCCATATTTCCATTATATATACCTATAATTTCTATCTTAAGAGTAGAGATTTAATGATAGATCATAATTCTATTAAAAATCAATTTGGTGGTAACTAGATCCAAATATTAGATTTTAACAATGTCTTAAATACATATTAGAATATTGAAACCAATGTTATGGGGGTAGAAAGTTCAAAATTCATGAGATTCATTAGTCAGTTACGTATTTATGAGGTAATATTGGTAGGGAAATACTACACCATGTCAGTGATCACTATCAATGGAATATAATAAGGTAAAATTGATGTGGATTCTCTCTCTCTATCTCTCTGTATTTAGGGAATTCTATACCTCCATTATGGTGTAGATATCTTCTATGACACTGTTATGGCCACTCACTAAATCTCCTCAAACTAATTAGTAATTAAAAAAGTACCCCTATACCTTCAAATTTAAAAATCACAACTTTATTTGGAATATTTTAGTGAGTTTGTTCCTTTAGAAATATCACTGTTTTAGTATGGTGGTATTCTAAAATTGTTTTACAAAAACTGAAATATAAAATATGGAAATTCTCACCTGGTACAGTTCTAGCTTCTCCACATTAAATTATAATATTATTAGGAAAAAAGTTATCTTATAGATTTATATAATATAAACACAACTTATAATAATCATTATAATATTAAGATTCAGTGTGATCATACCACGGATGGCCATATAAGGAGAAGATTTGTAATTTTAAAGTAACAATTATTTCTCAAATGGAATCAATATAAGTGGATAGAAACACTATATTTCTTCACGTAACAAATATAAATACGAAAGTGATAAAGTATTTATCATCTATTATAATAAATGGACAATGTATTTAGACTCTAGATGATATCACGAATAGAATAGTCTCTAATTTCATGAACCTCTTCAATTGAGATTCTAATAGTTCAACATTACTACCTCTATTGATATTATTAGATTCTCTATCTGGGAGAAATAAAATTACTCCATTACGATGCCTAAAAATCATGATGACATTAAAAAATGATTGTTTTCCATTAATGTGGGATACAAATTATAGCATGATGGATTTATTAATAAATTCATCATGTATGTTTAGGTTATCTTAAAATATAATTTCACCTAGATTATTAGAGGGTTATTCAATAGGGAGTTCCTTCTACATGATCTACATGATCAATTCATATGTCCCATGTAGAATATTGATCATGAAATTGAGGTGAAGGATTTTATTTGCATTTTTGTTGGGAATACGCTCCCTATGATAATTTGATAAATTATTTCTAAAAAAATAGACAAATTTCTGAGGCGATTATTTCCTCAAACCAATTTGGTTATATACATCTATGGAAGATACAATATTATCTCGACACTAACTCCATGGTGGTAAACATCCAAAAAATAAGGATAAGTATAAGAGGATTTCCAAAATTATGGATATTTCTAAACTTTTTGACTCATAAAAAATGAGATTCATTTAAAATGATATTTATTATTTTTTTATCTTGTATACATTTATTTTATTCACTCAATGTAGAAGTGATCCAAGATATTAATTTTATAAAATATATATATTAAGGGATTTGACAACATCTTTATAGGTGTTATAATATGATAATATTTATCAAATCTTTTCGTTAGAGTAGTTAAAGAATATATTAGATGATTCCCTATTAAAAATATTAAACGAAATCAGTTATATCCAAGTATATAAGGAAGGAATGGTAGGATCGAAACAGTAATTTTTAAATAAATGATTAAATTCTTTTTATTGAGGAAGATAATGGATCCCTTAACACCATTAAAACCATTTTAACATATTATGTAGAAGCGTATGGATGGGTTACTTCCCTGAATAAATGTTTGTTTATCATTGGTAAATTATTTCTGAAATTTAGAGAAATATTTTTCATAAATCTCTTTTATATCAAAATCAGAGTTATTGTTAAGAAATATTATAAACAATTATTAATATGAAGGATCAAATAAATCTATTGTGATGGAATTACTATAACAATTTCCCCCATATATCATGTTAGAAATGGAATGTCATACCCCATGAAATTATGATTTCCCACGAGATTTATATCATTAACTGCATATTTGTTTCCTCTTTTTAGATTTATAAAAGGCCTGAGTATCTAGAAAATAATCTAGAAACATAAATTCGTAATTTTTTATGTAGTAGTTTAATTAAGTGGATGAAATTTTATAATTTTCATGAAAAAATATGTAAATACCATTTAAATGACATTATCCATTATAAAATATTATTTGATTATCAATCACTCTACAAAAACAACTTACAATTGGCGCCTTATAAAGTGTAAGAAATCCTCAACACATATTGAAGAAACTATTATTATTTAAAGGAATCATAGGGTTAATAGATGCTTTATGGGATCATCACATTTTCCCTTCATTGGAGTCCAATATGAGGTTATGGTGTTGCATATGAAATTGTTTTATTCTAAATAATCCATTTCGAATTTCAATACTACATCATGGATTACTGATCAAATTGATGAAAATTAAAATCCAATAACATCCCTTGATATTCCTCCCACATTACCTGATATTTACTATTTTCTCCAAGGGGAACACCTATTTAAATCAAATAATAAGATGGAAATTTACTCTTTCAATTTCAGGAAGAATGATATATCCTTATGGTGATTGTCTAGATTTTTCTCCCAAAACATGATTTTCTACTAACATTATCACAACTATTCTGATGATGATATTTCATGATGAATCAAATTATTCATTATTACCTTCATGCGAACAATTTTGTTTCTATTAATTGGGAAACTCTAACACAACTGACATCCTAAAAATGATATTCATCAAGTTGGTAGATATAATATCCTAGGATGAAAGATCCTTTAAATTATCAGCTCCTTCAATAGATTATATCATTCGAATAAACTAGCTAATTCAACACCCATATATAATGAACTAGAAAATTTTATAAATACATAAATAATATCTTAAATATTAGATTAATATATTATTTTAAATTTAAATAGTTATCTATTATTATTCTCATTGATTAATATTTTGAAAATAATATATTTAGAAGAAATATTTAAAAATTGGTTAATTTATATTACATTAATAAATTATGTTGTTCAAAGTAACAATTTTAAAATTATATTTAATATTTTTATTAATATACTAATATATCAATATTAATTTTTTTATAATATATTATATAAGATTAAAAATAGTTGATGTTCAAAAAGATAATTGTTCTAATTATTGTAGTCTTTATTAATATATTTCATTTTATCCAAAAGTTTTATTTTATAAGATATATATATTGAATTTTAAAAAAAAATACTCAATTTCAAGTATTAATAATTTCAACATTATCTAATTCTTTTATTTATTTTTCTAAAAATATTTATATTTATCCGAATTGTACATAATTTTATTTTTAGAAATAATATGAATTTTATGAAATTATTATATAAAATTAGGAATTGAAAATTATATAAACCTTTTTATAAGTCGAAATATGTATTTTTCATGTGAATTTATAATTTCTTAAATTTTGGTTTTAATTTACGAATGGATAATCTACATTTTTGAATATAAGATATATTTTGTAAAAAAATAAATACATTATAAATTATTTTTCATAAAATTAGTTAGAATGACATTTAGAAATTTAATATTAAAGAATGGATATAAAATTTTAAAAAAATAGTTCTAAATTTTACAATAATTTCAAATTTATTTTTCGGGAATAATGGATAAATTACTTATGTTAAAGCTTGTTAACATGGAGTGAAATAAATTGTTAAAATCAGTTACCTTAGAGTTAAAGTGAATAAGATTTTCATAACAATTATAAAATTCAAGGGTGGAGGTGTGTATCAACCTCATAACTTATGATGTTGATTATTTACAAAATATCGATACAATTTCCATCAGAGTGAATACCCATTATTGAAAACATTTGGGTATGAACAGAAGAGAAATAACTTCTTACTTATAAAGGGTTCCCTCCCCTCACACATTTCCTCTTAAAAAAACTCATTTGCTCAACCAAAAATCTTACAAAAAATTTAATTTGAACTCTTATCTACAATAAATATTTTATGTTATTCTAAAAATCTTATCCCTTAATGGCCTGACCCCCTTTGAAAATTATTATATCAAGGAAGGGAGGTAAATGTTCATAGCCACTATTACTTTTTCTATATCTTTATGTTCATTTATTCTTACTATGATTTATTTTAACCATATTTTAATTATTAAATTTGTATAATTATTATTATTGTATTTAATTATAGTTATTGTATAGGAAATAACCACTATGTACTTTTCCATTTATAAAAATTAATATGTGCATCTTATTTTGGGTGGAATATCGCCTCTGAAAAGAAATGTGATTAGTTTTACTTCAACATGAAAAAGATGGTATAAAAGGAGTATTTAAAAAATTATTTCTATACTTATATCATTTTTATGATTATAAAATAATTAAATATATTATTATGCTATCTAATTTAATGAAAACTGAAATCTTCCACCATGCGTATGTGTGGACTACCACCACCATGAGACGACTATTTTCTATTTCCCATTTCATCACAAGATTAAATAGATGGTCCTAAAAATGGGTTTTGGTGATAAATATAATATTTATGATATAATTAATTCAATACATTAGTAAGTTTTAAAACATATTAATTTCATGATAAATTAACGATCATTATTAAATAAATGATTTAAAACCACAATACTAAGAGGAAACTGTTTTTATCCATATTATGTAATTATTTCAAATCTATTAATTGGTCTTGTATATAAATCTAATTATTATTAATACTAATAATTTACATTAAGTTTTTAATTATTCTACTATTTCAATACATTTGTAACATAATCTCCACATAATCACTAATTAATCATGGAATTTTCAGGTTTGGGTAAACTTAACAAACAACATGAATTACACATTAAAAAACTATAATGGAAGGAAATTAGAATGTATGTTCCGAAATTATTTTATTTTAATAATAATATGATTATTTTAATGGTTTTTGAATGTTAATATTTTGTATTTGGCTCGTTATCAATTTATAAAATTCATTATCTAAATTAAAAAAAATATGTAGACAGAAATTAAATATTCTCATAAATATAAAAATAAAAAGCATAATAAATAATTTAATTATGATGATAAATGGAATACAATTAATTAAATATAAAAGAATTGGTTAATAATAAGGTATCAAATAATCAAAATTTGGTCATTTAGGGAGTAAATCATTTCCGCATAATGTATCTGGATCAATGTTAGAGGATCATCCTAAAATTTCCTTTGTTAATTTACATTTACTTTTATATGACTGATTTATTTTAAATTGGGCATATAAAGGATATTATTTATATAATATTATGAATTATTTGTATCAATTTAAATGTACATGAGTTTCATAATGTGTATCTTTCAAGGGGTTTTTATTATAAAATTTCATAAGCTATAAGGGGAATAGTAACTCAAAATACATTCACTAAGTTATAATTTTTTTTATTAAACATTATTTTTCAATTAAATTATATTTTAAGCAATTTACTACATTTATTTCTGAGGGAAAAATGTTTTTTATTAAAATTATACCCCATTAAATGTTTTATTTTCAATTATTTAATAATAATCGAAGACCTTTTAAAAAGAGACTAGTAATAAAGATGTGAAATATGTTAAATAAAAAATGTTTTAAAAGATTCATTATCATGATTTGGTTTTAAAGATATTTAAATGATATATCCACATTGGTGTCTTATTACTAGATTCACTTTTGTTTTTCTCTTGTTATGTATTTAATTTTGTTAATCATGCTTTTGTAACTTTTGATAATACTTTTGATGTTATTTTTTGAGATACGTAAAGGTACTGTTAGGAAACCCATTTTTATTCATATGTGTTATTTTATAGTGTCATTATTTCGTTAAAAATCCCAAAAATTTAGGGATAATAAGAGATATTTGAAATATATCTTATACTCGATTAGATAAATTCATATATATCAAAAATTTATATTTTTTGTGATCATAATTGTGATTAAACATGTTTATAATGATTGAGACTATTGAAATATAGCTCTACTAAAAATAGTATGCTTGTATATGATAAGTAGTATTGATGGTCACAATGGGTAGACATGTTGGATTTTATATCTACTCATTATTTTATGTTTGAATAAGATTATAGGTATTCATGTTTATAATGGTAATCAATTAAAAGTATTATAACATTTCAACTTTCATCCATATGTTCGACTGTTCGTGATTTATACTTAATGTTTTATTTAATTTCATCCCATATAAATGGTGATATCATGTAAAATGATATTTCAAACATTCATGATTTTGGTCGACAATAATATATATTTTTCTTTTAGATAAGATTTATTTCCTTAATCATTATTCTCTATATATTTGTGATCTAGACTTTATGTCTATTTGATATTTTGTCCCTTAACAAGAATATGATCTCCCCCCTTTCTTATAATTTCATTCCCCTGGTTATCAAGATAAGAAACATATATATTATCATGTAGAGTTTGTTATTCGAAGAATTTTAAAGAGATGTTGAATACTCAATATTGATTAAGAGGGTGCACTCATATTTGAATATTTTCATTGGTTAGATATAAAATTAGTTTCATTAGTTAATTTTTTATCTTAATTAAACAGAACTATTAATCTAAATGATATTTGAAATGTTTTTTTTGAAATATTATATTATGTAATTTAATTAGTGGGAGTTCAGTTATAGTTTGAAATATTATGTATCAGATTAGGATTTAGATAACCATGGATACATTGATATTATTTGTTGATGAAAATCATGGAGTTAAAATTTTTATACATTTTTGATGTGTTATTAATTATACTAACTTTAAAAAATATAGAATAAACATTTAGTTCATTGAGATAATATTGACCTTTTTGTATATGGTTACTGTAACATAAATGAAAACCATATGAATAATTCTTGTGGTTTCTGTTTATTGATAAAATAATATCATCAAATTTGGGGAATTAGTAACTTTTTTGGTTTTCCATATAATATAATCCGTTTCAGGAAATCATAATTGGAATAAGGATGTAGAATATATATACCATGTGTTAATAACCATGAAAATGGGTAATTATTTAATAACATAATATTTATCTTGATTAGAAGAGTTTCTCCCATATTTACACGTGGTTCAACACCTTTTATTGATATGATTTCATCAATAAAATTCTCATAAAGACCCATTATAATGGATTTATTTCTTATATAACTTAATATATTTATTTAATAATTATAATAGAACACAAATGTATGTAAATATGAAGATCTATGATAGTATTTAGATTTTACAAGTATGAAATAGTGGAATAGAAATTACTATAGATTAAAATGATTATGTCATTGGAGAATGTGTTCTGTGTTGACTCTTCATATTCATACAGCACGACTATTTTTTATATTATAATAATTTTTTATATTATATAATTAGAACAAGATCATGAGGATAATATTGAGAATTTTTTTTATCTGAATCCACTTTTCCTCACAATATGATAATGGATCATACATAAATTTTTGATAATCATAGAATATTTCTTTTTTTAATAGAAAATGTGAGTTTCATAACATTAAATATTGTAGGGAGTTTAATACCATAAAAAAATTAATTCTTATTAATCGTATACATTTCATTATTTTTTTCACTTATTTATTATTTTTCAGATATATTCTAATATATGTGTTGGTTATAAAAAATATAATTATTTATCTTCAATTTTTTCACTTAAATATTATGATAAAAAATATATTATATTGCATAAATTAACTAGAAAAATGTATTTTGTAGTAGGGTATTTTTTTATGGATAAAAACTGAAAAAAATGGTTGTGGAATGAATAACTCATAGTATAATTATAACCTTGAGGTTAATTTAACAAATATTTAATTAATTTGGAAAAGTAAGTCTGATTGTATTGGAAACCATGGATTGATAATTGATCCCTAGTATTTTTGGTAAAATTTAACTCAATTTTGTAGAGCTTATTTACTAGTGCGAAATTTTATAATCTAGTTGTTGGATATAGGATTTAATTTTTGGGTCATGTATTATTTTCATTTTTTTAAATTTCTAATAGATTCAAATGGAGTTGGGAAAGGTATAATCCCCAGAATACCTTATAATCTTATAATCAGTTAATTTTGTTTGAGGAATGATATGTTTTTTGATATAGCTTAAGAAAATAAGGTATATTTCACATTGAAAGTTATATCTAGAATAAAAAATATGTTAATAATTTCATCTCCTTCTTTCATCATTAGTTAATAATTAATACATAAAGGATAGAATTTTTTAAAGGGGAGGATTGTATTAATATATGATTTTGAAATCATTATATTAGTATAATGTTCATTAAATTCTATTAAAAAAACACTTAACTCATGTAAATCTAAAATAAAATGAACCATGAAATTTATAAACATAATGAATAACATAGTCCAGTGTAGAAAATCGTTAAA
Organism: Viscum album; assembly: GCA_963277665.1. NCBI lineage: Eukaryota > Viridiplantae > Streptophyta > Magnoliopsida > Santalales > Viscaceae > Viscum > Viscum album. The sequence continues at coordinate 902,813,981 of OY728164.1, forward strand.
AATAAATTAATATAGTTATATATTATTATTCTATTTAATTAATATTTTAAAATGTTCTCTTATTGTAGAACCATTTAAAAAACAGAATTTTATTTTATTATAATATAGAAAATTAAACATAAAAATAGCTATTAATAATATTTAATAATATTTGTTGTGAACTATTATATCAATATTCAATTAAATCAAAATATATATGATATTAATTTAATAACTCTTCATGTTAAAAAATGACTTTGTTAACTAAAAAATATTTTCCATATATATTTAATATCCATTGAAACCTTATTTAAAAATTTCCAAAAGATTCTATTACCATAAATAACATATTTTTTTAAACATGTTTTTATTAGATTAATATAAATTTATTTGTATTTAATTAAAAAGATTGATTTTTAGATTAATTTGAAAGATAAATTTTTTACAAATGAATTAAATATAATTACATTTTAAATAAATAACTTATAATTTTAAATTAAATAATACATTTTATAATGCCATTAATTTATTTTATTATTATATTTATAATTATATAAATCAGGTTTTAATTAAAGAACCCAACTTTTACATATTATATTTTTGGATATTATTTTCAAAAAAAGGATCATAAATTATGAAACAATTTTTTATATATTAATTTTTTCAGTTTTATAAATTTTATATTACTGAATATTTCTAAATTGGGAATAATTACGTTCAAATTGTATAACATGATCATTTTCATTTTTTCATTAAAGAGAAATTACTTTTTGAAAATTAGTTATCATGGTGAAAACAATAATAGTTAAAATGACTAACCTTAGACGTAGAAGGCCGAAAATATTTAAAAGAAGATTTTAATTGTCTATTGGAGTTTTGTCCCAATATTACCTCTTATCTCAATGAAATTTATAATATTTAGTGACATTTTTCATAATATTATCTTTCCATTATTGAAATCGTGTAGGTATTTTAAAAAATTTCTACCACTTTTAAATTATTAAAGGGAATCTCTTATACTTAATACCAATCAAAACATAACCCAATTTGATCATGAAAAACTCTACCCAATCCTAGCCTTAAAACTATTATCCAATGTATTATTTTTCTGTTCTTCTTAATAAACAATTCCTCAAAGGCTAAACCCACTCTCTATAGGAGATAGTCTATGAAGTAAGGCAAAATCTCATAAACTCACTTTCCTTTTCTACTTATTTATATTCACTGATTCATCTTAATTTTTTAATGAATTATAATGACAATATAAGTATCATTATTATATATTTATTTTATTACAATTATGGTACTACCATTAACCCCATCTCTATTTCAATTTAAATATTGAGTATATAGATTGTGCATTTGAGGAAACATCCTATAGGACATAAAGTGTTTCATTTTCCATCACCTCCATACAAGTACAATATGAAAGAGGGGTTAATTAATAATTTTTATATTTATACCATTTTTTATTCGAAAATAATAACCCATATTACTACTTTCTCATGTTCTATAAAAAATGAAATCATCGACCACACATATGTTTGGACTATCTTCTCCATTGAATGATTGATTTATATTTTATATTTCATTCATACAACTAATTTATGGGACAAGGTAGTGGTTTAATGAATAAATATATTGTTTATTATATCACTATGATTAATTTAATATAAATTAGATAACCTAGTAAATATATTTTGATTAAAAATCATTAGTAATTTAAAAAATTTATATAAGCATACTAGGAGAACAATGTTACTATTAGTAATGTGTAATATATTCAAAATGATTAATTATTTATATAATTCCTTTAAATTATGATATATCACAAACTTTTACATAAAATTAAATCACTAGGTTACTGGTAGATTATTATTGTAGCTTTCACACATCATGATAATCCATCAATCATGGTATGATAATTTTTAGGAAGGTTTACCCGCCAACATGAATGACATGACACTAAGGGAAAATGGGTATTTTTGACAAGTTAATTATTACATGAACCAGTTAAAAAATGTCATTTGTTACGAGGTCCTATAGCAGGTTATCTTTTGTGGAAAATGGTGTCGCAAATACTTTTAATATGACGGTCAGTCTCAAAAAAATATTATGTGTGATTATAAATTCTCCCGTCATAAATATTTTCACCGAGTTTCGTAAAAAACTCAATTGCAAGTGGTTTTCACAAATGAATTTTAAGCAATTAAAAATACCTAAATTGAAAAAAACAAAAACAAATATTATTTATAAATTCTATTTGTGACGAGAAAATATACCCATAAAAAAATATTAATAAAATTAAATAAAATACATTAACAAAAATAAAAAAACAATATTTAGAAAATAGTATAAATAAGTTATTCAAAATATTATTAATACTACAATATTAATAATAAAACAAAACAAATAAAAATAAAAAATAATATTTATATAACAATAGTAATAATAATAAAATAATATTAATATAATATTAATAATAAAATAATAATAATAACATTACCAAAATAATAAATCTATAAATAATTCATAATTTAATAAAATATTAAAATAAATAAATAATAATAATAAAAATAAGCACAATATTTACAACAATATAAACAACTCACTAATCATTGAGTAAGACTACACATGTACTTCATCATCTATTGGTGTTTTTGCTCTACTAAATGACACATCTTCTATTTTTACTACTACTGCTGTTGTCAGCAACACGTCATATTCTATCTTCCCCAGTATAAACCAATCACAACGTCTGTCAAATTAATGTGTGGTTGATTCATATAATTCCCAATGTCTCAAAATAGTACTAATTGCTAATGTAACTACATTTCCATTTTTATTCGATGTCGATATGATGACACTACATATTAACTCAATTTTCATAGAGAATATTTTTTCTCGTTCTTGAAAGTAAAAAGAGGATAATAAGCTCATGTGCCCATTAGATCATGAGAACTCACCACAATGGGATCATGTTATTCCTTTGTAAACCTACAATTCAAAAAACGGAATGGTTTTCTGGTTAACAACATCGAATCAATATGCAGTGATAGGAGTTCAACAAAGATAGATGATGAATATGGAAAATACTGTTACAGTAGCAAAAAGAACCATTTTATCTATTTGGTTGCATGTTTTAGATAATTGAAACCCAAACATGACTTCCCATAAGATCAATGAATAAAATAATTAAGTATTATATAAAAATGACAAGGAAATTAACTTACAAATAGTAGATAAAAAATAAGGAAATTAACTTACTAATTATTACTAATTATTACTGATTATTAGTAATTATTGAAGATTATTAATAATTATTTCTAATTTATTCTAACTGTTGCAAATTTATTCTAATTATTACTTTTTATTACTAATTATAATTAATTATTTCTAGTTATTACTAATTAATCATAGTTATTACTAGTTGTTACCAACTATTTCAAATTAATCATAATTAACCATAATTAATAATAATTATCACTAAATAATCCTAATTTCACTTAATTATTACTATTAATTTCTAATTATTACTAAGTATTACTAATGATCACTATTTACAATTAATTATTAATAATTGTTACTAATTAATCAAAATTATTACTAAATAATCATAATTAATCCTAAATATTATTAATTATTACCATTTATTACTATTTATTGCCATTTATTTCAATTTGTTACTATTTGGAACTAATTATTGCTAATTATTACTAATTATTACAATTTACTATTAATTATAACTAAATATTACAAATTATTACTATTTATTAGTATTTATTTCTATTTATTACTAATTATTACTATTTATTAAAATTTAGTACAAATTATTACAAATTATTATTATTTATTAATATTTATCAATAATTATTTATAATTTTTAATATATATTAATATTTTTTACTAATTATTTCTAATTATTCCTAATTATTACTTTTTATTACTAAATATTTCTAATTATTACTAATTAACCCTAATTAATAATAATTATTACTAATTATATCTTATTATTACTAAGTATTACGAATTATTACTAATTTTTACCTTTTATTACTATTTAATATCATATATTATAATTTATTACTAATTATTACAAATTATTACTGTTAATTATTATTTATCAATATTTATTATTAGTCATTACTAATGATTTCTAATTATTTTTGTTTAAAATAATTATCACTGTGTATTACAAATTATTACTAATTAATCATAATTATTACATATTAATCCTAATTAATCCTAATTATTATTAATTATTAAATTTTATCACTATTTATCAATATTTACTACTATTTATTACTAATTATCTTCAATTACTACTAATTATGACTAATTACATGTAATTACGACTACTTATGACTAATTGTTACTAATTATGACTAATGACTTCTATTTGTGACTAATTATCACTAATTATTACTTATTATTACTAACTATGACCATTTATGACTAATTATCACTAATTAATATTAATTAATACTAATTATATTAATTAGTCATAATTATTTCTATTTATTACTAATTATTAGTAATTATAACTAATTAATCTTAATCAATCCTAATCAATCCTAATCAATCATAATTATTACTAATTATTTAGATTTAATACAATTTATTTCAATTTATTACTAATTATTAATAATTATTACTAATTTTTACTAATTTTTACTGATTTTTACAAATTTTTACTAACTAATCATAATTATTACTAATCAATCATATTTAATCCGAATTATTACTATTTGTCTCAAACTAGTACTATTTACAATTAATTATTACTAAGTATTTCTAATTATTTTTAATTATTAATATTTACTTATAATTATTTTTTAATTATTAATATTTGTAACAATTTTGACCTAATTATTATTTATTATTACTAGTTGTTAATATTTATTAATATTTAGGACTATTTATTAATATTTATTATTAATTTTTATTAGTTATTGCTCTCTATTAATAATTATAACTAATTAACCCAAATTTTTACTATTTATACTAATGATTACTAATCATTACTAATTATTACTGTATATTAATATTCATCAATTTTTTTTAATAATTATTAAAAATTCTTATGAATTATGACTAATTAAATCTAATAGTGACTAATTTGGACTAATTATGTCTATTTATTACTAATTATTATTAATTAGTACTAACTATTAGTATTTATTAATATTTATTACTAATTATAACTAATTATCCGTAATTATTACTCATTACTTCTAATTATGACTAGTTATCAGAAATATATATTAATTAATAATCATTAATATAACTATTAATTCATAATAACTAATACAAATCATATATTATTATTTGAAAAAATAATATAGTAAAACAGAATGATCTAAATCTAATTTAATTTAAATGTAGCTAGTTCACAATAATTATAACTGAAATAAAATTAAGTAAATTAACAAAAAAATAAACGAAATAGATAAATTCCTTAAAATTGATGCTTTTAGAGGATCTATGCTGAGAATGATGTTCGAATTTAAAACATTAAATTTTGAAAAATTCTGAGAGAAAAAATGTTAGTAGAGAAGGAGAGAGTGGAGAAAGGGGTAGAATGAGTGAAAAACCCAATAGGGGTATATATAGGATTGATTTTTTATGATTAGAGGATTTTTGATAGGTCCCATCGCAAATAAAAACCGGTTAAAAATGTCTTTGTGATCGGTCCTGTCGAAAATACCAACCTGCCGATATACTATTTGCGACGAGATAGACCTGCTGTCGCAAATTCTAAAAAATGCCTATGTGTATTTGCAAACGGATTTTATAACCGTTGCAAATACAATTCCTACAGTTTGGCGTGGAAGTCGTGACGAACCTTTTGTGTTGGGAAGAATCACCCTACCACAATTAACTGATTATTTGCGATGTGAAAAGAGTCGCGTCACAAATAGTCTCTTCTAATAGACTATTGGTAATGTGACCTTCCCCCGTTGAAAATAACCCCTCGCAAAAACCCATTTTTCCATAGTGTGATAAAAATATGAATTAATGAACATCATAACATAAAAAATAATATTATTTTATGTAAACAGGAGTTTAATTATTGGAATTTTGGTTTTGAAATCATATATTTAGAATTTAATAAATTATAAATGTTTTATCTTCATTTTCAAAAATCACTAAAACAATTTGTCACTGATTCAATTTTTACTCACACAAATGAAAAAACTATACAACAGATAAATAATTTCATATACTAAATTATCTATATTAAATTAAATTTAAAATATTTATTTCTTAATTATTATTTTAACAATCATTATTTATCTATCCGGTATGTTAAGTGCTTGTGTAGAATGAATCTAGAACAAGGTAATGTTTTTTTCTCAAACATATATTCTATGAGAAATATTTACTTTTATAAAAATAAATTACTTTAAATGGTACTTATATTTTATATTTGTAATATAATATAATTATTTATCATTATCATTGAAATTGAAAAAATATTTCATGCTCTCAACCTTTTAAAGGGGTTACATTACAATGTCGCTTAAAATGTAATAGTCGTGGTAACTCGAAATCCTTTCTTTGAGTTTTTTAATTTTTAAATGAAATTTATTTGTATAAATATTTCCAATTTTATGTATGTTTTCACAATATAATTGTAGAAAAATATTTTTTGATTAAATTACATGTCAATGAATGTTTTTATTTTCAATTTTATTAAAAACTCAAGGGGACATTTTGTAAACATACGGGTAAATATATTACTAGAATGATGAATTCAAAATGATTTCAAAAAATCCGTCCTCGTGATTTGGTTTTTATTATCCACAAATTATATATCGCCATTGTATTTGTTTTTTATGATTTAATGTTTTCGTGATCTTATAATTTATTACATTTTGCTTATAAATTTTTAGTATTATACATTTTTATCTTTGAAACTATTTTTTGAGATACTATTTAATAATATCTTAAATCCAATTTTTTAAATGGGTTATATTATAATGTGAAAATTTTTTAAAAAGGAAAACTTCTATTGCTTATAAGAATTTGGGATGCTATATCTATATCCAATTTATAGGGTAATGGATTATATTTTTTGACATTTAAAAATTTTAAGAACAATATAATAATTGGTTAGGTTCACATAGAGTGAGTATTCTTGAAAGTAGCATTTTTCAGAATTTAATTTTTAAATAGGTTTTCATGCATATTGGTTCAAAATGCAAGAATGTGACGGAGTTTCCCTCAACAACAAAAAATTTATGTTTGAACAGGTTGTCAGTACCCATGTTTATAATGATAAGAAATCCCATTTTTACAATTCATCAACATTCTCCCTATGTTCCATCTCTCATGATTTGTGTTTATTATTTTATTTTCTCAATCCATGGTAATTGTGTTATTATTTTAGATAATATGTATATCATTAATTATTATTGTTAACAATTATGGATTCATGTTCATTTAAATCAAATATATTTTCATTTTTATTCGTTTTAAAATGTTTTTGATCTAACCATTATGGTTGTTTGATATGTTTTTCAGCCCATCGTATTTGATCTCACCCCTTTCTTATGTTTTAATTACCAAGGTTATTAAAATAATAAAAATATGAAATATCTAGAATGTTTTATTTTAAGGGGAATTTTTTAGATTGTATGGAGACTATATATAGATAAAGAAGTTTCTCTCATAGATGAAAATGTCATGTATTTCAACAATGCAAATGATTTATTAGTTACTTATTTATAATTCACTGAAAATAAATTCCTAAAATGTCAGGGGAGTGTACTATAATGAAATAAAATCATTATTATATATAAATTACTTAACATAATTTACCTATATTTTAAAATAAGGACATTATATTTGATATCTTTTTTAACACCCAACACCGAGCTTAACCATACCATGAAATATTGTTATATAAATGTTTTTGTTGTAACATTATCTTTTAATTATAATATATGAATAATATAAACCTAATATTTAAGTACCAATATATATTTTTAAGCCCTAATGAATAATAATTTATCATTTAATACATGATAAATAATTAATCAATATTTACTAATGATATTTTGTTCCTCAAAAAAATGTTTTCTTCAAAAATGGGTTATATTGAATTTCATCACAATATATTATAATCAATTTATAAAATATTTAAAATGTTTTTCTTATAAATTTGAAATTGTTTCTTAATTATGAATATTAAAATTTGCCTACTGTTAAATAATGTAAATGTTCACTAATGTTCAATTTTTAAGTGATTACTGAAAAATATTAATTTGTATTGAAAAATATATTTTCTTCTATTTTAATTAAAAGAAAAAATTGTAATCCGGGTTATTTTTTAAATTTCATTAGTTTATTTTTAATTTTATTAATAATCATTTATATTATTTTGAATTAATTTTATTCTTTAATTTAGTAAAAAAATGTTTGTATATATATAAAAATATTTCCTTAAACATATATTTCAGTCACATTTTTCTTATTTTATATTAAAAAAATTATAAAAATATGTGGTTTAAATATTTAATATTGGATTCCAAATTTGAAATCACGAAGATTTTTTTTCCAAATTTTTACAATTTATTTTTCTTATTAAAAATTGCAACCTTAGTAATTTTGTGACCACATTAAAGGGAAAACCAGGTATATATAGCTAAAAAATAAAATACTTTAGAAAAATAAATTACCCAAGAACATGATAATTTTCTTCCAATTATATCACTTCCAAAATCATCCCATGGTAAAATAAATAGCTTTAATCTTTTCAAGGAATGTGATTATGACCTTTATATTATTTCATGTATTTAAATAACATAAAATGAGACACAATTTTTTTTATGACTATAAGTTTTTTATCATGTGGATAAATAGAGGATATATATTTTTTATAAATAGTATTTTGAATTATTAAAGATTAAAACTAAATATGGTAATTTATTCATAAATTTTAGTAAATAAATCATTTTGTTATATGCATACAAAATGTTAAACCTTTACGTATTCATATAATTGAAAAATAAAACAAATGATAAATAATATTTTGAATGTTTTTTAATTTTAAATAATTAATGTTACCCATGCTTTTTATAGATAATTATATATTTTTATATATTTATTATAATACTCTATTCAAATTTCATTTATTTTATTTATTTTATAAATTAAAAGTAAATGAATAGTACTAAAATTGATAATATGGATAAATTATGAAAATAATATTTAATTAAATGATATAAAAATCATAAATATCTTATATACAACTTAGTGATTAGGTAAGACAAATAATAGCATCCATGCCCCATTTATGGAACTTTTTTAACATATGGTTACTATCTTGTCTCTCAAAGTGTAAATAAACCTCGTAATCACAGTATGAGTGAAAAGGGTTAACGAGGTCTTAAAATAAAAAAATGATTAACATGTGATCTAGGATTGTAAAAAATTTACTTTTATTGATTATGTATTTCATAATAATATTATAATTATATTTTATCAATTATTATCCATTTGTATATCACAATTTATTAATATTAATTTAATATTTTGAGAAAATCCAAAGCCTTCCCTCTACTAACTTATAAAAGGGAACCGCTCCTCATTTCATCACACATAAAACCCCATTTTATCATTCAATATCTATAATAATATCATGCAAACAAAAATCCTCATGTTATAATGGAATTATTTTATTCATAATACGAATATTATATGTCCTAATATTGAACGAAAGGGAGGTTGTTTGAATTAGTGGTATAGTTTCTAACGAAGTGTTTTTTTAGTTGTTATTTTACCTATTTAAAATCATCTCTAATATTGATGATATAATATAATATTTATATACAATTTAATTAAATGTCTGTATTTTAGTGTAATAGACTTCATTCATCTTCATTTTCCATTAATTGGGAATGGAATCTGTCATTAGTGTGTATAGTAGTCTACATCTTCAAGGGATGATGTAATTAAATTTCCATTACCACATCTCATATATGGTTATATTATTGATTTAATTATTATAGATGATATTTATGAATTATTTATCAACATTAAAAAATAATATGAAATTTAATTTCATACCTTTTCATCCAATGATAAATTATAACATCATTCATGTGTACGTGTTGACTACAACCACTACGAAGTGATTTGGTCCGTTTTTTTTAATATCAAATTTATGATATATATAAGTATATATAAAGATATAATATTTTGTTTGGGACATAATTATAATTCTATAAATATAAACTAATTCTTACCTTCTTTCTATAACGATTTCTAAAAATTGAAACATTATTCCTACACACGTATGGCATATCATCTATATAATTATAGTGTAGTTCATTTTCAATTACCACATTTTAATATTGGATAAAATTTATAATTAAGGTATTGGAATTATAATTGTTCCATTATTACTATTCTGATGTAGGTGGGTTAATTACTACATTGACCATCATCATCCCACTGAAGCTAGTTTGGATATATGATATGGATATCATCAAAACATATAATTTAAAAGTCCATGATTAGGTAATTGTATAATAATTTTTAATAAGTAAAATTAATGGAATAATAAACAAGAAAATAGTTCATCAGAAATTAAATACTGAAGATAAAATTATTATTCAGGATGATAACAAATGCACATGGTGATTGAGAATATTGTTAAGGTACATTATTTTAAATACCATATTTTTTGTTTCCCATTAAACTATATTTTTATTTCATTTAAATATTTTTAAATTTATTTTAGGGATTTAATTAAAAGAATTATAAAGTCCAATTAATGTATAATTTTTTACTTACATTCATAATACATTAATAGCAATCTTTTTATAGAATGTTTTCACTTTATTTACAAAAAAATCAAATGGAATTTTCTATTTTTATGTATATGATGACATTTTATTTTACCTCAATTATAAACATTATTTTAATTTTGGATTCATTTATAATATTTCATTATTTATTCAATTAATACCCCCCTCATCATGTTATTGTTATTTTGATAAATGTTTTTCAAATGTAATGGTTATTTTAATATCTGGAAATATTTTTTTACAAGTACAAATAATTATTTGTTAGTGTAATGTCAGAAATTTTATAAATAAATGTATTTTGATTATTTTATGGGTATTTAGAATTACAGTGATGGAATTTTTATCCATTATAATCCATGTATTTTTGGTCACATTTTTAACCAATGATATATTCTTTAATGAAAAGACAATGAAAAGTGTGTCCATAAAATCCCTCAAATGCATTGGGTATGGATGATGACCATATAGTTAATTCATTTGAAAGAGTGATTTAATATGTTATAAGGAAATGATGATAAATATATTCTACATGTTTTACATATTCATTGTATGGGTTTTTATGGAAATCAAGTGATATCTCAAGGTAAGGCAATGATCATAAGTTTAAATGAATGTATAATCTACTTTTTAATGGTGAAAAGTATTACCAAATGAAAAATTTATTATGTTTTTTTTATTATTTATAATAAACCTTACATATTTTATTTTTCATATAATTTTTAATATAAAATGTTTAATGAAATTATTTCATCCAAGAATGTCATTTCTTGTGTCGTAAAATTTTTATTTTGATCCAATCATTTGTTTTTTAAATTGTAGAAATTATTAATCATCCATGGACTGAAGGTTTCATTTTTTATTTTTTATCCCTTACAATAGTTTTTGATCTCATTGTACATTTTGATATATTTTTCCAATGATTTTAAGGAGGACTATAAAAATGGTTCAGTTCAAGATGACAATATTGAAGATAAACCATGAAAAGAAAACATGTTTCTTTTTAAATATTTATAATGTGAAAATGGATACATAATAGAATCACCCACTTTATAATATATGTTCTTTTTATATAATATTTCGGAATATACTATCTTAATATCCATTCATAAAATATCTTTTGAAATGTAAAGAGCCAGAAATTTCAAGGAAAATTTTTTCATAATTTTTTTTGGAATTTTACGAGTATGTGGTTTCTGACGGAACCGGATTCCAAGGCTCGGTGTTCCTGGAATCAATTTCCGAAACTTAGCTCGGGTACGTTCAGAGAATGAACGATCAGGTTTTTATAACTTTCGGACTGGTGCTCAGAATTGAAATCTGAGGGCACCGATGAACTTGCAGCGACGATATTTGCTTAAGAGGGCCTTAACCGAAGATGCATTTGCTCGGAAGGAGTTGTTAAAAATAGTGGTTGAAATAAAATGGTGATTAAAATATGTGATAAAATTTTATTTCTAGCCTAGTTGGTTTTAACCTATGTGTGGGAGTTGGGGAGAAATCCACTAGTTACTAACTACCTCAGTGGGGTCAAATGTGAGGTGGAGCCCACACGAACCCCACCCTTTCACATTCCCCATAACTCTTTAAACCCCCCCTCTGATGTTTTATAACTCATCTTAATTGATAACTCCCCCCTATTATGTTATGTAACTCTCTCACATTAATTCATGCCAACTAATCATCTAATTAATTAGACAACATATGTTTAATTAATTAAGGGATTGCTTTTCAAAAATATGAAATGCATTCCATGCCTTAATAGAATAAGAACAATCTCATTTTATTTGTTTTGTTGTTTTTTGTGTTGTGAATTGAGAGAGAGGAATGGTTCTTCTTCTCTTGTGGAACTTCATCTTCCTCGGTGAAGAACGTTCTCGACGAAGAACGACCATCAACTCTTCTTTTCCTCCACGTCAAGGGAGGAGATTCCAACTGCGGAAATCATCGCCAATGACAACGTGCCTTCCTTCTTCATCTCTGCGACATGTAAGGAGAGGTTATTTCCTCCTCAGACACACCCCGAAGTCCACGAAATCGACGTCCGATATCCTTAATTCCATTCTCCGCGACGCTCGACGTGCAATGTAAAATATCCATGTAGGGGGTTTTCGTATATAGTGTTTATGTGAAATATACCAGCGTACGTGGGTATTTAATTGCAGGGTATTCGTATAATTTATACTTGAATAAATTATATCCTCATCAAAGATTAAAAGCATGTGATTAAATGTTTTTCATTTGATAACACCTAACGCGGAGGGCGTGGGCCGAAAAAACACGGCCCGACAACCATCCGCATTTTGTTTGTTGTTATGCGGATCGACGGCGACAAAGAAACGAGACCGCAAAGTCCACCACAATCCATTTTTTTATTTTATTGAAGAATCCACTTTAAGGGTGAGTGGAAACCAACAGAAAAGACACAAAAGATGCATTACAGATTTCAAAATTCAAAATAACAACCCTAACCATCAAACCGCGCCACAATCCTTCAAAACACGTAATTCAAAATTCAAACGCGAGCCATCATTTCCACCTCAATATGCGCACCATGACACATCACCTTTTTCAATTTTCAAAAAAGAGTCCATCATCACGACCTCGAGGCTACCGCCTCACGATCCAACCTTCAACGAAACCGGCCCGCCGGAAAACAGAACAGTATGCCAGATTTCAAAATTTAAAAACAAATTCAAAAAGAATCATTGGATTCCGAGGAAGCCTCGATCCAAGCAACCCACATCAGCCGAAATCACATCGCCTGTCATCAAATTCTTGGAAACACCACCGTCGTCGGCGGCCACCCTATCACTAATGGAGCTAATGACCGGAACTCATCATCGGAACCACCATCCGCCAACACACCGAACTAACCATTCCAAAAACATTCCACAACAAATCCATCCTAAAAAAAGCATAAAAACGAACAAACAACCAAACGGGAATTGAAATCCAAGCCAGAATGAAATTTCAAAATAGAGAATCAGCGAACCAGAAACCCCAAAATCAGAGAATCCAAAGCACCCGAGCCATCACTCCTCCATCACATTCCCAATCCACCGTAAAACCACCGGGTTCGACCACGTTGTGTCCTACCACGATGGTAACAGCAGAAAAAGCAGCGGAGGAGGAAGGACGAGCCTAGAAAGTCGAACACCATACCCGAAGAAAATCAAAACCGAAAGGAGGGGGAGAAGAACAGATGAAACCCTAATCGTCGAGGGAGAGAAAGGCGGCATTGTGGGCCGAATCACACGAAGAGAACAAGGATGCAAATGAAACCCTAAAGGAAACCTACCAAAAACATCATCAAAGGAGAGAAGACAACGACGCCAAAGCCAAAGGGGAAAACGATCCAAAAACAAAGGCTATGTGATAAAGCAATGCCGAGCTCCGGGAAAAGAGGCCGACGAGAAAACGAAACAAGGGGAAAACGAAATTGAAGCCATCACCGAAGTGTGAAAGGAAACGCTGCCATGGAGAGGAAGAGGATGAAACCAGAAGACCACCGAGCTAGATGAACGAAGGGCCGCCGAAAGAAGGGGAGGAGGGAAACCCTAGATCCCAAGAGGGGACCGTAGGGAGAGACGAGACCGCAAAGTCAATTTGAAGCCTCCGTAGTGAAGGTCGGGTCCCAGGAGGACCGCTGGCGAAGTCGGTGAGCAAAATAGACCACGGGAGCATGTCCAGTGGTCTGTGGAGAGCGGCGGTGGTGGCAAGACGCCGGAACAAAACTGGCGCGGCTGAGCCACGGCGGTGGACCAAACCAGAACGGCCAAGCCGTTCCGGAAGTAGAGGGGGCACAGATTCATTGTCGTGCCCGCTGGCTGCCAGCGCCAGGCCCGACCGCACCGGCCAGGCCGGGCCGCACCATAATGGTCCGAACCCAGACCCGGGTTGGGTCGACCCGTTTCGGGCCGACCCGCGGGGGGGGGGGGGGGGGGGGGGGCATCGAGCCGGGTCGGACTGGGCCCGAACCCCCTATTTTAGGATAGATCTGTTCAAACGCACATAACATGGGCTATAGACCCTTGATCGATGCTCAGTTAGTCACGATGTGATCCTAGGATCGAGGCGGTCATTTCGGTATATTACACTCATGGTTTTGGAGAACTTTGGGTACGTCCGGGATGGTTCGAACCTGAAACCGACCGGGCCCGCAGAGCGAAAACACTTATAACATGAGCTCCGGACATCCGATTGATGTGTAGATGACTTTTTTGGATTCCTTTTGATGAGAAGTAACTTTTGGCATACATCGCCGGAGGTTTGGACGCATTTGGATAGTGGCAGGGTTGGATTGAACCCGAAATCCAACCGGGCCCCTAGAATGGAAAAACTAATATCTTTCAGACCAGACGTCCGTTTGACGAACTGTCAGTGGCGTTGGTGATCACGTTAATAAAAAAATCCCTATGAGTTTTCCCTATGATAGTTCAGGGTACAATTGAGATATTGTCAGGCTGGTTCGTACACGAAACCAACCGGGCCCCTGGGATGAAAAAGCCAATAACTCACAGACCGGGCACCCGATTGACGCGCCATCTGTTGCGTTGAGACCCCTATGATGAGCCGGTCCGTTGAGATAATTTTCATTGGACTTTGTGATACTTGGAGTATCGACCTGTATCTCATGGATCAGACCCTCCCGGAGACGAGCGTATGGAGTACAGAGACCGTGTAGCTGGCTGAGACATGACGACTGCTTGACCGACTCGTCTTGTAGTTAGTGGACTAGCCCAGTGGATGGAGAACTACTATGTTTGGATGCAAACCCATTGCAGATGGAGAACTACTATTTTTGGGTGTAGACCCACGGTACTCAACAGAAGGAGTACCTCTGCAGGCTATTAGGGGGGGGGGTGCACTACTGTGTTTGGGTGGCAGACCCCGGCGGGAAGCACTACTGGGTTTGGGTGGCTGACCCGCAGTAATCGACAGGAGGAGTACCTTAGTAGTCTTAGGTTAGTGAGAAGTACCTCAAAGTCGGGATAGGATCACTTTACTCTTCACAGACGGATCTTTTCAGCAGTTACAGTTTCGATAATGAAAATCCTGGTTTGAGCTGAGTCTATGACCATTGTGTTTACCTCATGATTGAGATGGGTCACTTGATAACTTAGGTATATGTATGGGCATATACCTAGGTAGTGGTTATCCATTGATTTCATAACCATTGTGTTTCCTCATGATTGAGATGGGTTATTTGATATCTTAGTTATAAGTATGGGCTTATACCTAAGTAAGGGTTATCTATTGAGATACTTCATTGTGGTTATCCTTGCTGGATTTAGTGAGACCTTGAGGGTATCAGGGTCCCTACTGAGTATCGTATACTCACCCCTGCACGGGCTATGCCCACACCTCATTGTGTTGGATGCAGACGACGGGCAGCGCTGACATAGGATGAGTGTTCAAGGACTGGACGGTACCCGGAGGTGGACCTCACGACTAGTCAGTATCCGAAGGTGGACATCACGACAAGTCGGTACCTGGAGGAGATAGATGAACCGACGATCGAACGTGGAGTGCTGAGGAGGACATCTGTACCTCCCTTCAGGTAGGATCTGTGGTGGACAATCCAGGAGCTACGTGTCATCTTCCAGCTGCATTTTTTTCTATGGTACTTTACATTCAGTTGTAGTTGTACCTATCTGTTGGGCTTGTATTTCCGGCGACATTGTACTTTCAGCAATTTTGTTACTGCTGTACTTAGTTTTTTCTTCCTCTTGTACTCTGTGGTGTTTTGTTTACTTTTATAAAGGAAATGCCTTCCCAGTTATCGGGATTTATGCATTTGGTGCTAGTCGCCAGCCCCTGGCCTATGGAAGGTGGGATTGGGGTAGTCACGGCACGGGCCCCAAGGACGGATCATGACAAATTGGTATCAGAGGAGTCGGTTCTACCACAGAACTTATAACTCTGATATTTTCTTTCTGTGAAGCAATAGTGTTATTAGTACTGAGTGTGGTTTTCAATTCAGGGAGTCCGGTGTTGGTGCGGGCGGCTGACGTATCCATACACCAGGACCCTGAATAGTGATTTCCATCTCAATGCACGAAAACACAAATTGCATGTGTGTTTTCAAAGGTTTTCCCCTTAAAACAGCTCAAAGATGGTCAGATCACATGGTATAAATTGTTTGACCATGTCACATATATTTCATTCAGGATGCCTTATCACAGACGATCAACTATAACCCTGAGAGATATATGTAAAAACAACCTTCTGAGTGACGAGGCTTCGGTACAGGGCCCTCTTAGAGTTGAGGCACCAGTGGAGGCAGCATTTGTAATACCATATGTTGGGCCACCGATGCCACAAGCCCCAACAGCAGGCGATGCACGCCGCTTGGAGCGCTGCACAAGTTCCAGCACCAAGGCATCCAAGGTTCCGAGGAGAGATGAACCCACATGTGGCTGAGGATTGGCTGGAGGATGTGGTGAGAGTCTTCAGGATAGTGGGTACACCAGCGGACTTCATGGTGAGCTTTACTACCAACCTCCTTCAGGCAGCAGCAGGCAGATGGTGGAGCCGAATGCTTCAGTTTTGCGATGAGATGACCTTCATATTGGGAGACTTCGAGAACTTTTTTAGGGTGGAGTTTGTACCAGTGTCTCTACACCCAGAGCGCGTTCAGGAGATGCTGACTTTGCCGCATGATTTTCCATCTATAGCTGAGCCATCTGTAGGTAGTAGACAGATGATGCAGAGGTCCTAGAGGACCAGAGCCAGCCATATGAGGAGTAGGAAGTGTTATGAATGTGGCAGGAAGGGTCACCTAGCACGTAATTGTCCGACCCCCCGCACAGTTGATCTGCAGGCTTTGGAGGAGCCACCAAGACAGAAGCAGCGGTGGGTGCTTGAGCAACAACCGATCAATGGACAAAGCGGTAGAGCTCCTAAAGCAGGTGGAAAGGAGATGATTTTGTGGATCCCTTTTTGTTCCTTGTACTTCTAGTTCCATTTTGTTGTTGTATTTGTGTCTTTGTAATTTGAGCTGCAGTAATAAAAGACACTTATCTGTGTGATGTTTTCTTTCCAATCCTTTTGTTTGGTTGATACTGAGAGGTCCCGGTTTAAACTGTGGACATGACACTCACTTTCGAGATTTCTACTGGAGGAGACCCAGTGACCTCACACTGATGTCGACAGTGTGACTCGACCCTTAGATGTGAGAGTGATGGTTGGATCTCTTGGTAGTAACGTCGAGGGCTTACAACGTCATCCATGGCATGAATGCATCATTCATGTCAGGATTGAATGTATTATGAAATGGGTGTGGTTCATCCAGGGGATGAGACCAATTTCCTCTTTTCGGAAAGGGAGAAATATTAGCAGCTCTTACAGATCGTAGGAAAAAAAAGGTGCAGATCATCCAGGAGTGGATGAAGACTACACAATGCAGTAAGAAACAGGAAACTGGTGCCAGTATTAGAGACTCGGGCGTGTTAAATATTTCAAGAAGAGGAATAATTAAGGAGAGATGAGTCTGCAAAGAAGCAGACCTGGGTGAAGAGCTAGGAGAGCAGCATGAGGTGGTGTACATTTCAACATGCTACAACCACCCGCCTTAGTTGTCCCTATCAGGCTGAGGGAGCTGGTGGGTAGGGGAAGAGTGCGGCTGCTTGCGGTCAAGGAGTGTGACCCAATGGCTCTAAAAATGATTCAATGGATAGTTTGTGTCCACTACTAGCTGCCGTAGTAACATAATTTGATATGAATCATTCCTTCCTTCCATGAATCTTTTCCTATACGTAGAGTTTCTAGTAAGCCGTAGACTTGACCCTCACGTCTGGAGATACCATGGGAGGAGACTCGATAATCACACTTACGTAGACAGTGTGGTCTGACCCTCGAGGCGAGAGTTTCAGTTGGAGTCTCTTGGTGGAAGCATCGACGACTTATGACGTTGGTCTCGGTATGGATTGGATTCACAGTTCATGCTCGGATTTACTGTATTAGGAAAAACGGGTGTGGTCTAACTACAACGTCGGGATGGGTTTTCCTTGGTCAGTGAAAATAAAACACCAGGAAGCACATGATAAACTCATGCATAGGAGGGTTTGGCCGATCACTCTTAGGTCGACCAACCTTACCCTCATGGAAGCAGGAGTTTTTTGTTTCAGTTCTAATCAGGAAATGGAGGCCTCTAGAGTTTGAGGATGGAGATCACGTCATTATATGTGTCTCACCTTTACAAAGTTTACAGAGATGTGGCCTAGGCGACATGTTAACCATGAGGTTAAACGGACCTTTCTAGGTCCTCAGTAGGGTAGGTGAGGTGGTTTACTTCTTGACCTTTCCATCTCAGTTGCACTAGGTGCATGATCCTTTACACATCATTGACCTCAAGAAGTAGGACATCGATGGCATGGGCGACATTCACTGAGGTTCCAGTGGGGATCAAGGATCGATAGGAGCAGATCCTACATAGACGGTCGATTCCTCAGGAGCGCTTTCACTGGCAGTACGGGAACCTCAAGGTGAGCATATGAGAGCGGAAGGCTCAGATGCGTGCTCAGTGCCACTTTTTTCCCTAGTTTGTGTTACAGCTTTACGGGGACGTAAAGCCCTGAGGTAAGAGTAATGTAAAGACCCTGAAATTTAACGGAAATTTTTTTCATAATTTCTTTGGAATTTTACGAGTATGCAGTTTCTAACGGCACCTGATTCCGAGGACCGGTGTGCCCGGAATCAATTTCTGATGTTTAGCTCAGGTACGTTCAGTGAACGAACGAGCGGGTTTTTCTAACTTTTGAATCGGTGCTCAGAATTGAAATCTGAGGGCACCGATGAACTCGCAACACCGGTATTTGCTTAATAGGACCTTTATCGAAGATGCGTTTGCTCAGAAGTAGCTGTTAAAAGTTGTGGTTTAAATAAAAAGGTGAATAAATTTTTTGATACAATTTAATTTCTAGCCTAGTTGGTTTTAACCTATGTGTGGGAGTTAGGGAGAAAGCCACTAGTTACTAACTACCTATGTGAGGTTGAATGTAAGGTGGAGCCCACACGAACCCCACCCTTTCACATTCCCCATAACTCCGTAAACGCCCCTCATAAGTTGTATAACTCATCTTAATTGATAACCCCCCTCTTATGTTATGTAACTCTATCAAATTAAGTCATGCCAACTAAACATCTAATTAATTAGAACACTTATGTTTAATTAACTATGGGATTGCTTTCCAAAAATTTGAAATGTCTGCCATGCCTTAAAAAATATTAAGAGTCTTATTTTATTTATTTTGTTGTTTGTTGTGTTGTGAATTGAGAGAGAGGAATAGTTCTTCCTCCCTTGTGGAACTTCATCTTCTCCAGTGAAGAACGTTCTCGATGAAAAACGACCATAAACTCTTCGTTTCCTCCGCGTCAAGGGAGGAGACGCCAACAGCGGTGATCATCGCCAACGACAACGTGCATTACTTCTTCATCTCCGTGGCAAGTAAGGAGATATCGTTTCCTCCTCGGACACACCCCGACGTCCACAGAATCGATGTCTGATCTCTGCAATACTGTTCTCCGCAATTCCCAACGTGCGACGTCAAATATCCAAGTAGGGGGTTTTCATATATAGTGTCAATGTGAATTATACCCTCGTATGAGGGTATTTAATTGTAGGGTATTCGTATAATTTATACATGAATAAATTATATCCTCTTCAATGATTAAATGCATGTGATTAAATGTTTGTCATTTGATAACACCTAACACGGAGGGTGCAGGCCGAACAATCACAGCCCGACAACCCTCTGTAGTTTGTTTATTGTTATGCGGATCGATGACAACAATGAAACGGGACTGCAAAGTCAATTTTAAGCCTCCGTAGTGAAGGTTGGGTCCCAGGAGGACCGCTGGCGAAGGTGGCGAGAAAAACGGACCACTGGAGCGCGTACGGGAGTCCACAAAAAGCGGAGGCGGCGCGCCCTGCCTGCGCAGCGGCGCCAGCGACCGTCGGCGGCAGCGCCCCGCAGGAACAAAACTGCCGCGACTCAGCCGCGGCGGTGGACCAAACAAGAATGGCCAAGCTGTTCCAGAAGTAGAGGGGGTGGGGCTTAATTGCCGCGCCAGCTGGATGCCCGTGCCGGGCCGGGACGCGCCCAAATGGTCTGGACCCGGACCTGGTTCGGGCCGACTCAGGGGGGGGGGGGTATCGGGCCGGGTCAGACCGGGCCCGAACCCCCAATTTTCGGACAAATCTGTTCAAACGCCATAACATGGGGTATGGACATCCGATCAACGCACCGCCAGTTGTGATGCGATCCTTGATCGAGACGGTCATTTTGGTATATTACACTCAAAGTTTCGGAGAACTTTGGGTACGACCGGGTTTGTTTGAACCCGAAACCAACCGGGCCCGCGGAGCAGAAACACTTATACCTTGAGCTCCGGACGTCCGATTGACGTGCCGACAACATTTTTGGATTCCTCATTATGAGAAGGAACATTTGGAATACTTTCCCTGAGGTTTGAATGCAGTTGGAAATTGGCCGGGTTGGATTGAACCCGAAATCCAACCATGCCCCTGGAACTGAAAAGTTGATAACTTTCAGACCAGACGTCTGTTTGATGAACCTACAGTGGCATTGGTGATCACGTTGAGAAATGGTCCCTATGAGTTTACCCTATGATAATCAGGGGTACAATTGAGATACGGTCGGGTTGGTTCGTACACAAAACAAACCTGGCCCCTCGGACGAAAATGCTCATAACTCACAGACCGGGCGCCCGATTGACGTAATGTCTATTGCGTTGAGACCCCTATGACGAGGCAGTCCATTGAGATACTTCTTCATGGGACTTTGATATACTTGGATTATCAACCTGTAGCTCATGGAGCGGAACCTCCCTGAGATGAGCGTACAGAGTACGAAGACCATGTAGTTGACTGAGACCTAACGATTGCTTGACCGACTCGACTTGGAGTGAGTCGACTAGCCCAGTGGAGGAAGCACTACTATGTTTGGGTGCAGACCCATGGAGGATGGAGCACTACTGTATTTGGGTGCTGACCCACGGTACTCAACAGCAGGAGTACCTCTGCAGGCTATTAGGGGGTGCACTACTGTGTTTGGGTGGCAGACCACGACGGAAAGCACTACTATGTTTGGCTGGCTGACCCGCGGTACTCGATAGGAGGAGCACCTCAGTAGTCTTAGTTTAGTGAGCAGTACCTCTGAGTCGTGACATGATCACTGTACTCATCCGAGACGGATCTTTTCAGCAGTTACAATTTCGATAATGAAAATACTAGTTTGAGATGAGTCTATGAGCTTGTTGTTTACCTCATGATTGAGATGGGTCACATGATAACTTCTGTATATTTATGGGAATATACCTAGGAAGTGGTTATCTTTTGATTTCATAACCTTTGTGTTTCCTCATGATTGAGATGGGTTACTTGATAACTTAGGTATAAGTATGGGCTTATACCAAAGTATGGGTTATCTGTTGAGATCCTTCTTTGTGGTTATCCTTGTTGGATTTAGTGAGGCCTTGAGGGTCTCGGGGTCTCTTCTGAGTATCGTATACCCACCCCTGCATGGGCTATGCCCACACCTCATTGTGTTGGATGCAGACGACGGGCAGCGCTGATAGAGGCTGAGTGTTCGAGGACTGGACGGTACCCGGAGGTGGACTCATGACGAGTCAGTATCCGGAGGTGGACTTCACGACGAGTCTGTACCAGGAGGAGACAGACAGAAGGAAAATCGGACGTGGAGTTCGGAGGAGGTCATCTGTACCTACCCTTCAGGTAGGATCCATGGTGGATGATCGAGGAGCTGCATGTCATCTTCCAGCTCCTTTTCTTTTTTGTTGTACTATACTTTCAGTTGTAGTTGTACCTATCTGTTGGGATTGTATTTACAGCCCCTTGGTACTTTCAACACTTTTGTTACTGTTGTAGTTATTTTTTTCGTCCAGTTGTACTCTGTCGTGTTTTGTTTACTTTTATAAAGGCAATGCCTTCCCAGTTATCGGGATTTACGCATTTGGTGCTAGTCGCCAGCCCCTGGCATATGGAAGGCGGGCTTGGGGTAGTCACGGCATATGCGCCGAGGACGGGTCATGACATGAAATGTAATAAAGTGAAATCTAGTTTAATGAATATATAATATTATATGTATAAGGATAGGATATTATATTCAATTTTTGATGAAAGGATTAGTTGACATTAATGTTTTGTATTTTATTTGGAAAACAATTTAAAAGTCCTAAATTATTACAGTGGATAGTATGTTAATGAAAATTATAGTCATTTGGATTAATAGAAATAGATAATGATAACATTCTTTAGAATATACTAATGTTTATCCCCATTATAAAATTGATTATTATGATTGTATTAACAAGTTAACATTGGCCTTTTTTACTAAATAGATTTTTCCGATTATAACCAATGTGAAAGAAGATTTAAAGGAATAATTAGTGGTTGTATGAATTGCAAACCAAATGAAATGGGATATATTGTGAAAGAACATGTAGTATTCTTATATAGCTATGAGAAGTTAAAATTAACATAATCCAATGTGATATTCTCATATCATCAAATAAAAGCTATAGAAATATATGTTAAAATTTAGTCTATAATGATCATAAAATTAAAAGTATTAAGTAAATTATGTTTCCAGAATGTGTGATGAAGCACATAGGAAAATATAATTAAATAATTGGAATATTATTTTTTATGGTAATGGATTGTATAAATCAATCTTGTGGGATGGAAAATTTAAAGTGTTTAGTTTACACCATGAGTGGGAATACATTTATTCCCAATGAATATAGTTAATATTTTAAATATTGAGAGTATGTACATAATGAAAATGTATTTCTAAGGTGGATGATTAGGAATATGATCATTTTGACCATGTATATAAATGTTTATGAATTCTAAATTCTATTTTTTGAAGACGAGGAAACTGAAAATAAAACATAGAAGATGAGAATTATATCTTGGATTTTATTTTCACATAATTGTACCTTATAAATTAAATCGTATGATTCTTAGTAGGTATAAAGTATTAAGAAAAATATATAAAACAATGGTTAATGGATTATAGATAACATTACATGATTAAGATCTATACATTTACTTATTCATGCGTAATTATATAATGGTGTATTTAAGAATGATCATATGTTAAATTTCATAAAAATACATTTTTGAGGTTTTTTATAGGAAATTGTTAGGAGACATTTATTGAGTTTTGGGTGGTTTTTTTCCAAATATATAAATTTTATGACTATAATTTGAAACTATTATTTGGGGGTAATACTCTTTTTATTTGGTGGACTTGAGTTTAGACATATTTGTAACGTGGAGTGTTTACATGATCTTTGATTAGTAAAGTTATTTTTTGGAATTTTCACCATATTTCATCGAACATTATAAAAATGATATTACTATAGTTTAAAAAAATTGACAATCTAGAGAATGAGTATCAAATCGTCCCATCTTTCCATGTCGAGATGATTTACCCCAAAATTGAAGGGTAATAAGGGTGCATCACCTTCCAATGGCCTATATGATTTACTAGTTAGTATGACATGCTTTTTAAAATAATTTTGATTTTGGGAAAATATGTTTTATTTTATATATTAATGTGGTATTTAAAATTATATTAGGTATTTAGTTACTGTTGTTATTTTAGAAGAAGTTCACTATTTTGGGAACATTATAGGAATATAGTAAACTAAAAATTATGGAATTTTATTTCAGGATTAAATTTTGAATTATAATTTGGATGAAGTTATTATTTGCATTTCAATTTATAGTGAATCATGCAATTTTTTTCATGAATATCATATCTTATGGTTTTTATGAATATGTCACGTACATTTCTATTATGAAACATTGAGAGTAAATGAATAGATTTAGAGAAAACTATAGGATGAATATGTGATAAAATCATTCTAATATTTAAGATTCAGTATTATTTAAGAAAATATTGTATAATTATATGGATGATTATTTATAAAATTATTTAGTTTCATCATTGGATATTAATATTTAATTATGCAAATTAAAGTGGATTTCATTATTCAATGGTTTATTAATTTCATGAATTACAATAACATGTACTATAAATTATGGTTTTTCTTAATTTAACAAAATTGGAGGGATAACTCTTTATTATTTTATGTATTATTTTTTCTATTAGAAATTTAATTTAGTTATTTTGGAATCAATAAGTACATCGTGAATACTCATTATTTGGTGAAAGAGATGAGATTATTATAAAAATTAATTAAATGGTTCATTTATTCATGTCAAAAAAGAATATTTTACACATGTTATTAATTTATTTGGTATGTAAATTCCTCAAATATTTGAAAAATGAAATTGAAATATAAATGTTACTCTATTAGTTAAATTTTGGGTAAATTTATGGTAGTTTTCATATATATTTGGTTCAAAGTATTGTAATTGTTGACTATTTCATGCTAATTCACATTCTTGTTAACAGTGATCTCTACATCTATCCATAATTTTTTAGAAATTAATCTTTTTCTCCATATCCTTATTTTAGTATCTCAGTGAATTTTTCATTATTGTGATCATATTTATGTGTCATTATAGATGACCTTATTACTTCACTTACACTATTAGCAAGAGAATAAATTTTTACCCCCTATTACGACGTGTGTTTGCGCAAAAGAATTTTCAAATTTCCTATAGCTACCTACATAGAAAAAGATTAAATTATAAGATCTAAATATATTAGATTATTGAGGGGAGAATTTAATATAATGATATTTTAAATGTATTACATTATGATCAATAATTTTCATGAAACGTTACAATGGGATTAAAAATTAATGAAATATTATTATTTAAATGTGACTGTTATTATCCAAAAATTGAATTTAATGGAATTAATACGATTAAAAAATTATAATATATATATATCCAAATATTTTTTTATTAATTATTATTAAATAATCAATCATGTTTTAGTGAATTCATTTTATTCATCAATAATACATTTTATAAAAAAATGATTTAAATATAATTTTGCATCAAAATAATATAATTAAAGTTTACATATTTTGGGGAATCTATTTTATTAAATTAAGAAAATTTTTAAAATCATATAATAAATATTAGATTATTGAAAAAAAATTATAAATTTTTAAAATGTTTTTTTATAGTTAAAAGTGAAAAAGATAAATTTTTGTTACAAATTTTATTCTCTTTTAATGTATTTATAAAGTAATATAATTTGACATTATTATTTCAAAATTTAAATAAAATATTTTTATTAAAAAAATCCATGAATTTTCATTGAGATATATTTGAATCTATAATTCAGTATTAATTTTTATTATTATTATATAATCCATTTTTTCTAAAACACTTTTTTATTCACATTTGGATGGTTTAATTTTAAAATAAAATTTGGAGCATAAGTGTTTGGAATTTCTAATTTTTTGTCCATATTATCAATCACTAGTTCTAAATCTATTAAATAAGACACTATTATTTTTAGTCAATATGAATATTAAACATATTGATTTTATAACCATCGTATAGGAGAAATCAGTTAATTAATGTTAAAAAAATTTATAATGACTAAAAATGACCTTAAGACTAGCCTAAATTTTATTATATGTTTATATCTCTTATATATTCATCCAATGGTATAACATTTTTATTTTTTCCAACTTTTTTGTGATTATTACCACTATAATATTTCATGTATGGGAATATAAATAATCTCACACTCTTTTTATTAATAACTATACTATTTTTGACACAAGGAAAACTAGAAGATATGTTCATTTGTATCTATTATATTGAATCCAAAATAATTTAACATTATTATGGTAATTTATTTTTAATATTAATTAAATAAATAATTACAATAAAATTTTACACAACACTTACCCAGTAATTATTAAATTAAGAGGTACATAAAATAAATGATAATAATAATATGAAAATTAGTATATTTTTAATCAATTATTGCTATAAAATAATTTTACTGAGAACCCTAACATTTTAATTATTTATTTGAAGATTTTATTCAAATTTAATTACAGATATTGATGTTCTAAAAGTCAAGGTAAATGAATAGTTCAGTAGTTATGTTCTTATTATTTAATGAATATAATATTTTATAAAATAATATTAAATACCTAAAAATGATATTATTCTCATATTTTTGAGATTTTTTTTATAATATAAAAAATTTTCTATCTCTGGTCTATTTTTCTATTTATTGAAATTATCTGGACCCAAATAGAGTAAAAAACCATGTTATCAAGGAAAATGTGAAATGTCTTAATATGGGATAGAAAACAAAAGTTTAGATATATAATACTTATCCAATATTTATTGGATTAAATTAAATAAACTAATAGTCATATTAGATTCAAATATTATAACTTTTTATAACTTTTAATCTTAATTAATTTATAATAATTTAATATTTCCATAAATTCTAATAGTTCCCACTAATCTCTTATAAAAGAGAACCGCTACTCATCTAATCACAAATTAAAAACATTTAAATCTGTCCTGATCTGTAAAAATCTATTCATGAAATCCCACATAAATTTTTTGTGGATTTATTTTATGAATAATTCAAATATTGAGGTCTTAAGCTGTAATGAAAAGGTGGTCTTCTAAAGAAGAAGTATAGTTCTTAACAGATCATTTTTCAAATTTTAAAACACCATAATAAAATATTCACAATAAATTTTGACAGGTATCGTCAATATGATACATTTGCTACGATTTTAATGATTTATTTGAATGACATATATCTATCTCCAACAGCCATACAATGGGAAACAAATCTATCTTTTTTGGGCATGGTGGACTGCCACCTCACAGACTGATGTAATTAATTTTTCATCAACCCTATAAATAATATTTATACTGATAGTATACATACATATATATATGATACACATTAAATATTTATCATTATTAATATATTATATATGATTTAATTTCATTCATTTCATTAAATGATAAATGATAAATTCATTCGTGCATTAGTGTGTGCTTCCACTTCCATTAAGCTCGGTGATTCATTTTCCATCATAAAATCACATTCATAATATATATATCTATATATATTTAATTAATATGCTATTTTTATATTATTATAATTTTATTATTCTTATCTTATTTTCATAATAAATTTTCAAAAAAGGAAATGTTACTCATGAGTATGTACGCCCCACTCTCTCCATTATTTTATCATAGTATATTTTTCAAATCCATATCTTATTAAAGGTTATATAATTATAAAAAATGTATAAATTTGAAAAATATTTCATTATTATTAAAATTGATAAGGTGAGGAAAAACGCACATAGAACATAGCCATCTTATAAGAACCATTTTGGGCAGATGAATCAAATATCATTAAATCCTCTAGTATAAAGGGAAATGATTATGTTAATGTACATGACATGTTAATAAGTAAAATAAAGGTAAAAATAAATATGTAAAAGGTTCTTAATAATGTCAATAATTTAAATAATTTTATTATATAAAATGATAAGGAATTAACTTAATGATTCTATCTCACGATAATGTACATAAAAAAGATCATGTTTTCTGTTTCATTAAAAACACCATTTTTCTTCCAATTCCATATTAATACTATTTTCCTGTGGATGTAAAATAGTAATTATTTAAAAAAATTGGTTTCATTTCAAATTATTACATTGGATTTCAAAATGAATAATTTTATAGAATGTTTTGTTGTTATCCATATAAAAAACAAGAATGTTTTATTTTAACAGAAAAAATGATAATGAATTTTCCTACATTCATTACCTTTATTTTATTTTTTTGATTCCATTAAAATAATTAATTTTTTATTCAATGAAATACAATTATTTCACGTGTTTTAGTTTTTTTTCTCATAAATGGTTTTAAAATGAAATAGATATTTGAATATCTAGAAATGATCTTTATGGGTATAAAGAATATTTTTATAAGTGTATTTTCATAAACTAAATTATTTTTTGTGTTGTTATTCTGTAATAATTAATGTGAATGGTTATAATAGTGGATTCTTCTATTATAATTAAATGAAAACAGATGCATCATAAACTAAGGATGGTGTTGATGTGATAAACCCATGATGTATGGGTCTGTGATATCCCTCCACTACATTGGGTATGGATGTAGGTTGTCTTCTAGTTCCCAATGTCATTGAATTTTTAAAAATTTATATGGAATTGAATATCATGTGTAACCATCATGTTTTATATATGATATCTATGTATTTTCATGTTAATAATATTATAAATAAATGAAATATAATGAAATTATGTTTAGTATAAATAATAGGAATATTTTTATGGCCAACAAGTATAACATTGTTAAAATGTTATTATGATGTTTTCTTGTTCTCAATTAAACCATTATGAGGTTCCTTTTTAATTACGATTTATAATGAAATGATTTATGAAAATAGTTGGGTATATAATGTGATATATTGGGTAAAAATTTCTTATTATGTACAGAGTAATTATATTGATGAAGGAAATTTTATATAAGTACTGATGGAAAAATAATTTCTTCATTTCATTATTTGTCACATAAAGGTACTTTTGTGTTCATTAGATGTTTTAAAATAATTTCATTGGATTCTAACGTTGAGTAGGGAAAAGGATCTCATAATGACAAATATTTTGAAGATATTTCATGAAAAGAAAGCTTGTTTGTTTTTAAAATATTTGTTTTATTATATAAATGGATACTAAATATACAATAAAACTTTGTATTATATATGTATTTATAATGAATAAAAAAATTATTTTTGGTACTTTAATATTGGGAATTATATTTTAAATTGACTTTAATATGTAATGTATAATGATTGGTACTTACTCTAATTATTATGTCAAATTTTCTATACTGGAAGCTGGATTCCTTCATGATTCCTTCTATTCATGGATAATAGTGAATCTAGTAAATATATATTTCTATATTCCTCATTTTTATGAAATATTTGTATCCACAGTGAATATATTTTTCACTTAATAGTTTTTTATAATGGTACTTTGGAATAATTATTGGTGAATTCTCTTTTCTCGTATTTAGTTTATTTGTAAAAAACTATTTCAACACTTTTTTTTTTGTTTAGATTCATTATATATATATCCAAATAATTTTTTTGTGGTCTAGGAAATAAAATACCATATTTATGAATCTTATTATGAGAATCATCAAGTAAAAAAACAATCCACATATTTGTTTTAATGTATAAATAAAAAAATATATGATGTTATACTCATCAAACATCATGATATTTTTGTTTTTCCTTGAAAGTCCATCACAACAACAATCAATGGGTAGAACCCACCAGTCACATTATTGATTACTATTAATGTGGATAGAGATACCAATAGTGTTCCATGTATTGTAAGATATGGATATATTTTTTGAACTGGTAGGGGTCATTTAAATTGATGATTTCAATATTTCCTCAACATCTTTATGGACATTGAATTAAAAGATCATGTTTATATTCATTTCCCCAACTATGATAAAAACTTTTGATTGGGATACCTATAGATTGAAGTTGATTCAGTATTTCCGTTTACACTTATTTTTAATCAAAAAAGGAAATTAATTTGGAAAATAAATAATGAATCAATTTTCCCCCTATATTTAAATGATTCATTTTGAGGATACAAATATATATAGGGAGGTTAACACATTGGATGATTACTTTTTGCAACCTGATTTTGAGGATTCATTATCCCTCTATCCTCTTTCCCTAAATGATTCTTTTTATCTTGTTAATCTGTCTAATGTAATGGGTGATATGTAAACTAATTGTTTTCATTATTTTTTCCACTAATTATTTTTATTAATAAAATTTGATTGGAATAGGCCGTTGGCCCACCTCCCAGGCCATCTGGGATTATTATAATTATTCATGTTACTGTTGTTTTTTGTTCCATTTTTATTATTATTAGTTACTTTATTCCTTGAGTTCTATGATATTTACGATCCAATTGTGATACCATATCTGTATAGGGTTTTTTAGAATTCATTATGTTCCAAAATAACAATTTCTTTGATTAACTAGATCGGATAAGGTTCAAAGAATCATATCATTTGGGGAAAACCTTGTGAAATAAATTTGATGAAAATAAGAATATTTGTCATGGTATTGAATCTATTAGGTATGTAAATATATGAAACAACTATTTTCATAATAATTCCACTTCTCGGTGACTTTACAAAAGGGATAACATGTTTTATATTGTTTCTAATCAGGCATAGATTAAGGATATGCATTTTATTTGTAATATTTCAATCATCACAATACAAATATTTTTGAATAGATGTATTTTATGGATTAAAGATGTCCTAATCCACCACTTATAGTCCAATTGGGACATATCATATTTGAGATACATAAATATTGGTAACATATTTTTCCCCTAATTATTTTCTGAAAAATAATTTAAGTGAATGGGATTAGGTCATGTCCCTAATAGAAAATATCCCCATTTTTTTACTTTTAACAACTAGTATTTTTCATTTTAATATTTTCAGGTTATGAACATTCCCATAAAATTTTGGTTTATAATTATTTTTCATAAATTCATTCTTTTTCAACCCCATGTTTTAAATGGTATTGAAACATCCATTATAATATTAATTATAATGGATTAAGAAACATACAGAGATCAATTTCATTAATTTTATAGGATAGTAGTTGACAATGAATTTAGTTTCATGCTAATTGATAAGGTTGTGTTATCCACTGTAGAGGAATATATTTACATCCAAAATAAAAATATGAATAAACCAATTATTTATTTAATTTTTAAGTATATAAGGAATTATGAATATAGTTGTTCTATAGATATTGTTTTTCCAATATGTTTTTTGAATGGTAAATGGGATAGGAATTATATTAGATGAAATTAAATTATTTCAAGGATTATAATCTAAATCCTAAATTATGTGATATCCTATAATGTAATCTAGTAGTTTAATATTATTCTCACATTTGGGAATTATTATTATAAAAGAAACCTTACTATATCCAGGGAGGGTTCCAATTCGAGGGGAGATACATTTGAAAGAACCATATCCTATTCAAACATATCATCTACATAAAAAATATGGTTTTTATAGTATAATAATATAATGAAAATGGGAAATGTCAAGTTTTTGGCTCTAACATCTTTCCCTTTATGTAAATTTTAGATGAAAAAATTTAAATGATAGATTTTTTTCCACTAGAGGATATATTACTACAGGATTGACTCAATTATATTTTTAATAGATGCCTAATAATAATAACAACTTGTAAAAAGAAGGATATAATGGCAAATATGGGATAGGGAAGACTATTAAGGGTTAGAGAAGAGGTCAGTGCAACCCTAATCAAGGAGTTCATAGACACTTTTAAATTTTTTTGAACTCATTCTTACGATTAATGTTTTATGAGATATATAATTTATTTTATGCTTTTTTATTTTTATTATTTATTAAATATCTTTAATTTCATTCATGTTACAAAAAACTGTGATGGTTTTTAATATAAAAATCTTTTGGGGATGTTAGATATCTACAAATATATTTTTTTAGTAAACTACACATTATGAATTTCAATATTTTATTTTTCCTTAAGAATATATTAGATGAATAATGGGTAAATAATGTAACACTTTTTTAGCTATTTTTTTCATTTTTGGTAGATGATCATTTAGAGTGTTTTCCCCTAGTTTTTTAAAATTTTCATTTGGATTTCAATGGGTATTATTGGATTTTTTTCTTTAGTATGAATCAATGTGTTGGGATATATTCCTTCATATAGGATTTAATGCTTCTTATGAAAATAAAGTCTTCACCCAATCTAAGTGAGTTACTTCCAACAAGAATAATGATTATGCCTTTGGCGGGTTCTTTGATTATTTTAGTGATATAGGATTTTCTTTACTATGGATTTTATGGAGGGAACAATGGTTTCTGAATTTCAATAATTAGTTGATATTTTTTCATAGATATTTATTATGTTTTTCAATCTGAAAAAATTTCATCATTTTATATATGGATTTTATGTGTGACATTTTATACATGTGTTTTAATATTTTATTGATTTCACTTAGATGGAGAACCAATTTCATACCACTAATATTCACATTTCATTGTCATATGATTATTTTGTAATCACCCCACCATTAAATTTTATTATTATTATCTTTAATCGACCAATTTAATTATATTTGATCATTATTTTCATCGTGGTAGGTACAATTTGATTAAAATTTTATTTAAGGATTATAATAATCATTTTTTGTTCATGTAAATCTTGTATGATATATATTTCTATGATGAGGGTTCTAATAGAGCTCCAGACCATGTCTACATATTGAGTACCACCAACCCCACCAATCATTCTAGTCATCTATCAATTATATTTTTTTATTATTTATATATTCAAAATAGATATTTTTATAATCCATCCTCTAAAAGGGAAAAAACTATATTAGAAAACTCTTGAGACATTGGCTACTTTGTTTTTATGGATGTTGAGATTTTTAAAATATTTCAATCCTAAATCTCGATTAAGAATAGGGATTAAAAAATCATACTATAATATTTTTCGAAATATTTATTTGAACATTTTATTCTATATTCTATTATTAGAAATCATCACGTGAATGGTTATAAATTTTTTCAGTATAATCTATATCAACCCCATCTATAATGAAAAATGTGGATATAGAAAGTAATGATGGTACTGGACCGAACAAACTTCAACATTTCTCATCTTTACATGGATATACCTAATTATAGGGTGTCTAATAATGTTATAAATAGAATTTTTATATACAAAATTATTAATCTAGCTATTTTTGGGATATAAATACTTACCCTACACAGTTTAATGATTCCAATTAGAATGTGTGGACCAACCATCTAATGAGCATGATTTTAATTTGTGTCAGAATGAACTCATTGATCTTGTTTAAAATTTCCAAAATATATCCATATCTCATGATATAAGTAAATATTATATTTATTTAGGTGATTGTATGTGGAATAATTCTATGGATGATTTATATGGATTATCACTACTCTACCAAAAAAACATTAAAACACAATGAATACTCAATCATGAATAGTAAAATGGTTACGTTGTATTATGAAATACATATAGAGTAGGGTTTTTACATGGATAATATAAGATATATATATATATATTTCATTATTATTGGTGTAATGTAATATCACCTAAATACCATGGACACTATGAATAACCCAATAATGCTCATGTTTTTAAAAAGGGTCTCACTAAAGTGATATAAAAATGTATTTATAATCATGATAAAATTGCATTCCAAAAATACTCTATGGGTGGAAATAGTTTTTATGGTTTAATACATACGATAAAAGAGATTATTTCTAAAATTGAATTAGATTTTGAATAGGATTTGGATGTTAATTTTCTTAACATTCATTAATAAAGATTCCACATGTAAATAATGTTCTTCTTTGTTCATGGTTTTTATTATTTTTTGAACTACATTGTTTTTTCAAGTATCATATAATATACTAGTGTTTTGTGGGATAAAAAATATATTTTATATAAATTGTTTTTTGGAATGATCATTAAATACATTATCTTTATTGGGGGGAGATCATTCACAACAATTTCAAATAAGAATTTCAATATTAGAAAGGTTTATATTAGATGTGTATATTTCTTAATGTTATTATTTATTTTTTCATCTTCGAATAAATATTATTGTATGAAAATAAATATAATACCTTTCATTCCAAAGGAGCATTGGAATTGGATGAATGGACAAATGAATTTCACATAGGAGTTTGGGGGAGTATATTAGAATATTTAAGAGTCTGATGTTAAGAAATTAATGTTGTCATTACATCATCTCTATTTTTTTCTTCTTAGGTAATATTTTAGGTTCTGAAATATTATCTTTTATAATTCAGTGTTTCTGACCACTAGTATGGTGGCATGGAATTATTGTACCAATAGTGCATGAAGGATCACTCTATATCATCGGTGATACTAATATAATGTGTATCTAATTGCATATTGTTACTATAAAAAATAACTAGTTTTCCTAACTACATTTATCAACATTTTTATTACATTATATATAGGATAAATTATTTTTGATAGAGTAATTTTAATTTTATTTCATTTCAACTAAGATTGTTGATTAGTAAATTTAGATCTTTGAATCAAAGAATGGTATTTTGAGTTACTTATCATGAAATTTCAATTTTTACCATTGAGTTATTTGTTGGTGAAAATACGTATCAAATATTCTAATAAGTTTCTACCATGTTTATTTTAATAAAATTAATGTGTATGAGAAAGGGTTTCAATATACACTACGATTAATTTATTGTAATGATTATTATTATTACTATTAATAATATAATTATTCTTGTTTTTTTATTTCACTTTTGTGTTT
Organism: Viscum album; assembly: GCA_963277665.1. Taxonomy (NCBI): domain Eukaryota; kingdom Viridiplantae; phylum Streptophyta; class Magnoliopsida; order Santalales; family Viscaceae; genus Viscum; species Viscum album. The sequence continues at coordinate 902,849,227 of OY728164.1, forward strand.
GTTGTTACCATTATAATTTTACATATACTAGGAGTTTAGGATCTCTACATCTTATCCATTCCTATATCTATTTTGAGATGATCTAGGGTTCTTCGACATTGATGGCTTCAAATCTTACTATATTAAAATTGCAAGAGGATGAAGGATATAACTCATGTAATCTAGATACTCTAGCTTAAATATGTATCTCTTATTTTTATTTTTGTCAAAATATTCATGTATCCCGTAAAATATTTAATTTTGTTAGTAGATGGCTCTTTTTGATCATTTGAGGACCCCAACATATCACCAATCATGACTCCCAATTTAATGGTAATGATGATGTGGGGGAATTGTCTGGTTACATGAGATATAATGGAGATAAATTTATTTGGACATTACAATTCAAAAAATTAATCAAATTCTTGATTGAATGACACCTTGATGAAAGAGGGGCATGTGGGATCTTTCAATATGAATCAAATTTGTTACACCCATAACATAGAAATCCCATTTGGTTCCAAAAATTAAAACATTGTATATTCTAAGGATGTATTTTGATACATTGTGGTTGAATGTCCCTAAATGTGACCAATGGATTTTGTTTAGAATAATAATACCATCATGAACATAACCATCGATACAATTCATATTGAATCTAGTATATCTGCTTAGAATACCATAAACAATAGAGACAAAAATTTCATTAATGCTCGCCATCTAACCAATACAAATTAGCTAAATGAGTGTAAAAAATACATTATCACTCATTAACCTTTTCAATATATTGTGAATAGGATGCGAAATGTTGAATTTAGGAATGTTCGTATAGAATCTATGTCAACTGATTATTATAGAATTACTATTATAGGTTGTCGATTATTCCAAAATGTTTTTAAATTTTAATTTTTTATGTCTATGGAATTGGGTTATTGTTTTTCAATTTTTTACAGGTGTTCCTAGTAATGAATATTGAGACACCCATTAAAAACCCTTAAATATGGATAACTATAAAACCAACTGTTTTATTAAAATGTTAGGAATGAGAAAGTTTTTCTAGGACCTAAAATATTAATGCGAAATGGACTCAATAGTTGGGGTTTATATCAAGATGGATAAGTTAACTGAAAAGAATAGTTATAGTAATTTTTATTATTGGTTAGTGGTAGTGTACCATACATCCCCTCTCATTATAATATTTTATTTATTTGTAGATAAGAAAATATCTTATTTGATTTTAGATTATGAAAACTACATGATTATTGTAATAGTTTTAACAATATTGGGATATATTCTGAAAAATTCAATATAAAATTAATTTGTAAATCTAATGGATAAATGATCCCACAACTAAGAGATATAGGGAAGGGATAGGACCCTGAACCTTCATAGACAGTGAGACACATATAAAATAGAGACATATGGAAATAACATTTTATGATATATAAACACATGGAGTTTTACATGATGGTGATTTTATATTGGATTTTCAATAATAAGACTATTAAAGTGGTTATTATAACGATCACACCAATAATAGGGATGAAAAGGATGAGAATAATTATAATGAATGGAATTTTTCCTAACAATATAGAATATATAATGATATGGATAAATTATCACTATTTATGGAAATGATAATGATGATGGAACTATCACTATGTAGTCATGGTCCTCTGATATTTAACCAAAACTAGATAATAGCAGCCTCTATTAATAAATAGCCCTTAATTATAATAGTGGATTAAAATACATTGAGGGAAATTATCTTCCTAAACCAAGGGTGTTCGTGAAATATAACGGTGTATGGAATCTCCACTCTGTACCCACTAGAACATATTGATCAATTCTAGTTGACAATGAATCTACCAAAAACCCAATAAGTTGGATTCTATTTATTTACCAACTAGTTTCATAACACAATTTAGTATCTAGTCCAAGCTAGAGTTGGTGAGAAACTACATGTGGTATTTTATATAGAATAATTTAATAAATATAACCTCATTTCATGAATTATTAAACATGTTATAGACATTGGATTCCCATAGGGAGATGATATGGTTTTACAATTTGACTCTAGCATTACTCTAAATAGTATTTTTCAACATAAAAATATTGGATTTATAGGATGAATCTAGTATCACTATTAATACAATTTATGTTCCTAAAAATAAGAATACTAATTATTTAATTGACCAAGTGGAAAAATATATATTGTATGGGGGAACATATATGGCCTATGGAAAACCTAGTATATCTGCTAACAAGGATGCTTTTTTGAAATAAGATTACCACCATGTAGTAGTATAAACCGAAAGCTTCATGTGTGGATGATAATGTTGAATGAGAGGATCTATAATGGAAAATCAATTAATCATGTCCCAAGGATCTAATAATGCATTTAGCAAAAAAAATCTATATTTTTTGGCCATGAAACACTAAACACTACCTCAAAAAATGGAGTAAATATTTTATTACCCCTTTATGAGGATTATAATATGTTCTTTCATAGACCATATGACTATAACATAAATGTATCTCATGGAAGTAATTTAACACTTAATATACATCATCATGACCTTAATATGGGAAATTTTATTGGTAAGGAAATGTAGATTCCCCCATTATATATAAAACCTAATATTTGTAATACTTATAGAAATATGGTCAATTGGGGAATGAAATGGTAAATTATGGGGGTCATGGAACTCTACAATTCCTCCTATAGAATTCTATAATTAACTAATTATCCTAGGTGATGATGAAACCTGTAATAAGATATATAATTTTTTTTAACTCATTTAACATCTTATGGTGATAATTCTTTGAAAAATATTAAATAATAGAGTAGAGTTTGCTAAGAGATCCTAGAGACCACAAAAAATATAGACTCTAAGACAAAGGATGCTTGATATATTGTATAATGTATTTCCAATTTTGTATCTTCATTTGGATAATAAAAACGTTTTGTGTTCAGATGAATTTTATGGATCTTGTACATTCCTAGTCACTTATTGTATTAATTTTTTCACCAATATAGTCAATTAATTTTCCCTAATTTTTATATTTTATTTCAATAATGGTGTGATGTGTTTAGTAATACCAAAATCATGCTTTTAGCTAATTTTTGTAATATCATTATATTTAAAATTATTATTATTATTATTATTATTATTCTTGTTGTTGTTGTGGCAATGTTGGGGTATTTTATAAGGGGTAAATTCACCATATAATTCTATATCATACATGTATTTAAATATTAAATGACTCCTTTGTGTGGTTGTATGGGTGTGGGGGGGGGGGTTAAAGGCTATTTATGGATAGAATTTGATGTTCCTTGTAGTATAAGGCCAATAATAAATAATTGAATATGTGTTATGGGGGGAATGTTCCTTGGTCCATTTGTCCATGATGAAGGTGAATTTGGTCCATCAAATTTTTTTCATTTGGAATAAAAAAAATTAATGGAACAATAGTAGATTATGTCAACTATTGGTGGGTGTGAGGCCATCCCTTATTGAACTAGAGGGTATGAGTTGTTTCCTTTTCTTTTGTACACCAATAAATTAATTAATTATTATTATCATCAATGTTTTGTTAATATTAAATTTTATTGTGGATTTCATAATGTGTAATGTCACATATTAATTTTAAATATTACCATAGTTCAAAACCATGAATCCAGACTTAGTGAGGGATTACATTTCCATTTATGGACAATGGTGTAGGAAATGATTCATGAAAGGTTGTAGAACAATGTAGTCATTAACACATTATATGCGATAAGTTGCGGACTTTGGGTTATAATGAAGGGGTCTTCAAGATAATAAATGGTGGACCTTCTTATTTTATAATTTTAATGGGAAAAATAATTAATGGGTCAACACTTGGATGGGGTGTGGTATGTTTTTCAATTATTGGGTAGAAATATAACACTTTTTCTATTTTCATATCTTTTTTATAAATTTTTTAACTAGTAATAGGGAAATGGGTTTTCAAGGTGAGGGAAAGAATTTCATATCTTGGTCACCTCATGATTGTGATGCTGGGGATATTAATTGTCATTGAACTATTGTACACTATTATACCTAAAGGACCTATTCATGGAATTAAAATTTCATATTCATATTTTTAAGTGATTCTAGATTTACTAGGCCTCCTGAGGCTACTATATTAAATATTATAATTACAGAAGCATGGGTTATGAGTTAAATATAAAAATCCTCTACAAATACAACCTTATTAGTATTATTCATATTCGCATCAACATCATCAACATCCTCATTTTTATGTTTCAAGTGGGTGATGTGTGGGGTCAGGGTCACAAGATCAAGTCATATCCTTCGGAATTTCTCATTCTAAACTAAAAATTCCAACAAAAATTTATTTATTTATTTCTTATTATTTCTTTCTTATAATTTTATATACATATGGGTCTTTCATAAATAATAAATTCATATATATCTTCAACATTTGTCGAATGTTATAATCTAGAAATCCACCCTTAGCAGATATTTTTACGTTAGTTATGACCGATGATGCATGGATAATAGATGAATGGGTGAAGACACAAGTTCATTCTGAAAAAATAGAGGATGTTGGAAGGGTTCATTTGTTCTATAATAAATAACCCTCCTGGACATTAAATATTGGTCTTTTATCCAAAAAAAATCGAATGGACTAACTATGGAACTGGAATACCATTAAAGTTGTGTGATTTGCCTTTTCTATAATGTAGTGTTTGAATTGTTTTGTTTCTTGTAACTTCAAATCCCATAAATTATTATTATTATTATTATTAAAATAATAATCATTTTTATGTTTTTTTGGTTTTTTATTTTTTGTTATTATTATAATTATGGTACATGTTTTTGCTCTAAATCATTGGGGTTAGGTGTTCAACCCTTGGTGGCCCCTAGTACATGGGGGATTTTTTTGTCAAACTGAATTTGGAAATATAGTTGGGGTACTGATTGAGTACTATTCATTGATGAAACCATTGGATTTTTTTATCCTACATACAAGGATTAAGTGGCCTTTGGGGAATTAATTTTTGATACTCCACATTATTAAATTTATAATAACTTGGTTTTTTGTTGTTCAAAACACAAAGATGGAATGGCCTATTTTTTATACACATGGATTTGTGCATTGTTTCCATTTTATATTACTACTTGGATTTTAATAAATTAATGAATATGAAAAAAATTAGCATTTTTATTTTTATTATCATCACTGTTATTATATATTCCAGGGATCTCATGGGTTTTAATGTTTCCTCGTAATCCTACATCAGACCAGGGTCTGAATTATAATAGCACACGTTGGTAATTTGTAGTGAAATTTATGGTTTATGATGAACGTAGGGTTACATACCTAAGTACACACTTAATAGTGAAAATATGAAGTTGGTAGGGGTATTGGTTTGGAATGAAGGTGTCTTTGGGACATAAAATTTTTGGTCTTTTGGAATTAATTATTGTAATAGGCTTTCAATTGAATGGTTCATCCCTTGGGGGGTAGATATTCTTTTATGTCACATTGGTGGGTTTTTTTTTATTTTCATTTTACATCAATTTCCATAATAAATTATTATCATTATTATTAAAATTATTATTACTTCTATATCCATAAATAATAATACTATTGTAGTAGGGGTCTTACAATTCTTGTAATGTCACTACATAATTATGTGTCAGACCGGTCGTTGAAACCTAGTGTCCACTATATGGTAGAATATGTTCTATATTTTTATAATTTAAAAGTTACCACACACTATAATAATAGATAATAAGGCATAAAAATAATGGTAATAACGATGTCATAGGTTCATTAAGGTGGATACCATGGTGTGAGAGATGGTTGAGGTATCATTGAAACATGAACGCATCGCTAGGTGGGAAGCTCAAAGGAATGATGGATATGTCAGAACCTATCATTTTTTGTTTTATCTAATAGTATATTTGATCTTGGGTGGAGAATGTTTCTTCATCATGTTGATCAGTATTGTGAGAACAGTCAGATGAAACAACACAACTATGAAGGCTGTGTGGCACGACACCACATAGGAATCATTGGGTGTGCATTTGGAAAGAGATATCTGTTTTTTGGGATCGATTATCTAACCCTATTCACGGGGTATATTTTATGTGGTTTGGAGGGGTACCCCACTATGGTGGGATGGGGGTTTCATAATGTGTTGATTATTAAAATGGTGGAGACATTTTATCCCATATTGGGATACAATGTGATACATATTGTTTAGAATTACGTGATTTGATACTAGTTAAATTGTATGAGGTAGATTTATCCAATATTACTTCATGTAATATATATCATTGTTCATTTGGAGACATAGAGTTGTGACATTATCCCATATAAAAAATACTAATTCATATAATTGTAATTAAAAATAGCACATTTGTGTGATTTCCAATTATTTGTGGGAGGGATTATTACTTTTCCACTATATTTCTAGGTTACATGTCTATTTTCCATTTGTAAACTCGCTGCCTAATTTATTATTAGTAATATTATTATTATTATAAATAATCATGGGGTTGGTTCTAAAAATTCATGGTTCATGGGATTTCATAATTTTATAGTTTTTATTAGCATTATAATTCATTATGTTATATTTTTTTATATGTAATGAGGATATGAATAATATGATTCTAAGATGTTTTATGCCCACCTTTAATGAATTTATGAACATCCTTACAACTAGATCGGTATACATAAAAATTTCTACATCCCACCATATAAATTTTAGCATATTTATATTATTTGGAAGAATATTATCCTAACTTATGATCTTTTATATATAGATGGAATTATCTTTATATTAGTCTTCATATATCATATAACATTATAGAGAAAAAATGATAATGTTTTTCTCCATTTTTATCATTAAATTTTTTTTTATATTTTTTTATTTAATTAGTTTCTTTGTGAAAAAAAATATAGGAGATGGTGTGTATTATTTCATGTGTTTGGTTATGGGTCTCTTTTTATGGGTTATAAAATTTATAACCTCTTCAGTGTGGCAATGTCTAGGTTATTTTTCATATCAATGACTATGAACGTAATTCACATTGATGTTTTTACGATGATACAATTGAGGATATGATCCTTCATTCCCACATATATATATATATATATATAAATATGGAATCTTAATTAAAAAATCATTCTATGAATAATTTTGAAAATGAGTTTTGGGAAACAATGATGAGTAGGGGGAAGATGAAACATGTAATTATTATAGTCTTTGACCAAGGAAAATAAATTGATGATTTTTAGGAAATTAAAATTATGATAAAATTTATGCTAACAATTATTATGAGTAATTATCATGTGTTTTATCATATTATGAATGAAATTGGTATCTGAAGGAATATTTTTTTAAAGAACAAGTATGGAGAAATGGAATAAAATAAAATTTGATTCAATAAATAATCCACCTATCATAGAAAATAAAATTAATAACCATAACATTATTTATTCCTCCATAATCCTATGAGAACAATATTTATTGGTAAAAATCCTCGGTGAATGGATCCCTAGGTATTTATAGTTCGGTGTCAAAGGAGATATAAATTAAAAAATATATATTTTTTGGAATGTTTTATGCAATAGATAAAGTGATTAATATGAAACTAGTTATATAAAATTGTTCATTCAGTGTTAATATCCATAAAAATGATGGTAATTATATTAGAATATTTTCATTTACCCTAAAATTAATTGAATCCATGAAATTATTTAATGACTAATGTTTAATGGATACTATGGAATAGAGAAATTTCAGAGAACACAAAAATCTTAATATGACATTATAGGACCCTAATAAAAATAAGAGTGTGATAGAATCATAAAACCTAAATTGAGAAAAATAAATATAGTATCTCAAGAAATATAATGTTCTCCTTTTGGATTTCATTCGAAAACATGTTTTAGTTGAAAAATATGAGGGATTAAAGAGGTTAATTGAAAACATATACAATGAGAATAGGCTGGAAGAACCTCATTTTAACATTTGGAATATCAATTGGACATTTAAGTACATTTTTTTATTTATTAATTATCTTTCATTTAGATAGTTTATAATTTTTATAGGGCTTTCTGACTCCTCCATTTTGTGTATGACTTGTAATAGGATTTTCGTTTTGGGTTCCCACTCATCCATTACAATGGTTTAAAAAATAGAAAAGAAAAATGATACTTTGGAGAGAGGGAAACTCTATAGTTAGATTTCTCAAAAACATGAGATGCCAATTAACAATAGAAATTAAAATTTGATTGAAAAAATGGAATCATAATTTCATATTAAAGGGGTAATATTGATTACAAATGACCATACCCCCTTTGAAAATATGCATTAAAATACTACATGATAATTTATGGCTGTTAATTCTCATATAGTTGGGATTTGGGATGGGGGATTTCTTCATGGGATGGAAATAGAACTAATAATATACACAATGTACTTTAATGTACTAAGGGCCAAGTAATGTAGATAGACCCAATTGGGTCTCAAGGTGGGAATCCCATAGATTTCATCATAGTGTAGAAATACCATGTGAATGATGTTCCAACTATAGAAGCTCCCATGTGTAATCAAGAGGAAACTTAACCAATTGAACACTAAGGGACAAATGACCTCCAGAATACCCATCCTGGTCTATAAAATTTGTTAGGATGGATCATGATATTTTAGATTCCACTATTTTTGAATAGAATTTTTATAGGTCATCTAGATGTGATTAATGATTTGATATAATTGAATTAAATGATTGTTTTATAAAAATAGGATGATATAAAGAGAAATAATCATCTTACTCTTAAGGGTCCATACCATATTAATTTGATAATGTAGAATATTGTTTTATGTGTGTGTGTGGAGTAGTTTTAACAAACTGTATTTTGAACTAGTGTTTCTCAATATATTTTGGAATACATTCCAATAAATATATAGTAAAGAAGGATACTAGAATAGTTGATGGTCACTATAAATTACCTAGTCACTATATGTTATCTTGAGGTAGTGAAGTGAAATCTGGTACTGGCTCTATAAAATAAGAACATGCTAGGTAAAATATTTGTATAGCTTTTATTTGTAGGAATACAACTATATTAGTTTAATAGCATGTTTTCTCAAGGTTATGCTTCTTATTATAATGGTTCCTATGTTTTAATTTTTTAAAAAGGACCATAGAAGGGGGCTTTCACGATTTCTCTACCTCATGATGAGGGTAATACAAATTCAAAGTCTCGATAAGTGTTTCAAAGACATGTTTCTAATTAACAATGTTAGAAAAAAATATATGTTAATCTCACTATATATCTATACCCCATATCTAGTTGGTTGGTTTCTCAACAAATATGAATATTATTAGTGTATTGAAATGAAATAAAAAATGGTAAATGGATCATGTAGCCTCTTATCGGCTACTAATAAAATGACACTAGTGATGCATTGTTGTTATTTTGATATGTTTCGGAAAAGAATATTCCAACCTGATTTTAAGGGAACCATTCATTATATAGGTTAACCTAGTAATATTATTGATGATCCCATGTTTTTTAATATTTGGGACACATCCCACGAGCCATTGGGTAAAAATGAGCCCCTTTATAAATAATTGAGATGAAAAAGTAAAAACCCCTTCATTTTTCATAATCAACTAATGTTATTTATGTTATATATTTAAATAAATTTAATGAGTAATGTGAGGATTAAATGGATAAAAACTCCAACATCATAATAACATTGAATAATTTGAGAAATATATCCTACCTAAATTAAACAATGATACTATTATAGATTGATTTGAACAAAAATTATTTATATATTTGAAAACATGGATCCCAATATATATAAACAGAAAGGTTAATTCAAAGTTTTTTATTTTATGTCACCAATCATTGATAAAAATATATCACCAAACCCCAGTCATGTCCATTGGGACATAATATATATATATAAATGAAGTCTATAGTACTTAGGATAGCGTTAGTGAAGATATTAAGAAAATGATTCTTGATCTAGAATGTGTTCATTATTTCAAGGAGTTATAAATGTTGTATATTTAAATATTTATTCCTAAATATATGGTAACAAGTTATGATGTTGGAAGAAATTATAATTCATATTTTGGATACAACCTCTAAGGGGGAAAATTTCAAACACATATATGTTGATAACATGGAGAACCCTTGAAAGATAGGTAGTCATTTAAATATAGGTTGATATCCAAATTTTAGGGTTTCTTCCTATAAAATAGGGAAACTATATTTTATTGTTTCATGTCACACATTCTTGAAAAAAACCTAGATTATTTAGGAATTTTTTTAAATCGACGTATTTTTTAGTCTTTGGGGATTTTCAGGAAAATAAAACAGACAACACAAAAACATAAATTTCATGACAAATTAAATTTTTATTGATTTCATATTTATTTCTAGATTTACATGTGCACCGAATTCATTTCCAACACCATGTATGTGACATCCTGGACCCAGGTTCCACTTAATGAGTTCCCTGAGCCCTGTGGGCCACTAGGCCTCAAGGGAATATCCCCAAATTCCAGAGGCTATAGACTAATAGAAAGGTCTTAAGGTATGTACATCAGGATACTATTCCCTTACTACAAAATCCTGCACAATAGATGAATGTAAACATATATAAATATCTAGAGCGGTATATGTAAATAAAAGGATCTAGGGAAAATAGAGAAAATAGTAATAATAACATAAAACACTATAACAATATTCAGCCACTGATGATATATAATGTCACTAGAAAATGGAAAACATGGATACAATGTACTGGACATAACATGTTCTGCAAAAATACAAATCAAATGAAACACTGTCCCAGAATCCCAAGATCTGGATTAGTCATTTTCTATGAAGATCCATCCAAAATAGCGAGAAATAAAGTGTTTGAATCTGTATTCTTACCATTATCAACAACTTCAACAATGTATTCTTTTCTGAGTACCAAACAGTGTTTGGAGAGGGTGTTATATAAATCTCAGTGGGCTACCACCAATTGTGTCTATAACATCTAGACCATATAACAAAATTGTAATGGTATGCAAGCATGAATATATAACGTAATTAAATATAATTTAACTAAATACCCAAGTACCTGCTTCATCCCAGGGCTGGTGTCTGAACATTTAAACCTTTCATTTTTTGATTATTACCATTTTATAAATAAGTCACATGTTATAAATAGTGATGGTTCCAAGGTATGACGAGGCACACTATAATAATATTTAATAGTGAAAACCCAATTTAATAACCAATGTCACGTAGAAATCATGGGTCTCCCTCGAAGTAAAAACTATATCCTGGCATGGCGTAAGAGTGTAATCCAAGGTACATAAGTCCAAGGCTTTACACAATGAGGTGAATGCAGAGTCCATGGAGTTCATCCAAGGTAAAATGGGGCTATGAAATGACTGGGTCTGATGGGATTTAACCATGAATCCTACTTGTCAATGATGGATCCAAGGAGTTATCCACGACATCCTATAATGATATGTATGTGATCCTATATTTTCATACCATAAATCTAAAGAATATACGAGTATCAAGATCTTGGTAGGACTAAACCTATGTTTGTCATAACCTTGAATCATAATGGGGTTCTAGGGTTCTAATAGAATTTTATGGTCAGAATCCAAGGGGAGCTTGAGTTAAGACATTCCTAGTTGATTATGAAGTCATTTAATATTTCATTTGGTTTAATCCATACCTTTCTTTTGTGAGATAATGTAAATTATCATGAAACCTTTTAATCAAGTAATTTAGTTCATGCCTTGCCTTTCCTTATTTTATCATGATCACATAGCATGAAACCATACATTTGATCCATTTAAAACATATTCCAGATTCATACTTCATTAAAATACCTTCCAGTAATGTGGTAAGGGTTGCTACAGATATGAAACCTACGATTCATTTACCTTTATGGATAATTCATTTACTTAGTTTACATTCTAATTCACATTTCACATTTTAATATCAAAGTGAAGCTCATACCATAGACATGTCATGTGGTGAGCATACATTATACTTTCCATTATAAAATTCAAAATATAAAACAATAAATTTAATTTTGGAGAACATAGCAGTAGGATGGTCAAGCCAAGGCACGCCCTAATGGTGGCCCAAACATGTCAAAGCACTAAACAACAAATATTTCATAACCCTTAACATAGAAAGTATGGAGTTGTAGGTGTATCCACCAACAACAAATCACATATTTTGAAAGAGAATGGCCATACAATTTTGACAATTATAATCATGACATATAATTTCTATAATAGGTAACATAAGGAATTGATGGGCCCCACATGATGAAACAAAAATCAACGAACTTTTGGGATGAGTTATAAACCACCCACCATAGGGTTGTATTAATATCCTCCTCCAGTGTTTTCCATTGATTTGTATTAGATCCAAGTAGATATTTGAAAAAGATAAAAATTCTCATACCATGATAACTAGGTAGAGATAAAAATATATCGATAAAGGCATAAACATGCTTGATTACAAACTATTGTGCATCCAATGTGATGTACATAAGCTCGATTGGACCCCGAATGAAGGACATCTCTTGATTCCTACATTAAGAGTTTAAAAATATAAAAAATGAGAGTAATGGAAGATAATACTACTAGTATACCAATTAGGGATAAAGGAGGTTGCTAATTTGATTATTATGGAAAAAATAGTCAAAATACCCATAAAAATGGCATGTGCATGGTCTGTCCACACGGTTTGAAAAAATGTGTGAAAATAGTGTATGATTACCTAGGAAAAAGTGGAACATTCATGGTTAGTCTACACAATTATGCTTCAATTGTGCGAGGTTCCTCTATTTATAAAATACAATCTACATGGTTATGAAATTCAGGCGCCAACCATTCACCAACCATGCGACATGGTTAGTTTTTCCAAAAATATGTGATTCGAACTATGAAAAGACACAAACACCCCTAAGGCCTTCACAAACCCATTAGGAATCCATATTACGTCAAAAATAAAATATTATACCAAAATCTAAATTAATCATACTAGAAAGAAAAACTGGTTTCTTATAGGCCTCTCCCCATATAATAACTCATTAATGAGTTCACCTTCCAATAGAGTAGAAACCATGTCTGAGAAAAATTTTGGCCACTGTACATGTATGTTATCTTCCCTCTCCCATGCCTCATCCTAAACATGGTCATACTGCCATAGCACTTGTACTAGAGGGACAGACTGGCCTCTGGGTGCCTTTGTGCTGCAGTCAATTATTCATACTGGATACACTTCAATGGTAGCATCAACATCTTTGTCAACTTTCTCAAGATCAAATGTATGATATGTATCAGCATGATATGGGTGAAGTTGTGAGACATGGAATACTACATATATGACAAGGTACCTCTAATATAGTTGAAACTGAATGTTTACCAGTATGAATCTCTCTAGAATCTCAAACCACCCTATGTAATATGGAAACATCTTCACATTCTTCTGTAACCATCTATTCACTAGCCGGGGCGAGACCTAAAGGAAATCATGATCCCAAAACTCGAACTATAGAAGTCTTAGATGGCGATCAACATAAGATTTATGCCCATATCAAGTAGTATTAAAAAAATTTGATCATATAAACCTTATATAAATTCTCCTAAATATGAAGAGGACCCAGAATGGCTGCCTCACCTACCTCAAGCCAACAAATGAGAGAATGGCATGGCCTTCCATATATGGCCTTAAAAGGATCATTCATAATTGTTTCCGAGAATATCTTATTATATGATAACTCAACGAGAGGGATATGTTTTTTCCAAGAACCTACAAAATCTAAGACACATGCATGATTCATATCCTCTAGAACATGTATTATCCATTATGATTATCCATCAGTTTGAGGGTGACATGTTGTTCTTAGAATCACCTGTGATACCATAGCCTTTTATATACACTGTGAGAACCATGATGTGAAATGATCATCCCAATCTAAAATAATAGTATGAGGGACCATGTGGAGTCATATGACCTATCAGACATTCATTCGTCTCATATCATCGACTAAGAGAGTCTCCCAAATTGGAACAAACAAGGATGAAATCATTAGTTGGTCAATAACAACACATACAACGTTGCTACCCCTCAGTGACCAAGGTATGCCGACTACAAATTATGGGGAAACGTCTTCTCATTTTAGTTCTACGACTAGAAGTATCTATAATAAGCCTTTAGGTCTCTGGTGCTCTACCTTTAGTTATCTATAGGTGGAACACATATTGATAAAGCCTGTTATCTGACACTTCATCCCAGTCCACCAATAATGATGTCCTATATCTCGATACATGTTAGAGATGCTTGAATGAAATTCACATTATGATTCAAAAGACAATTTCATTAACTCCACTATCATATTTTTAGAAATCTATATACGTACATGTAGATGCAGGATGTATTCTCTATCCATAGAAAAATCTTGAGTGGAATTATCTCTGGATGTACCCTCCCAGAGAGGCAATCCTTCAGGATATGACAACTGTATACCCTTCACCATCTCAAGGAATGAATAGGTAACTATAAAATATTTGAGATTAGAATTCTCAAGGGTATCATGAAACTCTAGCAGTAGAATAGAAAAGAGGTCCATTAACATCCATTCATCATTGGCTTCTTATATAGCTTATGTTTTAGTTTTCTAACTCAGCACATCTACAACTACATTGGCCTTCCCAGGTGTATAGGCAATCTCAAAATCAAAGGATTGTAGATATTCAACCCACATTCAATTTATAAGTCTTCATCTCATATAGAGAAAAGATATATTTTAGGATCATTTTTCCTATGTACACGAAAAAGTGCTCACCCAAAATATAGTGTCTCTAGCAACGTAAGGCACACAGAACAATTGATAGCTCAAGGTTTTGCATCAGGTAGTTTCATTCATGATAACTCAACTATGGAGATTCGTATGAAATGACTATGACCTCCAAGATAAGCACTACAATTACTCTGATTCCTGATGTATCACAGAAGATGGTATAACATATTCTTGGCTTCGGAAGAGTGAGAATTGGTTCTGAAGAATGTCTCCAATTCATATCCCGAAAGGCTTTCTCACATGCTTCTAACCATATAAACATAAAAAAAATATTTGTAAGACAGTTAATATTTAATGAATGATATGGTAAGTCCAATATAAAATTCATGTAACATTTATCTATCCCCAAGAAACTCTATTTATCAAACATGTTCTTGGGATGTTCCAATAAACTATTACACTAACATTTTCTAGGTCAATAAAGACTCAGGAATTTTAAATAATATGAGCCATCAACTGGACATTGTCGATCAAGAAGTGGAACTTATCATTCTGGGCATAATGATAATGCTCCCTTAGTGTACTCAGAATGATATCAATATGTTTATAATGTTCGCTACATGTGTAAGAATACACCAAGATGTCGTCCACAAAAACCAAGACCAAATAGTCTAAATAAGGGATAAAATCCCTATTCATCAGTGATATGGAAACAGATGGCATGTTTATAAGAGAAAATGATATAAAAAGGTACTAATACATACCAATCCTACTATGGAATGTTGTACGATGTCTTTCTGATTGTTAGACTCTTACTTGATAATAACCTGATTTTATGTCGATCTTGGAGAAGGCCTTTCCTCCTCGAAGCTTGTCAAAGAGATTATCTATTTGATGTTGTGGATAAAATTTCATGATAGTATGTTGATTCAAAATTATGTAATTGAAAGATAGAAATAAATTTTCATCTTCATTCTTGGTGAAAAGAACATGTGAACTCTAAGAGGATGTATTATACCGTATAAAACCATTGGCCTATAAATCCCGCATCTAATGCATGAGCTTCTAATTTTCTGTAGGTGCCATACTATATGGAGGAATGGACACTGGATCTGATACTGGAACAAGATAAATTTTAAACTCAACCTATCTTTCTGGGAAAATGCCATAAAAATTCATCTGTAACGACTTCTTTGAACCAATCCATACTGGAGAGATATCATATTTACCTATAACATGATCATATATGAAGATATTTACAATCTAGGAGGTCATTCCACATATACCATGATTCTCTGGTCTAGCATTACCATCCTGGACATCCAACTCACCCATATGTAGATAACTGCTACCTTTGGTGATTTAAAAGATAATTTGTGGTGATAGCTATCTAAAAAATCATGATAGTGAACTAACCAGTCCATCCCTAGTATGACTTCAAATCTCATAATCTTTATAAAAAATAGGGTACATAAGAATCGGTAATTTTATACCCTAAGGGGACAGTCCCTGCATTGGAGTATGCCCTCTTTTCATACCCCTAATAGCGTATCTAGTTTCATTACACCATAATAATAATATATATCTAGTCAGATAATTTAACATAGATACAAAGATAATATACTTCTAAGCACATGTACTAAATAAATAAGATAATACAGTAGATGCCATAAGAATAGTACCACGTACTGTAGATGGTCTTGCAACCTGATCCTCATGTATTGGTTGTAGTGTATGAAACTAACCTGATATATGGCCTTGTGGAATAGATAGACTTTCATGATCGTAATTTCTATTTGGTGATGTTGGTGGACAGGGGGTTGGCTACCACAACTAGGACCTCCTCATCATCCAGACCTACTATAGCTATTCCTTCTCCGTGACTAGTGTGGAAAAAAAGAACATGCTCCTGAAGTTAGAGTTGGTGCGTATATTTTCCAATTGAAGCTGGAGGAATGGTCCTATAGAAATGCTAGAGATTCTCAATATGGCAGCAATCCTAGCACCCCAATGTGTCTCTATCACACTATGTTTTCGAATTCCACCATCGTCCACACAGATGACATACTATAGATCTATCTAAACCGGAATTTTGGGTTTCACTACACTAATGTCAAACCTCATGGGAACATTTTCTTCTACCAGAAGAACTACTGGCCTTCTGCAGCACAGATCCTTTAAACATGATACTATTTCCATACCATTGGATGCATTCAGTGATATGAGCATGATTAACATTTTTAGAGATGTTAGTTCAGATAAAGAAATTCACCTAAATATGGATGGTGTACTGGAACGCATTCTCAAAATGTCAAGAACATTAATGCTCATCTTTGGAAATAAATTGTAGAAATGATGAAACTCCAAGAAACACAGTGAATAATCCCTAGAAAACAGAGAACCCTACTTGAGAGGCATGAACTCTCTATCTATATCATCTCTTATCATCTATATAATTAACTCATCATTGATGTTTGACTATAAATCAACCCATAACATGCCATGATGACAACCATCTTGTGAAATCACTTTGCACTAACGCTTGGCTGAATCCCGAAGCATGTATGTGTCCAGCTTGACTCTTCACTCTAGGGTCATTTTCATATTCTCAATGATAGATAGGATTCCCTATTTTCAGGACACAACATCCTATAGACCACCATCCCCTGAGAAGGTAGGGGGATTCAATTGGTGTAACTCGCGAGTCAGATCAACCACTATAGGTTAAAGACGTGGGGCACCAAGCATGGACTGTATCAGACGTATGAAACTATCAAGGACATGGGAATGAGTTTCCCAATATTCTACAGTTGTCTGTGCCTCAAGTTGTACTCATGGAGGTAATATTGGCATCTCATGGACCAGTAAATTTGGATAATGGTTGTTAACTCATTCCTTGCAAAAAATACAAGGACTTCATGGTGATATTTGTCTACAATTTCCAAGAACATGCCTCACAACAATCATAAGAAGAAGATAACATCACTAGTGGAAGCTAAACATAGGAACCCACTACCCAAGGTATACTAACCAAACTATCCTCTTAGATAGCTAGGTATCAGTAAGTGGAAAAGTATAAGATTCATTTTATTTCACATTTAATTTTAAGGTTTACTCATTTACCTTTTATAATCATTACAAGGTGGGATAAGGACGTGAAACCAATTATTTTTAGATGTCATTTATCACTTTATATTCGATATCCATTTCAATTGAATTAGTTCCCATATAGTTATCTCTATAAATGAAACCCATTTATTTATAGTATAATTTCTTGACCCTATAAATTACTCATCACAGCCCATGAGGGCCCATACACCTCATGAATTGAGATTGGAAATCACTCTATCAAAACCAAATTTTGTACAATCATAACCAAAATATCACATAATCACTCAAAAATCATAGGACTATTAAGAAATTCAAGGTAGTGAAATGCACCATTGTGGAATGAAAATATGCATGATATGAGAAAACTAGGTGCCTAATGATGATACATGTTACAATGATCATTTATCTCATATAATTAGGACAATGTGGAAGAAATCATCAATCCAAATAATAATTATAAAAGACTCCACATATCATTTGTATCACTCAACTGTGAAATGACATAAATTGTAATTGGGAAATGAAGAACAACAATTATATTTTTTTTGGTAACATGGATTCCACCCGGAACATGGGTTCACAATAGCCATGAATAGATTATGACTGACTTCCCAACATTCATAATCTCTAATATATCATCTTGAAATAGTACAGAATGAAAAGAATCCACCTATGATTCCACTATGTGATATCATGAACCCGAGTTCCACTTAATGGGTGCCCCAATCCCTGTGGGCCACATGGCCTCATGTGCATCTCCCCAAATTCCAAATGCTTCCGACTTGAAATGAGGGCTTAAGGTTTGTCCATGGGGAGGTTATTCCTTCATTACGAAAGTGTTGTGAAATGGATGAATGTAAACATAGGAAAATAGAGAAAGCAATATAAGAAAAAAGAATGCACGACTAAAAATAGAGACAAAATTAATAATAATGGAAACAACCAAAATATCATTCAACAATAGATTATGTGTCATTTTAATTAAAAACTATAGAATCGAGATAAATGAAAATGGGAATAAGAAGTTCAAAAAAGTATTAATTAAAAGAAATAATACCCCAATAATGTTGTGGTCTGGCTTAGTTATCTTCCATTAATCTCCATCCTAAACAGTAAGAAATCAAGTTTTTGAAGCATTATGGTTCCCTTATTCAACAACTACAACCACGTAATCTACTCCAGGACCTAAACGAATCTTGGAGAGGGTGTCATTTTAATCATAGTGGGCCACCGCCTACAGTTTCTATAATGACTAACTCGTGTAATTAAAATGTAACAGTGTGGAAGGATGCATATATAATATAAATCATTAGAATGTAACTAAATACCCATGTGCATTATTCAGCCTTCGGCTGGTGTCTAAACCTGAAAACCATTCATTATTTTATTTTTAACATTTTATAAATAAGTCGCATGTTAGAAATACTTAAGGTTCCTTGTTAGGACAAGGAAAACATTAATCATAATTGGTTGTGTAGTACCATGGTAATAACCAAGTTTTCGTAGAACTCAAGGGTCACCATATTAGTATTAAATGTAGATTGGCATTGGGTAAGAGTATAATACAAGGAGCATAGTCCCTGTAATTCCACAATGAGGTCCTAACTGAGTCGAAGGAGTTTATCCAAGGTAAAATGGGACTATGCAATAACTAGGCCTGAGGGGTTCTAACCATGGCACCTACCTATCAATTCTTGATCTAGGGAGTGTATCCAAGGTATCCTATGATGATTTGTAAGTGATCCTATAGTGTCATAACAGGAATACAAATAATAGGAAGGATGGGGATTGTTGTGGGTCTCAACCTATGCAAGTCATATCATTGAATCAGAATGGGGTTTCTGAGTGCTCATGGCATTATCCGATCAGAATCCATTGTGATCATGAGTCAGGCCACTCCAATTTGATTATGAAGTCATGTAATATATCATTTTGTTCATTCCTTGAATTTCATTAGTGTGATAATTTCAGTTATAAGGCAACCTTTTAATTAAGTCATTTGGTTAATGTCATTCCCTTCATTAGTATGACAAGGCCATGTAGCATGAAACCATTCATTTAATCCATTTCAAACATTTTCCGTATTAAGGATTCATTCTGTTACATTCCATTAATGTGGTAAGGGGTTCTAATGATATGAAACTTACCATGATTTTACATTTAATTCCAAGTCATATGTTTAGTATAAATTCCAATTCACATTTCACATTTTATTATCAAATTGATGCAATTATATAAGATGGGTAGAGTGGTGAGAATATATGGTACATTCCATTATGAAATTCACAATATGAAACAATACATCTAATATAGTAGAACATAAACTCATGATGGTTAATCCAAGGCACACTCAACCAATGGTGAAAACATGTCAAAAGACTTAACAAAAAATATACCATATCTTTTGAAATATAATGTATGGAGTTGTGGTTGTAAACACTAACAAGTATTCCCATATTTTTAAGAAGCATAACCCTACCGTTTTGACAATTATAATCATGGAATATAATTTCTATAACCAATAACTAATGAGAGCAGCATGCCACACATGGAAAATACAAAATCAAATAACATGAAAGATATGTTTTAGGGCACCCACCATAGTGTAGTACAACCCACCTCCGCTAGTAATGGCCCTTTATTTGGAATGGATTTGAGTAGATCATAGAGAATGAGAAGAATGTTCTTACCTAGATAACTCGGTCGAGAAAAAAAGAGACGAATAAATGATTAAACAGATTCGAGAACATATTGTTGATCATCCATAGTGAAAAAAATGTTCAATCGGGCCCTAGAAGAAGGAGATTTCTTTATTCCTACATTATTTATTCAAAAATATCAGAAATGAGAGAAATTGAGGCTAATCACACAAGATTGCAAATTAGGGTTGATGTAGGGGTAATTAGATCATTATGGGAGAAATCGTAAAATTACAAAAAAAAAATCATTGTCTATAGTTTTTCCAAATTGTTTGAAAAATAGTGAAAAAACAGTGAACAATTACCTAAGAAAAAGGGGAACTTGCATGGTTAGGCTATACCGCCCTGTGCTATCCATGTGATGTGTCTTTTTTTGGAAAACACCATCTACACAGTTATGAAAAATTTACACCAACCATGTGACTTAGAATTTATTCCAAAAAATATGGGTTCTAGGATCTGAACAAGCCCCAGTCACCCCTAAGTCCTTTACTAACCCATTAGGAATCCGTATTAGGTCCAAAATAAAAAATTAGACCGAAATTTAACAGATTCGAACCTGATTGAAAAATATGGTTCCAACAAAGTATTCTTTTTGTCTTT
The DNA here is from genome assembly GCA_963277665.1 of Viscum album. NCBI lineage: Eukaryota > Viridiplantae > Streptophyta > Magnoliopsida > Santalales > Viscaceae > Viscum > Viscum album. The sequence goes on from OY728164.1 coordinate 902,870,473, forward strand.
GTTTTTATATAATGAATTCCTAGGGCTATGGGTTTGCATCAACATATCTATGGATCATGTGCTATCTTAAATATTATTGCTTTTTCTTGACATTGTTGTAATTATTATGGATATAATTTTGGGGCTGTAATAGTATGGTTGTGTTGATGTAGTGTAGTGCAGGTGGAATGGAGGGGTCATTGGGTGTTGCTTTTAATGCATCAAATATAAGATGGGTTAACCCTTATAGTGGGAAATTTCTTTTATTTATTGGAAAATGCTTGTTTAAGTTGTTACTTTTTTTATAAGCACAAGACCATAATAAATATTATAATTAGTAATTTAATATTACTACTATTGTTATTATATATTTGTGGGATAACATGAGTGGTCATGTATAAAATTAATCCAACATTAGATCATGGATTGAATCACTAAATCCACATGAGGGGTTATTATGTTCCCCATATGTGGAATTAAAATGGGACCCACATTAAGATAATTTATAGTGTCTATATAGTGGTAAAAAAGTTTCTAGGATTGAACTACTTAGACATTGTAGTGTGATAGGTTGGTAGTACACTCTAGAAACACGAAATTGTTTCTATATCGGTGGATCAAAAGAGTAACGAGTGAATTTGGGCCTATTATTAAGACCTCAACCCAGTCAAATTATTTTGATATATTGTGTCATGAACCAACCAGCTTCCCTCTTTATCAGGTATAATTAATTAATTATTTATTTATTTATTTTACTTTCCTTTAAGTATTGGTTTTAATTTAATTTGGTTTATCATAATTCCATGGCGGTTTTTGTTTCATGTGTTCTTCTCAATGTTTAAAGTTAATGGTTGCTCTTTAGGGATTTTTGTTCCTTCTATCAAATTTTGGAATGTCTGCACTTGTTTGAGGTTGGTGAATCAGATTTTTTCCATTCTGGTGCATTTTTTTAACACTTTAATTATTCAAATTATTAAATTTTAATTGATTCATTTTCTTAGTTTGCATCAAATTAATATTCCCTTTTGTTTATGAAATTTTTAAAAGTTTCTAAAATGATTATGTTATGAATATAAAGTGGGGGATATTAGATCATGTGTACTTAGCATAGTTGATAAAATACTATAGTTCCTCAAATAATAATTTAATGTTTTTTTTCATATGTTTATCATTGATTATGTTGTGTGTTGGTATTGGTTATTCATGAATTTAGTTTGGTGTATAATTTTTTTATTGGTGTAACTTGATAATTTTGTTAAGGTGTTATGAAATGGAGGCTCTTTGGCTTTTAAGGTGGTAGTGTGTTCTTTTCCAATAAAGTAAGCGGTTGGTTTTAGTTTCAAAGAAAGTGAATGTATTTTGGAAATTGTGTTGGTTATTTTCTTGAACTATAGTTGTGTTGTTGGAAATAGACACATCCTTGGGTTCACTAGGTGAGGACATGGATGTTCCTTAAAATAAAAAAGACATTTAAAATAGGATTTTCATAAAACGTTGGAATTAGAAATGGTTTTTTCTTTCTAAATATGATTTGATCTTTTGTGTTGATTTTATAAGTGTATTTAAATGAGATCTCAAATGGTGTGCATGTTTGGCCATTAGTGTCTGTTTCGGAAAATGGTAGGCTCGAGATGCTGTTTGGTCATTTTCTGTGTTTTTCTATAAAATCATGAAGGGGTTTACAAAAAATATTTTGAGAATTTGAACATAAAGTATCTTTTGGATATTTTAACTCAAGGGTTAATTTTATGTTAACTTTTAAAATGGGTTGTTTTGGAATGTTGTGTGTGTTCCTGGTTGGAGTTTTAAATGGGTTTTTAGAGAATTGATTTGATATGAACCTAATTTGACAACCTGTTTGGCATGTTGTTTAATGTGAATGATTGAACATGTATATGAGGTGTACCTGTGAAGTGTAACTTTTTATTGGTGAATGTATAGGAAGCATCTGTTTTTGGGTATGGCAAGTGTAGTGATATGAGTAATGTGTGTGTGGGCCTTCCTACCTACACAGTATTATAATAACCACCATGGGTTCCTGGGCATCTTATAGTCGATTGAGTGATGTTTTCTTATCATTCCTGATTAGATGGGTTGGTAACCACTGGTAGGTGTATAGGCCAGATGGGGAGTGTCACTGGTTTTTATTGCTATGAGGGTGATCAGTTGGTTATAGTCTTAGGAGTTTCACCATACGTCGACAGGTGGTTCTGAACCAATTATGTCTAGAGGTCTTCTGGTAATTTTTAAGATCACCCATGGTTACATAATTAATTTCATTGTTATTTTATTTATGTTGTAATTGTTTTTTCGAGCTTGTTTTGTTTCACCTGCTTCCATTGTAGCACAATCATGATCTTTCTGCCATGGTTTTCTGTATCAAATGAAAAATGGGTTTGAAAATGGTGTATAGCATGTGTTGGATTTTCAAATTGAAAAATTATTTTTATTATTTTAAAATGTAAAAACCCAATTTTTATATTTTTATTTCAAACTTGTGTTATGGGACTGTTTTGGGAAAGGGAATACTTGGATTTTGTCGTTATATTTGGCATCCCTACTGAGAATCTTGGTGCTCACACCTATGATATTCTTTCAGTTATAGGTTCAGTTCTTGTTCCAGTTCCTGGTTCAGCAGCTAAATGTTGGAGCAGTCTTGATTCTGATTTGGGTGGTGACCTAGAAGGTCACAATGAGGTATGTTTGGTTTTTTTATTTTCGCCGCTAATGTTTTTTATTTTATTTTCTTATAATTAGATTTATTTATATTTTCATTTTATTTTCATAGACCAAAACATTCCCAACTGTTATGTTTTGATGTCGGGTTCTGGTTGCTAGCCCGTGAGGATCGAGAATGCCCTATGGGCCATGTCCTGGACTGGATCAGGTAACCGGTTTAGGGTCGACCTGGGTCGGTTCGTGACAAAATGGTATCAGATGAGGCCCACTATTATTTGGGGTGTCCGTTAGATGGATATTAGGACTGACATGACTCGATAGGTAGGTACATGAAGGATGTCATGAAGCCTTTCTTATTCTGAACCTCGAGTCTCCAGGGGTAGTCTGAGAATTGAGTCCATGTCATGTTCTGCCTTATTTTAGATTGAGGTATAATAAGGGAGGCAAGTAGATATTACAACGTGATTTCACAAGGAGTAGGGACCCATGTGGAGTTTGTGTACATAGTTTAATTTCCTCATAGTCATTGATTCTTAGTTGGGGAATGTCCCATTACCATGTCTCTAGGTTAATCATGATTACTAGTCCCTCACTCAAATAGTTTGAAGAATTTTATGTGTTTTCATGGTTCTGATTAGTGTGAGTGTACTTTTGAAAGTGATTTTTTTAAATGACAATGATTTCTATTGAATGGATTTTAATTTTTGAAATGGATTTTTGAAACTGATTTCTATTGGTCAAATAATCTTGTGTTTTCTAGGAACTGGTAGAAAAATGGTTAGGCTGAAACCATGGGTACTCTTTACGAATGTTTGCACATGTGAGGGGAAGCATAGAAAGTGGGCGTTGGTGCATGTGGATGAAATAGGATGAAGACATGTGCAACGGTTCATGAGATTACTAAGTTGTGTTCATGGAATTAATGGCTTGATCTTTTTTCAATAAATTGAATTTAAAAATAGAAAATGATATTGGAAAATTGAAATTTGGTTTGAAAATTGAGTTTGGAATTTGGAAAATTGCCTTGGATAATGTTAGTTAGGAAATTTTAAATGAAAATGGGGTTTTGAAAAAGAAATTTTGGGTTGTGTTTGCATTGGTTTGTTCTATTTATTTGAGCTGATTGTCTTCAGATGGTGGTACGTTCAATGATGTAACATCAACTAGATATTGGTTTTGGCTCTATGTTTTATATGTTGTTCAAAAAATGCCGCCCAGAAAGGTCCCTAGGGTTTCTGATAAGGCATGCCATGTTTTGGGTCCTTCTTGGACATTACCTATTTTTCATGGTGTTTGGATCCTATTAGAGGGTGTTGAGTGGCTTGAAAAGGTCGAGCGCTTCTTCAGTGTAATAGGAACTCCTAAAGATGTCAGAGTTCATTCTGTTTTGGGTCTATTCAATGGTACGACTTTGGAAGAATAGAAGTTGTTCACTCCGCCATCACAATGAGATGTGATGACATGGGATGTCATTAAATCTATCTTCATCCGATGGTTTATACCTGAAAATGTGAAGATGATGAAAATCAAAGAGCTCATGCGTATTCAACAGGGCCAATGGATGGTGATGTAATATGTTGACCATTTAAAAGAACATGTGTCCTTTTCTCTGGAGATATCATCGTAGGATTTTATAAATAATTTTCTCTTCATTGGGGTCTTCATCTAGAGATCAATGAGTGGGTCCTCCCTTCTAATGGACATTATTTCGAGAAGATGGTGGATGAGGAGTTCTTAGTAGAGTTGGTCTCTAGAGCACAGATAATTGGAAATTGAACATATCTAGTTTCCCATGAATGTTCTCCATATATTGAGTACAGTTTTCTTGAGGGACCTATTTCTAAAGAGTCATCTGTAGGTGTTATGGGTTGTAGTTTGTCAGACCATTCAGTCATGTGCCACTAGTGTGGCCGGTTCGGGCACCTAAAGCCATCAGGTTGCATCTCTTAGAAGACTTGCCATCATTGCTTCTATCTAGGTCATCTGGAGTTGTTTTTCTAGAGGTGTCTCAAGAAGAAGATGTTATGACTGAAGGATTTTAGTTCCTGACCGTATGGCAGGAGATGCTTCAGCCATCAGAGCGCCAACCACAAGTCTCAAGGTGAAGCACGCACACAGTCATGAGTTTCTGGGGGGTGGAGCCTCATTCCAGGTTTTGTGTTCTATATTGGTGGTGAAACATTTAATGCATTTCCATTCTTGTTTTTATTCTGGTTAATGTTTTGAATTTTTTTAGTTCATTGTTTCATAGTGAAGTTATCATGGACATATTATATTCTATTCCAAATAGTTTCATTTTCCTGATTATGGTTTTTTCAATCGTGAGTTTTTCTTAAAGGTGTGTTTGGACCTTGTGTCAGTAAATGTCAGTTTGGATCTTTATGTTTAGATATGTAAGTGTCTATGGAGGAATCGAGGTTTCTGGTTATGCTCATATTCACTCTTTGTGTTATGTTTTGCTCTGTGGGTTTTCTCAAGTGTTGGGGGGGTTTTGGTCCTATTGGAGAGTTTCACGCATCAGTGGGGGTGTTGTTCGATCGTGATATAAAAGTTAGTTTGGAACGATTGAGAGTTCCCGTGTCACCCCCACCATTTCTAGGGTGGGGTGTTTGGGTGCTACATTTCTATGCTAGTTGATTTCTTATTAAGGGGAGAACCCTCTCCTTTTCTCTCATTCTCTTGTGTTGTGGTTTCTTTTGGTTTCAATCGAACATGGACTCAAGTTGTGGTTAACCTTTAACTTGGTGACTTTCTGGGCGAAGAAATTGTCAATCATTGGCAGAATTGTCACACCCCTAAATTATTATTATTATTATTTTATTATTTTTGGGCTCCGTGTTCTCAAATCAAGGATCGGGCAGTGTCCATGTTCAAAATTTCTGACTTTTAATGTTTTTTGTGGGTTTTAGACCTGTGCATAGGAACCACATGGTTAGGGATAACAGCGCGGTATCCCCATGTGCTAGTGCAGTTGCCCATGTGGACTGCATTGAATAGCGCAATTTGTGTACGTGTTTTTATGTTGTGTGATGAGCATGCAGTTACCAGTTTTTCATGATTAGATAACTAACGAAATTAATTTTTAAAACTAATTTTTGTTAATAATATTAACATTGTGTTGTATTTTTTTATCAAATTATTATTATTATTATTATTATTATAATAAAAAAATGATTCAAACCCTTATTGGGCACCCTCCCCCCACCACTGTGCTTTGAGTTGCGCGCTGCACCGAGGTCGTCCCTCATCCACGGTGAAGTTGGCCCCCTCCCTCACCATCCCCCCTACTCTTGACACCCGATCAGCCTCTACACCAGCTCCCACGTCCTGTGTCTCTATCCCGCCGCTTCGGCCTTCCACCTTGCGCCAACCTTCCACACCCTCAACCCTCTGCACACCAGCCTCCAGCCGCACCGGCCCTCTCCTGCTGCAACAGTTATCCCACGGATATCCTTTTATCAGTTTGGCCTTCATCCACACCAACCAAGAAGCTCTGACCACCCACATCCCCAAAAATCAACCTCCAGCCAGATGCCAGTCTGGAAAGCCTTCTACTCGCCAGAGCTCCAACTTCAATACGCCAGCACCCCGCCGCTCTGACATCCGACCCGCGGCTGACCTCCATCTAGTCGGTGCATCTGCACATGGTTTTATTCTCACTGGCTCACCCTGGGGAAAACATCCCTCATCATGACCACCTTCCTACTATCCACCTGAGCAGCGGACACCTCTACATTGACCTCTCGGCCTCTGACATCTTTTCCTCTACCAGCAGCGCGTCCGACCCTCTAGGCTCTCCTTTTTCTGACCAGCGGTGCATCTGAACCCTCTTTCGCACATCCAACCCACGTCCCTCCTCCTCAAGTATAATTAATTAATTAATTAATTTTTTATTTTCCTATACTTTAATATTTTGTTTTTTTAATTTGGATAATCGTATTTCCCTCACAGGTTGTGTTTCATGTGTTTGTCTCGCTTTTTAGTGAGCGGGGTTTCTCCACAGGTATTGTTCTCCCTTCTGTAAAAGTTTTCCACTTTTGTGCTTGTTTGAGGTAGGTGAATCTGAGTTTTTCTTTTCTGAAGCATTTATTTAATATTTTTATTCATCAAATTATTATATCTTAATTTATTCACAGTCTTAGTTTAGCTCAAATTGATCTGCTTTGGTGTTTATGATATTTTTAGAAGTTATTAAAATGATTCTATTATACATATAAAGAGGGGTATCATTGATTATGTGTACTTAGCGTATTTCATAAAATACTATTGTTCTTCAATTTATAATTTAGGGTTTTATGAAATGTTTATCATTGTATATGTTCTGTGTTTGTACGTGTTATTGATAAATTTAGTTGGGGTATAATTTTTGTATTATTGTAACATGTTAATTCTGTTAAGATGCTAAAAAAGGTGGTTGTTTAGGTTTTATTATGGCAATGTTTTCTTTTCAAATAAAATAAGAGGTTGGAAATAGATTCAAAGAAAGTGACTGTTTTGTGGAAATAGTGTTGGTTATTTTCATGAATTGTAGGTGTGTCATTGGATGTTGACACATCCATGGGTGCACTATGTGTAGACATTGATGTGAAATCAAATAAAAATATCATTTAAAATAGTTTTTTTAATCCTCGGTCTTAAAAATGTGTTTTTTTAATTCTAAATAAGATTTGACCCATTGTGAGGATTTCATGAGAGGGTTGAAATGATATCTCAATGACTTTTCCCATTTGGACCTTAGTGTCCATTTCAGAAAATGTTAGGCTCGAGAGTCTATTAGGTCATTTTGTGTGTTTTTATTTAATAGTTTCAAAGGTTTTACAGAAAAATTCATGGGATACTTTGGACGCAAATTCTCATTGGTCTCTTTTAACTCATTGGTGAATTTTTTGTTAAATTTTAGAATGGGTTGTGTTGGAATGTTCAGTGTGTTCCAAGTTGGATTTTTAAATGTTTTTTTTATAAAATGGTTTTTATATGAACATGATGTGATGGACCATTTGGAACATTTTTTAATTAAAATTATTGAACATGTATATGAGGCACTCTTGTTTAGTGTAACCCTTAATGGGTGAATTTTTTGGATGTGTCTGCGTTTGGGGAAGGAAAGTGCGATAAGATGAGTCATGCATGCGAGGGCCTTCCTACCTCCATAGTATTATTATAACCACCATTGGTTCCTGGGTGTCATATATTTGATTGAGTGATGGTTTATTATCAGCCACGATTGGACGGGATGGTACCCACTGCTAGGTATATAGGCAAGATGGGGAGTTTCATTGGTTTTTATTACTGTTAGGGAGGCCATTTGGTTAGAGACAGAAGAGTTTCACCATACGCCAGTAGGTGGTTCTAAACTAAGTGCATACGAGGGTCTTTTAGGGATGTTTGGGATCACCCATGGTTAATTAATTTCATTTTTTTACATTAAGTTGTACTAGATTGTCCGAGCCTATTTTTTTCCACCTAATTCCGTTGTAGCACAATCTTGATCTACCTTCCTTGGGTTTGTATATGAAATGCCCTATGGTTTTTAAAATGATATGTAGAATGTGTTGGATTTTCAAATGAAAAAATTATATTTCTTATTTTAAAATATGAAAACCCTACTTTTATATTTTATATCAAACTTTTTTTATTAGACTATTTTGGGAAAGAGAATTATTGGACTACATGGTTATATTTGGTATCCCTATTGAGCATCTTGGTGATCATGCCTATAATACTATTTCAGTTGTAGTTTTAGTTCTTATTCAGGTTCTTGGTTCTACTTCCTAGTGTTGGATCAGGATTGAGTCTGATTTTGGTGGTGACCAAAAAGGTCACAAGGAGGTGTGTTCTGTGTTTTTTCATTCTACTATAATTTTTTTTATTTTCAGTTTTGTATATCTTTTTATCTTTTGTCCATGGGATAAATCACTCCCAAAGGTTATATATGGATGTATGGTACTGGTTTCCAGCCTATGGGGATAGGGAAAGCTCTTCAGGTCATGTCGCGGACAGGCTTGGTAAACTGGTTTAGGGTCGACCCATGTTGGTTTGTGACATATTGGTTAATTGAAATTTGATGATAACAACACTGATCTGTATCTAATTGAATAACCAAACATAGTAGGCTATATATAGGGACACTATAGAGACATCTCCCAGTGGGTTTCAGAAAAGAGAGATTATGGAAATGGAATCTATAAAATAAAAATTATCCACATCAATTATTTATTTAGTATTGAGGAGATCCCTAAAAACCTAATAAATGGTATCATAATGCATAATTTTATGGTTTTGTGGAATGAATTTTATATTGGTGATATGGTGTAGTGATTTATAGTAGGGGGATATAGTTAAAAAATAGAATAAATAGTATAATACATGATACACTTGTGGGAATTCAGGAAAACTCTTTCATGAGACATATGGAAACATTCTATAGGTTCTTAATATCAATATAATTAGATATTAGACCAAACATATTAAATATATTTTTTATGGTTCATGCTTTTATTTTCTTCTTGGGTGGGGGTGATCCTTGACATAGTTGGATTTTTGAGTGCATGTGTACCTATAATATATAATTTCCTAAAAATAAATATTTTATTATAATAATTATTTGATGGAGATCCTAACTTTAGAGATATTGGTTTGTTACTCTTAATGTTAGTATTGTTATTTTTTCTCACTATTTTCAATAAGATATCACACTTGATATATGGGTTGGATGCAATATTTAAGACTGTTAATAGTTGGATTAATCTTTATGAAGGGTTAGGTATACACATTACATCACTTCCCTTCATTTAATGGTGATTAGGATTTAAGCTAAATATATTTTTCCTTTATGAAGTGTTCTCCTCTGGGAAGTGTTTTTTATGGGTTTCCATGACTCAGGTTGTTGTAAATGAAGACCTGAATAGGTATCGTGTACATATTTTTTAGTTATCACTAAAAACACAATTAGTTTTACATTTTATGAATAGTACATAGAATAGTGATGTTATTATCAACAAATTAATGTCATTTTGGTACTTCTCATATTTGATTTGGATATCTACTGGCAGGTGATTCATTAACATATTACGCTCTTAAGAGGAATTATAGAAAATAGATTTGAGGAATAGATCCATTCCTTTTAGACCAGGCATGTCAACAATTCATGATTTGGAATTTCATATTAATCCAACAATTTTTATGAACACTATAATATAGTTATCTATTTGGATAATGAGTCTTAATTTGATATTGTTCCACAATATAATTATTTTTGAAATTTTATTAACTTTCTGTTTACCTAAAAAATTAATAGATTTACTGTGATATAAAGGCCTTCATATTTTTCTATTATTCAATTTGATATTGAAATTAATTATTTCATGTGGAATTATGTTTTTTAACTACTACTGAGGATGAAATTGATTTTAAAATGAAATATGATAGAATCCTCACATTTTAATATTATATAATTCCTTTAGGAACATTCATGATAGTTATTGTTCAGGCTCAATATACACATTTTTATTTATATAAATAAGTAAATAAAAAGATTTTTTCAATAAGTAAAAAACCTAAATAATCCCAATGAGACTGGAATGGGTTCCTCAAGTGAGATTAAGGATGTTATTGAGGAATGTGTAACTAGAAATGATTAGAAGGGGATAACTACTCACAACCTGATTTCTTATAATAAATCTAGGGCTTCATATAAACTCAACCCTATGTTTGTGAGAATCAACCGTAACATGAAATGTATGAGGGTCAAATTGGGACTAGTATCCATATTTCCTCAAATACAGAAGAAAAAATATATAAAACCCTCATAATCCAATTTGAACTTGAATAATCCTATGTCATGGGATTAATTAAGGGATAATATGTACATGATCAATGTATGTGATACTCCTAGGGATGATAAAGATACTGTTAATGAGAATTTTCAAAATAAGTATGACTATGAGAATGTTTATACTAATCGTCAATTTTCTACCCAATCTGATATGGATCAAAAAACATGATACGATCATAAAATTAGTATATATATATGTATGTATAAAAGAAAAAAATTAACAAGGATATGTTTTCATTAGGGAAATTTAATTCTGAACATCTCTTTAATTACAATGGATCTAATCGTCTTTTATGATACTCTAAAACATCGATGGATTATATATAAAAAAATGAGAACTTAAATCCAAATTTCATATATAAAAAATAATTGGTTTTTTGAACTAGTAACGATTATGCTCATAGAGTGGATGGACAATAGGATATTGGACTCCAATAGGCCTATGAAAAATGGTTAGTGATATAAACATATTTCTTGGAAAAATAATAAAATATAGGGTAAATCATGAAGGAAAGAATTGTTTTTTGTAGTAAGATTTATTTTATAAGTGAATCATATTGTAGTAAAAAATAAAATTGTCTATAATTATATAAGGATGATGATTTGGGAAGACCAAACATATTAGAATCCTCTTCCTATTGTGATTCTACATCAATTAATGGGTAACCAACTAATATTAATAATGTTTCCCCTCTACCATATATTTCTTTTATTATTTGGTACCATTGAATAGGTTGGATCTTATCCTGAGTGATGCTAAAATAGTTAAAGGTTATGTTTATAGGAAAACTATTGTAGACTATAGTATGAAATACAAAAAGAGGTATTTCAATTGCCTCTAACTAATGATCTAGTAAATATAAGTCATTATAACTCTCAAATTCAAATGTGTTGGGAAATATAAAATGTATATCTTGTTTTCTCAATAGTAATGGGACATAGATAATGGCATAAAAACTAAACCCCATAGCATGGAAAAATAATTCATTCCCCCTATTAATGGATATATTGATCTATGTGTGATTAAGAGTAATCATTTTGAGGTATAGATTTATATATCAAGTTACTTTTATGTATTTTTTTATAATTCGATTATTAATTTCCCTGACTACAATAATAATGAATAATATCCTTTTACAAAAATTAGATTCTATTTTTTGAAAACTAATTATCATAAAAAATAAATGGATCAAAATGATCATGTAATTACAAGGAACATAATGAAATATTTTAAAAGATGTTTATGAACACACGGTCAGTCTAGATTATATTCCCTCTGTGACTTGGGTAAATAATGAAATTTTATTTTCCATTATAGGTTGAAATTTATCTTTTTATATTTTTATGTTTTTCCGTTATTTATGATTTTTGAGGTAGGGTGTTTATTTCGTTTTTTCTCAGACCCTGATTAATAAATGACGGGTTCGTCTTGTATCCAAATCATTGTGAGAGATGTGATTATGTTTTATGGAGTTCATGGGATCCATATTATTTGTGGTTTTTTTATAGTTATCTTATTTTCAATGTGAAATGATACTTTTATCAGTTTTTTTACAATACACTGATGTCACCTTGGTTTATTGTTTTTTACGATTTACTTTCAAAATTTATGGGTTTATTCTATAGGGTGTTATTGTGCATGGATATTTTATCCATAAACTCAATGTTATAGATGGATATCTTTTCATTGTGATATACATGGAATATTATATTCTTTTTTTAATGTGATTTGATGATTTACATATATTTCATATTATTAGGGATAAATGAAATTGGTGTGATAATGTCAGATTACATATGCTCAATATAAGATAGAATTATTGGATATTTAAAAAAAAATATTTGAATTATGTTGTTATGTTGTTGAAAATAGTCAATTATCTATTTCATAGGTTTCTCTCTATTAAAACATTCCATATATAGTTTTAAAAAAAATTATTTTTAGATTCTACTTTTCATTAAAAATGTAAAATTTTTTCTCATTGATTTATAAATTTTTGTTTTTATTAATAAGTTTATTATTTTTCTAGTTTTTATGATTATTGTTTTTTTATGCTTTTGTTATGTACCCTTCACCATAAAAAAGTGTTAATCTACTTGGTATGACATCCAGACAAGACTGTGATCTAATCCCAATCATAAAACAAATATCTTTTATACATACATGTTTTTTTAATGGATATTTTTGTGAGATGTTTTTATTATAGTAGAATGTTTCATGGGGAATTGTGTCAGGTTGAAAAATGGCGAGGTACTTTTCTCTATGGGATAGGTTATTTGGGAATATATTTTCAAGAACCGACCAATGATGGGGCTCGAACCACAACTACCCAATGCCTGCCTCCATAGGATAGGGGTTGGCCACTAGTTTCGAAGGCATAAAACACAGATGGAGGCCTTTTCATAATTACCTATACACACACGTACAAAAATATCTCAATGTATATGTTCAGAGGAATAAAATAAAGTGATTAAAAATACTATCGAAATAACCATTCATGTAAAATCTCTTGCTAATAAAAGAGGACGATAGTGTGAAATGGAATGAAAGTGAAAAAAAATACACACCCAACAAGAAAAATGTCTAAAAATAGAGAAAATAAAAAATAAAAAGTTGAGTGATCCAATATTCTAATCTCTATATTATGGCCACCGTAAGAAGTCCAATGTACCATGTATCACTAATCTTTTTGGTTGTCACTGTCAACCTGTCTATCTTCTTTATAAGACACAACATGTGCCAGAAATGACCATTCAGTGGTATGTATATACATACCTAGTGATATTCCACAAATAATGAAAGGGGGAGTATTAAAAGAGAAAATATGAAATTAAATAACATATAAAGAAAATAGGATGCATAAATTCATGAAATAGAATAGATAAAAACCCAAGGGAGACTGTGACCCCATCCAAACATAATATGCTTAACACGCTGTATAGATGAACTAGGAGTTGAGACAATTCCACCAATATTAGGGTATTAAACTCATTATATCATGATAAAATGAACACATAAATAATATAGAATATATATTTTCAGAAAAAAAATCCTAAACCTGAGAGAAATATGATCATCATCTCACAACTCAACCTTGGAAAATGAGTCACCAATGGTTCCAAAAGACCGTTAAGGATGGATAATATCTCACATGTCTAACAAGAAGTAACTATGTGAAGGGACATTCCACTCCACATTAATTCACATTTTAAGGGGCACAAACTCTTTGTAAAGGACTCACACCCTAATGTGTTAGGGAGTTCCACTCTATAATATCTACAGAGGAACAATTCCCAATATGATTGGGCAGGTTCCTCTATAATGTCAATATGACCTATGTCCAATCCGATAGGGGGTTCTACTATAGTCAAGAAAGACACATTCCATATTTAGTAGGGGGTACCACTCAGACTATAGAGGACCCATGCCCAAGCTGATGGGGGTTTCACTCTATAGTTTAAGGGTCGGTGCCCTAGTGTGATAGGCGGTTCCACTCTAGTCCTCAAGGTCATGCACCCTAACTGATTGGAGGGTTCCCATTTGAAGGTAGAGGAACCGCAATAAATATGATTGTTGGTTCCACTCTATAGGTTTATAAACCATTCCCTCATGTGAGAGTGGGGTTCCACTCTCATCACCGAGGAATCATGCCCAATCTGATATGGGGGTTCTACCCGGTATGTATCTATAAAAGAACCACACCCATGATGGTGGTTATTCTATTATTCAAGAAGCCTATGATCATCCAACCAGAGCACTACATTCATCGTTAATCACCACTATAATCTATAATCCTATAAAATTATATATCATAGATAAAAATTCATAATGTAGGTCACCGTATTGTTCTCTAAAAAAACTCAATATTTTCTACTCACAGGACAAAATTTGGGGATAAATTATAGAGCTATCGATAATTTGATTTAATTTAACTAGAACCAAGGTATACAAGGCATGTGGGGGGACCCACACAATGTGTGGTCTCGCTTCTCTAATTGGTTGTGTCCCTGGAGGTACATGGATCACAATGAATGTAGGCATACACAACATGTAGATTATAAACATGGTAGGCCCATGCCAAAGGGGTTCCGCCCATGTGCCATGTCAAGTTCATATACCCAATCCTTGTCTGTGAACGTTAGTTCATGGTATGCCTCTCCACATGGGGTGCAGACAATGTTCTCTATAATTGTCGATGTACTCAGTCACATGGTCTGTGCAAGGTCTTGTGCTCCACAACATGGCTTATCCTCATGGAAAAGGCGGTAGATAGTGTAAATAGAGTCTATATGGTTTGACATCCTTATAAATTCCAAAAACCCTAGTCTCTGTAGCCATGGCCCATCATGTTGTGTGTTATTCAAACTACATGGCATGTAGTCTGTATTTTTTCAGAATCTCATATCCTCTCTCACTACTATACTAATTTTATTTCAGCATCAATTACATTCTACTTTAGTAGATCATATCTTATTCATAATTTTTGGCCATCAGTTGGACGAATGTTGATTTCTTCGACCCATGGTGTTCTTCCATATGGACAATATGCCCCAGGTTCATCGGGAGTTGATGATTTTGTATTCGTTAGTCCAAAAAATCACCAACATATATTAAACCAACTAAATTGGACTTTGTTTCATAATTCCAACCCTTATTATCTACATTTCAAAATTATAGGGGTCCTCTAAGACTCGGTGATGACAAAAAAATGTTGATCTAGGACCACCAGTTCCAATAGATGCTGAATATGAATAAATTTATGGAGAAGGCACAAGAGTATATGTTCAATCGATCTAAAAAATGATTTTCCCCCAAATATCATAACATGGGATATTCGTGGATAGAATCATATTAAAATAAAAATTGATTTAGTATTTTTGACTCTTAACTAAAATATTTTTAAAAAAATATCCTAAAAAATGACCCATTGATTATGTTGACATTATCATTTTAAAAATTATGTTAATTTGATAAAAATAAATGTTCTAATAATTTTATATTTAATAATAATTTAAATTACCATAATTAAACAAGTGATTGTTATTTATAATTTGTTTAAATCATAAATTGATATTATAGATAATTATGTAATGAAATTTTATACATTAATATTTACATTTTCATTATTTATAACTATTATAATTTTTATTGTTATAGAGTTTATTATTGATAACATACATTTTAATTATTATTTATAAAATATTTCATTATTACTATTCATTTTGATATATAGATTTATAGAAGTAATGATATCAATACATATTGTATTTTTCGAAGGAAATACATATAAAATCATGGGGTACCCATTTTTACACACCCTAAAATGAATTTCACCCATTAAATACAATCACTATAATTGAGAAAAATGGGAAAATCTCAGCTTCATTATCACATCAAGACCTCATATAGGTTGCTCAAATTTTTAACTCCTCAAAAAAACATTAAGAAGATGATATTTAATGTTCTATAAAACCTTATATTTATGAAAAAAAATTTCTATCATTTTTATTCAAAGGATAGTTCATGATCTCATGATACAACCTCTAATTAATATATTTTAATGACCAGTTATATACTTTCTCAAGATTGATACATGGATCACATCGTTAACCTGATATAAGTTTGGTGGGAGTGCCAAGTGATAAGCTATAGTGCTTCCTCGATCATAGATAATGGATGTAACAACATAAATATATACCATTTACTCCCTCATTATAAATCACATAATGTCATCCAATTGAGAAATTCATATTAACAAATTTTATAAAAAAGTTAATTTTACATATCACCAATTATGGTCAGTATAACTATTTTAATGTCCATGAGGTTTCTTGATGTGCTTCTGGATGTATCTTACCTTCATTACTATTTCAATTTTTAGATTTAATCATCTTATAATAATTTATCTAAATATATCATATCATACGATATTTGAAAACATCATTTCATATATGTCTTAATTAAGAGACATATAAATGCTTATGGAAAAAATATTATTATAATACAAGTTAAAAATGGATATATTGATCAAAACCCACATTAAAATATTGGTAAAAATATCATTATATCCTCTATGTTTTGAATGGACCTCTTAGACATAACATATATATGAATATGATAGGTTTAATTGAAACACATATATGTATCCCTAGTTTGTGGAAGATCTCTCAAGAACCTCATGGTAAACCACATATATGTATAAAATAAAATATAATGTCTTTTATTATTCAAAACAATACCCCATAATTAATATATATATTGGGATGATGATCAAGACAAACATATTTCTTAATAGAAATGAAGTGTGTTTCCTTCATAATATGATCGACTTCAACACAAATACCATTTCAAAATTTAATCATATTGGGCAATCTATTTTCTATATCCCTGGAAATGTTATCCCATTTTAGTATTGGAATGTGTAATGATTTTAATATTAGAATAAAAATATATCTCATAGTCATATCTTGTTTACATATAAAGCATAGATATGTATACTCTTCAATATCTCTCATCATTTTCCCGCACAGAAAATACTTTTTTCAAATATATATACGTCTTTATACTCCCAGATTGAATAAAGACTGATGAGTCTGGATTTTCTTCCAATTGAACATTCATTAAATCTAGTATTAATGGGGCACATAATTGGTTCAAAAAAATTATTATTTCATCATAATAAATAATGAATTCATGAACACATACAACTTAATTTTCTTCTCTATATCCCCTTTTTTACCTTTTATTTATTAAAAAGGGTACATGATTGAACAAAAAATTTCAAAAGTTATTATTTTTTCACATGATTCTTGATTTCATGGTATATAATTTCCAAATCCATTAATAATGTATCTATTTTGATCATCAACATTGATTAGTTAGCATTACCTATTAAAATAATTACATTAGTTACCTTGTTCTCTTTCATAGGGTATTAATATTTACAATTGTCATAATCTTTTATCAACATCATGTATCATCTCTTGGTAATATTCAACTATTTCTAGTCGAATATGTACAATAATATTTTATTACAATTACGCATATCAATACATTCTCTATAAATATAATTCCTCAATATCATTAATTAATTTATTACCTTTTTTGTCAAAAATGATGTGTGGGGTAATTGTTTTTCAAGATCCTACAATTGGAATGAGGTATAAACTGTTATTATATCATTTTTCATTAGAATACATATTATACCATTATTTTATGAATCACAATAAATAATAAACATTACTCTAAAATAGGGTATTGCGATAAATGTTATAATATCTAACCTTATCATTATTTTCATGAAATTTTCTTCACATTCATCGAACTATAAGAGCATAAAAAAATTTAATGTTTACATCGTTGCAAGATTATATGGCCAAAATAAGTCCTTTAAAATGATATAATATAATATATCCATGACGTTCATGTTTTGGATTATAGTGATAATAGTTGATTTGGGACATTGATTGATAACATATTTCATTGGGGGAACCACTGATATATGATTTTTTAATATTTTTTGATAAAAAGATGAATATTTCTATATCCAAAATTATACATGAAAATTTTTAATACAATTTTCACTAATGTAGTGTCTTCTTTAAAATCCATAGACAATATTAATGTTCTTCTTTTCACTATGAATATATATGATTATTATATATAAACACTTCCTCAAACCAATCATAATGATATCTAAATAAAATATTAAATAAATATATTAGGATTGTATGGGAATTAGTGGGACCAAATATTAATTTTTTTTTCATAGTGTCTATATTGTTAAATAGAAACTATATTTTCTATTTCCTTCCTTTTAAAAAATGATTTATAATATCCTAGAGATAATAAATCTTGAAAAAATATTGATATCATTATAATGAATAAATATCTTTAGTACATGGTATAATATTTTTTTTGATATGTATCTTTTTATGTTTCTAATAATAAATATTGAGTTGCATTGATCTAACATTATTCTTATCAAAAATAAAATGAGAATCTCGAGGCGAAAAAGTTGGTTGAATGAATCTATTTTTAGAATTACATTAGAGTTCCTTATTTAATTCTTGAAAATCAGTAGGGGGCATTATATATAGATTCTTTTATATTGGTGTAACACTACGTGTCAGTTCTATTAAAAAATAAAAATCAATAATTTTGAAAGGATGTTAATTATTTTATATAAATACATGAATAACTATCATACAGTATCTATATCATCATTTTCCATTCTCTTCAAATCATTTTATGATAAATATACCCATAGAATATGAATCAGCATCTATTAAATTGATGAAATTATTCTCAAAACATTACATTTAACCTTACACCATTACAGAACCATATGATAGTATATAATATCAATTTTCAACTCCATTATTCAGAAATTGATCAATAATTTATATAATGAAATTCAATCCATATCCAAAATTTCATAAAATTCATGTACAAGTAGAACAACAATATCTACAGGGATAACATTCCCAAAAACAGCCACTGGGGAATAATAATATACATGTGATGTGATAATCATTCCAATAGGTTTTATTATTGATTATTAAACATAGAATACTTGAGGATATGGATTAAAATTCATTTTTAATTTTCATGATATAATGGAATTCTTATAGTTATGCTCAAATAGGGTAAAAAATATTTTTTCATGCATATAACCACAACTATTTTATAATTCAATCATAAATACCTTACAAAGATAAAAATGGTTATCATCACAATAAACCACTGTTTACCACAGTGGTAGATAATATAATCTTTTAAATCAACCATAGGATATCTAAATCATGTCAACTAAATCCCGACATCTTCTTGTTAACATATCACACCTCAAATTCAATATAGATCATTAATGGCCAATATATATTCAAATCCTTTAAATGGATGATAAAAAAATTTGAATAAACCTATGAATATACTTAAGAGATTCAAACCTTCTACGTAGTAGGGGACCATTCAATATGCATCGAGATTATTTTTTTGATACACAAGACCCACCCTTTTCTTATTCATTACCCATATATTCAAGTATTACAAAAACCACATCCACTTATAGTATCTGGATAGGTATTTTTAAAAAGGAATACCCACTCCATTCATTGTAATAACAATTGATTTAACTCTATAATTTCGAATATCCTAATGGTTCATTATAACGTATCCTAATATAAGTTACAAAAAGTAAATTAAACATTCTCAAATAAAAACTGTATTGACACTCACTATTAATAAAAAAATTAAAATAATTATAAGTCTATTCAATATATATAACTATGATCCATTTTATAACCATAATGGTTTGGCACCTCTGGAATCATTGAGACAGAAAATATTACTACATAAATTATCTATAAAATCTACCAATATGTTCCTCACATCTATATTCGTTCTTCTAAAAATCATAATGATGAAATTTCATCTTAACTTATAGAAGGTAGATATAAGAAAGGGTTATATAAGATTCATTGTAATGATAAATATAAATGATATCAATCAATGATAGCTAATTATCATATGAAAGAGATAAGGGTATGAGAAAATGATCGTGAATTATAATATTAATACCCAATTAATCCAATATATTTATCCCTGAAACATGGAATATGGATTTGTAAAAAAGGTATATGATTTAAAAATGAGAAATCATGAAGACTAAATCCAAATAAATGAGAGGAAACCATAATAATAATAAATAATATTGTGGAATACACATAATTCTAGAAATATATTTCTATAATCATGGATCCTTTTCTAGGTCATCATATGGGATCGGGTTCACCATGTATTCAATCATTCCATTATTCAATGTTAACACACAAGAATATCTTTTTCAATAAAATTTATTATCAAAATGTGTTTACTCCCCATTTCAGTCTGTATTATCTCATGAGATATCCATCATTACCCAATGCATTTTAGAGATATTTAATTCTAGTCCCACCCATGAAATAAATAATAACATACATATGTATTCCAAATTATCCCAAAATAGTCCCCATATCATCGTATCATAACACATGTGAATAATACACATTTAATATAAATTTTCTAATGATCATAATAATCCATCCAGAGAATGAATAAATATGTAACCATTAGACCATATCACCATTAAATCATTATATACATAAAATGATGTTTTTATAGATGTAAATACGTTGAAAATATCACTAGGAAATTTCATGAGGAAATAACCCCTTTCATTTTGAAATTATTCAATTAAAATATAAAATTTTCAAAAATATTAGTAGAAATTTTTTTTCTGAGAATAAAAGTAATATTATAATGGAATATTCAAATAAAAATTTGTTTATTTATTTGGTGGAAATATTTTTATTTACTGTACAATAAAATAAAAATTACATTCAATTTTTGGTATAACTTATATGTAACTTATTTGAAAAAAGATAACAAATCAATGATTCTAAATTTATATAAAAAGTAAAACATGTCAAAACATTACTTTAAAAAATAACATTAAAAAGAAAAAAACAGTATTTAAGACATTTTTTATTAAAACAAGGTCATTGATGAAATTATTCTCAACCGAAAATTTTAATGGTGAATATTTTCAATAAAACATTATTTCTGAATTTTCAGTAAATAATGGGAGGAAAATTTAATGAATAAGTGTAATCTCTAATAATATAAAATACATGATAAATTAAATATTATTTTGGTTATATATGTCATATAATTTCATCATTAACAAAATCAAACCTATATAATTTGGGTAAAATCATGATTTTAATATAAAATCCTTACCTAAAATTAGTTTTTTATAAGAACTATGAACTACAAGAAAATAAATTTATATTTATTTTAATTATATAATAGGTAAATTTTAATATATATAATTATATATGTGGTTTTCATAAAATATCTTTTCACTCCTTGATTAATAATCTTTCAGTATCATCATTATTTTCAGAATGAACAAATTAATTTTTGTTCTTTGATTTTGTTTGGAAGTTACATTAATCAAAATTATACCATGTTTCCATAATATAAATAATTTTAATCATGATGTAATTATAATTCATATTAATTATTTAATTATTAATAACCATTCATATAAATAAGTAATAAAAATTATTTACAACACTATGTAGAGATGGTAGTTTGTTTTTATAGACAAGTGAGGTGTACATTTTTTGAGGGATGGAAATAAATGAAGGTTATATTATTTCAAATAAAGAATATCATTAATATCATATATATACATATAGTGTTATTAGGGATAATAAACAACCTATAATGGTATAAACATAATAAATATTAATTATATTCATATTTTTAATCATTCGTAAAAGGATGAGATATAAAAATAAATTACATTGTTCATCAAGATGGTAGGCCATATATACAAATGAACACTATTTTAAATTTACAACATCTGAAATGAAAGAAATGAAAATAATAATTAATACTTAAAAAATAATTAATATATTATTTATATCTTATATATTTATTAAATCCATCTTATTGCTATCCATGTATGATGTAAATTAAAATTTAATCGCATCGCTACATAGAGTTGTTAGTATACCCAAACACACGGGTAACATTATCATTTTCCAGAAGATTTTCATGGAAGATGTTATCTATGATATTATGATTCTAAATGAATAATTACGTCCTAAATATATTATACAAACATCAGACCCATCATGACAACCATACATCAAATATTGTGATGAATAATGTATTGTATCACTATGTGGACACAATACCTCGTACATTTGAATAAGCGATATATTAACCTCCAATTTGATTTAGAGAAGGTGAGTAAAGGTTGATTCATAATAATAATTACATATTTTAATATTTAATATATTGAATTTATAATTTTATGTTGAAAATAATATATTTATATAAGGTAAAATAATAATTAAAAATAAATTGATCGGTTAAGGGAATTACATCTTCATTGAGACAACTATTTAATATCATCTTTAATTGGAAATGGAGTTGCACTTTTTGGAAAAATGACACCTAAAGAATGTCTCTAGGGAATTTTAGAATATATTTTAGTAAAATATCTTTGATCTGGATTGTTAAAAGTGATGTAATGATGTGATAGAGGAGGATATCTTTTATAATAATGATGAAAATAAATTTTGGAATTATATAAAATATTTCATTATAATATTATCATTATACACACCAATTTATCAAAAAATCTGGGTCTCTTTTGATATGTTAAATTTTTTACCAACTGGATTTTTGATTGTGTGAAAATTTCCAACCCTTTTTTATTTTTTATTTTGTTTATAGGATCGAATTGATTTCTAGTTTTCAAAACCTAATTTTGATAGTTAGATTTCATGAAATCGTTTTTTTGGATGGGTTTTAATAATTTCCTTGTGGTTAAAGTGTTTGAATCGGCTTCTACATTTTTCGTCTCCAAAAAAACAATTTATTTAAAGGAAAACCATGTTTTATGGTCGGTGCATAGTTTTCCTAACTATGAGAAAAAATTGGGTGGCCTCTTTTCTTAGGGGAACAATTTTCATAACAATGTGGACCCATTTAGTAAAGTGTGTTGGTGTCCTCAGTTCATTACAAAGGGTTGGCACAATTGGTTCATGGTCTATCCAAACATTATTTCCAAACCATTTTACTTGTTGTATAGGGGATACCCATTTTGTAGTGAGAATACCTTGGTTAGAACACAATTTTACAAACCTTGTGGTAACCACGTGGCTATTTAAGAATTCCAAAGTGACCATTACATTCATTCCTCCTTTTAGATTAATTTTCCTCCCTTATCATCTTATATAGATGTGTATGACCTCTAGGTAGGTATCCCTCTATTTATCTCCCTTTCATAGGATTTTAACTTGTCACCATGTTTGAGCTTCAATTCATGGCCCATTGGCAGAAAAAAAATCTCATCAGTAAGGACTCTAGTAATCTTACGTAATCATCTTTTTTTCCAAATACTATATGATAAATCAGTGTGAGAAATCGTTCCTTTATATTTGGGAACTTTTCTAAAAACAATTATTTCACTTGTTATCGATCATGTAGAGGTCAAAATTTGATGAGTTATCACCTATGTGAATAAGGTTTGTGGTTCCTAGATTTATCCTTAATTTTTGGGGGTTTTTTGGATTTAATTATTTAAAACACATGTTGGTTTGACCTTGTAACACCCTAAATAAATAAATTCTTGTGTTTTTATTGTTAAATTGGTATTATGGGATGTTCTTGATCTTATAGTAGAATATTTATACATGTTATTTCATGAACGATGATTTTGACCAACTTGGTTGGTTGGGTCTATTTTGTAATATAAATAATTATATTTTAAAATGATTATTATAGTTCTATGGGAATGTTAGGGAATGGATTGAGGTAATTGAGGATATGTTTAGCAGTAGGACTGGGGTGACACGGTCATCATATTGAGGGTGTGGAAAGAGATCCATAGGGTTATGATGATCACTAGGTTGATGGGACATTTTTCCTTTAGATGGTGGGTATGAGGTCACTAAGATTGGGGAATGGCTCGCACCGCATGAGATGGAGTTGAACATCAGGATGTAGCGATGTGGCCTTTGGGGAATGAGGTGTCTTATGATGTGGAATATAATATGGTGGTGATTTTTTCTCAATGTTGTTTGTTGGAATTTTTTTTAAGTCATGTGATAAAAAATAAGGCTTAGTTGTGGTGGTGTGGACCACAAATTGTGGATGGAGATCTCCATATATATTACAACATATGGGATAGTGTTGGACAGAATTTAGGGTGTAAGTTCTCATAATAAAAATTGACAATTAGTGGTGATGGAACATCGGGAGATTGTGATATGACCATCAATTGGGGTGAGGCTCACTATTGTTCCTATGGATGAAATGCCTTGATTTTTGTAGGATGGATATATCTATTCCCTGGGATGTGGTTCTGTTGAGATTATAGTGATTTAACATATATGGGAGGACACATATCGTTGTTATTTGGGACATCCGGTTATTGATCTGATTGTGGATAATTGAATTGAGGTATGAGGGACCTGTGATTTATTGGTTTGGCATTCTGATAGGATTTAAATAATCTATCAATATATGATACATTTGATATTGTATGGAATGCATTTTTGAGTGACATGGTTATGGGTGGAACCAGAGGGTACACCTAGTATAATATTCATTGGAGAACACCTAGGTATTAATCCATGGATCCTTTCCAATAAAAATATTAATTTTCAGAATAGTGTTTTATACCAAATATGTATTTTGGGGGAACCCTTTTATACATATATGAAAATAATCCAAATAAGGTAAACTCATCCTTCTAGCTATTGAACACGGGGGAAGTGGGTTAAGATATTTAAAACATGTGATTTTTTTAAAATATTTTATATATGCCTATATATTTATGGACATAAGAAAATCACACATTGGTGGTGGAATACATTGATCATACTCATATCCTACATGATAATTTTGGATGTGTGTACACTTATTTCCATTGAGATCATGTTACGGATCAGGCATAGTAGATGGATCGAAGAGATAGTTGTGTACTTCTATAACAGGGAATTATATTAATGAACCATGTGGTTCCTCTACATTGAGTTAGATAAAACTTTTGGGTTTTATAAATATGTACCAAAATTTTCATCCACATGTGACTTTTCTTATTTTTTTCACATGACCAACAAGGATTTTTTGTTTTAATATTCAAATTAGTTTGCACATGGGATTATTACTACTACTTTTATGGAATATTCTTATGTTGTGTCTATTATATTTCTTCTACAATTATGGTATTTATTCTCCAATGTTATGTACATATATCCAATTATCATTATAATCAATATAGTTTATAGTCTCTCCAAAATCACATAATTATACCTTATCTACTATTCAGCGGCCTTTGGCAGACAGGGGGGTGCACCTAAGGGGTAGTGTTCAACTGGGTTATGGATCTGTTTTAAGTGTATTCTAGGGAATGGTTAAAAATATGGTATTAGAGGAATATGTTTGATGGAGTTTCAGAAGGAATGCTTGAAGAGGGTTTAGAAGCTGATGTTGTGGTAGGTGTTGATGCCGATGGGGCATGTGTGAAAGGGCACAATGTTGTATGGTTGGGCCACAAGGAAGTCCTTATGGTCACGGAAGAGGTTGCTAATGTGGATGGGTGTCTTGCCTTGACTGAAAGTAACTTCCCAGATCAAAGATGGGGAATTCTAATGGTTGCAATGATAATTCCTCGAAAAATTAAGGGAGTGATGTTTCAGGTGGTAATAAAGGAAACGTGAGTGGTTAAGCCTACATTTCCAATAGTGACTTAGTGGAGAATGAGAATAAAATGATGAATGAGTGTGAAGTAGTGTTATCTACTACACCAAGAAGAAGAACAAGAAAGGGATACTCTTACCTACCGCGACCGGTGAGTACCATATCATCCTTTAAGCAGGATAGTGGGGTGATTCTCGCTTTCCAAAAATACTCCTTGATCAAGAAACATTTCCCAGTGCAACCTTTTCTGGACTAGATGAAGAACCATGAGCAATGTGATTATATTTTGAGGCGGTATAAATCAGCCTCTGAATGGGAATCAGATATGGAAGAATGTGACTCTTGTCTGGGATGCAGAAATGATTATGGGTATTATGATATGTAGTCCCATGTTGGGCTGCTTTGATTGTGGTTGTTCTGCATGTGCTTGTTTTGTGAGTGTATTATGTCAGGATCTTGTATGTGTTATGGGTTGTGTGGATCCTCAATTTTCCAAAAACTTTTTTGGAAATAAAAAATTTATTTTTCAGTCAAAATAACAAGGTAGACACTTATACTCAGTTTCCATTTTCTTCATAAAATAAAAACTCCTGAAAAAAAGAGTTATGTCTAGTCCCATGTTTTAGACAACTTGACTTTTCCTTGATCTCATCCTTGACACTGTTCATCATCAATTCCATTGAAAAACATTTCAAATAATGGGATGAGCATAAAAAGATTAGTATGGGTTATAAAAAAAGAAATGAAACATTATTTCATCAATACTCACATTACATATGCTCTTTAACATACCTCAAGAATTCATAAGATATACATAGTAAACACAAATCATAAAAGGTTACTTGTGGTATCCATAAGATACATACGTTGTAGCTATCACAGCAAACATAGGGAGTTACATTTTGAATACCCATCATAGTATATGCCCTAAATCTCTTAGGAGAAACATTCACTTTTTTCCTCCATCATGTTTCCCAATGCATTAAAGAGCTATCTTATGCTCACCCACCTGAGTTTTATCAGAGAACCACCCGTATATGTAAAAAATTCCCAATAACTATAACATATTCATAACACATAAACCAAACATATGGAAAATATTGCATTTCCACATTTAAATCACAATATAACATTTAAATATATTGACTGAAAAAACTCATTATCAAAACCATTTTGAATACCAAATTACATAATAGAGTATACGGTATTTATTTTCCAATTAAAAAAATTATAGATTTTTGATGTTTCCATAGATCAAATAATACTTGCGTCCAAGGAATGGTGGCTATCACCGTGTACGTTAAAAGATACATCATTTTTTCATTTAGTAAAATGACTCAGAGAAAAATATTCTATTTGAATGAAATAAACTTCCAAAGGTGTTTATACATCATATAAAATAAAGTCGTGTATAAATCAAAATATGCCTCAATGAAAGGAGATTACGACGAAATCCCTTACCTTGTTACAGAACTCACTCGTTCATTCTTTAATTTCCTGAATAATAATATAGTGCTAATTTTTACATTCTTAAGATCCTTTTTCAAGTTTATTATTTCTTTTATATCACCTATTACATTGTCATAAACATTTTGTAATCATTTATGTTAATAACGATCATTTTGTCGATATTTGGTACTTGAGTAAAAAATGAACTTCTTATAATTACATTTTGTTAATGTTGTCAAATATCCATTATAATTAGAATTATATTAATGATTTAGATATCATATATATCATATATATCTAGTATATGAATGTATTTATAATAGTACATAAAATATGGAGATAAGAAGTGAAATGAACCATTCATGGAGACAATAAGTTGTACATATGCATGAACACTACTTTCATTTCTATTTCATTTTTTTAATGAAATTAAAAGCTAATAATAAATAATTATATTATAATTCCTGTATAATATCATATATAATATAATTAACTCCATCCCTTAAAAATATCACATATGGCATTAATGATTCATATCAATTTGAGGGGGCGGTAGTCCGCACTTCTTCAAATGAAATTATCACATTTACCCATAATGGGAACCGTAAAGGTATGATATTAATTGAAAATACAGAATCATAAAGATAGAATAAACATAATTACATCATATATAAATATATTTCCCTCATAATGGACACCATTTAAGGCGGTATTAGATTATTGAACAATCATTGTTTCGTGAGGCATTAGCTTCCCATCCATAGAAACAGAATGTTCTTTAACCATTAGATAGTGGTGTGTGTAAGTTTAGTTCGAATAGTTCTCATAAAAAACCTAGTATATTTAGGATACTAGTTTTTTTATAAAATATGGGAATAAAAACATATTAGGGGGTAGGTGAAGTAAAATGAAATAAAAGAATTTAAGTGAAGATGTTACATTTAAATTTGGTATCTCCGTTTGGTTTAAAACAAAAGGGTTTTTTGATGTTCCTTATACCTAAGTTAATGAATCTAAGAAGAACAAGGGGGCATTGAGAGCTTCCTTGGGCAGGGGTCAGATGATAAAAGGTGATTGAGAGGTGTGAGGAATGGGTTAGAGTTGAGGTCTTTTTATAAGGTGGAGGATGGGCTCTTTAAGAATGTGTGAAAATATTATTTTATTATATAATAAATTTCAAATTATAAAGTTCAAAAACTAATTACATACAAATATTAGATGACTCATGGTCCAAATAAAACCATAAAATAAGAATTGGATAGGGTTTGGATATTTTTTTTAATATTTAACAATTAATTTATTTGAATAATTTATTAATGAGTTAAACACTGCATCATTATTGTGTCATAAATAATTTTATTTAGATGATTTCTAAAAATTATATAAAAAATACCATGATGTATTAAATCGTTTTATCTTTCCAAAAAATATTTATAGTCTAAATGATAACTTATATAACCCTATTTAAAAACTATTTTACTAAAGAAAATTTTTTTATGACATTTTTATCATTACATTAAGTTAATAAAAATAAAGTGTCATTATCACTCCCATGTGGTCACATGGGGTCCCCAAATCGACCAAAGGATGCCCATGGTCAGAAGAGTATTAACCAATAAAGTTAGGATACATGTTAGGGTAATTTTATATTATTATAGTAGTATTTGTGTACTCATATTTACTATATTTACCCTTTAACAATGGTAAATAAAATATTTACAGAAGTAAATATTCATAATGTCTAAAAATAAAATTTACCTATTCACACAATTTTGAACTCCTAACTCCAAATATTGAATCCATTTTTCAAAATTCAAATCACAGAAATGGATGAAATTAATTAAAAATTAATTCAAGTTTTCAAAACAAAAGGTGCGTTTTCAGAAATAATAACTATCAAAAGATTGACACATATTTATGTTCAATATCAAAGTGAAATTAATTCCAGTAACTAGAATTTGATTAAATGGTAAAAATAAAATCTAGTTACACTTTAAAAACAATTAATATGAAAATAAAAACAGATAAATTAATTAGATTAAAAGGAAGTTTTGAATTACAATACAATATATTTCACTTTTCCTTAAAAATTGAGTTTTATCAGAAAAGTACCAAATATTTTCCCAAAGTAAATTTTGATGTCCCGATTCTAAAAAAATTACTAGGTCAAATAAAAAATGTAAAAGTGACCAAACCTATATTTAAATACAGTTTTCCATCAAAAGGTGGTAAATCGGCCATTTAATGAATATAAGAATATATATGCCTAAAATTAGTATAATTCACATTTTAAGCCTCTGACTGTTATTGGATAAATGTAAAAAAAAATTAAAATATGTGTATAATAATATTGTAGTTAGTTATATTTATTCTCACTGTTTCAATGGATTGGTGTTAACTACCATTTAAAATAATAATTTTATATTATTATTTTTCTCTATGACCCAAAGTTGTGTGTAACATAATATTTCAAAGAAACTCGTCGTTGCTTATTAGATATACTATCGAACATAGGAACTCTTTTTATGTAAAATTAATTTTAAATTCACATATATAGTAAATAATCAAATGTATTATTCTTTATTTACTTGTGATGTTACAAATTTCATATGATATTTTTTTCTTATGATCATCATTGGGAAACTAGAATGTTCTAAGAGGTGTTGGTTTATTTAATTTGTCAACAAAGAAGCTCAAAAATGTTATCATTCTTATCCTTTTTTGTGGAAATATACCCTCCTAATCCATGTAAGTGGTTCTAGGTGATATTTGTATATGATTCAATGTGTTTATAGTGTGTATAGTCCAATCCCTGATTAGGGTATACAAAGATGATTAAAAGGGTGTGAGTGTATGTAAGTGTAAAAAAGCTAACAAGTTTTCCCTATATAGACTATTGGTGAAATTATACTCAACAACCTCAGATTAATGATGTATATTTATACATGATATTTGATTCTGCAATTTTATGGTTGGGAAAGTGTCCATGAGGATATATTACATGTGATACCTTGGCCAATTTTATGTAGTTAAGGGGAAATGAGGCCATATTTCATGTGACATGGGTGCAGAATGGGAGTGTAGATGTGGTGAGATGTGTTTCCTAATACAAAATTCCCTATCATTGACATTTATGTATTTTAATGGACATTTGACTACGTTATTTAGGCTTTAGTTCGATTCCACTAAGATGGATACTAGTTTGGTAACCAATAGGATTGATACATGGTTCTATATGAGAATACATGATATGAGGCCTTGGAGGGTTTGGACGAGGCTTATGAGGGTTGGGATATTCGTGACCTATACATATAGGATCTAATACTGTTTTGACAACAATTATAGTTGGATTATTTTGGGACACTGATTCACAAGAAGTTCGGGAAAAAATTGCTTCCTGGAATGAAGGGTTTTGATAAGGAATATTAGAATATCCAAGAAATCTATGGAATATCTGATTTAGGAGTTTATAGTATCATCAACCACAAATATTCTATGTTTTGGGTTGACAGTATAATGATATTGACTAAATTGAGTCATTACAGACTATTATTGACTTGCTTTAGAGACCCCGGGTCTAAGGGTAAAATTGTCTACTTATATTCTCGTAGGGATGTCAAAGCATATGTGGGATATAAATGTGAAGGATGGTAGTCATAAGAAGTGACACTGTTGGAATTCGAGCTGAGCATCTTCAAACACATCTTCCCGTAATACTTGAGGGAAGATAGTGCATGTCAGTTCATGAATCACCAACTAGGAGAAACATCATTAATAGACTATACAATATGGTTTATAGGTCTATCATTATTTTCACCCACTATGGTGGGTAAAAACATTTCTTGGGTGAGGGTATTTATGGTCAGATTTTGGAATGATATCAGGGTGCAGATGAATATCATTGGGATTAAATTATTCTAAGAGGTGATAGATCAAGTGTTGATAGGCAAGTGAACATAACATAAAATTCAAGATTAATATTGGTGAAGACATCTTGTGATCATAGAGGTGATTATTCAGGTATCCAAAAGTGATATGATGAAGATTTTGAATATGTAATTTTGTCCAGATATGTGGCTAGGCCACTGAGGAGTCTGTCATCACTAGTCTGGTCTATGTGTGGGAATTCGGGTCATATTTGGAATCAGCATGACTAGGCTCCAAAGGAGTTTCAGGAAGGTGGACTGATTGGAAATATGGGTAGGTTCTACAGAAATACTTCAGGATTATGAGGTAGTCATGGAATAGTTTCTTGTTGTTTATAATCCAAGGATTTATCTATTCAGGCAGCCGGAGACCATTAGAGGTTCTACATGATGCAGTTTTGGACATTCTATTTTCGCATCACCAGTATTGGTGCATTAGGTGAATGTGTAATATTTTTTTGACTAACCAAGCACTTGTTTATATATAGACATCGGTGTAATGTTTTTATTCCATGAGGTTACTATGAATCGTGACTATGATTTTTAGGAATATATATGTACATGTGATACAAGATTATTTTCCTCATATGTAGTTGGTACTTGACTTATGGAAATTAGATACGGTGCACGTTCAAAGGGGTATAATTTATGTAATTTGTATTAATTGGGAACATTATTATATGATGGAATAATTATATTTCATATGAGGACTTTTTGGTCGGGGGACAGTGGTCCAACCACTGTAATTTTTAGTTTTGGGTCGGGAAGCAACCCAGTAGGTCATTCCAAGGGTGGGGAAATGCAGAACAGGAATTAGCATGCGACTAATGACTTGGGTAAAGCGGATATTTGAGTATAATAAGGATATTATTGGTATAATCTCTGGGTAAATCATGATAGCTTGGGGATGATCTATTATAAGGTGATGAGATTATAAAATCATAGGTAGTTGACTATGTCAGAATTCCCAAACACATGGAATTTTTGAGTTTCATTGGTAGAACAACATGTGTTTCAAGTCCTAAAACAAAATCATGGGAGTTGGAATGCATCATGACATTTTTTTGGATTGGTAAAAATTACAATCATTTACCTCAAATATTTGAGTGTGTTTCGAGAGCATTGGTCTCATAAAACATAGTTTCTGGAAAGGGAGACCAAGATCATGGTTGGAGCATTATTTTTCAAACTATGTGTTAGAAAACATGTGGAAAATTTTCATAGGGTCATGGTTGGTCTCAACCGTGAATCCCATTTTAGTCATTCATCAAGGTTTCTACTGGTCTTCAAATATAGTTTTCATGATGGTGCATGGTCTAACCAATCCTTGGGCCCAACAGAGGATACCTGTTTTAAATAATAAACCCATTGAAAAATGAGCATCCCATGGTTCGAACATGATTTCACAAAAAAACATGTAACCATTAATCTTTTAAAATATTCCAAAATGATAATTTCCCTATACCTACTTTTATTTTATTTATCCCCCTTCTATTCACATTCATGTTAGCAAAAACCTCCATTTAGTGTTCTCACCATTTCTCTCCCTCCACTAGGATTTGAGCCTTCGGCAAAATTAGAGATACAATTCAAACGTGATAGGTGGATACTAATTCCACTAAGTAAGGCCTTCAATTCTCTTACTTATTCATCATATTTATCATTCTAAGAAGTTTGTTAAATATATAAGAGATATTTTCCCTATTGTTAGGGTTTTTGTCTAAATCTTAGATTTCTTTTGTTTTTTATCGAGTTAGAGGTCAATATTCAATGAGGGAGAATCTATGAGTTAAAAAGTAGTGGTAAACACCATTATCCATAACATTATAGGGGTTTTATAGTTTTCTATTTAATATGAACTTTGGTTTTGCAAGGTGGGATGAAAAATAAATTAATTCTAGTCGTTTACTTGTTAATTTGGTATTATGGGATATCATTGAATGTGTATCTAACACTTATACATTATATTCTAGGTAAGGGTATTTTAACAGCTAGGAAGGTAATGCATGTTTTTTAATTTATTTAATTAATTTCTATTATGTTTTATAATCTTATATGATAACATTAATGGTATGTTTTGAGGTAATTAAGGTGCTATTGATCACAAAGTCTAATGGGACATGGCCTTCAGGATGAGGGTGTAGCAAAATATAATTTGGGTGATGATGACCACCAGGAATAGGAAACATGTTCATATGTATTGAGGTGACATGGTCATCAATATGAGGGAATGTACCAAAAAAACATGATATGTTGTGGACCCTTGGGTCATAGTGATGTGGTTGTAGGGGCATGAGGTGTCGGATGATATGGATTTGGATATGTGGGTGATTTCTTCTAATTGTTGTTGGCTGATGACCCATTTGTGTTTTCATCACACATAGCACTCATTTGGAAGTGGTGTTAACCACTTGTTCTGGGTGGAGGCCTCCTTAGATGTTATAGCTTGGGTGATGGTGTTGAAAATCATTTATTGAGGAGTTTTCACCATATAAATCCATTGTTGATTGTGATGGGTAATCAAAAGTTTTTTTTTGAGACCATTAGTCAGGGGATAAGGCTTGATATTTTACATGAGATAGATGAGATTGGATTATTTGATGATATATATCTTTATTCCATGGTATGAAATTTTTTGAGTTGATGGTTATTTTTTAAATGGGGGGATATATATAATTGTGCCTTATGAAATCAGACTTTTGTGATTATTCTGACTACATTAATAGAGGTATGAGGTTCCTCTTATATATATTGGTTGTTCATTCCAAAAGGACTCCAACAGACTCTTGATATATGATACTAGTGTTGATGGATGGAATGAGGTGTGGGGTGACACAGTTACGAGTGGCACTTAAGGGTTCACTTTGTATGATATTCTTCAAGGGATGCTATGAATTTAGCCATAGGTACTCCATAAATCAAATATGTATTTAAATACTAGTATTATATGTAAAATAAATATCTAGGTGAACATGTTCATCTATATACCATTATTGGATAATGAAGGTAAATTCTTCACTATGGTTGTTCAATGCAAGGAAGGGGTTATGTATTTAAATGCCTT
The DNA here is from genome assembly GCA_963277665.1 of Viscum album. NCBI lineage: Eukaryota > Viridiplantae > Streptophyta > Magnoliopsida > Santalales > Viscaceae > Viscum > Viscum album. Next base: position 902,904,672 of record OY728164.1, read on the forward strand.
TTCCTTTTGTTTTTATGACATTTTTCATATACCAGATTAATTATTGATTTAATAGAAGAAAAAGTTGTTTGTGGACTAATGATTTCATAATAACACCATACACACCCCCTTGGGATTTGTACAGACATAATGTCTTTGATATCATGGAAGGGATCATTATCATAAATTGGACATTAGAGATCTGAGGTGCAATACTTTAGCCTGGGATGGATAATAGTAGACCAAGTAGTACCTCTGGATCATTATGGAACTTATTTTAGGTATTTATATATATGTACATAAATGGTCTCTCATGGTATAATTTTTTTTCCTTTTTTATGAACATATGTTACTTGTATTTTTATCTACAAGTGGTTATTTCGATGGGATTATTATTTTCCCTTTTGTTATATATGTTATTATTATGTTTATTTTTATTCTTCATAAATTTGGTTCTTGGTTACACATTGATCTATATACATGGATCATTATTACTATCATGAACAGAGGATATAGTCTTCCAACTATCACATAATCATACCCCCGCTGCTAGTCAACCTCATTTGGGGTATTAGGAGGTGGGCCTAAGGCTTAAGAGTCAACTGGTTTGAAGTACTATTTTATATGCAATCTGGGTTGTTGTGCTATAATTGTTTTCTAATATAATATGAACGAAAAAAATCTAAATGGTTTTGGTAGTTTTTTAAAAATAAGCTTTCATCTTAACCCCTTAGTTGACCTAAAATTTTTTTACCACAGTAATGTCTTTTTCTCTATATAAGGGTTATGAAATTACATATAAGCTCCAATTTGGATCACTAATGAAAAATTAATTAAATTTTAGATCTTATCTTATTTGACTTTATTTTAGTAATGATTTTATATGAATAATAAATAATTTGGGAAAATACTCTTTCTATAAAATATCATTAATGTTAATTTTGACTGTATTCTTTTAATTTTAATTAAAAGACATATGTAAAAAAATCATTTAAATATATTCCTTTAACATATCACTAGTATGTCATATTAATCTATAAAATTATCGAGACCCTTGAAATTAGTAAAACTAATCCCTCTTTAATATTTTTATTATCATTTATTTACTTAATATATTAAGTTTAAAAAATAATATTTCCGTCTTAACCAAGAATTAAGGGTAGTTATGTAATGCATAATCATTATAAATACAATAAGAACATAAAAATATGTTTTTACCCCAAAAATAAATATTTTTATACATTGATAACATACTTTGTTCTATGTGTACGTAGAATAGTTCATTAAAAAAATATGGTGACATATTGTAACACTATTTCCTTAAAGTATTATATAGTAAATTACATGAAAATATTAACATTAAATAAATATATTAAAGAAAAAATATATAAGGTTCTAATTAAATTCATTCACTTAAAAATATAGAGAAAAATTATGGTCTAATTAACCCTAATTTTTACACAAAATTAATCAATTTACCCATTACTTATGTTATAAATTTTACAACGGTTACTATTGATATTGTCAAAAAATGAAAGGGGTATATTTTTCAATTTCACCGCACGATTCAAAAAAATGGAATTTTATCAATCTCAAACTGTATAACATTTAGTAATTAATTAGAAAATAAGAACCCAAATCATGAATAGAAAATAAATTTATGAAATTAAAATTTTGACCATAAAAATTGCATGTTCGTATCTCATTCTATAAACAATAGAATTTAAAACCATTTTATTGAATATATAATATATATAATTATTTAAAATCATCCAAAAAAGTGATTAATTTAATTTATTGAGATAAAAATTCATTTTTTGTAAAATACAACTATTTTATAAAAATATCTATATTATTTTCAATAGATTTTATTTTTATTTCTAATCAATTTACATATAATGAATTAATTTTAGAAATATATATATAACAATTTAATAAAATCTGGGTGTTTCTATTCAAACCCAATAATCCCAAAACAATGATATATATGTCAAATTAAAAACCTTCTTCAAATAGAACATCACGATTCATTTAAAATCATTGTTCGGTGTAACATTGTCATCTATTAAATTAATATTATTTGAAGAAAGATATTTCTTAAAATATTGAGGTGTTGTAGTTATCCTATATTTTTTATGTAAAATAAATGTGAAATAATCTTTTGATGTATATCTAGTTGTCCTAGAAAGCCATTTGGTGTCTATGATCTTGATTTTTAATGCTCTAAATTGGTTGTGGCATGCTTACACATAGTCATCTACCAAATTGAGAGGTTGATCTTAACTCTACATCCCTTTGTTTTTTATTTAGAACAAATGATTCTTGAATGTGTATCCTGGATCATCAGTGTATATCAAGGGTTAACATCACAATAAGAATTAGTATAATATATATATACACATTTATTTTATTTGAATATAGTATATATAAATATTTTTAAATAAATACATCATTACTTTTATATTTATATATATATATTAAAAAAACTGAAAACATTATATTTACATATACAATTTCCAATGTATTTAAAAATAATTAAATATTAAAATGAATTTTTATAAATTTAATAATATATATATATATATATTATGTATATAATATTTTTAATAATTTTTTAATTTTTATATGAATTATAGTTGAAATATAAATCTCAATGGTATATATATATTTAGATATATTTTTAAATTTATTTATATTCATTTTGGAAAATAAAGTAATATATATATATATATTAAAACACATATAATAAAAAATATATGTATAATTTAAATTATATAATATGAATATAAATATATAATAATATTTAACATGAAAAATATGAAATTTTTATTTATAATTAGTTATATATCTCATTCGATGACATGGTTTCTAAATCAATACAACATTGTTTATAGTGGATCATATCATACATTTACTCACAAAGTAGTGAAATCCATCTGGTATTTTACACAAGTAATTATTCCCATAGAATTACGTTTTATCATTTATAGTAATTCATTTGGATTCATGTTGGTGGTTTTCTTAATGTAATTGTACACAAGATTAAAAGAGAAGTAGTTATTATAAAAGAGCTTTTTCTATGTTTTTTTCTATTATATATATATCATTTTGGGTGTATTATTCAGGAATACCAGTTATTAAAAACATGTTTGGTCATAGTGTTGTGGTTTTATGATCAATATGTAATTAAAAGTTAATGGTTTGTTAAATCCTTTTAGTTTCACCACAATTCCATGGAAAATATGTGATTAAAAAATATGAGATTGAAATTGAAGAATAAACCAAATATACACATATCTCAAAAAAATAGTTTTTATATAATATAATAAAATATATATTTGGTATCACCACATATTTGGAGAAATTTATACACTATAGTTATTTTTGGAGACACAAATAAAAATTATACAATGAATAGAAAAAAATTTGGGTTTTATATATGAATTTAAAGAACTTATGTTTTCATCAATAATATATACATGTGAGTTTTTGGATTAGAATAAATCAGTGATAATGGACTACATTATCATCTATGAAAGTATCACTAATCAAATCCTTGTCAAAATCTACACTATAATTCTATACAAAAAATAGATTTAAAAAATCAATTTCAATTAAACAAAAAAAAATATGTTTGCATATTTCAAATACATTACTATAAAATATTATATTTACATTTTATTATTTTATGGAAATTAAATTTACATCATAACACTCCAATATATAAAAATAACATTTTATAGGAAATATTATTCAGAAACAGTAACATTTTCCATACACAAAATGAATCAAAATAATATGATACATTCCCCATAGATCATTTAAACAATCAATGATAGAAGAATATACCTGTAAAAAAGTATTTTATTTTAGAAATAGTATATTACAAAATAAATAAATAATAAATATTATATAGTGGTGTATAAATTAAACATAAATAAAACGGTTGAAATATATAGTAAATCATTATGAATAATGAAAATAATGATATGATATATTAATAAAATATATTAAAATGTATTATAATGATGATCACATTTTATTGGTTTTTTGTGTGATTCATAGTTTGAATATATATATATATATATCAATTTTAAACATATGACACACACATAATATTATACCTACAACATCGTTCATCAATATTTTGTAGGGTTAATTATTTAATATCATAAATTAATCATTAGGCATTTCCCATTATTATCACAAAAAATCAAATGTGATTGTCCAATTTTTAGAATTTTACAAGTGATTTTAACTAAAATATCACATTCAAACTAAAAATAACCATTTTTAGTATTATCATCCCCAAAATATATAAAATTTATTTTGGTTAATCTATACATGTCTCAATTGAATCATGGAACATTTTCTTAATGTATTAAGAAAATTAATGTTTATTTTATCATTTTCTAGTATATGGAAGGCATCCTGAACTCAACAATCACTTTTTAGTTGAAAATCATTACATTCCGGAATAGAAATCACATGGAGGGGAAAATTATATCTAGTAAATTACTACACATCATAAATGATTTAATGATCACTTTCCAAAAGTATCATTAGTATACAATCTTGTATGCTATGTTTTGAGTTTGTAACTCGCATTTGGAACATAAATGTCACTAATAAATGGAAAAAAATTAAGAATTCTAATCAGACCATCTAATTTATTAACGTTTTAGGTCCCAATAGGATAAAAACACTCTGTGGTTTGATGAATCGAGGAATTAAGGATTAAAATAATTTCAGTTTATGAACTAATTTCATTATTAAACAATACTCACTTCCCACTTTTTCTAGCTTCAATATAAATCAATTAAAATAATGAAAGTGACCTAGAAATTTTAATTTGGTACACCAAATCTAGGATAATATAAGTATAATTGCAATTAAATATGGACATATACCAAAATATCTAATACGTGCTACTAATTTACACTTTTTATTATATAATCATTATCACTCTTGGTTTACAACCATTCACACATGAGAACCCATATCTCTCTCTTCAGAAAAGAACTCAATTCTCATCCAAAATAATATTCATAGGATATTCATCACCTATGATTTGGTTCATAACATCATGAGTCTTACATGAAGTTCTTTTTTCATTAGAGAGATAAAATACACTATACCAATTAACTTTTTATTCATATAATATTACTTTATGAAATATTCCCTTTAAAATTTTCCCCTTCACTATATATTCATTTTTGAATAATTTATTTTCCTTAAGAGATTTGAAAACTCTATATATGTGACAAGAGATCCCCCCATTAACTTACATTGTGAAAAATTATTCATGAACATTATTAATGAATAGTCATATACTAAATTCCTTATTATACAGGCCTATGGGATTATCCTACGCATACCTATTCTATATAAACAATTCATGAAACATATAATATATATCGAAATTCATATATATCTACACCATTATAAATTATATGACAAATTTATTTATTTTTCATGAACTAATTTTTGCGTTATTAAAATTTACAGTGATGATCTTTAAGATAATTTTTCACCACATAAAGATGTGATTTGAGGGTCTTTATATAGGCAAAGAGACCTTTGAAATTATTAATAAAATAATTATTTATAGTCTCATTAAATTTTTTTATATGATTCCCATTCACGAAACCATGTTGCATTAACTCCACTTATGGTAACCCTAAAATTAATACCTCATCGATACAAATGAAAATTCCATCACATAGGAGATTCATAACACTCCTACGTGAACATATCTGACCGTTAAAACATTTTATAGCATCCAACTTATGGAATTTGTACTATGATCACCTTATATGTAATAGGAATGATATCACATGTATTTCATATATAGTCATGAATTTTCAATGTGATAATAAATTGTCTTTTATGGGATTCCTGATCATCACAAAATGATTTAATAAACACTATATCTAGATAAATTTTCAAAAAACTCACATGAACATTTTTTATATTCTCTACCAAAAAAACCCAATATCCTTAAAAAACATGATTGAGGTATTGTTTCTAAATAACCTACCCCTTTGGTTTCACAAAAACAATTCTATATTTTTTACCAAGTAGTTTTAAAACATTTAATCATCCGACTTTAGAATTTTTTTCTATTATATGGTAATATTTGTTGATCATATTCTTACTCACCACTTACTCTATACCCACATGTTCCAATATTAGCATGATATAGAAGATTTGAAAGAATATTTCATCAATGATTAATTTTATTATCAATATCCCTTAATAAAAAATACAATTGTAAATCCTACATATTGAATGTTTTTTATAAATTTTGTGAGCACCTGTTAACCAATTCACTCTAAACCACCAACAACATAAAAAGAAATTTCTCATTCTCATGATATTTTTTAGTGATAGTTGAACTTCAATGTCATTATGTTCTAAAAAATACCCCTATATCATTTTTCACACACATAAAACACTGAGGATACCTCTCCCTTAAACACAATAATTCTCATTGATTACTAGTTAGTATAATATAACCCCATCTAATAACAATAATTCTTATCTAATGTCAACAGACCAAAAATAAACTCATTTCAGTTTTTCAACCTGGAAAATAAATATTAGCATAATATAGGTAAAATCAAAATGAAAATTTGGGATTAGGGTTACCATGTATAAATGCCAATGTCTGGGGGGTTAGAGGGACTTTAGGAGATAAATAATGCCTCTGAATTTTCTCCTTAGGTGAGGCCTCTATCTAAATATCTAGGACCTAATGATTTGTTGGAATAAAATAAATTTTATCAAACACTTTATCAAACTTATCCATGAAAAATTAATTTTTAATTTCAATGTTTATTTTTTGAGGGATGCAATATATTTTTTATGATTTATTTCTTTTTTATTATAAATATTTATTTTAATCAATGATTTCACTTCAACTCTCATATCTTCATGTTGTAAATTCATCAATAAAATTGCATACAAGATTGAGTGGTAATAACATTTATTTTTACAATTGTGCATTGTGAAATGTGGTCTTGTTTCTTATTAATACAAAAAATGTACAATCTATCAAGATAAAATACATAGTATGATGTATATATTATATGGTCACCTAAACCAGTCAAACAAGAATATATATACCCTAATATCTCCCATTATGAAAATTCATTATTAATAAAACCAAAATTCGATGTTCCTTTGGTATATCGTAGTATTTTCTTTAACAATGTTAAATTATTTTCTACAAGAGTATTATGATATATTAAAACATGAAAAAGGGAAAAATAATATTGGAATTTTTAAATATTAAGTATATTAGACACCCAATTACCCATCTATAATTTTTCACATTGACCACATTTTCAAAAACTTCCCAATAATAACTCATCATCGTAGTAATAGTTTTTTCAAAACCTTTAGTAAATTAGACACCCAATTACTTATCTTACAATTTATATTTTGAACCCCCAATTAATGAAAACTCTGAAACACTTTAACAATTAATCAATTGATCCACCAATGATTGTTTCAAACACATAAACTACCACTATCATCCATTTATCACTCTCATTGTTGAAATGTATATTTTTACTAACTTAAACATTCTAGATACCATGATTTTTCATGTGTTGATAATGTCATTGAGACCAAACTTGTAGTTCTTGTATTACATTATAATGTACCTACATCAATTGAAAAAAATTGATCCCATCATCATGGAAGATATTACAAAAAGTATATTATATTTTCAACAGTTATTCTAAAAAACCATTTTTAACTACATACTTGACATCCATATATAAAATGATGAACTTCCAGTACTATGTTTTTTATGAGAAAAAATGATTTTTTTTGCATTTCCTTGGGTTAAAATTCTTCATCTACGGTGACCCACTTGATATGGGAGTATCCCTTATAGACCACCCATGCCCTCTTTCAAATCACTTTTCCATCTATATTAATTTTATTATGTAATACCCATTTCATCCTAATTAAATTCTTGATCATTTCTATCAAAAAATCTCCAATGCTTGGATTATTTCAATTTTTTCAATCAATTTTTTTATTCGTAAAAAATATAATAATTAGAATCATCTTCTAAAGAATTTATCACTATTGAAACAAAGAAATGTGGATTATATAGATTCATTGTAATTCTCTTTTTAAATTGTATATTTTTCAATAATGATATTCTACTCACCAATTTATGTTATAAAATCTCTCTTTAACATAGACGTTGATCCAACATTATCCTAAAATTCATCACTTTCTTCTTCTAATTTTTCCTTTTCCCTTGTTTTACCACTAAGCTACATTCCAACTTATCACTTATATAAAAATCATCCATGGTATTTTAATGATTATTTTAGTAATTTTCCACTGCATTTAATAATTTTCATTCAACATCCTTTCATAGGTACAAAATGAAGAATGTATTTTCCATACTTTTACCCGAGTATCCAAGGAACATAAGTTCATCTCAACAAGACTAAAACATCCTATATATTTCATTGTTGATAATGAATAACTTAATTTGGAAAATTTAAAATTAAATTTTCATCAACATACTTCCATTCCCTATCATTTATAGATTCTTTTAGTCCCCTAGTCAAAAAAACCAATTCATGAAATATATATATCAAATTCATGACAACTTCCTTCCAAAATAACTCCACATATAATTTTTTCAATAGAATCATTAATTTCATGATTTTTATGATATATTTTTTCATATCAATTGAAAACAAATATCTAGAGATATCACTTCCCAAAAATGGATTAATATACATTAATTTTATTGATAATATTTTACCTTATTGTTTGTAAACTGCATAAAATTATCGATTAGAAAAATTAGAATTTTATACCTCATAATTTTTCTAAGGTTCCTTTGATATTGAGTAATGCATCAAAAAACCTGATACTTATAAGTGGTAATTACCATCCATTCCATTTTTAAATAACAAAAAACAAAAAGAATATAATTCCTATTCCAAACAAAGAATCTATCTGATATTGGTCTACACCTAGAATTACATACCAATTAAAGCATCCATTCAGGATTATGATATTTTTATTATATCAATTTGGAATAATATTTCAATTTTTAAATATATAATATTTATATATAATCACTTGTCAGTTTAGAGAAATCTAGAGATCTATCATTTTTCAATAGTTTTTTAATGGTTTTTGAATAAATTGACAAAGATTTTTAGGAAATATAATATTTTCTTCTTCCTTTTGTAGAAATATCTTTTAATCTCTATTTCTAAAAAGATTTATATTCCTCTCTAGGTGATTTCCTTGTATTATGGATTCACCATCCTTTTCCTCAATAATATATATCTTCTGGGTAATGTCACAAACTTTCCTCAAGTCACACAGTTGACATATATATTTTAAATTATGGTTTATACATTCAAAATCCCTTAAATCTATGAATCTCAAAATGTTTCCCGAAAATATCGATATTTCCAACCAAAAGTCATCTAGAACACATTATATCAAAAATTTACACAAAATTCCTTATATAATGCGATTCTTGTTACAATATCCTCATTTCATATGTAAATAGAGTAATATGAATACTATCCAAAATCAATAAATTTTAATATTTACCATCAACCCCATAGACCTTCAGATGAACCCATAGAGGATAAATTCTCTTTATGAGAATGAAAATCAATACATCATCAATAGTTTCTCCATGAACACCCTTGGTATTTACAATAACTTTTACCCTATCGAAGAATGTATCAAATGAATTATTCAATTTCATATTTAATTCATTATATTTTGGTCAATTAAACAATCAATTTAGTATATCATACCTTTGAATCACCATTTTAAAACATGATAAACATTTTCTAAAATTCATGTGTGTAATTAAATGAAACACTTACATATATATTGTGTTGGATATATCTCAAAATAAGGCATTGATACCTCTAGAGTTAGTATCCGTTTCATTATAGTCTTTTGATAAATAACAATTTTACAGGACTATAATACCATTAAAATCTATTTTATACACATACATTCTTATAGGAAAAATAGTATTACGTCAATTTGGTCTCAATTGGAAAATTAATTTCATGGAATATCATAATTCCTATATTATTAACTTCTAATATTGATCCCACAATGAATAAATATCCTACAATATAATGATTATCATTGATACAAATTATCAAGAATATTTTACCACATTGACTTAAAATATTTAATTTCTGAGAGATAAATATGGGGCATGATATAGATACTAGTGGAGTATTGTAATTCCCCGACCCAAGTTACCCAGATCTAGTGCATTATATTAATACATTGTCATGATTATAAGGAATCATGTCTTGAAGGACCGATCAGTTCAGCACTCTTGGAAAATAGATTACATACATTAACATTACATTACAATTAGAAACATAAAACACAACATAGATAGTTCTTTGAGAAATCCATTTTTCCTTGTATCTTAACCCTGCATATCAATCATAATACACTTCTTGGAGTCCTGGAAAAATAAAACATAATAAAGGGGTGAGCTCAGATGCTTAGTAAGGGTAAATAATTTAGCGGAAGTTATAAACTTTTTAAGGCAAGATGTGTAATAAAAAAACATCCTTTTAAACATAAAGTTGAACATAATATGGCAAAAATAAATGAGGCATTACTATTTAAACATGCACATGGATATTCTACTAGTCTAATAATCACATGTAATAACTAATTTCATAATGAGGGAATGCCTAACACCGGACATCATTACCACATAGTCAAAGCCTCGTGCCAAAACTAAAAATATAATTTTTGTCAAGGCCTCATGCCAAGACACAAGTTTGTCTCATGATACATACCGATGAATCGAGGAGCTATATTGGGATCCACCTATCACTTACTAAGTCCACTGCATTCCTCATATGAATAGTTGAAACATAACATAAACATTCGTATTAAAACTGGCATTCAAAATGTTAATACATTAACCATAAACCATGAATGGTATAAAATAGAACATCCACATTCAAACATATCATAACTCATTCAATACAAAATGGAATATTTTAATACAAAAAATCAACCTCAATCAAAAATAATATCCAGTAAAGCATGCTGACATAGTTGAATGCGATGAGTAAAACATTTTGAGAGAAATATCCTTTTTGGAAAATCATTTAAAAGTCACACATTTATAAAAGAAGTAATTTAAAAGATATTTTTGAATAAAAGTGTCACATAACACATTGAAACTTTTGAAAAGAATTTTCATTTCAAAACATTCATGTCCATATTAATAAATCATTAAAATCATTTTGAAAGCAATGACATTAATTAGAATGATTTAGAAAAATAAATCATTAAAACATTTAAAATTATGATCTCGATAAATCGTACCTTTAAAAAATCCTTAAAATATTCATTTGGAAATCATTTTTATGAAAAATGGACATGGATGATAAAAATTTCCTAGTAAATACTTACACATAAACAATCTCGGATAAAAAGGAAATTGAGGAATTAACCCTTACCTTGCACTTTCCATTAGTCGAGGGTACATTTAACCTCTGGTATGAAGATAGTAGTGCGTTATTAAATTATACCAGAACCATATTAATATTTATGAAATCATACATGAATAATTTATGACTTTATACTAACCATTTAATAATAATTTCCATGTTAAATTAACATTTCGGTTAATAATCACATTATTTATCGTACGCGTTTTAACTTGTTACTCTTGATTGTATAACTTAGATCATGATTTAAATAATTCTAGAATATAAAACATGATAAATATATCATATATATTTAGAATATAAATATTTATATTATACATATATATGAAATGGAAAACACCGTTTCTGGAGACGGTTGTCTGTACGTACGCATAAACGCAGTTTCTATTTTCATATTGTATTAAACGAAAGTTTGTGACTATGATATATGTAAGTACATAAATAATTATATATATAAATATATATATCTCCAGTAGCATTATTATGTCAAATATTACATACTTATTTGTAATATAAATTTTTATACTCATCGATTAAAGGTGAACTTGGAAATGAATCTCATCGTGTCATGGAGACGGTAATCCATATGTACGCACGAGCGAAAATATCAATCCTTTGATATTAAAATAATATATAATTAGATGGTATATCAAATATAAATAATCCTTATAGTTTTATATTTATTATTTACATCAAATACACATCATTATTATACCCATCCAAATAATAATGTATTGAATAACAATTACACCACGACGTGGAGACGGTAAGCCGTACATACGCACGTACGGTGACATGTCCTTCAAAGGGTGGGTAGAATAATGGATTTGATAGTAACATAATTATAATAACATCACAGTATATATATGATACTGGAATTATTATTTAATAATGTAAACAACAAAGAAAAAGGAAGTGGAAGAATAAAAGAACTTGAAAGAGGGTGGTGAAATCATTAACCCTTCTTCAGGTTCTTTCTTTTTGATTTGATCAAAAGGGCTCCTTAGGGTGGATTTATGATAAAAATAAAGAATCTAGGTTGAATAAAGTATAGTTGGGAGGGTATTTAGGCAGGGTTTGGACGAGCCAAATTGCTTAGACGGTGTGAATTACAGTGAAGGGGGAGTTCCCTTTTATAAGAGGGGTGAGGGGCACCTTTGAAAAAAGTTAAAATATTATTTTATAATAAAATAATTCTCTGTTTCAAATGGCTCTAAAATGTATTATTTAAAGGATCATGTGGGTATGGGTCGAAAACCACTCAACAAATAGATTTTAGACAAGTTCAGGTCACCATTTTAACCTTATCATTTAGATTTAACTCTAAGTTAAATAATTTATCTTTTACCGTGTCTTCTAATGTTCTTACACTATATGGTTAATAATATTACTATATACTACCTATAAGACCCCAATTGGTTAATTATTGTCATATATATTATTATATATGTATTTTGGCTGAATGTTAGATTTTTAGAACCATTATATCGATTAATAATATATTATTTTTTTTAAAAACTATTTAATGTCAATTTTGACACTATTTGGTATTTGTTTTTTTGTTAAAATAATAACAGCATGATAACTTCAAAAAAAATACATTGAGTCAATCCTAACATGTCATATTCACCTGTAAAATTCGTGGATGTCATAAAAACATTGAAATAATATTTATTTTAATATTTTTAACACTATTTATTTGATTCTATCATTAATAATATAATTATTGCATCATAATTGTGTCATTAATAAATTTAATTATTTAGTCTCTATAAATTATAAACAAAATACCATTATGTATTAAATGTTTTTATCTTTCTAATTAATATTTATAGTTGAATTTATATTATGTATAACCCTATATTAAAAATGGTTTAGTTATTAAACTTTGATTTTAACTATTTTAACTCTTCTTTAAATAAAATAATAATAAATGTCCTCATCTAATTCAAGTAGACCAAAGAGGTTCATATTTTATTCCTAAGGTTGTTTTTGGTCGAATTATACTTATCCAATAGAATTAGGACATGTTTTATTGTAATAATAATATCATTTTTCCCGTAATTATCCTATTTACTTTATACCATGGTAAATAAAAGTAAAAAGTTACTATTCATCAAAAATTATTTTTATCTTATTGAACAAAATTTTACTCCTTGATATTAACTGTGTCTGTTGGATTTTCAAAATTCTACTCACAAAAGCAGTAAAATTATGTTTTATGTGAATTTGAAAATTCTCATAGGAGGTTGGTAAAAGACGGTGAAAAGTTTAATAGAATTTCTATACATCAAAAATTATTCTAAACTTACCCCAATGAATTAAATTTAGCTTATATAGGTATAATGTATCTATTTTGACATAAAATAAATTTAAATAAAATAAATAATTATTTAAATAAAAATTCGGTTTTAAACTATAACTCAGTGTTTTTCACTATTCATCAAAAAATTAATTTTTTCAGAAAAATATCAAAAATTCACTCTAAGCTAATTTTGATATTCTGAATTAAATATTTAAGTTTGTTTTACCAAATTCAAAGCACATAAGTTGCATTTATTAATTTAAAATTAATTCTCGCTGTCAAAACCAAAAGACGTATTTTTAAGAAATAATAACTACCAAAATTATGACACTTGTTTATGTCCAATTTTAATGTGAAATTACTTGCAATGACCATAATTGGATTAAATGGTTAAAATATAATCTATTTATACTTCCTATCCATTAAAATTTATTATTTAACAATATAAATTTTTTTGATTTAAAAAGTGGGTTTCAGTTAAAATATAGTATATTTCACTATTCACCCAAACATGAAAGTTATCCGAAAAACACCAAATCTTTATCGAAACTAAATTCATATGTCCCGATTCAAAATAAGAATTTTATTTTGTCAAATTAAATATATAAAAGTTTCAAATATTGGATTTAAAAAGGCTTCGCCATTAAAAGGCGGTAAAATTGCATTTTTTTTTAAAAATACTTCTTTTTTCAGAAAAATGTATTTGTTATTACATTATGTCTAAGAAATGTATAATATGGATTCCAAAATTATAAGGATTATATAATGTTAAAAATTAAGTTAATACTATTCTTAACCGCTTTTGAACGGCTTGTTTGGTAAGTCATGGTGCACTAGAACTCGGTGTTGCATGTAGTGAAAGATATTGAATTACTTTGAAGAAATAACGTACTATGAAATCTTGGAGTGTTACATTCTTCCCTCCTTAAATAAATTGTGTCCTCGGAAATTGAAATTATTTTTCAAAAATAAAAGGTTGAAAATAGAATAATCCTTTGGGAAAACCCACATCGGAAATTAGGTTAATAAAATTTAGTCTTAATAAGAGGAAAAGGGAAAATGAAATGAACACCACTAAATTATGATCTCGATTAGGAGAACATTGGTAGAAATTAGTGACATATAATTGGAGGAAAAATGTAAATATTTATAGGTAGTTATTGAGTTAATCAATCACAAACTAGTGTAAAATTAAGGGCCTTAAATTAATCAATATATGATGATTTAAAATATCATCGGTTCAACAAAACATATGGTATTAGGATAACACATTTTCTATTTTAAGATCCCTTCACTAAATTATAAGAATTAATTTCTTCAAAGAATAAAAGAAGAATAAAAATATATACGTGACAAGTAGAGTCCAATCCATTAACTAATTTCTACCGCAAAATCATCATTCACTCTAAAAGATAATAGAACATAAAAATAATATTCTATTTATCATATTCATACAGGGCTTCAAAAAATAATGAATTTATAATTCATCTACGAGAATTTTTTTTTAAAAAAGACTATATTATTCAATCCAGGACATCACATGGGCCAGTGGTAGGTGATACACCCCTGTCACACTTTGGTTGCGGGTTCAAGTCTCGCGGCCTTACCGGATGCAATAGGTTTCTGCCTGACCTCCGGGTTGTCCTTTTATGGCGATCCAAAAATATTCTCAAACTAGAATTATCCATAATACTTCTAACCAAACTCACAGTCCAAAATTTATAAGGAATTTAAACATAATGAGGATCCTTTTTACAGCATAATAACATGTGAACACCTTAATCATGTATTCTTTTAAAACACTGCAACATCCTGAATTACCATAAAACCATATTGATTACATTCATGATCCCTTATTCCATATAGAATACTAGATATACTCCTTCTATCCAAAAATTTTGTAAACTCAAACAATGATGGGATATCATTAATCACTTTCATAGTAGTCAAGAATATACGAAATAATTTATCCAAATCAATCATGTATTATTCCAAAATCTCTACCACAGTATCAGAACCATATTATGGTTTATCTTTCTCTCAACCATATATTTTTCAAAACGTTAACGTGTTATTGAGTCACATTTCTTGGTTCCACACAATCTTAAGTCTTTAATAAAATAGTGCTATAGTACAATCCTTATATACTCCATAATTTTTATAACCAATAAATCGTTGATACAACACTCAAATTACACAATTCTTTAATAACAACATAAGAACTATAATCATTCCACTTCATCTGAGGTAGTATCATAACTTGATTATTATCCAATAACGTAATTTGAGGTATAATATTATGAATGGGACATTGATTCTCACAGTGTATCAACGCCTTATAGATAAAGCATTTTACATTTGAAAACCATTTCTTACCCTTGAAATTGCGTACTTGGTGTCCTTTTCTCCACACTTATGACAAACTCCCATTCCCTTATAGAATTTACCAAGGAGATGAATTCCACATTAATCAAATATTGGAAAATTCTTCTTTCCCTTATTCCCTTCATCCATCATTCTTTCTACCATCCTTTTCTTCCCTTGCTTCCCTTCAAATCCATAGGATTCAGATAATTATTTACTGATCTTATGATAATATTAATTCATATAATGATAAAATGTTGGAGAATATTTCCTTTCTAAATGATGGCTTAATACCATGAATGATATGACCCTTCTTACTCTTTGGATCATGTGTATTTCTGGAGTTCTAATTCCTTATATTGGGATCCATTTCTAAACAATAGAATACACTAATTCAGTTTATGAATCGCAATTCATAATTCCTAACATTTAAAATACCTAACATAAATTGAATATTTTATGGATATAATCCATAATCACAAAAAAAAATTATTTGAGGAGGTATATACTTATAAACCCTTCATTGTGGTTTGTAAAGAAAATGAGAAATATCCTAAGCATATCCATCGGAAGTTTCGTAACCAAGGGTGCAGCAAGTCCCGTTGTCGTGCACCAGTTCCTGTTCAAGTCTATCCCAAAGAGGTGTTTTCAGGTTTTACCCCTAGGTAAATTTGTTCCAGATCCACCTCTACCTGCACGTATCCAGATAGGGATTTATTTACTTCTAACAGTCACAAATTCTTTACATTACCAAAATTCTAGAAATTTATTCAATACTAATACTCAAAGTCTATCTTAGGTATATGTGCTCTAATCAGAGTTTATATAAATCTAGCTTCCAAGTTTATTGCTAAACATACTTTGATAGCAACTGTAACACCCTGACCCAAGCTACCCAGAGTCGGTGCATTATTTTAATACTTTGGCATGATTACAAGGAATCGTGTCCCGAAGGACCGATCAGTTTAGCAGTCTTGGAAAATAGATTACATACATTAACTTTACATCACAATTGGAAACATAAAACACAGCACATATAGTTCTTTGAGAATTCCATTTTTACTTGTAGCTTAACCCAACATATCAATCATAATACACATCTTGGAGTCCTGGGAAAATAAAACATAAGAAAGGGTGAGCTCAAAAGCTTAGTAACGGTAAATAATTTAGAGGAACTTATAAACATTTTATGGAAAGATGTGTAATAAAAACAACCGCCTTTTAAACATAAACATGAACATAATGTAGTAAAAATTAATTAAACATTACCATTTAAACATGCACATGGATATTCTACTATTCGAATAATCACATATAATAACTAATTTCATGATGAGGGATTGCCTAATGCCGAACATCATTACCACATAGTCAAGGCCTCGTGCCAAGAATACAAATAAATTTTTTTTCAAGGCCTCGTGAAAAGACACTAGTTTGTCTCATGAGACCTACCAATGAATTGTGGAGCTATAGCGAGCTCCACCCGTCACTTACTACGTCCACTGCATTCCTCATATGAATAATTGAAACATAACATGAACATTCGTAATAGAACTGGCATGTGAAATGTCAATACATTAACCATAAACCTTGAATGGTGTAAAAATAGATCATCCATAGTCAAACATATCATAACTCATTCAATAAAAAATGGAAGATTGTAATACAACAAATCAACCTCAATAAAAAATAATATCCAGTAAAGGATGCTGACATTGTTAAAAATGATGAGTATAACATTTTGAGAGAAATATCCTTTTTGCAAAATCATTTAAAAGTCAAACATTTATAAAGGAAGTAATTAAAAGATATTTTTTAATCAAAGTGTACAATACCACTTTTATACTTTTGAAAAAAATTATTATTTCAAAAAATTCATGTCCATATAAATAAATAATTAAAATCATTTTGAAATCATGGACATTAATTAAAAAGATTTAGAAAGATAAACCTTTAAAAAAAATTAAAATTATGATCCTGATAAATCGTACCTTCCAAAAATCCTTAAAATATTCCTTTTTAAATCATTTTTATGAAAAATTGACATGGATGATAAAAATTTCCTGGTTAATAATTACACCTAAACAATCACGGATAAAAATGATATTCAGGAATTAACCATTACCTTGCACTTTCCATTATTTGAGGGTAAGTTTAACCTCATGTATGAAGATCATAGTAGGTTATTAAATTATACCAGAACCATATTAATATTTATGATATGATACATGATTCATTTATGACTTTATACAACCCATTTAATAATAATTTCCATATTAAATTAACATTTTGGGTAATAATCACATTCTTTATCGTACGTGTTTTAACTTGTTACTCTTGATTGTATCACTTATATGATGATTTAAATACCTCCAGAATATATAACATGACAAATATAACATATATATTTAGAATATAACTATTTATAATAGACATATATATGAAATGGAAAACACCGTTTATGAAGACAGTAGTCCGTACGTATGCATAAACGATGTTTCTGTTTTCATATAGTATTGAACAGAAGTAAGTGAATAAGATATATGTAAGTACATAAATAAATATATATAAATATATATATCTCCATTATAATTATTTTGTCATATATTACATAGTTATTAGTAATATATATTTTTATAATCGTCGATGAATGGTGAACTTGGAAATGAATCTCATCGCGTCTTGGAGACGGTAATCCGTACGTACGCACGAGAAAAAATATCATTCTTTTGATATTAAAATAATATATAATTGGATGGTATATCATATATACAGAATACATATAATGTTATATTTATTATTTACATCAAATACACATCATTATTATACACATCCAAAAAATAATGTGTTGAATAACAATTACACCATGACGTGGAGACGGTAAGCCGTACGTACGCACGTATAGTGACATGTCATTCAAAGGGTGGATAGAATAAATAAATTGGTTGTACCATAATTATAATAATATAAAAGTATATAGAAGATACTGGATTCATTATTTTAGAATGGATACAACAATTAAAAGGAAGTGGAAGAAAAAAGGAACTTGAAAGAGGGTGGTGAAATCATTACCTCTTCTTCGGGTTCTTCCTTTTGATTTGATCGAAAGGGATTCTTAGGGTGGCTTTCTGATCAAACTAAGGACTCTATTTTGAATAAAGGATAGTTGATAGGGTATTTTGGCAGGGGTTGTTCAAGCCAAATGGTTTTAGAAGATTTGAATTAGAGTGAAGGGGGAGTTCCCATTTATAAGAGGGGCGAGGGGCACCTTTGGAAAAAGTTAAAATATAATTTTAGAATAAAATTATTTTCGATTTAAAATGGATCAAAAAAAAATTATTTAAATTCTAAGGTGGGGTTAGGTCTAAAACCACTCAACCAATAGGTTTCAGACAATCTTAGTTTACCATTTTTACCTTATCATTTAGATTTAACTCTATGTTAAATAATTTAACTTTTACCGCGTCTTCTTTTATTCTTACACTATATGGTTAATAATCATACTATATACTAATAATAGAACCCTAATTGGTTCATTAATGTCCTATATATTATTATATAAGTATTTTGGCCGAACCATAGATTTTTAAGACCATTATATCAATTAATAACATAAAATTTGTTTTAAAAACTATTTTATGTCAATTTTGACACTATTTGGTATTTGTTTTTCTGTTAAAATAATAATAGCATGATCACTTCAAAAAAAATACATTGAATCAATCCTAACATGTCATATTCACCTATAATATTCTTTGATGTCATAAAAACATTGAAATAATATTTATTTTAATATTTTTAATACCATTTATTTGATTCATTCATTAATAAGATAATTACGGCATCATCATTGTGTGATTAAAATATTTAATTATTTAATCTTTATAAATTATAAATAAAATACCATTATGTTGTAAATCTTTTTAGATTTCTAATGAACATTTATAGTCGAATTTATATTATGTAAAACCAGATATTAAAAATGGTTTAGTTATTAAACATTTATTTTTACTCTTTTAACTCTTCTTTAAATAAAATAATAATAAATGTCCTCATATAATCCAAGTGGACCAAATAGGTTAATATTTTGTTTCTAATGTTATTTTTAGTGTAATTATACTTACCCAATATAAATAAGACATTTTTTAGTGTAATCATAATATCATTTTTACCCTTAATTCCCATATTTACTTTTTACCGTCGTAAATAAAAGTTAAAAGTTACTATTCATAGAAAATTATTTTTATCTTATTGAATAACATTTTACTCTTGGTATTAAATGTGTCTCTCAGATTTTCGAAACTCTACTCACAGAAGTGGTAAAATTATGTTTTATGTGAATTTTCAAATTCTCCTATGAGGTGTGTAAAAGACGGTGAAAAGTTCAATAGAATTTTTATATATCTAAAATTATTATAAACTGACTCCAATTAATTACATTAAACTTATATAGGTATTATGTATCTATTTTGACATAAAATAAATTTAAATAAAATAAATAATTATTTAAATAAAAATTTGGTTTAAAACTAAAACTCAGTGTTTTTCGCTATTCATCAAAAATTAAAAGTTTTTAGATAAATATCAAAAAATCACCATAAGCTAATTTTGATATTCCGAATTCAATAATAATTTCTATTTTACCAAATTCAATACACATAAGTTTCATTTATTAATTTTAAATTAATTCCCGCTTTCAAAACCAAAAGGCGTAGTTTTAAGAAATAATAACTACCAAAAGATTGACACTTTTTTATGTCCTATTTCAAAGTAAATTACTTAAAATGACCATTATTGGATTAAATGGTAAACATATAATCTATTTATACTTCATAACCATTAAAATGTATTATTTAACAATATAAATTAATTTTATTTAAAAAAGATGTTTTCAGTTAAAATATTGTTTTTTTCACTATTCACCCAAATATTAATGTTATCAGAAAATCCACAAAACCTTATTGAAACTTAATTATTATGTCCTGATTCTGAAGAAGAAGTTTATTTTGTAAAATTGAATTTATAAAAGTTTCAAATATTGTATTTAAAAAGGGTTCGCCATTAAAAGGATGTTAAATTGCATTATTTGAAAAAATACTTCTTTTATCTGAAAAAATGTATTTGTTCTTACATTATGTCTAAGAAACTATTAATATAAATTCAAAAATTATAAGAATTATATAAAGTTCTTAATTCAGTTAATACTATTCATAGCTGCTATTGAATGGCATGTTTGGTAAGTCATGGTGCGCTAGAACTCAATGTTGCGTGTAGTGTATGTTATTGAACTACATTGAAAAAATAATGTACTATGAAATCTTGGGATGTTACAAGTATCAGAAATTAAATCAATATAAGTCTCTACCTCCCAAACTAGTGGAAAAGTAGAGAAGTCCAGTGTAAACACAATAGGGAACTCAACAACAACTGAATGGAAATTTTCACACAAAGATTCTTTCTTAAGAATGAAAGAAAACATTTATATTAAATTCCCCAACTCTAGATAATATTCTATGGCTCTTCTCAACATGGGATCTCATTCTCCTTGAAAGGAAAGATATTCATTACTATCTGTAGTAATGTATACCCATCTAAGATGAAAAAAAATTTAGGATTTATTAATAATTACACAATCCATCCTAAAAATGATATCACGGGGTTTCATCTTAGGAAACAGAAATATCAATAAAATCCCAAAATCTGATAGATATTACACATAATTGGGACTAGGGAGAACCTTGCTTTTACTTCATACTGATGAGTGTAGAAATATCCATTGAACAAGATAAAATATCCATAAGAAGATAATTAAAATCAATAACAAAGGATAAAATAAACAAATGTGTTTCTCCAATATCAAATAGAGTACTCACTAATGATGAAGCTTTAGTAATGGTACCTCTCACGGTTTGTGGACCCATATTAGCTTCTTCTGGAAACTCTTCCACTACGTGAAGAATATTTTTTCTGGATGCTTGTGGCTAGAACCCTCTTTTTGTGAAGCATTAGATTGCGTCGATGTTTTTTAAGATGTGTATGATCACATGCCACTATGCTGAGTGGAATAATCATGGAATAATATATGTATGTTCCTGGAACACTTGTAGGATCCAAAGTTCATGGGTCACACAGTGAAAACCCTCTTTGAATTTCTCAGCTTCCACATGGGTGACAAACTAAAAGAACTATTTATGGTACAACATTGGGTTTGGAATGAAATGGTGGGTTTGAACACCATGAGAATCATTATTCCTCCTCATTCAGAAAGAGTAATTCACACTTCCACTAGGAGATAAAAGAACTCTTGATAACCCTCACATGCCAGGCATGCCCATTTCACCCATAAGTGCACTTTCCAACACATTTCCATAGGAACAATGATTCAAAAAGAATAACTAAGAAATAATATCTTGATGAAGCCCCAATTATAAACTTCAATCTTTCATCTTCTCATTAGATACAATCACAAGTGTGAAATGCATGAGCTCAGAAAAATTATTTTCATAATCTATCAAGGTCATTTTAGGATACTGATGTCTAAAAAATGCTATATACATGGCCAACAACATTGACTGTGAATGAAATTATTAGCGGAAAATAAATCTGATGTAATTTCCCTACAATCCATCATGATTCCCCTTCATTAACATCATGTCCCACCATCTCTTACCTAGAACTTCTAGCGCGAAGGTGGTACACATCACCTTGTTCTCATCGGGTGCGTCCATTAACCTAAAAATTGATTCCTTAGGATCCAACAATCCTCATCCCATTTATGATAATTTTATAATTTGAATTGTGAAAGGATCTGGTGAAGGATATTTTGGGAACTAAAATTGAATTTTTTCCTCTAAGGAACCAAAACATGAGACTGAACTGGAACTAGAGCTGGTGCATGTCCTAGATCATGGATAGTACGCATGATCACATCTATCAGGTTCGAGTCCATATGAGGAGTTGGTCACTAAGACTCTATAGAAACCACCTCTTGAACCTGTTTCACACATCTTGTTGGAGGCACAATTATTCACAACATCAAAATACAACATGAAAGACATTAGATTACACTCAAACAGAGAAATAAGATAAATTAATCCCAACAAATAGAAAAACAAGATTTGGATATCAACCTATCTAGATAAAAAGAGTTAAAAGATGATAACTCATCCAGAATATGTATTTCTCTAACCACCCATGGCTAGAAAAGTTTCTTAATAAAGATAGTTAGCTACTGGATCAAATGTTACTTCCCAATATGTCCTGAAATGATTTCACCAATATATACTGACTTCAAGGAAAGATTAAGAACTTTCAACTTTGATACCACATTTTCATGAAATAGCCCTGGTAACATGGTAACCTATTAACCGAGCCATCCCATATATGTAATGAATGGTGTTCATAATCCCCATGGGTTCGTGACTAGCACCTGGCATCATATACAAAGAATATATGAACTAATTATCCACATAAAATGTAGATGAAAGAGAAATAAGATTGTACAAATATCAATGGAATATCCAATATGAGTATTGTACATGAAGTTAAATAGTAAAAAACATGACCAAGTACTACATATAAGTAACATAACATATGGAAAACTTCTCATGCCCCAACATAGATGAAACTCACCAAGTCTACAAGTCAACATCATGAACCACCCCTATGAGATGTCTTTCCCCTACTCAAACTGTGAGGTATATAATCCAAAACCACATAAAGGCACAAGTAGTTTGTGATCCATATTCCAGTACAATTTTTCCGAAAGGATGCATAACAATATTCCAATATCAAGACAAACAAGAAAATTATTTTAATATTAAAACAATCAATTTTGGGATTTCAATATCGCATTTACACAAATCCTGATTTCAATTTCAAAAGATGTGAATACTTTTTCAATTCATGATTTACATTTCAAAAGATGGAATTAAATTTCAAATTATTGAGTTTACATTAAAAAAAGTTGTTATTTACACATATGGATCTTTTTAATCATATATTCAATAAAAAATTTTAAAAAAAAATTTATATAAATTATAATGCATGTAAAAATGTTTACAATAATTAGAGATATAAATATTTTCAATCCAATCAAGCGAGCAACAGGGTAATATTTCAATTATGTATGATAGTTCCATGATATAGGGACCCAACACAATGAAACAACAAATATGTACATACACCTTTTTTGGCATAAAGAAAAGGGGACTCATCATCATCACCTAAGGGTTATGATGTGATGATATTATGTTTTATAACATCTTATGATGTAATAAACTGCACAAAATTACTCACAAACTGTATAAAACTTTTATATTATCTAGTTCAAAAAATGATTGTTAATTTATTTCAAGACCGGATAAATTTAAATTAAATCCCATTGTCCATATCAAATTTTCTAATTCTCCCTTTAAAATATTTAATAGTTTTTTTATAAAAACAAATCATTTTCTCACAGATGAACCCCAAAGTGTACACTTACTGAATTTTAATCCATTTTATCATAAATATTGATTTTAATCCAATTCATGCAATATGATAATCCACATTCACAAATTAAATTCAAAAAAGTAATTTTAATATAATTCCAATCTATTTCATAAACCTAAATTCATTAGAAATAGGGTTTTTCATTACATTCCATAAAATCAATTTTCACATATTCTATATTCAGCCATATAACTAAACCAATTTCCATAAAAACCAAAATTTAAATAAAAAAATTAAATCTTACAAATTTCCATAAATACACATAAATTCAATATAATTGGGGGGGTTTAAAAATTCATTCCAAATTACTATTTTTATTTAGAACCCCAATTCAATAGAATTTTATTTTTCCAAAAAACAATTGAAATCCATTTAGTTGGAACTAATCATTTTAATTTAACTCAAAAAATTGAAATAATGGAAATAAATTTTATGTTAATAAAAAGATATAATAGTAATAGAACAAAGTACATTAGAGTTTCTCACTCTCAATGCTTAAAACCCTAGAAAGGATATGTGGAAGAAGAATTAAAAAAATATAATAAGGGGAGACAAGGATCAAACCTTTGTTTAGAATCACAAAATAGTGGGTATTAGTTCTAAAAATTAATAAACGGATCCAAAGTACCTTAACAAGGATGATCGAGACCATGTGAGACCAAGAATAGGAGTAGAAACCATCCCAAAGGGGATTGACTATCATTATTTTAGATTTGGATCACATAAAAGTAGTATCTAAGGGGACTACAATCCTTATTAGGATATTTTAGGAATGGATAAACCAGTTTGGGTAGATAGTGGTCCATTAGAGACCTACAAGTGAAGATCAAAAAATTTAATTAAAATTATAATTAAGGAAAAATCTTTTTGCACGGTTCCCTAGGACGAGGTGCACAATATAGTCAATATCTACAGAAGTCAAGCACCTATTTTATGAGGGAAAAATGGTTTCTTAAAAAATGTTTTTTGTTTTACAATGTTTTTCACAAGCATTGCAAAGCCCACTATCCAATTTCTTTAAATTGTGGTAGAAGGGTATCCGGTTTGGAAAAACATGCTCCAGCCATGTGCCATCACCTAATTCCACCCCAAATGAAACCCAAAAAAATATAGACTAGGAAGAGAGGATTATGAATGCTAGAAAATTTTAAGATGATTTTAAATGTAAAATCAATAAATATATATAATAAAACATGTAAACGGAATAAATAAATTTTAAATTTTAAATTTTATTTCAAATATGTCAACTAATATTTTACCAAAATATATCTCATAAACCTATATCAAATAAATGACACAATAAATAAATTAATTATTAACTCATTAATAGTATTGATAGAATAAATACATAATATTTAGTATTATCCAATTCATCATAAATGTGGATTATTTTTATTTCAAATAAAGTGGTGATTTTAAACAATATTCCCCATTTTGAACATTATGATAAGAGAATATTAAACATTTTAATATAAAAAAGTTAAAATTTATAAAAATATAATAATTCATGAAGATGAAATTGTGGTTCATAAAATAATGCCACCACAAGTTTAAAAAATCCATGGGTATATTTGAACTATACACACATCGTTAAATTGATTAAACAAATGAATTTTCAATCAGGATTTGAAAAATAGCTTGTTTATTAGTGATTATAGATAGAATTAATAAGTTAAAAAGGATAATAAAAATTCAAAAACATCCATGAAAATTTTTGGGGTACTAAAAATATTAAATTCTAAGAAAAATATCATTCAATAACTTATATTTATGTAATATTAAAATGAAAAAATTTATAAAACGATTTTGAATTCAATTATTAGAAATATATTTCGATATGATATCATAAACACTTTTAAATAATTCTCTTACCCCCATTCTTAATTTCCAGAAATTAGTTTATTTTAATCCCTAATAAACAAATATTTTTGGTTAATACCATTATCTGGGATGTGAGAAGTTATACTCAGTAATATAAATTTTATTGTAATTTAAAAAAAACAACACTGATCATTAGTGTTTTTCCATATTATTTTATCCAAAATATATATCATTTAATTATTTAATGTCCACTTGCATTCTCATATGATAAACAATTATAGGATAAGTATCCATACCTAATATTCATCAATTGAAAATAAAACCTATTGAAAACAATTAAATGAGGGAGAATGTAGTAATGAAACTCCATAATATACCTGGTTTAATTGAACATAAGAGAAATTAAAAATTGAAATCCACCTTGGAATATATGGGGACTACATAAAAATAGGTTGAATAATTTTATTTTATTTAAATCAATACAAATCATTTAAAACCCATGGACTACTGTATGCACGATGATATGGTAGGAGTAATTATCCAGACATTCCCAAACAAATATACTCATATTAATTGGGATGAGTCATTATCATATTAGGTGAAATTATTTCATTATATTAGGAAGAGTCAATAGAATATTATGAGTGTTATATAACTACAATATCCAATAAAAGATTATAGAAATTTACAAATACAAGAGTAATTATCCTACTATATTGATCTTATTAACTACACAAAACCTCACCATTACCTCTTAAAAGGATTGACAACAACCATTAAAATATCATAAATAATTTGAAACACTCTCACTAAAACCATGCATTAACAGGATATATGAAAATTATAAATATGTATAAAATGAACCATAACCTATCCACTAGTTTAAAAATCCTATAAAAGCCTAAAGATAATGTAGTATAGTAGAATCTGAATTGAAGAAATAGAATTTTTAATTAATGATATATTTCTCATTATTATCATCTTATTCAATGATTTATAACTTTCTAAAAATTGGTTAGAAATAATTATTCATTATTTTAATAATAATAGATTAGAGTCACTAAAGATAAAAAATTGATTCATATATAAATAATATTTTTATTTACCTATTGAAACTAAACCCTCAATTTTTTTAATGTGGGATTCCATTAAATAGCCAGTCTCATCAAAGAATCCATTATAAGGATCATTTAATTTTAGAGGAAGGATTTACATATCTAAATATATAATTGGATTGGTTGTATAGTGTTTCTTATAAAAAATTATTATCATTATTTCCCAACAACCTATGATTGATTTTCAAAATATAAAACATATTTATGATAATCCATTACTTGATCCTCGTAAATAAGTTTCAAAGACCTCTACCAATATTCATTTAGAATTGAATTACTTGTGTGGAAACAAATTAAATAAAATTGACCTTAAAATTATCATTTAATAAATTAAAAATTATTTATCTGTAATGGAAATGATTATCCTTAATCATTTCATATCTAAAGCCTTTTATTCTTCATCCATCAACCTAAAAGTCACCAATAATGTGGAATTACTAATAAATAAACTCTTCTTAGTCATCATCTTCATGAACATGTTGTTTTCATTTAGAAATATAAATTGTTTCTTTACTAATAGTTGAGAATGGACACTCAAAAATTATTATAACTTTCATGGAACATTGAATATATTATAATAGTAAAATACATTCACAATTTATACATTTATTAATTAAATTATAGTTCATATTTTATTCACATATGTTTAATAATGGAATCATCAACCAAATTCATTGATGAATAATTTTATTTGAACTCCCATAGGCCCAATTATGTAAATAATAAGAATGGAATAAGATGGATAAAAGATCATTGGTGTAACATCACACCCCTCCCCATAGGAATAAGATGCAATGGGAGAGATACTAGATTTTAGGTGGAATTCCCAAGACCGTAAAGGAAGTAAATAAATTCCAAGGGATTCATAAATAGTTTGTTGATATTAAATTTTAAAAAAAAACAACCAAATCACGATTATAGAAATCAAAAAAATCAACTACAGGATTATTGAGAACAGTGTAATAAATCCTAAAAATTAACCATCCCAATTTTATTATCAAAGTACAATGTTTAAAACAACCCAATAATAATCAAAGAGTCTAAAGACCCCAAGAAAATAACTCCCACCTTTTCCAAAGCTCCAAACCACATGGAAAATACAGGGAATCAAGAAGCATCACTGATGAATTGGGATACCATTAAATTAACTTGGCCATGATATACAATGTATGAAATAACACCAATGTTCTATATAAAGGGTTAACATAAAACATAGTATGGTTTCCCTAATGAATTACTTAATCACTCCACTAGGATAAAATAAGTTAACACATTTATAATAAATATTTTAAATCAATTTAATGTAGTTTATATGAAATAAAAAATAAACTTTTTCAAACCAAACAGCTTTTACACTAATCCTTTCTATGAACAAAAACAATTTCCAAGGAAAGAATAAAAAACCATTCAAAAAATTTATGAAATTATATTTTAGCATACTGATTCATTTCAAAAAATACACAATGTGCATGTCAACCATGCACATCACTATACTCATGAGTGTTGATTTATATATTTACTAAACTATACCTTTGAGAACTTTTTTGTTAGGGGAAACATCATGGTCTTATCAGTCATAATTTTTTATGTTGGAAACATTACACCCTTTTCTTCACATAATGAACATGAATTCACACCATCCATTATATGTCAAAATCCATGCCAAATCCTTTTCAAAAAAAAATTCCCTTATTGAAAACATTACTTCCACATTTTCCATTATATGAAACCAAATCCATATTTTTAAAATCACCATTTTAATTTCAAAAACCAAAAGCACATTACACCAAACCATTCATTTTTTACTATTACACAAAACCATCAATAAATGGGTTTTTCATCAGGACTTGTACAAAATTTTTACAATAAAATTCATGAAATTTATTCATTTTGAATAAATCTTCCATGTGCTAAATAAGATATGGTGTGACTGAACCCACATACCACAAAAAGTATTGTTAAAACAGTGAATTCCAAAAGAAAACATCAAAAATATAATTACATCTTCAAAATTAAACCATATATATTATTACATAAATCATAATTAACCATATCGCATCCTGATCATTATCACATAACACAGTTCATTCCCCAATAGATTTGATCTATGATTCCAAGAGAGGTAAGAAGTATAAGTCAATGTAAAACACACACAATAATGGAACATACCAAAGAATATGGGCCTTTAATTCAAATATATTATCATACATATCACTCACAGGTGAAGAGTAAACGCCCCTAAAACATATGAAATGATATTAATTTTTTTATGTCTAGATTAGGGAGAAAATGAGCAAATAATATATTAAACTAACTATTATCCATAAAATATTAATTTTGTTATTAATAGTGTATGTTTGGGGTTCATGGTTAGGAAACATGTGCTCTAATAGTGTGATAGAAACTGCCTCCAATCACTCATTTATTGGTTAGATCACATGGATAGGAAACCATGTTCTATTAATTATAAAACCCACTTCCCATCATTTCATAGTTCCCCAGTGGTGGCCATTGATTTGGGATAAATGGTGAGTATAACCACAGACCTAAAGAACGACCACTTATTTAGTTTCATATTTTCCTTGGAGGCCTTTGATAGTGTTACTAATTGTGATCAATCCATACACCTATATAAAATCCCAAAAAATATTCAGAAAATCCTCCACCACCACCCCACATTTCACGAACACATTATATTCTAAAAATAAATAAATATACTACCATTTAACTGAAATTAGGGGTGCTAAATTCTCCTCAACATGGACCTTTCCTTCCCAATAAAGTAGAATTTTAACTATTTTCCAAAGAGTTAATGAAAATTCTCTACTATCTCCTACTCCTTCTATAATGTTTCTTCTTAAATACGACCATACAACAATTAAATACATAGTATACTAATTTTTTTCCCCTGAATTTTTTTTGTTTCCTATCGACAATACATATCGTTAAATGAACCAACATAGAATCTTACATTTGGTCAATGTGATACCATAAAATCACATGGTCTTGATTAGGTTGATAATTTTTCAATAGAGATACATGAATCACATTATTCACTAAACTAGGATATGGTTAAAATTCCAAAAAGTATTCTAGAAGACAAACCAATTCATGTTTATGAATATGGATAATATATCAAGGTGATAACTCTCACTGCAAACAAAAATGACAATGCCCAATCCTTGGATATATCCTAAATCACACATGGTTAGTCACCTCTAATGAAAACGAGCATGGATGATTATCTACATACTATTTCAGATTAATTTGATCCATTTTATTCCTTTTAAAAATGAAAAAAGCTTCTTGTTGTCTCTTGCACCAGCCTTGGTCAAACTGGTGAACTCTCAACTATTTCTACCCATCAAAGTGGAGAACTACAAGTATGACTATAAAATGATTAAAAATGCATAATATGATTCATGTCCTGATTTCTATTGTTATAATAGAATAATAAAAATGGTATCTTCTCTTCTCATAAGACAAAAAAATCACTTACCAAATCTATATGAATTTCCTCCAACAATTGTGTCATGCTTTCAAATTGTCCATCTATTTGAAGGTGATATGACATAATCATAGACAACTATATTCCTAAGGATTTCTTCACGGATTTCAGAAAACAGATTTTAATCCTTTGATATCAGTCAAACAATATGAAAACTAATATGACATGCCCCTTTAGAAAATTTCAAATATAGATTTTTTACAATTATCCCACCGTATTAGATTCATGAATATTGGTGAAATGGAAATAATGTTTTAGGAAATACACTATCAACCATATGAAATAATGTTTTAGAGACATATGTGTTAAAACTATTACAAAATTCATATTTATCTTCTCATATTACCACATGATAATCAATATGGACGTAACATATGAACTGGTCACTGGTGTTAGGCCTTAAACTTTCGATCGGTGAGACATATTATATCAAACTGAGCTAATTTTCTTTTCATACAAACCCAAAATATATATATTTTAAATACCCTATACATATTTTTTATTCCATAAAGAAAAAACTGATCTCAAATTTCCCTATCCATAATGATTTTTTTCATGAAAATCTATATGTATGACCATTTGATCTCGAAAACTGATCAATGGTCGTATTTCAAGATTACATCCCTCAATAGTCTGTCCAAAATTTCTTTTTGACCCGATTACAACACATTTAGAATCATAATTTTGGGCCTATTTCTCCTTACCAACCAATTCATGAACAAATATATACAAGAAAGAATACTTCAATTTCACTCTTGTCTTCATAATCGATGTGCATGTCAGCTATCACTGACATCAACTACAACTGACCTGAAGCGTCATTTTGAAACTAACTATATGAATACCACCATAATGAATTATCCATTGAATTGTCATTAATTTTTGTATGCATTATATGTCTTCCAACCTTTTTATTAAATAATTTTTCATTACATGGTACAATAATTGAATATCTATTCATGTTGAGTTTCTTAGATAAATGGTACAGAATACCTGAAAAGATAAAAACTTCATCTAAAAAAATTGAAATAAATCATTATGTGATAAATAAAGATAATACTATGTTTATATCATATCTTTTGGACACACATAAGAGGAATTGTGTGATCATTATTCCAAATAAGAATATAATAAATAGAGACCTATAAAATGTGATATTGAGATATATCAATAAGAACAAGATACATAACAATAATGAAATGATAAATATTCACATCCTGATATTTATAAAATGAATAATTACCTAGAAACATGGTTAATGAATTTAAATGATAAATTCCTAGTTCTATCACCAAGCTTTATCACCAAGGGGTCATAAAAAAATTGCCACACTTACCCACCAAGGTATGATAAAACATGCCATCTATAGAGATTAAATTATTTACCCAATGCATTGGAGAGATGTCATAGTGAACCCTTCATATGTATTAATTTCCTATGAACCATGTTATAAATCATTTCATTACTAACCCATGGATAACAAATAATGGATTTCTTATAAAAAATCATTCCATAAAAAAGAGCTTAAAGACATTTTCATTATATTATTTTGAACTAACGAAAGGAAATATAGGTTTCATATATGAATGTCATTGAATCAAAAAAATAATTTATAAATATACAAGAATAATAATTTGAATGAAAATATGATTCAATATTAAAATAAATAGGTCATGAGAATTATGCATATAAAAGCGTTAAATTTGAGGAGAAAATTTGACTCAATTATGAGAATGAAACATGGGTTTAGAGAAGGGTAAAATGGGAGGGGAAAGGGGTATCTAAATAATAAAATATTATTTATATAATTAATAGTCCAACATAAAGTGAATAATTGAACTTATTTTTTAATTAGATGACATAACACATTAAAAGGGGAAATTAATTAAAAAGAAGAGTGTAGATTTCCCTTACCTTAATTAGATGGTCCTAAAATAAGAGAATGGAACCCTGGGGGCTTGAGGACGCATTGGTGGACTTCTAGGGAGAAAAAATATCTTCAAAATAATTTAGGATGAATTGGGAGTTAAAGGAAATGATTAAATTGGTTGGTACGTATTGGACATGTTGAGTAAATGTTTAATTATTTGAAAATACTGGTATTGGAAAACTATTTTAAGAAAAATATAAACCCATTTGGTAGAACATGGTTTTTTCTCATGGGTTAAAACATGTTGGTCACATTTTATTTTATTTAATTCCACCAAAACATTAATTATTTTTTAAATAATTCTTTTGTCATGGGAATTTGATGATTAAAAATGTAATATTTCTATCAATCAATTTTTATTTTCCAGAAATCTGAATAATAGTTATAGTAATGAAAACTAATTAAATCTATTTAAATAATTAATAATAATAAATAAAAAATTTAAATTGTGGACTGTGTTAAATTAATTATTAAAAAATTATGATATACATTTTATTTCCTAAAATATACACAACAACAAAATGGTATCTTTTTCTATTTTGGAAAAAATAATGTATCGTTGAATGTTCTGATAAATTCACTCTATCCTAACTTCAACATTCAGATTTCAAAAAAATGATGTTTATTTTTTCTGAATACTAAAATAAAATTGAATATTTTAATAATTGAACACAAAAATCATTATCCATTTTAAAAAAGAACTTTTTAAGGAATAATAAAATTTATGACACATAAAAAATTTCTTACATCATTCTAAAATTATTTTAAAATATGTTAGTGTAAAAAACTTTATGAATTTAAATTTTCATTAAAAATGATATTCAAAATAATATTGATTATTTAAAAAATATTTAATATTTTATTTAAAAATAAAATTATTTTTGATTTGAATCAAAAAATAAAATTATCAATTTTATATCAATTAAAGATATATTTTATTATGAAAAAAAAGTGTTAAGAAGAATTCATGAAATACAAATTTTATTTTTGAAAAATAATTTACACTCAGTTCTGGACATGTAAGCCCATATTACCCCCATATATGCCCTGATGGGTAGGTGTAAAATTATGAAAGTTTCATGGGGTTCCTGAGATAACATTTATTAATTTGTAATCTTTAATCACATGAAAATACCCTATAAGATATATGGTCCTTGATTCAATTTTATAAGCTCATATTGTGATTGGTCAATGGAAAATCCATGTGATGAGACATCCCTCCCAAATTCAGGAAATGGGTATCAAATGAAATGAATCTACTATGTGATGCCATCGATTCTACTTTTTATATCAATTATAACTTGTCCCGATATATTTTATTTTTTATTTAACATAAATCACATTATGGTGAGGGATAACCACAAAACATTTACACTTATAGGGGTGAGAGTCCATGATCCTCAGGCTACAACCAAAATTCATCATCATACGTAACTTCAGTCACATCCTTCTCCCTCTCATAATCAAAATCTAAATGTTAATGAACGATATAATAATGATGGATGGTGAACTGAGTTTGAATCCTACCCATGTTAATAAATCATGTCTTCATGTGATCTTATAGAGAACAAAAAATTTAACCAACTATCAGGCCTCCCCTATAAATTACAGCTTATTTGTTGGCTGAACGTCACCCAAAGTGATGAAAAATTCTTTGTGGGCGACCAAATGAGCTACAAGACGCTACCGGAATCCCGGGTCGTTGATCTTCCTTACCACCAAAATAGGTTAGGTTTCAATGACCTCAAATGGGGTGTGTATCCCTGGGCACCATCATCCTTAGGGGTACCCAAAACTCTAGCCACTACACCACCCACAATATTATTAGAATAATGGAGGCATGAGTCCACCAGCATAGAGGAGATTAAACCCCCATCATCCGAAATAGAAATAATGTACTTACTATTCCAATCACAACCAGACATGGCACTAGATGATGAACACATCCCATCCAATGAGGAGGTCTTGTCAGGAATCAATTTTATCAGACTCTATTAAACAACCAATGATGAACTATGTCCAATCGATGAAGGAGAAATACTCCTTCTGACACAAGGTGTTTTGTCATCAAGATCAAAAGGAACCGTGGGTGTAGTAGTCTAGGCCACCAGTCCTTTATAAACTCTTCTCCCATTGTGATAAGAAGAGGAAGTCTAGAAGTCTTGTTGACTAAAAAATGACAAGAAACTAAAAGTTTCTTGATAATGGATACATTTAAAAAAAATAACTTCCACCTAATGACAAAGTTGGTTTTAGAGGGGCTTCAAGAGGGATATCTCGATGTAGAGATGGGTAAACATGTGTTTCTTCATGAAGAGGGTACACTCATCAATCTATAGGGGACCACTAATCAATAAACTTATACATTTGATAACATATGTGTTCTATAAGGGATGTGTAAAATGAGTATGTTGTTTCCAAACAACCACTATCTTATAGTAACAACCCTTCTCCAAATTCATCATCCATCATATGATAGAGAAGCCTCACTTACTACACTTATATGAATTTGAAGACCCATATTAGGAGAAATCATCTTAATAAAAAAGGTAGAATATTGGGTAATGGTAATCTAGAATCTGCATAACCAAAAGATAATTAAGCCCCCTGGTTGAGTTGACACATCAATAAATTTCTACCATAGATGGTCAATTTGAACTAAACCTGGCCATAAGTTTCCAAGAGTGGAAGCCACCAGTATTCCCCATTATACCTTTTAGATACTACTCCATTATTTCACTCAAAAATAACTATAATTTCACTTCATAATTTATCTCCAATTTCATAAAAAGTGGGTTTCCTATCTAATTGTTTTTGGAGTTTTTTGTGGGATAAATGATTCTAGTATATAGTGGTGATCTATAAATTTTCATTTTTATCCTATTTTATAACTTTTTCCCAATAGTAATGATTGGAATTCTAATTGGTTTCACCGACTACTAATGTATATTCATTGTTAATTATATAAAATATTTTTGGTTTATCAGTATTTTGAACGTATTTGATAATATATTGTATTTGAAAGGAATTATTCATGAAAAAAAATAATATTTTGAACATTATGGGTCATTAAATTTTCCCCCATTAAGAAATTTTTTCCATTAAATTTTTATTCATTTTCTTAGTTAAGAAATCATTAGGTAATTTCTACCTCATTGTCTACTCTGAGTCACATGTTTCTTATCATTATTAATTGTTCCTCTATAACACTTTGACGAGGTGGGTAGTCTTTTTGTCAGAGAAACTTATATCAATAGTCCCATATCTCTGAAATATGCTCCTTGGTATAGTGGTTATGTTTCTGTTATACCACCACTATATTAACTACATATGAGGGATCTGGTATGTACATAATCCACATAGATACATGGTATATATCATGAACTTTAGAATGATTTGGTGGAAGTTCTAGTTGATTGGCCAATGATCCTATATGATCAATGATTTCTAATTGGATATTGTACATCGGGCTAAGCTTCACTTTCATTCCAAATCTCTTAAATATATTCCATGTTGATATCTGATGAAAAATATTATCCCTAACATCAAACTCCATGTTCCTTAATCGATTGTAAAAATAGCTATTCTGATTACTTTAGGATGCCTAAATGTGTTGATGGATGGAACGAACATTTCATCATATTTTTCATAACATAGGGCCCAATCAATTTCCCATAAATAACCTCATTCCAATAATAATGAGTTATATATAAATTTCCATAAATATTTTCATATAAATCCATTGGAATACTCAATTGGATGATTTTATTATATGAGAATTCAACCTATTGGAGGTTTTCATTCCATCAAACATAAAATTACATTACGCTTGTAAACAGTATGTCCTTAACAGTCTGAATAATCATTTTAGATTGAACATCAATTTTTGGGAAATTAGATATACCGACATTAAATTTAGTGTTCTAAGTATATTGGAGTGTTCTTTAGAATTTAGATGTGAATCATTAATCATGATTAAAATTTAGAGATATTGGTACCCCATGTATCCTTGACACATACTTTGAATGTATCATGTAAATTTTTTCAATATATAAATTATCAATGATATTGATGAATTGGGTAGTATTACTGAGGCAATCCACTATAAACCATATTTTATTGTTTACATGGGATTTTCTTGTGAAACCAGTGATGAATTCCATAGTGATATTGTCCCACTTCCATGTTGGTATGAGTAGTGGTTGCAATTCCATTTTAGGAATTCTTCACGCTACAATCTCTTTCTGACATACCTAGAACCCTGTAGTGTATTCTAGATTCTACCATTTCATATTATCCCACCAATAATGACGATGAAGGTCTTAATAAGTAATATTGGTTCCATGATTTATAGATAATATAGATTTTTGAGATAAATCTAGCATCTCAATCATTATCTCATTGATAGATGGGACCCATAACTTTGCACTAATTTTCAATATACCTTCTTCATTAATATTACACTCAGGAAAATTCCTAATCTACAAAACCACTATCTTCAAGTATAAAAATGGATCTCCTTATTGAGTTTTCCTGATCATCCCTAGTATTGATGGTTGAGAAATCATTATGTATAAGGGTTATGATTTAAATTCCCATATGATTGTTGTGACCAATTTTACTAGGTCCTTGACCAGGGGTTCTCCTTTAATCATCATCATTTCAATCACAATAGCGTATTTCTTACATATTTCACCAATTGCTCAGATTTCCCTTTTGGGGTGATAATGACTTCAAAATTTATTGCCTTCTGGAATTTACATCCATCTCCTTTGTCTGGTGTTCAGATTATTTTTCATAAAAATATACTTAAATATTTG
This sequence comes from Viscum album, assembly GCA_963277665.1. NCBI lineage: Eukaryota > Viridiplantae > Streptophyta > Magnoliopsida > Santalales > Viscaceae > Viscum > Viscum album. The sequence goes on from OY728164.1 coordinate 902,942,514, forward strand.
GTGTTTTGTGTATATATCTCATTTCTCCCCATAAAAATAGTGCCTCTATATTTTCAACATAAAAATAATTGCACATATATTTGGGCCATGCATTGAAAATTCTTTTCGTGATGAATTAACTATCACTATTCATAAAAAAATACATATTAATTTTTCATGTGGACACAACCAATACCTTTTAGAGATGAATTATTAAAAATAATGAATCCTTTTCTGATATAGGGTAGAGTTAACACAGGTTCCAAAACCATTCACTTCATTAGATCATGGAAGCATTCTTCTAACTCCTTTTACAAGAGGAACATTGATCCATTTAGAGTTAACGTGGTATATATATTAGAAATTCATCAAATGATTTTTTGAAAACCTCCATTAATATCCTTATAAAACAAGGTAACTATTACTATCAGTCATCATTGATGGATGAGGCCACTCCACTACAACATTTATCTTCTTATGATCTACTAAGATTCAATCATTGGTGACAATGTGACCCGAAAAATACTACATTATTTATCCACAATTCACATTTTCTGAATTTTCCATGTAGAATCTCCATTCATAGTGTTCTAAATAAAAACAACATATGATCCTCATGTTATTAATGACTTTTATATTATATAAAAATTTAATCAATAATAATTACCATCAATTTATCAAGTTAGTCCTCAATGACACAATTCAGGGTATCCATATATATAGTTGGAGGATTATTCAAGCCAAATGGAGTAAAAAATCATAATTCAAATAACTTTTTCAGAATAAAGGCATTAGATTGAATTTTTTATTCACCCACAATTGACGATAAAAAGATTGGAGGTCAATCTTGGAGAATAATTGGGCATAATGGTGTTGGTCCAAAAAATTTCAATACATATGAGAGGGTAATTGTTATTCACCAGGATCTCATTAAGATCTATATAATAAATTCATAGAAGCATTAATCCATCCATATTCATTACAATTTAAATTGGTTATCCCAATAGGGAATCACCTGGAAAGATAAACCCACTCTCCATTAGAACTTGATATTGTTTCATTAATTCCTCAAAATCCATATTTTTCATTATAATGGGTACTTTGATACTGATGTGAATCCAGTTATGTGTTCAATGGATAACACTAATTTTATTTCTACGGGTGTTCTAGGTAAATCTTTAATATATATGCCTATGTATTTTTGAAATATGGGGACATTTTATATCATTATAATTGCATTACATTCTCCCTCTTCACTGATCATATCGATTAAGAAAGATATGGGTGTTGATTCTATTCAATTATTAGGATATGTTATGTGTCTTTTAGAAATAAGAATATGATTTCCATTTATGAATATTTAAATATCCTTTATTATTCAACTGGTCTTTTCATTTTATGTTGAGAGCCAATCAATCTCACGTATAATATCAAATTCCTCCATGGAAATGAATACTATATTTGTGATGATATTTTACTCTCCATGGTTAATACTATTATTTCTATAAACTATTGATGATAGGATAATTTCGTTAGGTGTATTCATTTATAAATCAACTTTTATTACTTTATGTATGTATTTTATGTTTGTAAAGACCCTCAAATTTCAAGGAAATTTTTTTCTTAATTTTCTTTGGAATTTTACAAGAGCGCAGCTTCAGACGGCACCTGATTCCGAGGCCCGGTGTGCCTGGAATCAATTTCCGAAGTTTGGCTCGGGTACGTTCAGTGAACGGACGAGCGGGTTTTTCTATCTTTTGATCCGGTGCCCGGAATCGAATTCTGAGGGCACCGATGAAATCGCAGCGCCGGTATTTGCTTTGAAACGCCTCTTCCGGAGTTGCGTTTGCTCAGACGTGGTTTTTAAATTTCGGGGCTTTAAGTCAGAAATAAAATAAATTTGTGCGACAACTTTATTTTATTTCACTTAAGCTGCTTGGAAGCCACTTGAAGCCACTTAAAGGCGGCTTGATCTGAGTTGAACTGGATAGGATGCTATCAAGAAATATCCTACCCCCTTGGTAGGATATTTGTGAGGTGGGGCCCGCACGAGCCCCGCCGTTTCTTTCGCTAAGTAACGCACCCGCGAAAACCCGTCAAAGTAACTGAAAAGTCAACCGACGCGTTTTCTTAAATTCTTAACAGACCATTTAATTGAGCGGTTTATTTCCTGAATTAAATGGGCTGTTTCACTCGTTGAATTAATTCAACGAACTGATGGGTCGTTACTTACGCTTTTGCGTTTGTTGGCATGATTATAAAATAAGACCAACCTAAAAATCCTTTGAAAGGATTTGAGAGGATCTTTGTTTCTTCATCTCCCCTCCTCGCGAAGAACGCGAAGAACACGAAGAACGCGAAGAACGCCGGCGACCGGAATTCGACGACGCACACCATGATCTGCGACGTCGACGAGCTCTACCCACGACGTTCTTCGGCGACGCCTCTTCTTCCGCGGCCGATCCTCGTTCGGCAACTAAGGTGAGAATCGGATCGTTAATTCTCTTTTTTTTTAATTTCAATAACAACGGATTTAATTAATTAAATCCGTTTGTTCTAGATCCGGAGATCGTCGGCGCGACGTTTTTCCCGCGGTGCGACGAACGTCCCTTCCGCGACGAGCGATTCCGCGACGACCTCACGTCCGACGACGACAAGGTAGGGGTTTATTTTCTTGATAATTCTTTCCCGTGTTTATTCTTTTGAAATAAAGAACCCGATCACGGAACAATTTTAATTTATTTAAAATTGTTGATTGGTTTTTCCTTTTCCCCCGTTGAGTTTATGACTAACGCGGAGGGTGCGGATATAACGAACAAGACCCGACAACCCTCCGCCGATCTTTTGTTGTGCGGATTTGGCGGACGACGACGAACCGTGCGGCAAGGGCGATCCGTTGATCCCGCAGTGAAGATCGGCCCCCGGGAGGAGCAACGGCGCAGACGGGAGGCAAAACGGGCCACCGGAGCAACTCCGGCGGCCCGCGGAAGGCGGCGGCGGCGCGGTGGCGCCGGCGACCGGAGGCGGCGGCGCCCGGCGCGCCGCCGTGGAAGAGTTCCGCCGCGGCGGCGGCGGCCGGTTCCGCGGCCGCGCGGAACCGGGGAGGGACGCGGCGGCCCGGCCGCGTCCGCGCGACAGGCGGCCCCCCGCGGGGCCGCGTTTTCCTCCAAGCCGCGGGTCAAACCCGCGGCGGTTGCTTCGGCCGCTCGGCCGAAGCCGAGCCGGCCGGTCCGGTCGGCCGGGCCGACCCGGTTCGGCCGACCCAGGGGGGGTTCGGGCCGGGTCGCCCCGGGCCCAGAACCCCCGTTTTCGGGCCTTCTACGGTCTTTCGCCCATATCTTGGGCCTGGGACCTCCGATTGACGAACCGTCAGCGGCTACGCGATCCTTGGATCGATATGGTCGTTTCAGTATATTATACTCAAGGTTTCGAAAGACTTTGGGTTCGGCCGGGTTGGTTCGTACACGAAACCGACCGGGCCCTCGGAGCGGAAACGCTCATAACTTGAGCTGCGGACGTCCGATCGACGTACCGTCAGCTGTGGTAGTTTCCTCTAAGTGAGACGGAACTTTTGGCATACTCCGCCCGAGGATCGGACACAGGCGGAGTACGGTCGGGTTGGTTTTGCCCTAAAAACCAACCGGGCCCCTGGGACGAAAATGCCAATAACTCTCAGACCGGGCGTCCGATTGACGCGCCGTCTGTTGCGTTGAGATCCTGTTGTCGATACGGAACTTTTGGATACATCAACTTCGGACTACGTGTCAGTTGATGTATCAGCCTCTCGGCTCATGGAGCGGACCCTCCTAAACGAGCTCACTGCGTGCGGGAACCCTAGCGCTGGCTGTGACTTCGACGACAGAGCAGAGATCCTCCGTGGACATCGACGACAGAGCAGAGATCCTCCGTGGACTGCGACGACGGCAGAGCAGAGATCCTCAGTGGACTGCGACGACGGCAGAGCAGAGATCCTTCGTGGACTACGGCGACGACTGTGCAGAGATCCTCAGTGGACTGCGTCGACTACTGCACTCAGCGATCCTACGTGGATCAGTGCTACAGGTTCTGTGTGAGCCCGATCCTATGTGGGTCCTTACTACCGGTTCTGTGTGAGCCACTGCCTACAGGTTCTGTGTGAGCCCGATCCTGTGTGGGTCTTCTACGGGGGTTAGTACCTATCGATCCTTCGTGGGTCCGACGACTTAGACGGATCAGTGATCGTCTTTGACGTCATCTGAAAAAGTATACCTGGTTGAGCTGAATCTTATGTTACTCTCCTTTGTGGATTGTGTTGAACTATCCTATGTGGATTTACTGATTACTCTCCTTGTGGATTTGAGTCTTGCTTTCCTTTGTGGATTGAGTTGTTCTTGAGCTCGTGAGCAGAGCTAGAATTGGGGACTTAGGTATATGTATGGGCATATACCTAAGTCGAGTCAGATGTTACTTCGTGATTGCATCTTTCTTTTGTGCTATATCCTTTGTGGATTTCAGGAGACCTTCGGGGGTCTCGGGGCCCTTACTGAGTAGTTATACTCACCCCTGCACGGGCTATGCCCGCACCTTGTTGTGTTGGATGCAGACGACGGACAGCGCTGATCACGGTTGGGGCGTGGAGCAGGACGGTACCTGGAGGTGGACCACTGGACGGGACGTGCTCGGAGCGGACGTGGGACCCGAGGAGCCTGGAGGCTATCTGTACCCACCCTTCAGGTGAGATTGCCAGTGGACGACACGAGGCCGCCGTCTTTTCTTCAGTTGCTGTTCTTTACTTTTCAGTTGTACTTTACAGTTGGGCTTGTATTTCCGGCCCCCTTTACTTTTCTGCACTTTGTAGTTTCTTTCCACTTGCTGACTCTGTGGTGGTTGTTACTCATAAAGGCAATGCCTTCCCTGTTTACCGGGATTTTACGCCTTGGTGCTAGTCGCCAGCCCCTGGCCTACGGAAGGCGGGCTTGGGGTAGTCACGGCACGGGCCCCGAGGTCGGGTCGTGACAAATTGGTATCAGAGGTGGTCGGTTCTACCGTAGACTCTGATCGTCTTTTCTTTCTATGTGAAGCAATAGTGTTTAGTGTATTGAGTGTGGTTATCAGTTCAGGGAGCCCAGTGTTGGTGCGGCGGCCGACGTATCCGTACACCAGGACCCTGACTCCTGATTTCCGACTTAATGCATGAAAACATTGATTGCGTGTGTGTTCCAAGTTTTATTTGTGATTACTTGTGTCAGCTCACCGGGTATACTGATCTGCTTTATGAAAGTCTCAAGTTTTCCTTATGATTACTTGTGCCAGCTCACCAGGTATACTGTTCTGACTATGGTGCTCTTGTTCTCCTTTTCAGGATGGCCCCGCGACGACAGCCAGCTAGGGTTCCGAGTGTAGGGCGCGACGGCAGCCCACCGAGCGACGAGGCCTCGGTGCAGGGCCCTTTGCCAGCAGTGGCACCGGCAGTAGTTTTACCCGCCGAGCCACCGATGCTACCAGTACCAGACGCTGACGATGCACGTCGCCTCAGGGCACTGCATGAGTTTCAGAGCCAGCGACCGCCCAGGTTTCGCGGTGAGGCGGACCCCCAGGCCGCCGAGGACTGGCTAGAGGCGGTGGTACGGATCTTCAGGCTAGTGAGGACACCAGCGGATCTCATGGTGATTCTCGCAGCGAGCCTCCTGCAGGCGGCGGCAGGACGATGGTGGAGCTTGATGCTCTAGGTTCACGATGAGGCATCCTTGCTCTGGGCGGACTTCGAGAGCCTCTTCCGCTCTGAGTTCGTCCCGGCCACCCTCCGAGCGGTGCGCATCCAGGAGCATCTCCAGCTGCGCCAGGGCAGCATGACGGTCGCTCAGTACGCGGCGAGGTTCACTGGCCTATCTCGCTACTCGACCGACATGGTACGGGACCCCTTCTTCCGGGCCCGGACCTTCGAGCAGGGCTTGCGACAGGAGATTCGGGCGTCGCTGATCTCCCTCAGCATTCCGACCCAGGCGGGAGTGCTGGAGCGAGCCCTCCTGATCGAGAGCTTCCTGGCAGAGCCTTCTTCAGCGGCGAGACCTAGCGCAGGGCGGCAGGTAGCTGAGTCTTCGGCAGCAGGTAGCCGACGGATGACTCTCGGGTCCAGGCAGACCAGACCCCCACGCAGACGGCCTCAGGACACCGGCTCAGCGGTGCGGGGCACACAGCGGAGTGCCAGCCTTCCGAGAGGCAGGCTGTGCTACTCCTGCGGCGGGCATGGTCACATGGCTCGTGACTGCCCGACTCGCCGATCAGAGGAGCAGCAGACGGTGGAGGGGCCACCCAGGCAGAGGCAGAGGGTCGACCGTGGCGGTCCGCAGGGAGGAGGCGGACGAGGCAGAGGAGCTGGCCGAGCAGCGGGTGGTGGGCGACGCTTCCAGGCTCTACCCCCACCACCACCAGGAGGGCCACCTCGACCACAGGGAGCTGGCGGGCAGGGACAGGCCCAGCTCCAGGCAGTGGAGGCCTACGACCCCGACATGACAGAGATGATTCGAGGTACGATCTGTGTCTATTCCACCCTTGCTGCAGTACTTATAGACACAGGAGTGAGTCACTCTTTCATAGCCTCTGCCCTTGTTCGGAGCTCGGAGATTCCGACTGAGCCGTTGGCTCGATCCTTACGGCTAGAGACTCCTACGGGAGCAGACTCGACGATTACGCACTGGTGCCGGCAGTGTGAGCTTACTCTAGGAGGCGAGAGCTTCGGCTGGGATCTCCTTGTAGCGGCGTCGAGGCCTTACGACGTCATCTTGGGCATGGATTGGCTATCCACGGTTCATGCCCAGATCGACTGTTTTAGGCGCAAGGTGCGATGTGTTCGCACCGACGGGAGCAGGTTTACCTTCACCGGCGAGAAGGGAACCTTTGCAGCACAGGATAGACTTCCGCGGAGGAGAGTGCAGCCCATCTCTCATCAGTTGGCTAGCCTCATCCTAGGAGCAGTGGACGTGCGGAGTCCAGTTTTTCCTGCAGTGGTGGACCAGTACGTGGACGTCTTTCCCGACGACGTTCCAGGGCTACCTCCTCGTAGAGAGGTTGACTTTTACATCGACTTGTACCCCGGGACAGCCCCGATATCTACTCCAGCATATCGGATGGCCCCCGCCGAGCTTCGAGAACTGCGGGTACAGTTGGAAGACTTGCAGAGCAAGGGGTTTATCTGACCCAGTGTTTCACCCTGGGCTTCCCCGATTTTGTTCGCCAAGAAGGCGGACGGGAGCTTGCGACTGTGTGTCGACTATCGTCGCCTGAACCAGGTGACAGTGAGGAACAAGTATCCGCTGCCACGGATTGATGAACTCTTCGATCAGCTCAAGGGAGCGCGGTGGTTCTCGAAGATAGACCTCCGGTCAGGCTATCATCAGCTTAGAGTTCGAGACGAGGACGTGCAGAAGACGGCCTTCAGGTGTCGGTATGGCCATTATGAGTTCTTGGTTATGCCGTTCGGCGTATCCAATGCTCCAGCAGTGTTCATGAGCCTCATGAACTGGATCTTCCAGCCATACCTCGACCGATTTGTCATGGTCTTCATTGACGACATTTTGGTATACTCGACGACTGAGGAGGAGCATGCCTACCACCTGCGAGATGTTCTAGACACACTCCGAGAGAACCAGCTTTATGGCAAGCTCTCAAAATGCCAGTTCTGGTTACGTGAGGTCCATTTCTTGGGGCACGTCATTTCTGAGGCGGGAGTTGCAGTGGACCCCGCGAAGATCGAGGCAGTGCTAGCTTGGGAGCCACCCAAGAGCGTGACAGAGGTGCAGAGTTTCTTGGGCTTAGCCGGATACTATCGAAGATTTGTGCCGGACTTCTCCAGAGTTGCGGCACCACTCTCAGCCTTGAAAAAGAAGGGGAAACCCTTTGTGTGGTCAGACAGATGTCAGCAGAGCTTCCAGGAGCTGAGACAGAGATTGACCAGCGCACCTATCTTGAGGTTTCCTGAGGAGGGAGTTGGATACGTAGTTTACTGCGATGCATCAGGGACTGGACTCGGGTGCGTCCTGATGCAGGAGCGGGCCGTGATCGCCTACGGATCACGTCAGTTGAGGCCGCATGAGCAGAACTACGCCACTCATGACCTGGAGTTAGCAGCAGTGGTCTTCGCTCTGAAGACTTGGCCGCACTATCTGATGGGCGAGCGCTTCACAGTCTTTTCTGACCACCAGAGTCTCAGGTATATCTTCTCTCATAAGGACCTGAAACTGAGACAGCGGAGATGGCTTGAGTTCCTCCAGGACTATGACTTTGAGATAGTCTATACTCCTGGGAAGGGGAACGTGGTAGCTGATGCCCTCAGCAGGAGGACGGGCATTCAGCTACTTGAGGAGGCGACAGAGCAGCTAGCCTCCTTACAGATATCCTTCGTGGATAGAGACGGAGCAGCCTTTCTTCAGTCTCTCACAGTCTCTCCTCCACTTCTACAGCGGGTCAGAGAGGCTCAGCGTGGGGACGCTGACTGTGAGACCCGACGTGCACTGATATCCTCAGGTCAGGCGCCTGATGGCTTCTCCCTTGGAGCAGAGCACGACATCCTTTTCAGAGAGCGTACCTTCGTACCAGTTTCTTTACGAGAGGAGGTGCTGAGAGAGTTTCACACTTCTCCCTTGGCGGTGCATCCCGGAGTGGCGAAGATGTACCAGGATCTCAGGCGACAGCACTGGTGGACGGGCATGAAGAAGGCTGTGGCAGAGTTCGTTTCACGATGCCTCACCTGCCAGCAGGTGAAGGCAGAGCATCAGGTACCAGCAGGCTTGGTACAACCCTTGGAGGTCCCGGAGTGGAAGTGGGACGACATATCTATGGACTTCGTGACTGGACTTCCACGCACTTCCAGAGGTCACGACTCCATTTGGGTGATTGTCGACCGACTCACCAAGTCGGCACACTTCTTACCCATCAGAGAGCAGGGCTCAGTGGAGAGCTTGGGACGTCTTTACGTCCAGGAGATCGTACGGCTTCACGGTGTGCCATCGTCTATCGTCTCCGATCGATATGCTCGTTTCACTTCCCGGCTTTGGAAGGGGTTGCAGGAGGCGTTCGGGACGCGGCTCCATCTGAGCACAGCCTTCCACCCTCAGACGGATGGTCAGACGGAGAGGACCATACAGACACTCGAGGACATGCTCCGTGCATGTGTTCTCGACTTTGGTCGCAGCTGGGAGGACCACCTACCCTTGGTGGAGTTCGCGTACAACAACAGCTACCACTCCACCATCGGGATGGCACCATACGAGGTGTTGTACGGCAGACCCTGCAGATCACCGTTGTGTTGGACAGACCCTGGGGAGTCAGCACTCGATGGACCAGAGATGGTCCGAGCCACGACAAAGAAGGTCCAGATCATCCAGGAGAGGATGAGGACAGCTCAGAGCTGGCAGAAGTCATATGCTGACAGGAGGCGGAGGCCACTAGAGTTTGAGGATGGCGACCACGTCTTTTTGCGTGTCTCACCTCAACGTGGTTTACAGAGATTTGGCCGAGACGGTAAGTTGTCTCCACGCTTCATCGGGCCTTTCCAGGTCCTCAGCAGGATAGGAGAGGTGGCTTATCGCCTGGCTCTACCACCTCAGTTGCACCGGGTGCACGACGTCTTCCACGTGTCTCAACTGAGGAGATACGTGCACGACCCGACGCACATCATCGACTTTGGGGAGCTGGACGTGGACGATGGGGCGACTTTTGCGGAGGTCCCAGTGGAGATCGAGGATCGACAGGAGCGGGTCCTACGTGGGCGGTCGATTCCTCTTGTGCGCGTCAGATGGCAGCACGGGAACCTCCAGGAGAGCACTTGGGAGCGGGAGGCTCAGATGCGTGCTCAGTACCCCCATTTGTTCCCCTAGTTTTTGATTATCTTTACGAGGACGTAAAGCCCTGAGGTGGGAGTAATGTAAAGACCCTCAAATTTCAAGGAAATTTTTTTGTTAATTTTCTTTGGAATTTTACAAGAGCGCAGCTTTAGACGGCACCTCATTCCGAGACCCGGTGTGCCCGGAATCAATTTCCGAAGTTTGGCTCGGGTACGTTCAGTGAACGGACGAGCGGGTTTTTCTATCTTTTGAACCGGTGCCCGGAATCGAATTCTGAGGGCACCGATGAAATCGCAGCGCCGGTATTTGCTTTGAAACGCCTCTTCCGGAGTTGCGTTTGCTCAGACGTGGTTTTTAAATTTCGGGGCTTTAAGTCAGAAATAAAATAAATTTGTGCGACAACTTTATTTTATTTCACTTAAGCTGCTTGGAAGCCACTTCAAGCCACTTAAAGGCGGCTTGATCTGAGTTGAACTGGATAGGATGCTATCCAGAAATATCCTACCCCCTTGGTAGGATATTTGTGAGGTGGGGCCCGCACGAGCCCCGCCGTTTCTTTCGCTAAGTAACGCACCCGCGAAAACCCGTCAAAGTAACTGAAAAGTCAACCGACGCGTTTTCTTAAATTCTTAACAGACCATTTAATTGAGCGGTTTATTTCGTGAATTAAATGGGCTGTTTCACTCGTTGAATTAATTCAACGAACTGATGGGTCGTTACTTACGCTTTTGCGTTTGTTGGCATGATTATAAAATAAGACCAACCTAAAAATCCTTTGAAAGGATTTGAGAGGATCTTTGTTTCTTCATCTCCCCTCCTCGCGAAGAACGCGAAGAACACGAAGAACGCGAAGAACGCCGGCGACCGGAATTCGACGACGCACACCGTGATCTGCGACGTCGACGAGCTCTACCCACGACGTTCTTCGGCGACGCCTCTTCTTCCGCGGCCGATCCTCGTTCGGCAACTAGTGTGAGAATCGGATCGTTAATTCTCTTTTTTTTTAATTTCAATAACAACGGATTTAATTAATTAAATCCGTTTGTTCTAGATCCGGAGATCGTCGGCGCGACGTTTTTCCCGCGGTGCGACGAACGTCCCTTCCGCGACGAGCGATTCCGCGACGACCTCACGTCCGACGACGACAAGGTAGGGGTTTATTTTCTTGATAATTCTTTCCCGTGTTTATTCTTTTGAAATAAAGAACCCGATCACGGAACAATTTTAATTTATTTAAAATTGTTGATTGGTTTTTCCTTTTCCCCCGTTGAGTTTATGACTAACGCGGAGGGTGCGGATCTAACGAACAAGACCCGACAACCCTCCGCCGATCTTTTGTTGTGCGGATTTGGCGGACGACGACGAACCGTGCGGCAAGGGCGATCCGTTGATCCCGCAGTGAAGATCGGCCCCCGGGAGGAGCAACGGCGCAGACGGGAGGCAAAACGGGCCACCGGAGCAACTCCGGCGGCCCGCGGAAGGCGGCGGCGGCGCGGCGGCGTCGGCGACCGGAGGCGGCGGCGCCCGGCTCGCCGCCGTGGAGGAGTTCCGCCGCGGCGGCGGCGGCCGGTTCCGCGGCCGCGCGGAACCGGGGAGGGACGCGGCGGCCCGGCCGCGTCCGCGTGACAGGCGGCCCCCCGCGGGGCCGCGTTTTCCTCCAAGCCGCGGGTCAAACCCGCGGCGGTTGCTTCGGCCGCTCGGCCGAAGCCGAGCCGGCCGGTCCGGTCGGCCGGGCCGCGCCCAGGCCGGACCGGACCCGACCTCGCCTGGTCGGGCCGACCCGGTTCGGCCGACCCAGGGGGGGTTCGGGCCGGGTCGCCCCGGGCCCAGAACCCCCGTTTTCGGGCCTTCTACGGTCTTTCGCCCATATCTTGGGCCTGGGACCTCCGATTGACGAACCGTCAGCGGATACGCGATCCTTGGATCGATACGGTCGTTTCGGTATATTATACTCAAGGTTTCGGAAGACTTTGGGTTCGGCCGGGTCGGTTCGTACACGAAACCGACCGGGCCCTCGGAGCGGAAACGCTCATAACTTGAGCTGCGGACGTCCGATCGACGTACCGTCAGCTGTGGTAGTTTCCTCTAAGTGAGACGGAACTTTTGGCATACTCCGCCCGAGGATCGGACACAGGCGGAGTACGGTCGGGTTGGTTTTGCCCTAAAAACCAACCGGGCCCCTGGGACGAAAATGCCAATAACTCTCAGACCGGGCGTCCTATTGACGCGCCGTCTGTTGCGTTGAGATCCTGTTGTCGATACGGAACTTTTGGATACATCAACTTCGGACTACGTGTCAGTTGATGTATCAGCCTCTCGGCTCATGGAGCGGACCCTCCTAAACGAGCTCGCTGCGTGCGGGAACCCTAGCGCTGGCTGTGACTTCGACGACAGAGCAGAGATCCTCCGCGGACTTCGACGACAGAGCAGAGATCCTCCGTGGACTGCGACGACGGCAGAGCAGAGATCCTCAGTGGACTGCGACGACGGCAGAGCAGAGATCCTTCGTGGACTGCGGCGACGACTGTGCAGAGATCCTCAGTGGACTGCGTCGACTACTGCACTCAGCGATCCTACGTGGATCAGTGCTACAGGTTCTGTGTGAGCCCGATCCTATGTGGGTCCTTACTACCGGTTCTGTGTGAGCCACTGCCTACAGGTTCTGTGTGAGCCCGATCCTGTGTGGGTCTTCTACGGGGGTTAGTACCTATCGATCCTTCGTGGGTCCGACGACTTAGACGGATCAGTGATCGTCTTTGACGTCATCTGAAAAAGTATACCTGGTTGAGCTGAATCTTATGTTACTCTCCTTTGTGGATTGTGTTGAACTATCCTATGTGGATTTACTGATTACTCTCCTTGTGGATTTGAGTCTTGCTTTCCTTTGTGGATTGAGTTGTTCTTGAGCTCGTGAGCAGAGCTAGAATTGGGGACTTAGGTATATGTATGGGCATATACCTAAGTCGAGTCAGATGTTACTTCGTGATTGCATCTTTCTTTTGTGCTATATCCTTTGTGGATTTCGGGAGACCTTCAGGGGTCTCGGGGTCCTTACTGAGTAGTTATACTCACCCCTGCACAGGCTATGCCCGCACCTTGTTGTGTTGGATGCAGACGACGGACAGCGCTGATCACGGTTGGGGCGTGGAGCAGGACGGTACCTGGAGGTGGACCACTGGACGGGACGTGCTCGGAGCGGACGTGGGACCCGAGGAGCCTGGAGGCTATCTGTACCCACCCTTCAGGTGAGATTGCCAGTGGACGACACGAGGCCGCCGTCTTTTCTTCAGTTGCTGTTCTTTACTTTTCAGTTGTACTTTACAGTTGGGCTTGTATTTCCGGCCCCCTTTACTTTTCTGCACTTTGTAGTTGCTTTCCGCTTGCTGACTCTGTGGTGGTTGTTACTCATAAAGGCAATGCCTTCCCTGTTTACCGGGATTTTACGCCTTGGTGCTAGTCGCCAGCCCCTGGCCTACGGAAGGCGGGCTTGGGGTAGTCATGGCACGGGCCCCGAGGTCGGGTCGTGACAATGTTCATTAGAATAATGGATGAAATAAAAAATGTGTAAAACTAGATTCCATGAAAGTACTTTCTATAATTCACTGCACAACGATAGCACCTTCCAACAAATCATTTGAATCTTCCACTTAGGTTGTTGTGCTAATAAATTCCCGACCAATCTCCCTTGTCCTATCCTGAGCATGATAGTGGTTCACCTCTATTGTCTTAGTAATTGGTCATTTATTGGAAATGTTCCCCAACTCTACACACATAATGCATAGAACATTCATATGGGCGTGTACCATATTACATTTATCTTTAGTGTTAAGAAGTTCAGTAATCACCACACCATTGTAGTTTTGAGCCATATATCCATCTCTATTTCAATTTAACCACATTACACCCCCATGAAATAGTCCCCTAAATTCTTCATCCAACATTTGTTTCCCATGGTAATCTTCAATTTCATTCCTCCTCTTCCATGAAAAAATTTACGCCCAGAGTTTGGCTCTATTTCCCTATTTTAATCATTAAATATATATGACCACTTCATCTCTCCAAACATTAATTGATTCTTCATATCGCTCCTCACTATCTCCTCATATCTTTTATAGTCTAGATTTTCTATATTCCTCTATAGTTGAGATCTGTGTCAACCAAATAATCCATCAACCTATCCCTTAGTGTCCATACCAACGATAGAGGTGTAATGTCTTTTATGGTTTATGTCATAATTTTAAGTCAATTAATTTTTTCCTTATTTGCTTAAATTAATTAATTATCCATATTCATTTACATTTAATGGGGAAAATATTTCTTGAAAAGGATTCCCTTGGACAATTCCCACTTCATATCAACAATCATCTATATGGTATTCTTGTTTTAAAATACTTCCACCGCTAATTAGATTCAATTTTTATGTAGTATAATTCTTGGATGACTTTCTCTTACTCAGAACGACCATTAATAGGAAATAACTTTTCTATAGAGCTTGTCCATTTTTCAGAAATAAACAGGTGAGTATAACCACTGAATGAAGGTTGTCATTGATACATAAAGGACTCAAAGGAAATTTTTCCATTAATGGTGAATTCAGATTCTCAACTTGATCCATGTTATTTTTCATTAGTCATGTTAGTTCATTAATCATCCTCATGGAGTTTTCCATTTCAGCTTCCATTGGAACATAGTTAGTGCATAATCTGTTGCACTCATAACATATATGGTTCCACCTATTTCAATTCATTTTTGTAAAATAACAATAAAATATTGAGAAACATGTTAATTTTATAAGTTATATAATTTTAAGGAATTTTATGTCTTCAAACATCATTTATAAATCATCAATTAATATCCCACAATGAAAATTACATTTTCAATATATCCTTCATAGTGGTTCATAAAAATCCTATGATTAATAAAAACTATTAATTGGGAGTGTCAAATTATTATTGTATCATGTCACGTTGTCATCCAACAAATCCTATTTAGGTCTATCTCAATGTGTAGTTTTTTTGTGTTACCCCAAGGTACATCTATGCCACATCTACATACACTTTTTCGTATCTATAAAGATATTTCCTCCTTAATAAACCCCTTACTTAATACATCACCAAAATAGTATGATTTTTCAAATATTTTGACTTTTCCCTAAGGTTCATACTAAAGTTTTTATGTTATATTTTCTATAATTTACTAAAATATCCTCATATATCAACTATGGTATCCATATTTTTATAACATATTTTTTATTACATGTACCAAGTAAGTTGGTCATATAAATTATAGATTTAGGAACATGGTTCAACCGTTGAGGTACCAGTTTCTTTTATTGGGGTTTATATAAGAAAAAAGGGTGAAAATTGGCCATGTACTAGCTGAAACATGTCACACAAAATGGCTCAGAGTTACACAATGTGTAATACTAAGTACATGTCGTGTAAATTGTTCCCACATAATTGAAATACATGGTGTGTAGGGGTATTACTGAGGAATAGAGGACCAACCTTGTTCATGCTGTGTAATCATGTCGGAAATAAAATTTAAGAAACTATAATTAAAGTTGGAGAAATTTGGAACAACGGACCATATACAGGACATATATATTTAAGTACATGCTTTGTACTTTTTTTCATTAAAATGGGAAGTAGCATTGTTTTTGCTAAAATTGGCAGTTGGGGTCTCCAGCTTCATGAACCAGTAGTGCCATTGGAATACGTTCCTCCTGATTTATCACCTAAACCCTGATTTGAATATCATTTGGATGCATTGCAACCTAATCATAAAGCTCTCGATTCCTCTTGAGTCATTCATTAGGATTTCTTCTCTCATATATATTTTTTAGTGTTGATAATTACTCCCATTATATGCTAAATTAGAGGTTGATACTGGATGAGAAGTGTTTTACGAGTATGAGGTTGGTGGTGCATGCTTTGTTTTTTGTTATTATAGACTTTTGGATGGCACGACCTTTGGTGAGTATTTTTTTATTTTGATATAAACCCAATTATAACTTGTATTTCATATTGAATGGATTTTTAGACCCATGTCATGTTGTTGGGTATGCCCTATTCTTGAATTTCTTGAGAGAGGATGGTCAAGAGGTCATTTCTCATTCTTAAATTTTGGTCGGGGTGCCAAAATGGTTTTAAAATATTTTTTTTTGTTTTATGTTGGTATGTTTAAATTGTTTAAGATGAATTAAAATATTTGGAGGAATTAGAGATCTCAATTCTATTATGTTATATCTATTAGCTGTTGAAATTCAATCTACATAAATTGAATTACTTCTGAATAGTGTTTAAATGAGATTATATATATGTAATGTTTGGGATTACAATTGATGAGACCCATGGGGTTGTTATGATATTGACATGAGGATTGGGATGGAATGAACATTGGGAGTGAGTGGTGCTGATCAGAAGTTGGGTTTGACTCGTATTTTTTTGACTGTTTTGGACAACCGGATTAGGAATCGTGGATGTCAGTTTGAGGATGTTTAATTGTAAAAATAGGCTTGGTTGGGGATACCTGGATTTCATGGCCATCAGATTTGAGGGAAATGGTTCTTAGGGCACACATTGGTTAAGAGGATAAGGATTAGGTCATTTATTTTGTCATTTACACTCACTCATGATGGCTAAAGCACCAATTGAGTGGTTTGAACATAGGTAGACTCCGTAATGATGTGGTTTGACCAACCAAGTCTGTATTGGCCCCCAATAGTCGTTGTTTATGTAGTTGTGGTTTGGGGTGCTTTCCGCATAATGCCACGTGGTAGGTGAGGAGCCTTCAGTTGATAGCGATGATGAAATCAATTTGAGGGATAATGCTCATCGTGATTGAAGTTGTGGGAAGGGATATTTATTTGCAGATATAAATTTTCATTCCTATGGTTATCGTTCCATGGTACATCATGAGTTTATGACTAGGGGTCCTTGGGACCAGTATACTATTGTTTGGGAATTTTGTAGAAATGTCGTTTCTTTAAAGAACACGGTGTCATAAGTAACATTTTTCTAGGATATGTGATTAGGGTGGAACATGAGGGTTCGCCTATATTTTTTGACTATAGGAGTACCTTGGTCAATGGACCGAGGAGTCTCCTATATTCTATTATTCCAGAATAGGCTAAAGTAGGTGATGCTCTCTGGTGGCTGTTTTGCACTAATAGAGTTGGTATTTATTATTGTATTGAATTTATTACTATGTTTAGTGTTATTTTCTATTTAAACATTTAAACCAGGTACATGCCATTCGGTGGTATCCTATTGAGATTCTTCTCACACCCTAAACAGGTCCTCTAGGATGCTTCTATACTTTATAGTTTTACATATATGTAATTGATCATCCTCAAGAGATATATCATAGTACTATTTGGCATGGTGATTGTTATGAACATTGAGGTTATTCCTAGCTGGTGTTTTACTTTTTTTAGATGCATTCTACGAATCAACATGCTTATATTTTACATAGGTAAAATGGTTAGAAATGGTCGATCTTTTTGTATATTGATCTGTATGACCTTCAATGGATGCATGATTGGTTTGTTTTAGTGGATAAAATATTCTTGATTGTATGCTATTGTGATTAGTTTATGCTATGGTGGTTTCTAAATCACTTACACTATTATAATGTGCCATTGGATGTGCTTCCACTATGTGGGTCTTGTTCCAGTCTGCTAGTTCATTTGTTTTCCACTGCATGTTATGCTATTATGCTCAAATAGGTAACTCTATCTACTTCTTAGAGTCTATATCCTACCCACTATACTTTCTTACAACCTCAATTCATGTAAGAAGCCTTTGAAATTCTGGGATGTGAACCTATAGTCAGTGACACTCTGCCCAACACCACAGATCAAGTGGTTGTTCAGGACTAGGATGTTATAAAATGGAATTAGAGGAGGTTATTCACGATTGGAATTTAGTAGTACTATTTCTCTGGATACTTTTGAGATCATGACTGCCATTATTTTCTAATAGTTTACTATTTGGGATATGGTAGACTGGTGATAGGTTTTTTTTAGAGATGGATTTTAAAATTGTGCATGGGTGCCTACAACACCATGTATGAGTGATGGACTGAGTAACCTTGGATGGGAACTATTTTTTAACCTTTTTTAAGATTATAGTTTATATTATTTCCACCATGGTGGATCACTTGGTTGGGGATGATTATTTGATTTGATATGTGATCTTTGACTTGGTGCGGTAACAGGGAATTAGACCTTGACCTGGTAAGGCATGTCCTGGTTGTTTGGCTTTTAATAGGAAAATTTTTATGGTATTTAAATTTCATATATGAATTTATGCTCGATTAAGTGATAATACCATGTGATATATGTCAATTTCCATGTTAAAGAAGGTGAAATACTTCTTATAATTTCTTTTTATATGTAATATGATATTACATGCTTTAAATTTATGTGAAATTTTATATGGATAGAAACATGGGGATGTCTCTTATATGAGTAGGAATGTGCTATGGTTATATTTATTCTGATCACAATAATTGGGCAACTCGATCATCAGATTTTTGAAACGTGGTTTTCAAGACAAATGTGGCCTCGGTATATTGTTAAACGTGGCTTGGTTGATGGCGGGTATGGAGGACATGAGGTTGAGATGCCATGGGGATTGGTTGTAGTGGGGAAATGTGAGGGTATTGAGGATTTGATTCTATTTACATCTTTCCGTATCTCCGTTATACATGTATTGTAATAAATTTTGGTTTTATGACCATTTGTGGTATTCAGCGGGTTCCTCTTAGATGGCTAAGATGGAGCGTCAGGCGGGTGATGGTATAGTGTCGCATGAGCATGATCACATTTTGACCCATGAGGGATAGGAAGATCATGAACCATAGTTATAGGCTAAGAGAAAGTATCATGCTTAGGATATAGTGTAGGAAAGACACCTTCCAGGTTTCACTTAATTCAAGTCGTGGCTCATGGAGCTGCTATGAACTAGTATAGTATGTGTCCTTCAGGGGATTGAGAGAGGTGCTCAGGGAACATATCCATCTATGAATTACATGACTCCAGAGTTATGGTCACAACACCCTCCATTTTTCTAGGTTAGGTTGGTCTTCCGTCAGATTAAAAATCAATATATAACATGCATATGATCTTTGAGAGGCTTAGGAAACCTCTAGGGTGGAGTTTCAAGATGGCGAATTATATACTCAGACGAACAAAAAATCGCTAGTGGGTTGTGTATGTTAAGACTCATAAACATGAGGGACTATCTTGGAAGTAATTTAAGGATATGTTCTTAAAGCTCTTTTTCCTAGTGATTCTTTGGGAAGAGATATCTTGGGATTTCATGAGTCTTCAGTAGGGTGACATGTCCATAAATTTCATTGATTGGTCTCACTTTGGACGAGGTATGGTAAGCAATGAAATCTAGAGGTAGAGGATATTTAAAGAGGTATTATAGCACAACATTCCAGTGTATGTAAATATCATTAGGATGGCCTCATTCTTAGGGTTGGTGAATCATGTTGGTATAGCCGAGGGAAACTAGATAGACATGTCTCACTTGGGCTGGGAGGTGCCTTCAAGCGATGGTACATATGGCCTTCAATAATTTCGGTATCAGTTCTAGTATGGCAGTTTGGCCAAGGTCCTAGCTAGGCCAACTCATGGAAGGTCATTAGTGGTTTTCATTTTGTGTGGAAAAATAGGTAATGTCCAAACTCAATGTGATAGGCATCCATCCGAGTGTCTGGAGTGTAGAAAATTTGGGCATATTGAGAGGTTTTGTAGGGAGCCTTCTCATATATCCAACAAAGCAGGGATCGTGCTAGGGTCATGCTTCCAAAATCAGATCCAGATTGGTACCAGGTGAGTGTAGATGAGGTTCAGCCGCACATGGATGATGAGGGAGAGATAATGGGACCTAGCCATGGGTTTTTTGGTTGGAGACTAGTGTAGGACCATAGGGAGTCTAGGATTTAGGTAGTGATTTAGTAGGCCATGTGCAAGCTATGGTACTGTGAGGGGAGAAGCAGGATGGTGAGTCGACCATGGTCATAGGTACACCATGAGTGAGGCCAAGAATTTCCTTTTTCTTTTGTTTGGAATGGCCGAATGAGGCATGTCTGTTTTGAGTTCACAATGAGAAGATGATTTATATTGACTGACTGAAATCTGGTCAGTGGGTTGGAACCATTTAAGGTGTGTGATTATACATACATTCACACACACACACACACACAGATATATATATATATATATATATATGAAATTCATGGCATTATGAGTACCATTTGATGCATGTTTTTAGGTTTCTTGGGAATCAAGGCATCAAGGATATGGTTGTCATTGAGTTGAAATGATCCAATTTGTTTTTAAAATCCATGAGATGCAGGACCTCATTGTTCCATGGGCTTGAGGTGGGTTCCAATGCAGTTAATTATATAATCAGGTGTCAGAATCAGCACCGAAGAACTGGATGAGGTATAGGTGAGATGATACATCATGGGAGGACCATGGGTCTAGAAACAGGTCATTGGACCTTGATTGATTGCATATTTGGGCCGTATTTGTTTTGTAATGTTTCTTTACCACTCTTGGAAGAACAATTCAGGGACGAATTGAACTAAGGGGAGATTTTTTTAAGAACCTGTTTCTTCTTTTGAGGCATATGTTTACTTTCTAGGTTGTAATTAAGAAAGTGGGGGGGGGGTGGCCAATTATTTGATGAAACCTTTGACATTACATGGATCAGAGTTTCAGGCCATGTAACCCATGTAAATGCCATGTAAATTATGTCCACTTAATGGAAATACATGACATCTAGTTATATAAGTGAGATAGAGAAGAACATACTTGTACATCCTGTGGACTTATTAATACACTCCCTATAATCTTGTTGATGATTAATTTTAATAACCTAGAAAGGATGTCAGAAGATTTGGAAAGACCAACCATATACATAGTCTGTATATTTATGTACACACTGTGAACTTTCTCTTATGGTTAAAATGGGTAGTAGGTTCATTTTTTTAAAATGGTTAGCAGGAGTCATTAGGATTGTGATCTAGAAATGTCGTAGGAATAAGTTCGTTCTTTTTCATTATTATAAACCCAATTCAAACATTATTGGATGTGTTGGAACCCAATCAGTATGATCTAAATTCCTATTGAGTTGTTCAGCATGACTTATTCTCAAAAACTAGTTATAAATGGTTGAGAGTTTATGCTATTTTTTTAGATCTTACCCTTTATATGATGAATTATATGATTATTATGTACAATGAGTTTCACACGAGCATGAGGTAGGTGGTGCATACCTTGTTTGGTGTTTTTTCATACTTTTGGGTGGTTATACCTTTGGCTCATCTTTTATAATTTTGATAGAGACCATGTTATAACCACAATTGCTTATTTAATTGATTTTTATACTTGTGGTATTCTATTGGGCATGAACTATACCTTAATTGGATGTCTGATGCCTAGAATTACTCATTAGAACATTTTTGTTTCGGTGCCAAAATGGTTTTAAATAATTTTTTAATTTTAATCTTTTATGTTTAAGATGTTTATGTTTGATTAAACTTCTTATAGTCATTTAAGACCTCAGTAAGGATATGTTATAGCTGGATACTAGTGTAATTCAATCTTTTTTTAAAGTTAATTACTTGTATAAAGTGTTTAAATGTGATTATATATATGTATTGTTTGGGAATACATGTGTTGAGACCCTTGGTATTGTTATGGGATTGACCCTAGGATTATGATGGCATGACCCTCAGTAGTTATTGATGCTGATCACAGGTTGGGATTAACTCATATTTTCTTGAGTGGCATTGAATATAGCATTAGGTGGTGTGGTATTTTGTTTGAGGTAGTGTGACTATCAGGTTTGGCATGGCCCGAGATACATGGATGGAATAGACATCATATTTTTGTGACATGGTCTCATGGGAATGAGGTGTCATAGAGGTTGTGGATTTGGTTTTTTATTTGGTGATTTCCGCTCACCCATGATAACCAAAGGGCCAATTGAGTCATGTGCAAAAATTTAGACTCTATGATGATGTTGTTTAAAAACTATTGTGGGTAGAGTCCCTTGATAGTTGGGGTTTAGGTATTTTTGGTTTGGGGATGCTTGCCGAAAAAATCCATGTGAATGGTGAGGAGCCTTTAGTTGATATTGATGAAACCATCTGGTTGGGGGATTAGGCGCGCAATTATTGTGTACATGAGCCGAGATATTTATTTGGAGACATACACTGTTTTTTCTATGATTATCATTCCATTGGTTGACGTGATCTTATGAGTGGAGGACCATGGGACCAGATTACTATTTTTGGGTATGTCTTCGGGATGTCAGTACTTTGGGACTTCTGGTGTTGGGATGCACATAGTGTTGGTCTATGTTATTGGGGTGGAACATGAGGGTTCACAAAAAATTTGTGACAATAGGTGTACCATGGGCCATAGGCCATGGACTATCTACGGTTTTTAGATTCTGGCATTGGCTAAAGCAAGTGATGCTCCCTGGTGGCTATGGAGCACCAGTGGAGTTGGTATTTATTATTGAATTGAATAGTTTACATTTCATAGTGCTATTGTCTACATAAACACTAATAATATGTACAAACAATTGGATGGTATCCTACTGAGATTAATATCGCACTCTACACAAGGCCTTCGGGACGCATGTTGACTTTATGGTTTTACATACATGTAAGGGATCAGCCTCAGGAGGTGGGTCATAGTAATATTCCTCAAAGAGATTAGTATGGACCTTGAGGCCATGCCTTGTGGTAATGATATTTTTTTAGTTTCCTTTTCAGCATCCTCATTCTTATTTTGAATGTAGATATAGTGGTTAGACATGGAATCCATTTTAGTATATTGATATGTACAATATACTATGGACGAGTGCTTGATTTTTGTGTGGGTACAAGTGTTTAGCTGGCCTGCTGTTGTGTTCACATTATGATCTAGTTGTTTCTATTTTACTTCTGCTATTTTTATGCGCTTTGGATGTGCTTCCACTCTACAGGGCGGTTTTATGTTTGTTGGGTCATTTATTTTTCACTACATCTTATGATATTATGATCATAATGCTACCTTTATCTTCCCCCAAGAGGATATAGCCTTCCCACTATAATTTTTTACACCCTCACTGTTAGTTGACGGTATTTGGAGTTCATGGAGGTGTGCCCAAGGTCAGTGACACCCAACCAAAATAGAACTGTTCATATGGCTATTCTTTTTTGGACCATTATTTTATATTCTTGGAAAAAATATACATAACAAATGAAAACATTATTAATTATTCTAAAAAACATGAAATACAACTTCAGGGGATCAGTCCATGGTAATTTTACTGCATATAATATCATAGGGAAACACATCAATGGAATTGGGTGGCAATGAATCATACCAATGGAGTAATAAACATATAAATATATCATGTGATCCTGCGTCATTTCAATAAGAACATGAGGAATAATGATAAGGAATGAGAAATAAGAACATGATAATTTTACAAACATGAATGATAATATATAAAAACGTTTCTATAGAATTTAAACGATACATTAACAAGAATATCACTATGTTTTATAATTAAGGGGTCATAAATGAAAATTACCAATGTTATTAACCAAGGTATCATAAAACATGTCATTCATGGAGATTAAATTATTTACCCTATACATTGGTCAGCTCTCAGTGATCACAGTTATTATTTCTTAATACCAAGTGATCCATATAAATATTAATTTCATTAATATCACATAGATAATAAATAATGGATTTATTAACAAAAATCATGTCATATAAAAGAGTCTAAAGACATGATCATTAAATCATTTTAACCCAAAAAATAAAATGTGGGTTTCATATATTTAAATCCAAAAATTAAAATGTAATTCTTAAATCAATTTGTATATCCATGGAAAATAATGAGTTCTCGTTATTCAAATAAAAATGAAAATGTAATTTGTAATGTATAAGAAGAAAATTTGCAGAAAAAACATGAAATCATGAAAAGTATAAAAAATGGTTTTAGAAGAAGGTAAAACAATAGGGGCCAATTGTATCCAAATAATAAAAGACTATTCCTACTATAATTGGATATCAAAAAGTATGAAAAATGAACTTTGTTTTGATATTAAGAATACATAAGACACAAAAAGTGAATATGAATGGAAAAGAGACGTGGAGATTTTCCTTTCCATGAAGAGTTTTTTCTAAAACATGAATATTGAACCTTGAGTGCATAGGGACACCTTGGGGACAATACTTGGGATTAAAAATCACCAGAATATTATAGTGGATTTATTGGGAGTGAAATGAAATTTTGAAATGAAATTTTTATTTATTGGATAATTGGATGAATTGTTTAAAATTTTCCAAATGTAGATCTGAGAAAACTAGGTTGCTTAAAATTGAAAACCATTGGATTACCCATTGTCTTGGGACATTATTTTGGACAATGAGGTCATATTTGATGTTATTCTATCTCCCCAAATAATTAATTTTTAAAAAATTAAATTTTAAGGTAAAAGTGTATATTACAGAAAGTATTTTTTTTCTTGAAAATCAACCTTTCATTTTTATACTCTAAGAAGAAACATTTAGTTTTAAAAATTGACCAAATCTATTAAAATTCCTAATATTATTAAAATTACCTATTTTTTTATGATAAATTTATTACTAAATCATTAAGATATAAAAAGGATTTCATAAAATATTCTTAAAACCAATATGTGTATTTTTTTAGGTAAAGAAAAATTTTATATTTTATAAAATTCTCATAAATTCACCCCCACACTTTTCTTACTTGCTAATTATACAATTTGTGTATATTTTTCTTTCATAATTATCTATTAATTTTATCTCTATCTTTTGAATATTAATATCCTTATTTAATTTAAAAAAATCGTTCTAATGGCACAATCAAATTTCTAAAAGGAATAAATAATTTCTTAGATGATTATAAAATTATTTTATATTTTATTGTTTCGATAAGAGAGTTTTAAAATAATAATTCATTACCTCAAGTACAATTTCTAATTCCTAGATTATTATAACAAATAAATATATTTTCTAGAAAAATACCATTGTGTTTTATTTGCGTACAATATTAAAATTATCAAATTCAATTAAATTAATCATATATTTTAATAATAAAATATATTCACAAGAGGAAATAATGGAATTAAACTATTATTTTTGTAAAATAATTTACATTGTGGTATGGAAATGTGACCCCTTACTACAATCGTATACATCCTAATGGTAAGGTGTTCAATGGTGTTAGTTTTTTGGGGTGGCTTGGCTAACATCAATTGAGTGGTAAACTCAACTAACTTGAATGTCGCCAGTAGGAAATTTCATTCAATCATCTGTTGGTAATGCTCGACTAGGGTTAGGTCATTAGAAAACCCCAACAACAATACCTCCCTCCCATGCTAGGACAAACAGTCTTCAAATGTCATTCCTATACTAGTTGCGGCCATTGATTCTTCTTTCTATATCAATTATTTTTTTCATTGATAATTAAAAAAAACTAACTATATTGTTAATTTTGTCAACCAGTGGTATAATATCCAATTGTCACATTGACCTCTTTTCATATCGACCAATGATAATGTAACGATTGAATCCCAATGGTCACTTTCCTATTATACCATATTAATAACATTTCATTCTTTAACAATAAACTAACTAAAATTTATCATATAATAATACTTACACTTTAAAATTATGTTGATTTCGTTACTAATTGTTTTTATTACAATAACATATTATTAGGAAACAGTGATTCTAGATGATTGGGGTGATCCATGCATTTCAATTTTAGAGATTTTCCTTTATATTATTTGGTCCATTTATATTATTTGGAATTTTAGTTAGTTTTAGATATGAAAATTTTTATGATAATTGTTATAGATATAGTATTTTGGTGGTTCCGAATTATTTTTCACATTTATGATATTATATAATATGTATCCAAAATTAATTCAGTAAAGAATATCATTTAAAAAATCCATGGGTTGTTACACAAAAATTCGAGTCACACATTTCATGATAGTCCATCAATCATTATTGAAATTGTTTCAAAAATCTTTTTGAGAAAATTTCATTCAATAACTTGTCATCCATAATCAACATGAATTTCTATCAAATGTGGAAATGCCATGAGGTCTTCGTTGAATTTTCTATAGTATCTAATACTAAATCATTTGCATGGTAGTTCAACTAATTAAATCATAATACCATGATCCTAAAGAAACAACATGATCAAACTTCAATATTACACACCCCGACCCAAATCCAAAAGCACCACAATACACTACATGACTATGACATGATTCAAGAAATATCTAGATTGGTGTTAATGTAAGGAAAACCTTAAGCTGAATAAAATAAATATAACATTATTCATTCCATTTTAATGGATATTTTTTCAAAAAAAAAAATAAATGATGAATCTATTACAAAATATTAATGAAATAATCATATACAATAACCATTTATGATATAGAAACTACATATCTCCATGATATTCTTTTTCATTTACCAGAGATTCCAATCTCCATCATTTCATGATACACAAAAAAAATATTTCATAGATAAATAAATCAACCTAATGTATCCAAAAATCACACATTAATTTTTTTTAATATATATGATAATCCCAAATTATTCCCACCACTATTTCTAAGTATGGTTCATTTGTACACATTTCACTTGAATACTTTAAAACCCGGGGCTTATATGGATTTGTTTTTTTATGAAATTTATATTTACATTTATTTCTTATAATCAACTAATTAAAATATTACTTTAACATGGAACTAACTTAGAATATGTTACAAAGAACACAAACTTTACATATATTAGTTTCATCCCTGAATTGGCGCATGAAAAAAAAGAACAGTAATTTGGCGCATGATACAAGCATCACTGAGTTTCTATGAAATATCGCTTTTTATTGTCTTAATTATTTAAATAAAATAATTAAAACCAATAATTTAAACATAGTATTAGGAATATTAATAACTAAATTTCAAATATTTTTTATAATTGTTAAATATAAATAAAACATATGATTTGTAGTAATGTTTTTTTATGTTTAAAAACATCGTTTTCTAAAAAAACTATTTCTAAAAATGAAAGTAAATTTAGACACATTTTAAATTTTAATCTGATAAATTAAAAATATTTTTTGAATTCCGAACATTCAGATTATACTTGGGTGAATTTTTGTGATTTTAAGGGAAAATTCATTTTTTTGATGAATACTGAAAAACACAGCATTTTAGTTAAAAATTCCTTTTTCTATTTAATTGTTAATATTAAATGATATTTTATATATTTTATAATGATAAATTATATAAATATTACATCTAGTGATAAAATGATATTAATTAGGATAAATTTCACATTAATGTTGAATATAAAATCCTAACAATCCTGTGAACTTTTACATACTTTGAAACTCTATTATATCGCCCCATCTACGGGATTAGAACTAATATAAATTTTTTCACTTCTATAAATGGAATATAAAAATTAAAACATACATCATTGTATTCATTCTAATTTTTATAGTCTAATATGACCATGTATGTTTTTTACCCAAATGATTAGAAAAAG
Organism: Viscum album; assembly: GCA_963277665.1. NCBI lineage: Eukaryota > Viridiplantae > Streptophyta > Magnoliopsida > Santalales > Viscaceae > Viscum > Viscum album. The sequence goes on from OY728164.1 coordinate 902,969,943, forward strand.
TGATCAAAATTAATCACAATAATTAAGGGAAAATTAAGCTCAATTAGGGACTAAAATTTAATATTAAGGGCCCAAATGACCTAGAAACTTTTCCAACACCCATTTTATTTCAATATTTATTCCATAAACCTTACATTTTTTAGTTGTTTTTGTTTGGTAAAAAAATATATATATAGTAACATGTTCAGACCAAATTTTCATATGAAATTTTCATGTGAGTCCTTTTCCCTCCCTATAAAAGGCCCCTACATCAACCCATTCATGACACCTCTAAAACCATATGTTTGTCCATGATCTATTCATTTAGCCTTGAAATAATTCTCCCATAAAATTTTCAGACTCTATTTAGGAAGAAACCCCTTCACGGAAACTTCGTCGCACAATCCAAAATGTGTTACCAGATTTAGAGGTAACACATTCTCTCAATTGTCGTTTCTTTATTTTCCTTCCCCCTCCCTCCACCATCTTAAATTCCTTATGGTGTGAAAAAAACTAGTAAGTTACATATAATATGATTTTTTATAAAATGGGTTTGACCCACATGTACACACACCTCCATCTAATGGATGATGAATATATTGTTTCTTTGTACGACAAACTACTACCTCATGAAACAAAGACTGTTCATTTCTCCTTGACCACGAATAATGGAGGCCATTGTGATGAATACTATATTTATATATATAATATATGATATTTATTACATAATAATGATTCTTTATTACTTTCATATCACACACATTTTTTTTGTTTCATTTGGTCTTAATACAATATTCTTGTTTGAGGAAGTGTGGACAACCGCCCCCTCAAAGCGATGTGATTCATTTACATACCACATGGAAGGCATTAAGGATGGGTTTAAGGAACTTATATGATATATAAGATATATTCATAGATCTAGAACAATGATATATATATACATATATACATAAAAATATATGTATATATATACTAATTTCATTGACATTCTTTCTTTTAATACGATAATAAAAACAGAAACAACATTCATGTGTACAAACGATTTATCATCTCAATGAACGGTGTATTCCATTTCGTAATTCATTATGAAATTAATTATTTTGATACATATATACAATACAAACTTGATATTAATATCATGTTCTATATTCTGGAATCATTATACAAGTATAAGGATTGACACTATAATAGATTAAGACACATGTGATGAACAAAGTGAATAACGACAGGAAGTAAAACATTTACATAGGATCAATAACGAGAGGGTAATATAAGGTCACAATAAAATAATATATGTAATTAAGTATGATAATAGTTTTATTTTAATGATTTATAATAAACTTATATTTATTATATGAGAAGCTGGTAAGAGTACAGAGTGAGTCCAGATTCCAGGAAAGGGGATTTTCATCTTAGTATTAATTTATCTAAGATACAAGATATGTTCGCGAGTCTTTCCTTTTATGTAGTTTATGTACATCCAATTATTTTATTATATTTATATTTTACATAAATATATTGGTGTTCACATATCAATTCCATGATTATTTTTTTTCATGATGTTTAACTTTCAAATGTTACCAAATCTGTAAAATAGTTTTGTCTGAATTTTTCTTCTTAGACACTCATGTTTTATTATGAAACTATAATACTTTTATAGGTGTATATACATCTGTTTTAATGTTATATAATTAATATACCTATATTCATGATATCCTAAGAATAATTTAATTCCCTTTTCTTACATGTAGAGTATGATCCAATGTATCCAATTTATAAATGTTTATTGAGACAATCTTATCGTTGTTCGAGATTTTTTAGGTTTATGCTCCCATTGTTGAAATATCTCAAGATTATTTAGGTGTTTAATTGTTTTTTTAGTCATGATATCTTTATTTATTAGTATCATTTTTCCACTCATTGGTACTTAAGATAGATCTTTTAGTGAAATCTAACCATATCTCTCTTCTGTCGAAAATCAATTGAATTCCAAAACCATATTTTCAGAAATGTTTTAAAATGATCATTAAAGATAATTTACTAGAAAATATTATTTTTAAAATTTCTTCTTTTTTCCAAAAATTAATTTATAAATTTTACAATCTATTTTCAATGAAAAAGGCTTTTAATATTTTTAATGTAATAAAACTAATTTTTCAAAGAAGAATGTATATTTTTTCTAAAGAATAGTTTTCAACTAACTTTTTCAAATTATTTCCCATAGAAGATAACATCCATTGGTGTTTCTCATGCTTGTATGTAGACAGTATTCAGTTTTTCTATTTATATTCTTTTTTTAATGAATTATGTTTTTATGGAATGATGTTTATGAAGACCATTTCTCTTTCACAGGTTATATTATTTCGAAACCCACTTCTTTTAAAGGGTTATGTTTTTTAGGAAATTACTATTGAACATGTCTATTTCAAAAGTCTATGATATGTTGACAGGTTTTTTATACCCACTTCATTTCATGTGTTATGATATGTTTATTTATGATCTTATGGAACATGTATGTAGGATTTCATTATGTGAAGGGTGGGACCTATATCTCCCTCCAATGCATTGGGTAATGGGTTTTATCTCATGATATAGACATTAATGGAATGGAGGTTTATTCAGTATAGTAATACAAGGTTTGAATGAGGGTTTACATGTGTATGTAATATAGGCATGAATGAGGGTTTATACAGTTAAGTAATATAGGTCTAGAATGGGAGTTTACCCGATTCAGTAAAGGGATTTTTCCACTAATATGGAATTATAAATGAATCCCTGGAAAATATGGAAATCAAAATATGATTATGTGTTGCCCCAATTACATGTCTTACTATTATGTTATGATTTAGTGGAACATGTCCTTTACATCCTTTGGATTCATGCCTTATGAACTACCAATAATTATTCCGTGATTCAGATATATGATCTTTGATATTCATGGTATGATATTCTATTTTCACGATGATGTTCTCATAACCTCATGGTTATGTTTATACACAATGTATCCCCTTTTTAACCTTACATATCATTTTAATTCAACCCTTTTTTAGTTTACTTTCCCTAGGTTATGAGTATATGTATTATGATGGTTGTGTATATGAAGGGTTATGGTTTCAAACAACCCTATGGGATATAATGTAGCTCAATTATATACCATTGTTTATGTTTCCATGTTTTCTAAGGCACTATACCAACTACGTTCTTTGGAAATATTTAGGTAAATTTTTTATATATTATGAATTTTTAAAGATTATGATTTTGAAGTAATGTTATATATTATTGGTATCAAAGAATATGTATAATTACCCTTTTGAAACTATTATGGTAACAACATAGTGAGAACCCAACAGAATATTTATAGGGATGTGTCTGAGGACCAAAAAAAGTATACGAAAATGTCTTGGATTTTTTGTGAATGATTGAGTGAGTGAATCCCTATAACTAAATCCATTTCTGGATAGTAAATGTGGATATGGCTCTGACATAGATTAATATGGGGTAACAACTCAAAAAATATGATCCAGGATTGACTCCGAGTAATCTGGTACACGAAAATGGGCCTTATTTCACACCTATTTTGACACTCCCAGTGGATATACATTGGGAATTTAAAAACTCTTCGTGGGCCATTGTGAAGGATTTAAATATTTTTTGACAATGAATAACCTCAGATAATGATAAGGTGTCATATATTAATGAAAATTTGATAATTTATACATCCTACTAGTGATTTTTAATTATTATGTGGTTCCTCATAATGATAACTATTTCTTAATCTATGATTTTGGTCTTAGTCAATGGATTACACCTGACGAAACATAGTTAATGAATATTGAAATGGAATATGAAATGATTTTCCTCCTAATAAACCAAATGCTATGGGATCTGGAATTAAAAATCTTGTTGGTATGCTCACATAAACTACTCAACCTATGAACCATGGTGGACTTCCAAATGACAAAAGGATGGACCAACATCCTGTTGAGTCATTCATGGAGAATATTCCATCATCTTACATAGGGTATCTTGATCCAACTATTTCCGAAAAATGGATTAGTACCACTGAAATGATATTCTCTATTTTTCAGTGTTCAGAGCATGAGAAGGTCATTCCGACTGTTTATCTCTTAGAAGGAGAAGCATTTCAGTTGTGGTCTGTAATCCAGAATATAAGGCAAAATGATGATATTGAATCCATGGTTTGGGATGAGTTCAAGAATATATTTTTCATTAATTACTTTCTTCTAATTCATCATAACATGAAGGGGAAAAATTTACATGAGTTTAATTAATGGTATGATGAGTCAATGGGTACCTATGAGGCCAATTTCACAAGACATGTGAGGTACACATTAGTAATTATAATGTAACTCAAATTTAATATAGATAGCTTCTTTAGTGGTTTAAATCCATATCTCAGAAGGCCATCGGCCATAGGGGACTTTAGTGTCTAATAATAGATAGTGTGTAGTGCAATCAAGTTTGAAATAGAGGTTGGAGTCACATATCAATCTCATGGCTTTGACAATAAGAGAAATATGGAGTTCAAAGGAAACTCTAAGAACCATAGATAATGATTGTTGATATTTCATTTATTCTCTATGTGTGGGAAGAATCATGGAAAAATTTACTTAAAGGGTATAATAATTGTTTTAATTGTGGAAGGGAAATCCAGTAAGAAATTGATTGTTGAGGTGATGGGAAGTTGTTTTCTCAAAATGCTAATGTAGAAAAATCTTCACAGAATTCACCTCCAACTATTTAGTGCTACAAGTGTATGGAGAATTGGAATTACTATAACATTTTCCCAAACCATAGGGTTTATGATGATGATATTTATCATCATTACCTTAAGACGAGGGATGAAGGGAAATATAATGCAATCACTATATCTGATGAGGGGTTTGATAAAAACATAAGGAATTGTACACTTAACATCAACTCTAGAACTACTAATATCATATTTTATTATATATATACCCATTCTATCACACCTAATGCATATTTCTATGGCTGTTATTATTCCTATAAAATGGTATATATTGAATTAGCAGTGAATACCCCTAATGGTATGGTGATTTAATAACATGTTTATAACTCTTCTCTGGTTGATGTTTGTGGGAATGTTCTTCCTTAAAATCTTTCATTCTTCCTATTTTTAAATTTAATATCATATTAGGAATGGATTGGATTTATATACATAAATATAGCATTAATTGTCTAGTATGGGATGTTACATTCCGAATTTCAAAACATCCTATGATCATCCATCAACGTGGAGATAAGTCTGAACATCCAATGGATATTACATACAATCTATGGGTCTTAATTCCCAATTAAAATGGTTGTTTATCTCAAATGGATTTGGAGAATATAAAACTAAATGATATTCCTATTTTTCATGTTTTTGTGGATGTTATTAAAGAATTTTTTACTAGTCTTCCACCAAATTGTGAAGTTGAGTCCTCAATAGTACTTGTACGTGTTCCCATAACAATTTCAATGACTCCTTACAGACACTACAAAATAAACAGTGTTTAGCGGTGGTTTTGTGGCGGCGGTTCACAAAACCGCCGCGAAACGTTTTCCGAAATACGTTTCGCGGCGGTTTTTAATAAACCGCCGCTAAATCATTGTTTTTTTAAAAAAACCTCGACCCTTCCCTACCCCGACCCTCGTTTCCCCCGACCCCTCGTGCTGCAACCCTCGCCCGCAGCCCCCCGCGACCCCCCGGCGATCCCGCGACCTCCTCCGGCGACCCCGCGACCTCCTCCGGCGACCCCGTGACCTCCTCTGGCGGTGGCTGCGACCGGCAACCCATGACCCCCTTCTCCCGACGACCTTTCTCACTTCGACCTCGGCCCCAAAGTGAGTTTTCTCTATTATCACATCCATCTTGATGATTTGTTTCTAATTGAATCTGAGATTCATTATATGGTTCTCTTGGTTAATGGATTTATTTTAGTTTTTGATCCTAATGGTATTTATTTCATTCATTTTTAAAAAAATTATGTGTTTTAGGTAGTAGGCTTTAAAGATATCTTTTATTTTATAATCCATACTTGCTATATCATTTTTTTGGATTATATAAGTTGATTAATAGATTGATTTATGATTCTTATAATGGTTTGTTTTTTGAATTATTTGATTAAATGATTTATTAATTTGGAATTGATTTTGAAAATGGATTTTGAATCATGTTTTATTTGAAATTAAGTAGTTTGATTATTGATGTGTGATATTCCCTCCAAATAGTTTGAATTTTTAATTTAAATCCTACATGTATGGGTCATTTGTGAAATTGAAATCCTTTATGTGTGGGAAAATTAATAAATGAAATCTTTCCAATATGAGCAACGATAGATGGGATCATGTGGTACTTAGTAAGGGATATAATAAGAAAATAATTCTACGATGAATTGTGGCGACCTATCAATAATTTACACTAAAAATATAACTAAATATTGTTTCCATAGTGGATTCACTTATCAGGGTGATTACCTCATTTAAGGGAACATATTTTAGGGATATGTATGTAAATAGTCATTTGACCATAGATTTAAAAGGATCTTAGATAACTTATACCTAATATACCATAGGAGTATTTTCTATTGTTTTCCTTTTCAAAGAGGTTATTTATAAATACATTATGAAATGGTTTAATCACATTTATTTTAAATGGAATATGATGTATCAATTTGATTATTCTTTTTAATATATTCTAAAAGGGTGAATTACCATTTTTTTAATATATATATATATATATTTTATTATTTTATTTTCCCTTAATAAGAATAATTGTTTTATTTTTCTAATGTCTCCTTATGAAAAACATGGTGTAATATTTCTAATATTCATTTTCTCACACCATACACTGACCATTTGGTGTTTTCAGGTCCTTTTATATATAATGTATGTAATGGAACGGTTTCTCATAGAAGTCATGGGTATCCATGTTAGTAGGGTGTGTGATATTTATGGTTACATGGTGTAATTTTTTTCATCATATCACATGGATAAGGGTTGGGATCTTAAAACCTCCCCACCTTATAACATATCATCACACATCCCAACTTCCCAAGCATCACAGCACCCCTAAGGCCAATTTTAGTTCCACAGATCCACCTATAAACTTCCATCTTCTAATATACTCCTTGAACTCAACCATGTTATAACAACACTCGGACTAAGGAAAAGGTCCTACCTGAAAACATTTTCCCCAACCATGAACCACAATTAAAACCCAATTATCTTTGAGGACGCATCCACCTAAACTATTTATTATCAACATCAAATGAAAATTAAAGGTTTAGGTAATGTTACCATACCACCGCACAAGAGGATATCGATAAGGCACTACACTACCCTGTGGAGAGCCAATCGGAACACCTTTGTTCCAATCCTCTCCACAACTCATGGCCCAAAATTCTTAGCACCACCTCACCTAGTTACCAAAATTATAATGGTGACACAAACTCATTGTCGCTGAATGGATACATAGATTCCAACCACATTATCTGACCTACATCAATCCAGAACTCAAGGCCCAACAACCTCACTCCATTTCAAACATCCAAAGCACAACCCAAGCATAACCTTCATCTCAAGGTATTCAACCATCCAAAACCTGATCCAACACCCATCACCAAAACTAATACACTAATATGGTTCCTACCTGAGTCCATCCAACTTGAAACTCTAGCCACACCATTAATCGATTACTTTCTTTCCATGGTTCTCAACACCATATTACTTACTTCGTCACCAAAATTTTCTAGTTTTGAGAACTTCACTCATCATAAAAGAGGTCAACAGAACCTCAACTCAACCTTCAAAACTTCCCTAACATGTTTTCCAACTCACAACATCCATGAAAACTCCACCCAATTCTAGCATTCATTATTTCTGCCAAAACTACCCAGATTTTTCACACTTTCACCTTCCATATCTCAACCAAGGACTACATGGCTCTTCTTCAAAACTCATTCACATTATTAGGATAAACTTATCATTTCAACATTAACGTGAGGTGCCTCGCAGCCCACCACATCCATTCCATTTCTATCCAACTATGTCTTTCCATTCCTGCTAACTCACTCCGTTGGTTCCCAACTTCCCCTATTGGCATGTCGCCCCTCTACCCAAACACGAAGCCTTCTCACTTAAGGTATACCTCCATCACCTACACACACCATATCCAAGTTCCACCTGGCCTTCCCTAAGAACCCCCAAACATGTCCCTTATAGGTTTCTATTTGGAACCTTGATTCCTCCACATCCACTCTATAGTTTTCTCCACATTTCCATGACTAACATAATTCTCTCCACCTTAGGAGGGTCATTATCACTAATTTATTCAAGAAATTCAAACACCATGTCTCATGCTTCCATCACAAGATGAACCCCAAAACTTAAATGTGGCCATTTAGATTTCCCTAGAACAATAAAACAAACATTAACCATTGTGAAAATGGTTTCAGTGAATGTAGTTAACTTGATTTAAAATGCATTATGATCAGTTTCGATCACACATCAATGGGGTGTTGTTTGAGGCAACATAAATGTGTGATCGATGGTGTTATGATAAGTGTGTATCCCAATATTCTTATTGCTCCTCAATGAGGTGTTGACGCTATCTCCTATGGACCAGACTTGTTCAGTTGGTCTGAAATGGTAAATGTGGTCAATGAATCATCTTTATTATATTATGCATACTTTATGGTCAATGGTTCATCTTTATTATATTATGTTTCTGTAATCTTACACTATCGTATATTTTGTGTAGGCACATTGTGATATACATGGATAAAAGCTGGATCACATTACCGAGGAACACACCTCAATATGTTAAGGGTTTGAATGGGTTTTTAGATTTTGCAATTTCTAATCGATCCGTTGAAGGGAGAATAAGATGTCCATGTCCTAAATGTAAATTTAGAACATGGTTGAAGAGAGATGAAGTTTATGAACATTTAATACTGAAGAAATTCCCTGAGGAATATTTGTGTTGGATTTGGCATGGAGAATCAAACAATATAGAAAGATTGAGGACTGATGTTAATCCACAGAATGAGGTCCCAAGTTCTTCGAAAATGGAAAATGAAATGCAAAACCTCATAAATGATGCATTCGGCACTGCAAGACACCACTATGAGCATCAAAAAATATCAGAACAACCAGAAGAGGGTGCTACAAATTGCAACATGACAAGTGATGTTTCTGAGACTATAACACAAGAAGATCAAGATTGTAACATATCATTGGATCTTCTTGATTCTGTGGAGCCAAATGTAAGGGAAAACTTCAGTGAGGAAAATGCATTTCATGATTTAGTTGATGATGGAAGTCAAGATTTGTATAGTGGGTGTTTGAAATATTCAAAGCATTCATTTCTACTGAAGTTGTACCATATCAAATGACTATGTGGAATTACAAATAAGGCAATTTCCATGTTATTGGATTTGATTCGTGATGCATTTCCAAAAGCAAAATCCCAGAATCGTTTTATGATATGAAAAAAGTTGTTAACAAGCTTGGTCTGAATTATACAAAAATACATGCGTGTCCCAATGATTGTATGCTTTACTGGGGAGAGGATTCAAGTAGACAGAATTGTAAGAAATGTTCTTCTTCTTGATGGCAGTCAAAGGGTGATGTTGGAAGTATGACTAAAAATAATTTCACGGAGAAGAAGAAAAGGAACACACCTGCAAAAGTTTTGCGTTACTTTCCTTTGAAGCCTCGATTGCAAAGATTATTCATGTCATCAAAAACCGTCGAACACATGAAGTGGCATGCTGTAGATAATAACAATGATGGGTTAATGAGACATCCACGAGATTCCCAATCATGGAAGACATTTGATTCATTACATCCAGATTTCTCAGCTGATCCTAGGAATGTTCGATTGGGATTGGCTGCCGATGGATTCAACCCATTTGGGACTTTGAGTACGAGTTATAGCATTTGGCCAGTTGTTTTGCTCCCTTATAATCTACCTCTGTGGATGTGTATGAAACAAACATCTTTTATCATTTCGATGATTATTCCTGGAAAACAAATGCCTGGAAATGATATTGATGTATACCTGCAACCTTTGATTGAAGAATTGCAGGAGTTATGGAGCAACGGTGTTGAGACATTTGATGTTTCTTCTAAAACAATGTTTAAAATGCATGCTGCTTTAATGTGGACCATTAGTGACTTCCCTGGGCTTGTGAATTTATCTGGTTGGAACACTTATACGGGTTTGGCTTGTCCCGTTTGTAACTTTGATTTCGATCCCAAACGGCTACCTCACAGTAGAAAATGGTGCTTCTTGTGCCATCGAAGATTTCTTGATGCATCTCATAGATTTCGGCTGAACAAATCAAAATTTAATGGTTGCATTAATCGTAGACCACCTCCAAAGTTGTTAACCGGTTCTGAAATATTGACACAACTTGAAAATGTTAAAATAGAATTTGGAAAGGTTCATCATTTGAATGATAGCGGAAAACGAGTGTGAAGTGCATCGTCAAGTGAAATCAGAACGCAACAATGGAAGAAAAAAAGTATATTCTTCAAACATCCGTATTGGGAATTTAATTCTTTGCGCCACAATCTTGATGTGATGCATATTGAGAAGAATGTATGTGATAATTTGATTTTTACATTACTTAATGAGCATGGAAAGTCGAAGGATCATCTCAATGCTCGCAAAGACTTACAAGTAATGAACATAAAACGTGATCTCTGGACAGATGAGAATGAAAAGTATACTCCGGCCATTTTTTCATTGAAAAATAGGGATATAGATACGTTCCTTCAAATTTTAATGAATGTGAAGGTAACTGATGGGTATTCGAGTAACATCTCGAGGTGTGTTGACTTGAAGAATCGTAAGTTATATGGATTGAAAAGTCACGATTCACATGTTTTGTTACAACAGTTACTACCATTGGCATTGCATACATTATTACCTGAAAAAGTTACTGATGTTGTACTCCATTTCTGCACATTTTTCAGACAGTTATGTGAGAAATCTCTACATCCATTTCAGCTTGACAACCTACAAGAGAGGTTTGTATTGACCCTTTGTGCAATGGAGATGATCTTCCCTCCATCGTTTTTTACTGTCATGATGCATTTAACTGTGCATTTGTTTGACGAATCTAAATTAGGAGGCCCCGTTCATTATCGATGGATGTATGCAATTGAGAGGTATTTTATTTATATGTTTCCAGTTAAGTAAACATTTTTTGGCATTTAATAAATTCATAATAATATTATTATTTTTCACAGATATCTTGGTCATTTGAAAGCATATGTGAGAAATAAAGCTCAACCAGAAGGCTCTATTGCTGAAGGATATTTGGCCGAGGAGTGTCTCACCTTTTGTTCCAGATATTTGGATTATATTGAGACAAGATTTACTCGAGTTGGACATATTGACGACACATCAACTCAATCTCAAATGCATCAGAAATCAAAAATATTTCCTGCTATTGGCCAATCAGTTGGGAGGACCTCATACACGACACTAACAGAATTGGAATTATTACAGGCACATAGATATGTGCTGCTGAATAGTGAAATTGCAGATCCATTTATTGAAGAGTTGAGGATACAAACAAAGAGACGAATGAGAAGCCGAACACGAAATGAAAAAGATATAACGAAAGCTGTGAATAAAGAGCTGGTAGAATGGTTTGCACGATGTGTAAGTTTATAAATATTGCAATAAATACGAATATTACTTTGACACATACAATTTGAAAATCTATTAAATTATATATTTTTTTCAGATCATGAATACTGATACTCGAGCTGACTTTTCAGAAGATTTGAAGTTTCTTGCTAGAGGTCCTATAAAACAAGTTAGAAAGTTCAACGCTTATAATGTGAATGGTTTTAGATTTCGTACAGTCGATCGAGAAGTGGGTTTGAAAACACAGAATAGTGGTATTTTTACATTTGCTGAAGTGGAATACTATGGAAAGCTGCATGATATTATTGAATTAAACTACCATGGGAATTTTTCTGTTGTTTTATTCAAATGAAAATGGGTCTATTTTATCAGAGGTGTTAAAAGAGATTCCTTGCAATTTACTTCTGTAAACTTCTCTCGCTTGATGTATGTTGGTGATCGTGAACTGCATGATCCATATATCTTAGCATCGCAGGCAAAAATGGTATATTATGTGAATGATGTTGTGGATGAAGGGTGGAGTGTAGTTACTCACGTAATACAAAGAGATTTGTATGATATGGTTGATGAAGTGGAAGATTTGACCTCTGCAATTGAATTTCATCAACAACAGGAAGCAGAATTATGTGTCCATCATGATATTGAAAATATTGGTCTAGCAAGGATGAATGAAGTGGATGAAGCAATGGAGCAGGAAACCGACATGATTGAAGGGGAAAATGATTGTATGTACAATTATTTATTCATTCAGCAACTACTTGTTTCATTTCTGTAGTCATTCATTATCATTGTTATATATATTTTGTTTGTTAATACTAGGCATCTATTATCATTTTTAATTTTTTTTCTGCATAAATTTTTTGAAATATATATTCTGAACTTAATTTTATTTGATTAAATGACAGGAATGCCAAGGAAGAAGCGGTACACTATTCCTTCTTCTTCTGCGACAGATGACGATCCGTCTGTCCCCACGGAATCATCTCCCCCTGCACCATCTCTGACACCATCAGTGGATGCCTCATTAGAGGATGAGTCATCGCCTCCCCCTACAGGAGCTTCAGCAGTGGGGCAGTGACACGCCCCCTCCAGTTCTTCACGGACATTCTGGAGGGTCGCAGTCATAGGTACAAATTTTAATTAAATAAATTTATTGCATTTTGTTTATAGTAATTGTTTGCTCATTTCAGATGAAGACAATGAAACTGTGGAAAAAGACATAAAATGTTCTGATGTTTGGAACATGCATGGCAAGAAGATAGTGGTGCCATTTGATTCTTATGGGGTCCCGACGGATGACGCCGCAGGTTTACTTGGTCAGATTATAGGTCAGCTGGCAACAGAGCCCGTTTCCCTGCCTATTTCGTATGATGATTGGAGGCATATGCCTCCAAACTGGAAAAATGATGTTTATGATTCTCAGATAAAGGTAATTTTATTACTTTATGGTTTAATTGAATGTCATTTTACTAATTATTCAAAATGAATTTCTGTATACAGATGTTCTTCCACTTTACCGTTGCTGATGTGATAGCACGGAAGTGGACATTGAAAAATCTTGGAAAAAAATGGAAATATTTCAAATGGAGGTTGTGGTGTGATGTCAACGATTCTTCGTTTACCGTGCAGCAGATGTATGAGAAGATACCCAGTGGGGTACCGAAAGAACAGTGGAAGGTTTTTGTCGATAGACATCGTGATGAGAAGCGGATGGTATTGAAATATATATTATTATATTATCATCATTTTATATTTATACATGTACATGAAGAGGAGATAGACATTTAATACAATACTGTTAAATTGAATTTTATTTATTTCAGGATCTCTCAAGAAAGAATGCTTCAAACCGGGCGAAGCAGGTAATCCCGTACACTGCGGGTTCAAAAGGCTTTTCAAGAAGCCGAATGTCATTGGTAATCTTTTAATTAGTTTAAATATTTATAAGATAATATTATCTATTTAACATATTTGATTGATGATTTATCTTTGTTTAATTCAGTCATAGAGTTTTGGGCATGAAGCATCCCGAACAGAACTGTGGCTGGATGTTCATAAAAAAACAGATGGAAGTTTTGTTAATGAACCTGCCAGAGAAGTTGGGGTATGAAGTCAATTATTTATTATAATAACTTAATATCAGTTTTTACTGTGTTAATATATATTGATATTTGATTTATAGGTAAAAATTAAAGAAATTTGGGATGCCAATCCTGGGCAATCCTACTCAGTCTCCCAGGATGACCCGGTTGGTCAAGTCCTTGGGATGGAGTATCCTGGTAGAGTGCGCGGGATGGGTTTGGGACCCGTACCATCTGAGGTCTTTCGCATGCCATCAGGGATTTCGGCCTCATCTACTCCTGGTTATAGTCATTTCATACCTGAAGATGCTCAGAGAGATATGTCTGCTCTACAAAACACAGTTCACCAGCAGGGGGATCAGATATATGCTTTGCAGAAAGAGTTTCTTGAAATACGTCAGCATATGAGCAGATATGCCCCCGGTGGTAGTGAATCGGGTAGTGGTGAGCAGGTAAATCACAAAAAAATCAAAATCATTTAGTTTACAAACTTTTATTGGTTTTAATTTTTATTATAAATATGCAACAATATTTAATTTTCAATATAATGTTCTTACTGGTGGCAGCAGGTGGTGGAGATGAAGGTGGAGAGGGTGACGATGCAGCATCAGATGATGAGTAGTAGTATTGTTGATGTGTTGAACAAGTATGATAATAGTTGGTTTGTATATGTAACATTTATGGCACATAGTTGCCACCAAACATTTCCATGTCCTAACATTTTCTTGATTTCTCATGTTTCCTTCTATGTATTTTATTTATTGTGTTCTGGATTCCTCATGTGTTGACAAAAAGATTCTTAATGCAATATGCATGTGATGATACCACATCCAATGAGAATACCATATATGTAACCCATATTCATACCCCTATTGGATCCATATCCAATATGTATCACACTAAAAGACCAATCCCATGACCATAAATGGCTAATGCATGAAAGTTTAATGATAAAAGGCTCTGTCATGGCCTTAAAATTTTTACACCACTCCAATGGGTCCAGGAATACCAATTTGTTTTTAGTTTAGGCATGGTGGAAGTCATTGGATTCGGTGGATGTTGGTTGGAAATTGGTGGTAATACCTTCCTTCTTCTTGGTTAGTTTCCTCTTATTATTCTCATGGGGATTCAATACAATGATTCCTTTTTGGTCTAGGGTCTGAGTTGGTTTACATTTTGAGGATCTTTTGGCACAGTGTAGGTTTATTTGTCGGTTTTTCATGCATTTGTGGTTTATGGTCATTTCTTCTTCACCCTATGGTGTGCTGTGAGTCGAAAAATATTCTTTAAGGTAGGGAATCAGTTATTTCTTTTTATTGTGTATCATGCATGGGGGGTTACTCTTGTTCATCTATGGGTTCTAGTTGTGCTGGCTTAATCAAAGATAAATAATTGTCTAATTGAAACTGAAGGGGGAAAATAGGAATGATTCACATGTTTTTAGTGCTTTGATATTATTATGATATGATGGATTGTATGGTATTGATACCTTGGTTAAAATTATGGTCATTGGGGGATTTTCTTTCACTGGATGATATGTGTTGTGACTGTTGTGTCTATTGTTATTGTTGTGATATCACCCTAAAAGGGAAATTAACCAACCACTTATATTTTTCTAATGAAATGGATACTCTATGATTATGGATTGTGTTACAACACTCCTAAAATAAAGTATCATGTGATAAAATACCCGTTGATAAATATATAAAATAATCCTTGATGTGTTTTGATGCATGTACATGATTATGGGATGATGATGTGTGGATGTGATGTTATGTGGGGCTGATGGGTGAGATGTGGCTGTGGTTTTGGAAAATTTAGGGCAATGGTGGAGTAGATCCAACATATTTTTTTTTTCCAGTTCAACATTTAGTGGCGGTATTAACCGCCGCTAATGCCATACCTGTGAGCATTTAGCGGCGGTTAAAACCGCCGCTAAATATATTATGTCGATATTTAGCGGCGGTTTTCACCACCGCAGAATAGGCGCTTCAAACGCCTGAATTCAGCGGCGTTTAAAACCGCCGTGAATAAAAAATGTCAGATACCCATATAACCGCCGCTAAATGAAGAGAAATGGCCGATAAATGACGGATCAACGACACATTTCTAAAACCGCCACGGAATCGAAAAAATCGCCGCTAATAGATTGCTGACGCCAAACTTACTGGCAGTTTTTGTAAACCACCGCCACACAATACAGTGGCGGTTTAAACCGCCGCTAAACAGGAAAAAAACCGCCGCTAGGACCAGCTTTTGTTGTAGTGAGAATAGCCCTGATTGACTTAAAACTTGAAGAATAAACTTCAATTAAAACATTGATAAGGGATTCATTTGGCCAATTATGTCTCCTTTTGGTGCACTAGTTCTATTTTTGAGGATGAATGATAGATCAATGTGACTCTGCATTTATTATCGGCAGTTGATCAAGATCACAATCAAGAACATGTATCCTCTTCTCATTACTGATGACTAGTTTGACCAACTGCACAGTCCTCAATAATATTCCATGATTGGCCTTCATCTAGATATCAACAATTGTGGGTCATGATGGGGGATATACCTAAGACGACCTTCCATATATGGAATGGTCTCTAAAAATATATAGTGATGCCTTTTGGGGTCACTAATTCCCCAATAATCTTCATGGATTTAATGAATATAGTCTTTAGGTATTACATCTATATGTTTTTTGTAGTCCTTATAAATGATATTATTATATTTTCAAAATGAAATTGAGAGCATGAAGATCACATAATGATTTTACTAAAGGCCCTAATGAAGGATTTGTTATATAAAAAATTTACAAAATGGGAATTTTGGCTACAAAATGTGAATTTTGTCTACAAAATGTTTCATATTTGGGTCACATAATCATATTATATTTTATATTAGTATATCAATAAAATATGTATGGTATTTAATGCTATCCTAGACCAAAAATGATGACATAGATTTATAAAATTCGTTGTTTATCTATATATTCTCGGTGGTTTGTGGAGAATTTCTCACGACTATCTAATCCTCTGCCCAAGTTAACTCGAAAGGGTGTGATGTTCTTTTTGACAAATGAATGTGAGGATAATTTAAAATAAAAAATGAGAAGTTTGTTCAGGGGACACGTGTTTACATTACCATATATAGGAGAATGTTTTTTAATCTATAGAGACACATACAAGAAGTGAATGGGACGTTTTCTTATGAAAATAAAATGGTTATAGCCTATACCTCATGAATGCTGATGATTCATGATCAAAATTCCCAAAATCCTGATTTGGAGTTATATGTAGTAATCTGGGAATTAACAATGTTGATGAATTAT
Organism: Viscum album; assembly: GCA_963277665.1. Taxonomy (NCBI): domain Eukaryota; kingdom Viridiplantae; phylum Streptophyta; class Magnoliopsida; order Santalales; family Viscaceae; genus Viscum; species Viscum album. The sequence goes on from OY728164.1 coordinate 902,987,014, forward strand.
CATTATGGGGAAATTTGTGATATATAAAGATCATAAATGTATGAAATATATATCTATTCCCACCTAAGCACTTCAGCATGAACCAAACAAGATGGTTAGGGGTGATAATGGATTGGGACTGCTCAACACATTAACACCTTGGGAATGAGAACTAGGTGTGCGATGCAATGAGTTTTAAGGATCATTCTTGGTTATCCATCATAAGGATCACAAAATATCTAATAATTCAAGACTAGAAAAGGATAGATCATGAAATCTTGAAGGAAGGGGAAAATATTATTTTTCTTACAAGATTTTTCAACCATCTATCAATGTGATGAATGAGGAGGTGTAGAAGGAAGATGAAGAGCTGTAAAAGAGGGTTAGAAACATTCCAGGTTCAGCCTTGGTTTGGATGGGATGATAAGGTTCTGGAATAATGTATGTGTTCTTTCCATGCCATATTTGAAGAGGAAGATGTTTGGGGAAGCTCATAGTTCTTCATTCTCTATTTACCCTATAAGTTCAATGATGTATAGGGACTTGAAGTTATACTTATGGTGGGATGGAATAAAGAGAGATATCATAGAGTTTGATTCTCAGTGTTTTATATGATAGCAAGTTAAGACCCAAATACAAAAGTATAAAGGTATATTTCATCCATTACCCGTACCATAATAAAAATTGGAGATCAGCACTATGGATTTTTTCATTGGACCACCCAAAATATCTAAAGGGATTATTTATATATAGGTGGTAGTTGATCTCCATAATAAGTCAACATACTTCATTATTATCAGAGAGGATTTCTCTTTTCATCACCTTGTCATGATCTACATTATGGAAGTGGTAAGGTTAAAGGGAGTACCATATTCAATTGTATAAAATCCAGGTCCAAGGTTTATCTCATAGTTTTGGATAAGTCTTCTCAAAGAACATGATAGAGAATGGAGTTTTAGAACTTCTTATCGTCCTCAAACGGATGGTCAGCCTGATAGAACAATTCAAGCCTAAGATGATATGTGGAGATATTGTTCTCTGGAATTGAAAGGTTGTTGCGATCATCAACTTCCTCTAATTGATTTTTCTTACAACAATATCTTTCACTCAAGCATTATAATGGAACCTTATGAAGCACTTTGTGGGAAGAAATGTATACCTCCAACATGATGGAATGGGGTTGGTGATGGAAAGCTATTCTAGCTTTAGAGCTCTGATGAAAAGGTTGAGTAGTTTAGAACTATTCACTAGCATGTCAAGGAAGATCAAATATGGAAGAAATGTTACACTGATAATTGTTGGTGTGGTCTATAATTTGATGTTGACAAAAATGTGTTATTAAGAATCTCACCCTAGAATAATTTTTTGAGATTTGGGAGTAAGGGGAATCTAATACCTAGATATATCTACCACTTTGAAATTATGGATGATATTGGGACTGTAGCCTATCACTTGGAACATCCTTCAAATATCTCTCTATTCCATGATGTGTTCTTTGTATCACTACTGATGAATTACATACCTGACCCTACACATGTGCTAGACTCATAGGTCATAATTATAGACCAAGATCATATTTATAAGGAGTAACATGTTGAAATTCTAGATCAATGGGAGAAATTACAATGAAACAAGAAAAATTGCATGGTTACTATTTTTCGGATCAATAGCTACTTAGAGGAAGCTACCTAAGAACTTGAAGATATGATGAAGCAGAAGTATCCTCACTTCTTTTTACCCGAGGGAAAAATTTCAAGGGTGAAATTCATTTTAAGGGTGGTAGAATGTAACTACCTGAGTTTTTATAGACCGTTTTTTTTAATAAAATTAATTTTTTTATTAATCTCTTACAATGAAATAATTCCAAAAATACATTCACATGGAACTGACTAAACATACTTTACACACAACACCAACATGGTATACATTACATGCAACACTGACTTGGTGAATGATGCATGAAACACTTAGTTGGAATACGATACATACCACACTGTGTTTCTAAGAAATATATCTTTTTTATTGATTTAATTTAATTAATAAAATAATTATAACCTAGAGGTCAAACATATTAATATTAATAGTAATTAATATTTCTCAAATATTTTTTATAATTGTTTTATATAAATTAAAAATATGATTTTTAGTAAAGTTATTTTTACGATTAAAAACATCGTTTTCTCGAATGAACTACTTATAATAAATAATTTAATTTTAACAGATATCAAAAGTTAATTTAATAAAATATACTACATGTTTTAATTCATAACATCAAAATTAACCTAGGGTGAATTATTGGAATTTATTTTAGAAACATTATTTTTTTATTAATAGTGGGTAATACTAGTAGTTAAATACTATCTTTTTTCTAAATAATTATAAATAGTAAATGAGATTATAAATATATATTTAGATAAAATGAGATAAATATTACATCTAGTAATCCAAATAAAGTCATTAGGATAAATATCACATTGAATCTGAATATAAAATGCTAACAAACTTTTTTAACATTTTTATACTTTGAAACCCTGTTATTTCATCTCATCTACAGGATTAGAAAAAATAAAAATTTGTACACGTCTATGATTATATTTTCAATTACCCCATTTATCACATTGTATTAAGTCAAATTTTTAGAGTCTAATATGTCCATTATAATTTTTTTACTAAAATTATTAGTAAAAGTGAGTAAAATTAATCATAAAAATTAATGTCGAATTAATCATAATTAGGGACTAAAAAATATCATTAATGTACCAAATTACCTATAAACATTTCAAATACCCATTTTCATACCATTTCTTGTACATATAACAACCATTTTGAGTTAGGTTGGTTTGGTAAGACTTTGTTTTGGTAATAACATGTTCACACCCAATTCGTTTCTAAAAATTCCAATTGAGTCATTTTTTGTCCCTATAAAATGACACTAACATTACCCATTCCTCACACAACTAAAACCATTTATGTTAGTGAAAGAGTTGCCCAATTATCCTAATAGAAATCCTCCGTTTATATTTTAATCCTCCCTTTGGTAAAAAACCCTATCAAGGAATCCATTTGCCACAAAACAAAAGGAGTTACCCGATTTAGAGGTAACATCTTCTCCCAAGACCATTTCCTTTATTTTCAATATTCACACCATACACTCTATTTATTTAATTATTTTCTATAAAGAGATATATTTTATATATAATAGTATTTTTTTTCAAATGTTATGATCTACACATACACACACCTCAATCTAATTGATGATGAACTTACTGTTTCTGTGTACGATGAACTACTGCCTCATGAAACGATGATCATTCATTTATCCTTTAACACAAATCATGGTGTCCATTATAATGGAAAATATTTTCATATATGTAATATATTATATTTATTATTTATTTAGTATTATATATACTTTTTCTAACATACAACTTCTTATCATCCATTTGGTGTTAATACGATAATCTCATTTGAGGAAGTGTGGACTACCGCCCCCTCAAAGCGAAGTGACTTGTTCTCACACCATATAAAATGTATTAAAGAAGTGTTTAATAAAAATATAAGATATATATGAAATATTAATTAAAATATAATGAGGATATATAAATATATATATATATATATATATGTAATTAATATACTTTCTTTCAATATGAAAATAAAACGGAAACATTATTCATGCGTACGAATGACTTACCGTCTCCATGAATGGTGTTTTCAATTTCATACTTCATTATCCCCTAAATTATTATAGTACACATATAACATATATAAATTATATTTATATAATTTTATACATTCTTTAATTAGGATATAATTATATGAACCAATGCTAAAATGAATTCAGACACATGTGAAGAACCATGTGAATAATTAACCAACATGAAACATTAACATAACATCATTAACAAGTGGGTAATATATTGTCATAATTAAACCAGATATGTTATTTTGTATAATAATATGATTATGTAAAATATTTATTATAAACTTATATTTATTATACTAGAATCTTGAACGAGTGCGAAGTTAGTCAAGAAATTAAGTAAGGTGATTTTCATCTCACTGTTAATTTATGTGAGATGGAAGCTATGTCTTCCACTATTTCCTTTTGCATGGTGTATGTACTACCAATGATTATATTCTATATATATTGTATTTAAATTAATGGGTATTAACATATCCATTACATTATTCATGTATCATGGTTTTTAACATTACAAATATACCAAATTGGTAAAACAGTTTTGTCTCAATTTTCCTTAAATGAGACTAATGTTTTCTTATGCAACTAAACTTTTTTCTGAGGTGTCTATAGTAACATTATTCATATAATACCATGAATATAATTCTTTTCATGATATATTATTCTTAATTTAATTTCATTTTCTTACATGGATATTATGATCCCTATTAACTAGGTTATAAGAGTTTTTTAGACTATCTTATCATTTTTCAAGATTGTTTATGTTTCTGCTTCCTTAAATGAAATCTCTCAATATTATTCGTAAGTTTACATCTATACTATTTATTCAGGATATATTCATTTTTTAGTAACATTTTACACTAATTTTTACTTAATATAATTGTTTTAATGAAATTGGACCATCTCTCTCTTCGTTCATAAATCTATTATATTAAAAAACCATGTTTTCCAAGAAAAATAAAAAATTTTTTAAAACGATAAATGGTGATTATTTTTGTGGAAAAATAATTTAAATTTTTTTATTTTTTTTATTTCTTACTTTATAGTTTTTCAAATCCATTTTCAATGAAAAAGGTTTTCATAAAATTTTTATGTTATAAAAATCAATTTCCAAAGAAGAATGGATATTTTCCCCAAGAATTGTTTTTAAAAAGAATTTCTAAATTATATCACATGAAAGAAAACATAGATTAGTGTTTATAATGATTTTATTACAATCATATTATTTCACAAAATGGATTGTTTATTGATGGAATTAATATTATGAAACCTTTTTCTCTTTCATAGGTAATACGCTTTTGAAAATTGCTTCTTTTCATTGATTATGTTTATGATGAAATGATGACGAAACCTATCTCATTACACATGTTATTATGTTTTTAAATGTTTATGATACCCATTTCATTTCTTGGGTGATGATATGTTTATTTACAATATTTTGGAACATGTATGTATGATTTTATTATGTGATGGTAGAGATATATATCTCCAAAAAATGCATTGGGTAAAGACTTATATCTCATGAGATAGACTAGGATAGAATTATGGATTACATGGTTCAATAATATTGGGTTTGAAAAGTGCTTACATGGTTCAATAATCTATGGCTGGAAAGATCTGATACTTACTTCAGTAATATGTGGCTGGAATGGGGGTTCACCTGGTTCAGTAATGCACTTGGTCCCCTAAGATGGACTTGGCATTGATACCTTTTCTAATATGGAAATTAGTATATGAGTATGTGTTTTGACAATTCAATGTCTTACTCCTATGTTCTTCATTAATGGTGTGTGCCATTAACTTCCTTTTGAATCATGTCTTATGAAATACCATTCTATATTCTGTGATTCATGAATATGATCTTTGATATTCATGGTATGATATTAAATTTTCATGATCAAGTTCTCATACCCTTATTGTCTTGTTTATTCTTAAATGTCTCCCTTTTTTATGCTTAATGAGCATTTGAAAACACCCCTTTCAATTGTGTTCCATTTATTATGTTTCCATGTTTCCAAAGGCACTATAACAACTATGGTTGTAACATCCCACCCCTACCTCATTGTCTTGAGGAGGCGGTGAGGGTTACTCAGCCTTTAGAGACGTTCCCAAGACGCCAAAGGGGGGAAATAAATGCCGAGAGCTTCAAGATCAAGTTGGGGAACGATTTTCCCTGAAGGGAAAACAAATCAAACCATCCACTAAAAGCCATTATATGATGCATGTCAATTTAATTACCCATCCATGAACTCCCAAAAGACAACCAAGTTGTTCTACAATACAACCCAAAACCAATACAACCAACCATATCAGATTACAATCGGAAGACTAAACAACAAAAACCACGAGCCATGACATCCCCACATCTCCACACCAATCTCCAAGCTCCATGATCCACCAAGACATCACGATGCACCACTTAAGGAGGGAGATTTCTTACCTTTTTCCACGTCACGGTACACAACATCTACATAGACACCAACATGCCAAAGCAGGGGGTGAGTACAAAAACTTAGTAGGTTTTCCCAAAATGTCATTCCTACACACGCCACAAGGATAAAACTGTTACCACATTTATATATACAATTTATATAAAATAATCCCAAGTTCAACCATTACCTTAATCCAACTACACCCTTACCAAGGCATTTCACCGAAACCAAACCACCAAGGGAAAGCCAAACAAATATTCTATAAGCCATTCCATTTGCCATATATTTGAACCACAATTCCATCTTTCAAAACAATGCACAACAACTACCAAAACAACCAAATGTTGGAGCTTCCGTCCAACCCGTTCATCCATTCACAATTAGTGGCACTTCCCGTCCACTTATACGTGATGGAGGAGGGAGATGTCTTACCTTTTCCCATGACACGGTACACAACATCTACAAAGACACCAACGTGCCAAAGCAAGGGGTGAGTACTAAAACTCAGTAGGTCTTCCCCAAATGACTTCCCTACACACGCCACTAGGATAAAACCGTTAGCATATTTATATAAACAATTTATATAAAATAATCACAAGTGTAACCATTACCATAAGCCAACCCACCCTTACCAAGCCATTTCCCCCAATCCAAACCACCAAGGGAAAGCCAAAAAAATTCCATAATCCATTCCATTTCTCACATATTAGCACCACAATTCCATCTTGCAAAACAATTCACAACAACAACCAAAACAACCATACGGTGGCACTTCAATCCAACCCGTTCACCCATTCAAAGTTGGTGGCACTTCCCATCAACTTATACTTTATGGTGGCCCTTCCGTACACTATCCATCCCCTTAATTATAGTGGTACTTCACACCCACTTCCACACACATTTCAAACACTCACAACCAAGAAAACAACATCATGCAATCAACCAAATTCCATTGCATATAAATCCACTTCAATAAACCACCCATTTATTGAAAACCAATTTCCATGCCAAAACCCCATTTTCAATAAGAAAACCCTTTTATTGAATACCATTTTTCATCTACAATTTTTCCAAATCAATCTCAACAACCCAATTTAAAATCCCCATTTTAAAATCCACAACAAAAACATTTCACAATAAAACTCTGTTTTTCCAAAAAAACCCAAATGGATTCCCAACCAAAATAAAAAATTATCATAAAATTACTTTCAATCACAAAAAATTAATTGTAACATGTAACCACTAGTTCTAACCAAGTGGATTCAAGAGATAAGACACATACCTTTAGGGTTCTGGTGAACATGACCCACAACCAACCGCACCTCCAATCCAGCGAACACCCCATAGAAACCTCTCTGGATCCCTTCCCCTACAATTCAAAAGACATAAAATCATCATACAAGGAAACCCCAACCCTAGATCTACAAAACACACGTGTAGATCTAGAAAACCAAGAAATATATGGAAGTAGATCTAGAGAAAACACAAGATAAAAAAGAAGAGAGACTTACCATTAGCAATCACCTTCAAACCACCTTGAATCCTCCTCAAAATCCTTCCAAGCCTAGTGGGAGATCACCCTAAACCAATGAGAACCCAAAAACATAAATAAGGTTCGAGTGGGTGGAAGAGAGGAGTGAAATGAGGCAATCCCGAGTGAGCCCGGGTTTTATAAACCCAATTTTTAGTGGCCACACAGTTAGCCTGCACGGTTTGGAAAACCGTGCACTAACCATGCGCACACCACTACCTCAAGAGCCAAGGTCTTCACAGTTTCCTCGCATGGTTTGGAATACCATTCGCAGGCCGTGCGAGGCCTCCTATCTCGAGAACAAGGGTTCGCACGGTTTCCTGGGGGACCCGCACGGTTTCCACTAACCGTGCTCAAACTGTGCACCCCTTTAAAAGTCTCTAAACTCATCCTAAACTATTCCAAACTCTCCAAACCTCTTCCCAACCCATTACATGCACTTTAAATACATAAAAATGCATAAAAAAAGGCAAGATACATCAAACTGGGGGTTCTACCTTATCCTCACCTTTGGAAATTCCGTCCTCAGAAAGTAGTTAACCCGCCCATTGCCAAAAGTGCTCGGTCCACTACTCGGCCATCTCTTTCTTCCGCTCCCATGTCTCCTCTTGAATCTGACCATTTTTCCACAAAACATGAACAAAGCCGATACTTTTACCATGCCAAGACTTTCTCTTGCCTATCCACAACCCACACTAGCACGTGCACCAACAAAGCATCTGTTTCTAGCTCAACATGATCCCATCGAATCACATGGTCACGATCCAGATGATAATTTTTCAACTACGACATGTGAAACACATTGTGCCCCACACTAAACCATGGTGGAAAATCCAAACAATAAGCCACCTCACCAACCCACTCATGAATCTCGAAAGGTCCAATATACCTCATAGATAACTTTCCCGGCTTCTCAAACAGACGATGTCCCAACCTAGGAGTGATCCTCAAGAACACATGATCACTCACCTCGAACAACAACGGTCGTCGGTGATGATCCGCATACAATTTTGGACTACTCTGAGCCATCTCCATTCTTTTCCTGATCAACTTGATCTTCTTTATAGTATTATGGACAATGCTTGGTCCAACCATCGAGGACTCGCCAGTTTCCACCCAACATAGTGGAGAACGACATGGCCGCCCATACAATGCTTCAAACGGAGCCATCTGTATGGATGCCTGATAAATTTTATTGTACAAGAACTCAACCAATGAAAAGTGATCCTCCCATGAGCCACTAAAATCCATAACATAAGCCCGCAACATATCCTCCATATTTTGTATCATCCTCTCGTATTGACAATTCGTCTGAGGGTGATACGTCGTGCTCATAGTCAACTGCGTTCCAAGGGCTTGCTGCAAGGATTTCCAGAAATGAGATGTAAACCTCAAATCACTATCTAATTGGATCGAAACTGGAATATCGTGCCTCTTTACCACCTCTCAGATATAGATTTTGGACAGATCCTCCACCGTATGAGATTCACGAATCGGGATGAAATGGGCCGACTTCGTTAGTTGATCCACTATCACCCAAATGGCATCGTGCTTCCTGACCGTTCTTGGGAGACATGTGACAAAATCCATTTCTATCTACTCCCACTTCCAAACAAGGATTGGTAAAGAGTGCAACATTCCTGCTAGCCTATGATGTTATACCTTGACCTTCCGACAAGTCAAGTATCTTAAATCAAACTCATCCACAATTCTCTTCATACCATCCCACCAGAACTGCTCATTCAACGCTTTATAAATTTTCTGAATTCCAGGATGAATAGCCCACTAGGAATGATGATACACCCATAGAAGATCCCCCGACAAGAAACTGGTACAACCATCTGATTCATAAAACACAAAACTGAATCTCCATTCAGTTGCCAACCCTCAATGGTCTCCCCACCATTGAGTCTTGACCCCACGATCACACACTCAGCATCGAATATTTGTGCCTCTCTAACTAGGCCAACCAAGTCAGGAATCAACGAAACCAGACAGAAGACCACTCTATCACCCTGGTCCTCACATTCCAACTGTATATCAGCTAGAACCGACATCAACTGCCACTGGTCTGATGCATGTTACACCACCATAGCATATGATTTCTTATTTAATGCATCCACCCCAAAATTTTTCTTACGCGGTGTGTACATCAAGTCGAAATCAAACATCTGGAGATATTCCATCCATCTCCATTGCCTCAAGTTCAAATCCCTTTGCAAGAAAATGTGTTTCAAGCTCTTATGATCTTTATATACCGTTAATTTATCACCGAAGAGAAAATGACTCCATACTTTCCAAGCATGAACCACTAATTCCCACTAAAAAACATGAGTTGGGTAGTACTTCTCATGCACTCTCAAATTTCATGAGCCATATGAAACCCCACGATTCCCTTGCATAAGAACACTCCCCAACCCGGATCCTGATGCATAAAAATACACCACATACCCTCCTCCTGGTTCTGGAAAACACAAGATTGGTGTCGATGTAAGGCGCCCCTTTAGCTCTTCGAAACACTGCTGACAATGTTTATTCCACTGGAATGGAACATTATTTATTTTCAATGTTGTCATCGACGAAGCTAAACGTGAAAAATCACGAACAAAACTCTGATAATACCCATCTAGTCCAAGGAAACTCCATATCTAAAAACACATTCCTTGTCGAATGCCACAAGATAACAGCCTCTACATTTTCGGGATCCATTGAAACACCCTTTTCAGAAATCACATGTCCACAAAAATAAACCTCATGTATCCAAATGTCACACTTTGACAACTTGGAATACAACTGATGATACCTCAAGATTCCCAGAATTGTCGTCAAGTGCTGCTCATGCTCCACCCTTGTATTTGAATACAACAGAATATCAATGAAAAACACCACCACGAATGAATCTAGATATCTCTGAAATATCTGATTCATTAATTCAATAAACCCTACTAGCACATTCATTAGTCCAAAGGGCAGAACCACATATTTATAATGGACATATCTACTTCTGAAAGCTGTTTTAGAAATATCATCCATCCTCGCCTACAATTGATGATATCCTGACCGCAGGTCGATCTTGGAGAACCACTGGGCTCCCCTCAAATGGTCAAACAAATCCTCAATTCATGGAAGTGGATATCTATTCTTTATCATAACCTGGTTAAGTCTACGATAATCCACACATAGACTCAATGTTCCATCTTCCTTTTTCACAAACAACACTAGAACTTCCCATGGATACGTGCAAGGCCGGATAAACCCTTTGTTTTCTAAATCTTCCAACTGGATTTTCAATTCCTGCAATTCAGCTAGTTCCATACGATAAGATGGAAGTGAGACAGGACTAGTCCCCGGAAGGAGATCAATCGTAAACTCCACTTCTCTTATAGTAGGTAACCCAGAGAAATCATAAAAAAAAACATACATGAACTGATCCACCACTATCGGAGGAACACATTTCTCAACACCCTCTACCAATTGTAACAACAAGACCGCCAACTGATCGGATAACTTACCCACTACTGGTACAAAAAACCAGCTGCACCATACCTTTCATGCTTCTCTCCTCTAAAAAGATGTCTCATGCCATCATGCATCGTGAATGCCACTATTTGCGCATCACAATCAATGTGAGCCTTAAAAGCCACCAGCAAATCCATTCCCAGGATTACATCATACCCATCAATCTCAAGCATTGTGATAGTCCACACTATCTCAACCTTTCCCACAATGATACAAAATTCTCTACACAAGAAGGTTTGACACTCTCTTCGACCCAGAGGAGTTTAAATTTAAAAACTAAGGGCATCTTTTCTACCCAAAACCCAGCAAATCAACCACACGTGCAGCCATAAAAGAGTGCGATGAACCTATATCAAACAACACTTGCATCATGGTAGAATTTAAAATAATTGTACCACACACTGTGGATGGTCTAGAGTGATCATCCACCACAACCTGTTCAGCATAAAACACATGTTTTCTTACCACACTCTTCTCTTTATTACACTGTTGAGGCGTCGTGGTATTCTGAGAATCACCATGTCCCACTTTACATTGCTGAAGAGGGGTGTGCTGCTATCCTCGTCCCGTCGAAGTATAGGACGTCTGTGATCCCTGGGGAGTGTCACACACACCTGACCTTGGAGAATTCCGACAATAATGCTGCAGATATCCCATCTGATTACAATTATGACATGCCTGAAGTTGTGTCGTACAATACTGCTTGATGTGTCCAGTAGAACCACGCCGAAAGCATCCCGACTTGCTTTGGGGCTTCAGAGGAAGATTCACCGATCCTGTCGTCGTATTATATGCTATATTCCCCCTGGAAAAAAGTGTCCCTCTTTCTCTTGAACCCAGCATTAGAGTTCCCACTATTCGCCATGGGTACCGCGATGCTTCCCCCGCCCGGAGGGCCCAAAAAATCTCGTTCAGCCACTGACGCTCTATTCTCCATCTCTATCTAATCATCAATACATATCACTTCTATCTTAGAACGTATTTCTTGCCTTAACCCTTCTTCAATGATTCTTTCCTTCAACGAAATTCTACCTACCACCTCGGGTGGAAACCACTCTATGTTCATAAACTTAGCTGCATACTCTGTCACCGACAAAAGCTCTTGCATTAGACTAAAGAAATCAGTCGTACACTGAATTCTGGACATATGTGGGTATAATTGTTTATTAAAAAATTCCCCAAAGCCTTCCCACGTCATTCCCTAGTCTGTCCCTGCTTGGACTACCAACTCCCACCACTGATTGGAAATATCATCCAACATATATGTGGCCAAATTCACGTTCATCCTCCGATTGGAAATTCCCAATAATTAAACAAGATCAAACAGAGGGTCATCCGGCCATTTTCATTCCACCCTCACCCTCCGCGTTAAGCTATAGCAATAGCCCGAGATAATCAATGTTATACAATGAAGAATCGAGGAAGAATTATAATCCCTTTAAATTCAACATAACCCCTACCTCGATAATTGACGTCACACATCGGGGTGCGCCCGTGGAGGAGTCGGAGTCTCCTCACATTTTTCGGAGAAAAGAAAGGAAAGCACGTCGATCATTCTTCGTGGAACCGGCGTTCTTCATGGAAGAAGTCGTCGTTCTTCATCGGAGGGTCGGTGTACTTCAACAAAGGTGAAACTCTCTTCTTCTTTCACAATAGCTCTCTCTCAAATATTTCCCTCAACACAACATGTGCCAACCAAATTAAAATAAGGCTACCCATTATTTTAATTAAACATGCTAAACAATCAAAATTCAAAACCCTTAATTAAATAATTGAAGAGTTTGATTGCATTGATTAACATGTGTTGGAAAATAATAAAGAGGGAGAGAGAGAGGAAGATTTTACACAATTTAATAGGAGATTAAGGGAGTTATTTGGGGAGTTTAAAGTGGGTTATGGGAGATGAAAGGTTGGGGGTCGTGTGGGCCCCACTTCTCAGATATCCACCCATGGGAAGTTGGGTGGTTGTGGGACCCACCAAAAACTTCACATGGGAGGGTTTAACTTCCAAAGTTATAAAATATAATTGTTCAAACAATTTTATTTATTTTAAAGCAATTCCCCAATTAAAAATTCTAATCCCACATAAAAAGACACTGCGGTAAAGGTCCCCTTAAGAAATTACCGGCACTGCGGTTTCATCGATGCCCCCAGATTTCAATTCTGAGCACCAGTTCAAAAGATAAAAAAACTCGCTCATTCGTTCACAGAACGTACCCGAGCGAAATATTGTAAATTGATTCTGGGCACAATGGGCCTCAGAATCATGTGTCGTCAGAAGACACAGAATCAAAATTTCCAAAGTATTTACGAAAAAATCTTCTTTGAAAATTTAGGGTCCTTAAATTTTTACACCATTTTTCTATTGAACACACATGTGTAATACATTATATAAATCCACCAAATCATTTAGAAAATATCTGGCCTGAATATCGATGTAAGAATCTATTCCATCAAGGATACACATGAATCAACTTATGGTACAAAGAAAACAAATATTATAAATTTATCTATGTAATTTATTACTATGAAGTAATCCATCTCCAAGAATAATTAGTACATTATTCTATAAATTTTTGACTTTTGAGGAAAAATATATTTTTTGACAATTCTTTAAAATCCTCTAATTCAATTCCTTTTCCTAATTTATCCTAAACTACTAAATCCCGAAACTGGAAATCTAGATCATTGGAAATATAAAATCAAAATATTTCATTCAACTCTCTTGGTGTTAAATTGATATTTAATATCTGATTCATCATATTCAGTCCCACAATTTTTTTCTCTTATTATGAATCATCGTGAAATACGGGTGGATTGAAATTTTAGAACATAATAGAATGATCGAATTTACATGGATCCACACTTTATTTACCTCTATCCTTTTCTTGAAAAGTATAGACACTAAATATAACTCCTTGTTGGTTCAACTGTCTCTCAGGTGTAACCACATTCTCAAAAAGCTTCTCGGGGTTAGTTCTGATGGTATCTACCTAGCACCATATTCTATAACAAAAAAGAAAATTCCATTTAGTCTCACTCTATAAAAATTTACTGCTTTGAAATTTCGTTTTTCCCATATAGCAAATATCAATAAAAGGATTTTAAAAATTGATGAATTTCTATATTCTAACCATTTTTTAAAATTCTTCCATGATGCTGGAAAATGTAACCATTTTCAGTGAAATTCCAAAAAAATTAATTTTCACCAAATAATAAATCATTACTAAAATATATATTATATACTCCTATAAGGAAGTAATTTCAATCATTGCATGCATGGTTTTCTCATTATCCTAACCAATGAATATGATGTTACAAATCATATAAATCTATCACAACACTCATTTACCCCTAACTCTCTACTAACATGACGTTCATCACAAATAGATTAGTTATGAATATTTATGATCTACATTTAATGTTCTGATGACCATATCTCCTTTCTAAAAATCCTACATGAGGACTAAAATAGAATCATATTAAACTACATGAACAAAAAAATACCATTTTTTCAAATTAATTGATGTACATTCAAAGACATATACCATTTGAATCATCTTACCCCTGCTCATTATCTTTTGGAGTGATGTGGGAGCTACAAGGCCAAATGTGACATATCTAAAAACCAAAGGTTCTAAATAAAGTTCAATGGATTCATAAATAGTTTGGGAATGATTTTACATTTAAAAATAAAAAAACATAACAATGTTGAACACAATAAAAGAAACTATTATGTGATGCATTTTTGAAATGTAATAAAACTAAAAAAGGAACCAAACCAACAACAATGTCAAAGTAAAAAAATGGAAACCAAACAAAAAAATCAATGAATCCCATGAAAAAAACATAGAAAATCCCAACATTCTTCAATATCCAGAAAATATTCACAGACTAAAGAATTAGTAAGATCATATAAGGAACTGGGATACCTTTACTTTACATTTTTCTTGATATATAATGTCTACAAACAAACAAAATTACCATTTAAGGGTTGGTATAAACATAGTTGGTTTTCCAAAATTACCTCACATATCAAGTAATATCATTAGAACACATTATATAATTAATATAAAATAGCTTAAAACAATTAATATATATTTATTTCAAATTAAAAAATTCCAAAATATTCTTTTTCCAAAGCAAACAATATTTTGATCCAACAAAATTTAAAAAGAAACCAACCAAAAAAACCATTAAAATAATTTCATAAATTCAATATTGGAATCTCCATTCTCTAAATGGGGTGAAGGCCTTCCATTTCTATTCATTTTTTATAAAACCATTTTTAAGGGTTGATGGGGAACTTATACATGACCTGTAGGATTCTTGAAATTACATGACTTGAATGTCTTAGAATAATTCAACCAAAATGTAACAACATGGTAATGCCCTGACCCAGCATCTACATTAAGATGTTATCTCTCCACCATCACCAGGTTGTTTAGATGGGATCCATGTTCTTGCACATGATGGACTTGATGACACTTTCCATACCCTCTCATTCTTCCAAATCTATTAGCTCTACTCTGCTGAATGTGACAACTCTGAATACCCATCTAGATCATGCTCCTTATAGACTCTTCCTGGAAAATTAAAGAACAATTTCATGTTTACCAAAGTGGTTGAGGTGGCCCAAAGACCCAAAGGTGGTAGAAAATCCTTACTGGCCCGATGGCCTTGGGTGGCCCAAAGGCCATGATAGACTTGAGAATGAATATGGTTTCCCGAAATTCCAAAAGGATGAATAATTTTGGATTCTAAATTGTTAAACAGTACCTACTATAGTACCTACCATATTGTCTTCAATAGTATTGTTATGGTACCAATATTGTTACATGAAACTATTTCTCCACCCGAAATTGATATTAAGTCTCTTGGGTGTTCTTTTCATTTCCTCACCCACTAGGCTAAAGATCTTGAACTTGGCATGTCCATTATTTTCAATAGAACCAAAAAATTTATTTCAACCATGGACATCCCTATACTCGTGGGTGTTGTGTCATGATTAGAAAATTTCATCACTCAGTGAGTAATTTTTATCTGGGAAACATCATGATATTTTGAATTCTATTTTTTAAAGGGGAAATCTAACTCCCTTATCCATGTGAAATTACCAGGAACACATTCCAAAATTTATATGCCAAACCCCATATAAATCCATTTATATAAAAAATTTCATTTTTTGAAAACATTTCTAAAACATTTTCCTAGAGGAAAATCCATATCCATAATTTTAAAATGACTATTTGAAAGTCATAATCTAAATACACATTCAATATTACCATCCATTTTTAAAAAATTTAAAATACCATCACTATGTTTCATTCAATCATGAATTTAACATCAATTTCATAATTTGATTTAATAAATTCAATAAATTTGAAATAAATACATCATTTTCTTAATAAATGATTTTTAGGGTGAATCCACCAACCTCTAATACATTAGATAAATTAACGAATAAAAAACAACTTTAATAATCAATATATATATATATATATATATATATATATTAAATATTAAACTTTAGACATTATTCACTTAAAATGAAACAACCATACATAATCTCTATTTTAAATGCAAAACATAGTTATATCCTAAAATCGTTGTATCTAACATTCCAACAGAGTGAATATGAATAAAACTATTGAAATACAATAAGAATGGGAACCTACCAAGGAATTTCATCGACCAATACACATAGTTTCACCTGTTTATCACTCTCCGATCAATAGGAAAGGTCTCACCAGCATTTGGAGGGAGTGAAATTCATCTTTTGACAATATTAGTGGAAACCTTAGCCATTAAGGGGTTAAACTGAATGATATACACAAAATATGGATCTTGTTTTTAGGGGGTGTGGTTTCGGAACAGTGTTAAGAAAACTACGTGTAATCCATGTGCTAGATACTACCTCCAAACACCCTTATGATAGTTGGATGTCATTTTTAAAGAAAAAATGTACCAACTATGATAAACCATCACTATCCTAGTTTTCATGGTCTCCCCTCAGTGGTCGGACAATTTTGTCAAATTTTTCACCTAATAGTTCATGTACACAATTTCTATTGTTTCTATTTCAAGGTTTCCTCGGATGTGTTTCAATGTTTATAATAAGTGTTATCAAGTGATGAATATCCATAAAATAAAATAAAATATTCCAAAACTCCACCAAACCTCCCAAAATGTATCCTGAACACATTATATACATTGAATAAAAAATTAAAGGGTCATGTAACTGAAATTAGGGTTTCTAGATATCATCACCCAAACCATTTTTTCAAATATTTTATATTATTGTAGTTTTAGAATAATTTTTCGTAGTATTAAATCATAGTATTCAATAATAAAAATAATATTAGAAATTTCTTACATGTTTATTTTATTATCCAAAATAATTTATAGAAATTTTGGGGTGGAAGTGATTTTGATTAAGGTCTCAGTAATATTAATTTTGAAATTTAATTTGATAAACATATCATGGGATATCATGAAATCATGTTCATTAGGGATGAGTATTAGAGGGGGAAAATGATTAAAATATATCATACTATTCTTATTAGTTAATATCAAATTATTCTTTCGATATTTGAATTTATCCTATATGATATGTCATTTCATGTTTTTTTTCAGGGGATGAATCTTTATACAACTTAGTTTCTTTTTTTCCTCAGTTTCCTATATATTTTAATTTTTGGACATTCAATGTCCAATATCGCTTATATCATTTATCTTATATTCCTTAGGTTGTATTATAACATTGCATAAGGTTTTCAATCTCTTTTTATTGTAATGTCTAAAAAAATTTTCTTCAGATTGACTTCAATTTTACTATGTCGTTTTCTCTTATCCCTTCCATGTATTCCTGTTTCTATTAGGATTATTTGAAATTATACCCTTTTTATGAAATATTCAGGAGTTTAATTATTAGATACCATGTTAATAAAATGACTTTAATATATAAATTTCTTTCGTCCAAACCATTTTATTATCATCTCTTCATGATTACATTTTTTTCAAACTAATCCCAATGATTGGGTTTTAATAGTTGTCCCAGTTAAGGTGTGGATTTTGGGATATGATTTTCTTTAAAATACATTTTTTCCATGATCGGTTGGGGTGTTTTATATAGCCTTAATTATGATCTTTTGAAAAATTTCCATAATTACATTCCATTTATGGGTATCCTAGGAAACATGGAATTCATATAGGTGTATCCAATCAATTCAAAATTGATCCAACATGTTCGCAAGTGAAAAAACATTCCGTATTTTTGGAATTCTTCCCAATGTGTATTACCATTGAATGATATAGATATTTTAGTATTGAACTCACTGATATGGAAGGTTCATATTTAGTAACTAGTATTTTAATAATTTTTAGTTCATTTAGTTAATAATTATTTAATCTCACCTAATATCATCTTGAAAAAAATCACCACCACTGGAGTCATCAACAAGGGATTCACGGTATGGGGTGAGACCATTATATATGGTGTATATTAATATATGGGGAATTTTTTTGATTAGAAAACTATCTAATATGTTTTATATATACATCTAAAGTATCATGATAGTTGTTTCCATCTTCTTTAAAATATATTTTGATTTTTTGTCTCACTTTTAGGGTAATTTTACAATGATAGATTTTTATAACAAATGAAATGAATATTTAGTCTTATGTGCAATAATTTTATCATCCAATTTTGAATGAAATATTTTATTAATTACATTAATAAAACAAACTATATCAATTTATGATCATCCAAACTAGGAAAATGAAAATATAATTGTTTTACTACACTATAATTATTTAAAAATATCTAAAAATTATTATTTTCTAGTTCAGAAAATAATAGTAAAATGGATCGGTATGATTATTTCGTTGCTTAATTCCTAGAACATGGGGAAAATGTATTGATTTTGGGTCACTATAAACTATATGTATATAAAAGGCTATCTATAAAATAATTGAAATATGATTTCTAGGTTGAGGTAGAATGATGCTCTAATTTTATATCACATCCATCCATTTTCAATGAAACCAATTAAAAATTTATTATTATTACTAAGGGTATTTAAATCATTTCTAATTTCATATAATAAATAAATAAACATAGATTAATGTGATTCCTTATTATGCATATATATATAAAAGTAAAATTATTTAATTTTTAATACCTAATAAAACGTATTAGTATTTTTTGTTAATTTTGTATTAATTTTATTTTATATAATCAATAAATTATATTTTTTCTACACATTCTCCTTCCCCATCAAACAAACCATTTTTTATAGTTGGTAATTGAATAATATAAAATACTTAATTTTTTTAACCCACATTCAACTTGAAACTCATGACAAGGGTCAAAACGTAGGCAACTAGAATGTGTGAAATCAAAAATAAAAAATCAATATACCACTAAATATTGTAAATGGTCAATAAATATATTGATGTAAGAGGTGGAGCATGAAGTAAAATAAGTACCGAAGTCATAAAATTAAAATATTATCAAAAGGATATAAGATTTAACATTAATTAGATTTAGGGGAATAGGAAATAACTAAATTGATAAAATATAACTTCTCCTTCATTAAAATTGTACATAGTATTAAAAAATGGACTTGAAAAATTATGGTAAAACACATATCCATGAATTTTTTATCTACATTTTCATGTGCACACTCCTAAGGGTGTATATATCTATAATGCACTCATGATATAATTTATAAATTATAGATAAAAACATCATCCAATTATAAATTATGTTCATTAGTAGATGATACTAATGATTGATATTCATTAATGTTAATCATTGTGTTCAAAAATAAATCTATATACATTTCTCATGAACAATAGAAAATGTTAAAATTGCAATAAATGAAATGACTACAAACATTTGTGTTATAAACACCTTTATCTATCAATTTTTTTTAGAGGGATCTTATTTTTAACTTGAAAAATGAATCTATATTTAATTTTATTTTTTAATTTAACATCAGATAATAAATACAATAAGGTAATTAATAACTAGTGGATTATTATAATACCCCATTGAAAACTAGATCAATAATAAGGAAAAAAGGAACAATCCAATTAATTTTTCCCCAAAAATAAAACTATACATGTTTATAGTTAGATAAAAAACATAATAAATAAATAATGAAAAGAAAAAATAATGAATAAAAAATAAGAATTAAATCTAGGATATTATCTATCAATATTTCTCCTCTCCGTAACTATAAAAATATAGATGTTTTTAATTCAAATTTCATTATTTGATGAATAAATGAATTATTAAGTAATGTAGCAATAAAAAACAAATTAAATACTTCAGTTATTTTAGACAATTATAATTTATATCCTATAATATTAAAAACACCATAAATAATCATAAATGATGATAATATAGAATTTTAAGAGTTTCAATTAATATTAATATTTTAAGGGTTTTGATAAAGGCCCATTGACATGGATGGAAGAAGAGATCTCCTCAACCCATATTATTATAAACAATAAAGAACATTTATCCAAGCTACTAATGGATATAAAATCACTAGTAATTTATCTTGACTGGTCCCATGATGAGATTCAATAAATAACATGGGAGAAAAATCTATTTTCCCAAAAAATCTAGGATGATGGATATCACGACCAAAATAGTTTTTACCAAACCACCCTTTGAAAATCACACAATCACATACCTTACACCTGGGGAATTAATTGGTTTAATATATGGCTATATATTTAAACCCTAAAATAAATAATTTTTTTATCTTTAATAAATTATTTATTATATTTATCATTAATTAAATTATAATGATTAAAAAATAGGATCAATTAAAATAAGGTCTTGGATCTATGTAACAAAAAATGAGTTTTCTGGAATTATATTTTTTCAATAAATGAAAAATATTTTAATAAAATAAATTTTTTGAAATAAAATACATTTCATTAAAATATTATTATATGAAATACAAATTATAATATAATTTCATGTAGTAAAAATTATTCTATAAGAATATAAAAAACATTATGGATAGAAAACCATTAATTTTAAATAAATATGGATTTTTTATTTACGAGTGTAAATTACCATAAATAAGGAATTATTTTTATAAAATAAATATTTTATTTGAAATCAATATGGTGAAATTTTCAAGTGGTAATTTATTTTTTAATTTTAAGTGACATTTTACAGGTAAAAATTAATTAGTGTATCAATATACTGTGTGTATTCTGAAGTCAAAAAATTCCTAAAGTGATGTAATAAATCATATAGAGTGTCCACTGCCAAAATTGGGTCCCCACATTAAAATAATTCTATTTTTTAATAAAAAAAATTATTAATGAATCCTCAAAAAAATATTTAATATTGTAGGGTTTGAAAATAATTTACTTATAAACATGGATCACATGAACCTTATAAAGTGGTATATATTATGGAATTTAGTTCAAAGATAAAAAAATGAAAACAACTTCTATTTGGTATTTTTTTAAACCCATGCTACAGTTTCTATTTTTTTAATACCTTATTATATAGTGTATGGAATTGATGTTTGGAAATCAATAAAGATTTTTTCCTTTATTTTTTATATAAAACATAAAAAAATATCACTACTCTTCACTCAAAACCCATGGATTAATAAATTATTTTCCCCCTCTCTTGATTGCCTACTAGGTTCTCCTAATCTAATATCGAGACCCTCCCATGATTTTAGAAGTTCCCTCTCAATATAAGAGATCCACTACACCCCATCAATATTCAATAAGTTATTTTTATTATAACCTTTATTTTTAATTTATTATTTTTGGTTATATTCCAATATATCATTATTTTTATCCTTATCATGTAAATTTCATGAAATACTCCTTTGAATCTAATTAATAACTTATTTGAATCTACTTTTACTGTCCAAAGGATTATTGTATTGTCCTATGAATTTTCAAGCCAACAATTTTGTATTGAATATAAATACCCATTTTATCTCATGGGTTTTCAACTAGATTCAATTATACTTAATTTTTATGTAATTACATGTATATATCTCAAACTACATAATCATGGGATTAAAATTGATGAATTTTCTTAATATGTTGTACAATCTATTTGGCAAACATATGCATATACTTGATATGAATGTGATGGATGGGGCATGAATTATATATCACTCCAATGAATTGAGTAATGATTCTATCTCATGATATTCAATGTATGGTACATGGGATGTTATCAGAATCACACAATTTTATTTTTTAACTTTTATTATCCTTCACTTATTTTTATGATTTCATGTTTTATGTTTTTGAAAAATTTCATTATTGCCTTTATGGTATCATCTTATATCATGAGACATTTGTCAATATTCTGATTATCACACTAAGAACGTAGTTTTTCTAAGGTAAATAATCTAGTACATTTTATATATTCATCTTTTAATTGCTTATTTATGGATAAATGTTAATACCCTTTGATTTAATAGAACCACCGGGGGTGTTCGGGGCTTGATCAGATCCAATAACCCAGCTTTTGTGGTGAAACATGCCAAGATTTTGGTTAGTAGAAACCATGTAGGACATGAAGTTCTATTAATAAAAATCATTCTAGGCCCTAAAATATGCTAGACGATATCTGATAGATTGAAAATCCTTATGATTTGAGGCATATTCCAGTGCGTGTACATTTTTGGTTTTTGAAAGTGGCATGAGACACAATTTGGGCATGGTTAAACAAATTTTGCAATAAAACCATATATTGTGCACATTCTTACAGCTGTGGGTGCATGGATGGAGAGCTCATTGTCTAACCGTACATCCAAAACATTTAACCATTTATTTTTGGTAAAATAATGATTTTCCCATCTTTAAAATCTTATTTGAAACCCAATTTCATCATTTATCTCTCATTGGACGTTTTTGGGGTTGTGAGCTACACCTTGATAAAATTAGTAGTCTTTGATCTCATTCCACTTCTTGATATCAGAATTGTTCTTCGTTGGACTCATTGGATCTGCATGAGTTAGTAATCAATTAATTTTGTGAATTTCCACATTCTTTTTTTATCAGTTATTATATATATGAGAAAGTTAATATGATTTATTTACAAGATCACCATATGTATTTCAATTTTCTCCTAGTATAAATTTATTTGGTAGATAATATAGGATTAGGACTCGACTATGATCATGGGGTAGATGGTATAATGATTTTCCCTAAATATCAGGGGGCTAATGCATGTATAACATTGTTTTGTGCACCCAATCATCCTAGAAACTCCCATAGAATATATCTTAATACTTATTCTAAATTAATAGGTTTGACCTACGGAATTAATGAAACCATTTATAAATGATTATTTTTCTTGAATCACGAGAATTAACAACACCTTGGGTGTTTTTTAATTAAATGGACCACAATGGGAGTAATATTATTTAGATATCTATGAAAGTGTGTTGTCAGCCCATTTTTATGGTATTTCGAATGATAAATTAAAAATTTTAATTTTTAGGGGAATTGAATTGATAAAACAAATGGAATTGGTTCCATATCCCTATACGATTTCTTTTTATTTTTTTTGATTAATCATGAAATACCATTATAATAAAATTCCATCATAAGATAATTAAGATGCTAAGCCTACAAATATTATCCTGTTCCCGGAGCCACCTATTGAGGAGGGATTGTCTGAATGTCATCACGGTGATAACCTTTATATAATTAAATGAAATTTTTTTAATTATTTTATGCCTTTAGTGACACATGGTTTCATATATGAAAGTCATGTATAAACCAATTTTTATTAGACCTTTCTTACCCCTAAGTGATACTTGACCTCATTAGAGGAATATCAAGGATGAAGTCAATGGGGGATAACTATTATTTGGATGAGTGATACATACACCAATAATGGATTACCAAGGGAAAACACAAAGTGATGTTGATAATATACACCATGAGTGATACTTGGGCTCCCTTAGTGAACCATCGAGGAAGACATTAGTGGAAATGATGTTATACAACACCGAGAGTTATATTAGGATTCCAATTTGGACTGATTATAAAGAGACACTACGGTTCTTGGTTTATTTTATGCATAAACCAAAACATGGAATTCATATTAGGAATTCTATGTATGGTAATAGGTTTTTGATTTATTTAATGAGTGAAATTATATATCTAAATGGTTTTGTATTCCAAATCACAAGCGTCGATTCCATATTTGTCTCATATCTCATAGTTGGCCCTGTAAGGAATCTTCTGATCACATTTCTTATTGGGGGACATTGGGCTACATTATATGTCATAAGACTTGTTTATATAGTAATAATTATTATTTATAAAAAATTAATTAGAAATGATAAAGGACTAACTCTTTATTCATAGACTTTCCATAGATGCATATGTAGGATGTAGAGGACTGGCGTCCAGGGGAACCCCGACATTTTTGGGTTTTTATATACATCACTTATTTACATAATCTATAATTTCATTCATTTTATTATTATTATATATTAAATATTTAGATGATACTAGTCCTTTTTGTGGTTAACTACTAGGATTTTATCTTACTCCATTTTTGGGCCACCGATGGGTACCCAGAAAAATCATATGACTTCATGTATGGATAAGATAAATCTCCAAATTATTGAAAATTGACTAATTTTTTGGAGAATTGATGCAAGGATTGATCTGAGGATTGTGATTATAACTAAGTAATATTTTTAATTTTTTTTATTTTTTACATATATTTTTTACCTTCCATGTATACTTGTTTTGGTTGTTTTTTAGAGACATGACATATATCATCATTTTTTGTATATTACATTATATTTTGGTATTTTTTGTTTATATGTACTATTATTATTCATTTGTTTTCTGATTGATTTACTAATTACAAAATTTGGTTGATGTAAATATATTGTAAAAAATTATCTTAATGAGGGAATAGACTCTCTAGATACACAACCAAGGCCCTCACGGAAAGTCTACAGCCTCCAGTGGAACACCCCGACCCCAGAAGCCCAGAGATGGTGCATTATTTTAATAAATTATAATGATAACATGGAATGAAGTCCTGAAAGATCGATTAGTTTATTATTATTTGAAAATATATTACATAAAACAACATTACATTATAATCTCAAACATAAAATATAGTATAGACAGTTCTTTGAGAACACCATTATTCCCTTTAGCATTACCCAGAGTATTAATCATAATATACATCTTGGAATATTGGAAAAATAAAACATATGAAATGGGTAATATCAGATGCCCATTAAGGGTAAATAGAATAGCAGGTGCTATAAACTTTTATGGCATGAGGTGTAATAAAAACAACAGAATTTTTCAACATAATCTTGATCATAGTATATAAAAACTAAATCAAACTTCACTATATAAACATGAACATGGATATTCTACTAGTCGAATAATCACATGAAATATAAATAGAAAATTTCATAATGATGGAATTCATAATTCCAGACTTTATAACCACATACTCAAGGCCTCATTCCAAGACTATAAATAAGATTTCTTCAAAGGCTTCTGTCAAGACACTAGTTTGCCACATGAGACCTACCGATGCCTCAAAAAGTTATAGAGGGCTCCTCCCATCATTTACTAAGTCCATAGCATTCCTCATAAGAAAATGTTTGAACATAACATAAATATTCAAATTAAAACTGGAATATGAAATTTCAATACTTTTTTCCAAAAACCATGAATGTCATAAAAATAACACATCCACAGTCAAACGTATCACATAACATTCAAAAAAATACGGAAGATTTGTACAATAAATCAACCACGATCAAGAATAATATCCCCTAAAGGATATTGACATAGTTGAAAATGATCAGTAAAAATATTTTGAGATAAATATCCTTTTTTCATGAAATCATTTAAAAGTCACATAATTTATAAAGGAATTTATTTAAATGATAGTTTTGAATCAAAGTATCCCATACCACTTTGAAACTTTTTAATGGAATTGAAATCTTAAAACATTCTTGTCCATATAAATAAATCCTTAAAACCTTTTTTAAAACAAGGATATTAATGAGAACAGTTTAGAAGAATAAATCGTTAAAACAATTTAAATTGAGTTTTCTTAAGAGTCCCTAAAAATAAATCCATTTGAAAACACTTTTATGCAAAATGGAAATGTATAATAAATTTTTCCTTGTAGATACTTATGTAAAAACATCTCAGATAATAATGAGATTGTGAAATTAACCCTTACCTGGTACATTTTGTTGGTCGAGGGTAGTTTATCCTATTGTATAATGGTTAAATAATTGTTATTAAATTATTAATTAACTATATAAATTAATATTATATCATTTTTCATCTTCTAATATAACATTGTTAATGATATTTTAGCAGTATCATCGTTTCAGGTGTTAACTAATTCCTTTTCCTTTATATGCATTATTATGAAATTCATGTTTGTTATGGACATGATGTATCTTATTAATATCTATAATGATATCAAGTATTTAAAAATTATTTTTAATCTTTAAATGAAAATTAGTCTTGAATGGTTATGATGGGGAATGACATCTCATCGCGTCTTTGATACGCTAAGCCTTACGTACGCACGATCGACAATATCATTCTTTTGATGTTGAAACAATATATAATTGGATGGTATATCATTTATAAATAATCGTTATCTTGTTATATTTATTATTTACATCACTTATACTCATTATTATACTCATCCAAATAATGAAGTGTTTGAATAACAAACTACGCCATGACGTGGAGATGGTAAACCGTGCATACACACGTATAGTGACTTTGTCATTCATAGGATGGATATAATAACAAATATGGTTGTAACATATTTATAATAAAATCACATTGTGAAAAAGGTACTGTAGTTATTATTTTGGCATATAAACATCCAAGAATGTGGAAGTGGAAGAGGAAAAGAACTTGAAATAGGGTTGTGAAATTATTACCTATTCTTCGGGTGTTTCCTTTTGAGTTGATCATAAGGGCTCCATATGTTGGATTTCTTAACATATTAAGGACTCTTGGTTGATTCGAGGTAATTTGGGAAGATATTAGGGTAGGTTTTGGCTATTCCAAATGGCTCTGGAGGTGTGATATTGAGGGAAGGGGAACCTCCCTTTTATAAGTGGGGTAAGGGTCGGTTTAGGAAAAGATTAAAATATTAATTTATTATACCGTCATATTCTACTTATAATATCTCCAAATAAATTTATTTATAAACTTAGGTGGTTATGGATCTAAATCCATTGATCCAATTGGTTTTATACATGATTAGGTTATCATTTTAACATTATCATTTATATTTAAATATTAGTTAAATAGTTTAACTTTTACAGTGTCACCTTGTATTCTTACACTATATGATTAATAAAATTACTCAAAACCTCAAAGAGAACCTCAAGTGATTAATTAATGACATATATAATATTATTTATTCACTTTTGTGTAACCTTATATTTTTATTAATATTATACAATTTGATAATATAATATTTGTTTTAAAAACCCATTTATGTCAATTTTGACACTATTTAGTATTTGGTTTTTGTGAAAGTCATAAAAACAAGATTATTTAAAAAAAATTACATTGAATCAACCCTATAATGTCATATTCTCCTAGAAAATTCTTGTATGTCATAAAAACTTTGAAAATATATTTATTTTAATATTTATAATAACATTTATTTTTTTCATTCATTAAAAAGGTCATTACTGCATCATCATTGTGTCAGAAATAAATTTAATTATTTAATGTCTAAAATTTATAAATAAAATATCATCATGTAGGAAATAGTTTTAGATTTCAAATTATTATTTATTGTCGAATTTATCTTATGTGTACCCCTATATTGAAAATGGTTTAGTTATTAAACATTGAATTTAACACTTTTAACTCTTCTTTAAATCAAATAATAATAAATGTCCTAATCTAATACATATGGAGCTGAAAGACCATATTATATTCATAAGGTTGTGTTTGGTTGAAATAAACATATCCAATATAATTAAGACATGTTTTTCGGTAATTATAATATCATTTTTACCTTTAATTACCCAATTTAATTTTAATTGTGGTAAATAAAAGTCAAAATTTACTATTCAAGAAAAAATATTTTCAACTTATTGAACCACATTATACCTACTGATATCAACCGTGTCACTCAAATTTTTGAAAATCAAGTCACAGAAGTTGTAAAATTATGTTTAATGCAAATTTTCAAATTCTCTTAAAAGGTGGGTAAAAGACGGTAAAAAGTTCAATAAAAATTTATACATCTAATTTTATTATAATATTACTCTAATGAAATACATTGAACTTACATAGGTGTTATATATGTATTTTGACTTAAAAAAATTAAATAAAATTAAAAATTATTAAAATAAAAAGTCAGTTTTAAACAATAACACAGTGTTTTTCACTATTCATCATAATTTGAATTTTTTTAGAAAAATATCAAAAATTAACCCTTAGATCATTTTGATATTCTGAATTCAAAATGGAATTCTATTTCTCCATATTCATAAAATATATTTTTCATTAATTAATTTAAAATTAATTCCCATTTCCAAAACCAAAAAGAGGTTTTCTAAAAAGAAAAAACTATCAAAATAATGACTTCGGTTTGTGTCTAATTTAAATGTAAAATTACTTATAATGACCTACATTATGTTAAATGATAAAAAAATAATATTTTTATACTTAAAAACATATCAAATGCATAATTTAACACTATTAATTATTTCGAATAAAAAAAATTGTTTTCAATTACCACATAGTATTTTTCACAATTCATCAAAATATGAAAGTTATCAAAAAAGTACAAAAAATTTATCCCAACTAAATTTTTATGTCCTTTTTCTAAATAATAATTTATTTTCATTAAATTTAATATATAAAAGTGTAAAATATTTTTTTTATAAAGGTTTCTCCATTAAAAGGCAGTAACATTGAATATTTTGAAAAATAAATCTTTTATCTGAAAAAAAAGAATTTTTTCTTATATTATGTCGAAGAAACACATTATATAGATGTTAAAATTATATATAGTATATAAGATTCAAAATTTATTTAATACATTTCATAACCACTTTTTGAACAGCTAGTTTGGGGTGGTGCGCTCGAATTCAGTGTTGTGTGTGGCGCAAGCTATTGAATTACATTAATGAGACAATGTATTCTAAAATCTTGGGGTGTTACATCAGGTGTTTGGGAATATGTGCCGGTGGACATGTCATCAACTGGTTTTGGGGAATATTTTAGTGTCATATGGTTATTAGATATTACAATGATGTGTTAGAGGAATTTTGTTTAACAAAATACTATTTAGAGACAATATAATGGGTAATAAAATGAATTTTTTTTTGAAATTACATTTTCATGGGAATAGACTCCCATGTATGGGGAAAAGAAAAATTTTCTCGAAATAAATTGATGTTTTTTTGGATTTTAGATATTACAGTGGATCTGATTACTGTATTGGTTGATGCACTTGATTTCTGATGATATAATTAAAATAGTTGTGGCTTCCACTCGTTTTGGAAACCCAATGAGATATGGGTATTCTCTCTCATGCATCATCTTAAGAACCTCAGAGGAATCACGTGTCATGAAAAATGTTATTCCATTTAGGATCCATTAATTGTTTCATTTTGTTGTGATATATTCCCTGATTGATATACATACTGATGTGATAGATGATCTATATTGGGAACTAGAAAACATGGTTAGTATGTAGAGCTCATTCCATTAACTGTTCACGGTTTTCCTCATTATGTTATATCAGACACCATAAGAAGTAATTTTTTGTATATTGTGTAATAGACCATGAGTTGGATATACTGGAATGTGTTATGGTGTGGATTTGGTGGATTCCATATTTTTTTCCTATGGATTCTGGGCCCTCATAGATCAAAATTTGATGAACCTCCTAGTTTTACCAATAAAAATGAATTGAAATATAATTGGAATTGAATATGAGAATAAAATAAACATTGAATCATTTCGTAGAAGAGAACTTGACCCAAGCTTCACATTATTATAGGGAAGTATGCAGTATCTTTCACTTTTATATAATATGTAGGTTTTCTAGACCTAAATCATTGATCATGTAGAGGAATGTAGTTCATATATTTGAAATCACGTAACTATCCTATTTAAATATTTTCACATTTAACATTTTTTGAATCTTGATCTAAGGAGTGATCATAGAATTGTTAGAGGTATGCTTTCGTGAAATCCTTCAATCGTGCACCAAGAGGGTGTCACAACCATGCTCCACAGATGGAGGGCCATGGGATACTAGTAGATCCTCATTTAGTTCTTGTTGTGACACCAATAGTTGTTCCAGGCATAGGATTTATGGAACTGTCTAGTGAATGATTAATTCCATTCAGGTAGATCATTTAGGGAGCACCACGACCTCCCCCCACTAGGGAATAGTTGACACATGATGTACAATATCAATATCAACCAATGTTTTTCTGTGGATGTAGGGTCATATTCTATGAATTCTTACCTAGAGGTTTTTCTATTTGTTATCAATCATCTTGATATGCCTCATGAGAGGAGGGTAAATCCATCTATATATATACACTGTATATTCACACCAAGAAATGGTGGTATAAAATTACATAAAAATAACATCATCGGTATATGTATTGGAGGGATTTTCATAATTTATTATATTATATATTATATCTTGATACATTGAGGGCTGATGGAGCCCATGGTTCATGCGCATGTGGTAGGTCATGTTATCACTCATTGATTATTTGGCCCATTCTATAGAGCATCAGCAATTATAACCTATTCTATTTACTGACAAGTTATCTATAGTCAAGAAATTTGAAGATGGTATCAGGAATGACATATGATAGACGATTATTTTCATTCATGTGACTACTATTTATGGAATAGTAAATCAGGAAATAATCTTGGAGTATACCATAAAAGTGGCTAGGTTTGCGAGTATGGGTATCCAAGATAGGGTGGTTCAACACCTACATCTCTGTGACATCGACCAGAAGTAGGAAGCATCATTTGGATCTTCTATTTGGTGATATAAGTAGCCAGACCCCATAGTCTACTATCCATTGGAGGTGCCACCAAGGTGGTAGACTGGTAAATATAATGCCTCATTGCACAAGAGATATGGTCGAGTGCTGATAATATGGAATGATGGTTCAACTACATTGAATTTTCATAACATTTTCGCAGGCCTTCAGTGAGAGAGGGTATGCATCGCCATCATGTGTAAGAGTACGATGAGAAACTTTTTATCATATTGGGAGCTAGTGTACATCTAGCCTACCTGCCCGAGTCAGTGATCCTTGTCATGGAAGTCTAACATAAGTTGGGGACTAGAATGGATTATGCACATCCTGTGAGTGAGTTACCCATTGAGATTGGAAAGTGTCAATTAGTATGGGAACTGTTTTTCCTTGAGATTATTGTTTTTACATCATTATTTGGATTTAATGAATGTTTACATTTCATAGTTTAATTTATTATTATCATTAAAGGGTCACCTCCAAATCAGAAGATGTTGGAGTGTTTATTCACAAGGGTGAATGGGTGGTCCTGGAATGCTATGATAGAGATGAGAATCAGGGTTTGGGTGGTATGAAATCCTAGATTGTGATTTTATACATGTATTGTAAGGGAACACATCAAGTTTTTTCCCTCCATTTGCTGATCATCTCAGCGATGTTTTCCAAATTTAAATTTCTATATTTCAACTTATGAGATATGTTAATTTCTCTATTGATCTAGTGCTAATACCTACCCCAATATCCATTCCACATAACTGTATTTCTACTACTGATATGATGGAGCTCATAAGGTAGCTATATGATTTACAGAAAAGGGGTTTGTTTGACTAATTAGTTCATCATGGGGTAATCATTTATTTCTTCGGAAAAATATGGATATTAACATAAGGTTGTGTGTGGATTATCTGAAATTGAACCAATTCCTTTTTAAAAGCATGTATCCTCTTACACAGATATATGTCCTTTTTAATCAACTCCAAGGAGCAAGAATATTTGAGGAAATTGATTTTATATTTTCATTTCATTAGGTTCATATTATACCATCATACATACCATGAATAGCCTTTCATAGTAAGTATCATCAATATGAGTATCTTGCTACTCCATTCAATCATACGAATGATCTAATTTATTTCATTGTACTGATGAACCTAGTATTCAATACATATCATTATTATTTTTCTCGGTATTCATGGAAGATATCTTGGTATATTTTAAAAATGAAAATGTCCTTGATAATCATCTTGAGATCATGTTGCATACATTGAGAGAGATACTGGATGCAAACCAGTAGATGGTGTTCGACTCTGTTATATTGTGCACGGAACAAGACCGGTATGTTTTCACTCCATCCACCTCGGGCAAGTTCAATGTGAAGGATTTCTGCAGGAGTAGCTCGCTCCTTGGCCGGTAAGGGGGTTGGAATGGTCTGGCGTGGTGTAGGAGCATCCCTACTAAATTCAATTTCCTATCATGGAGGATCTAGAACTAGGCCCTGCCTACCGACGATAACATCAAGAAGCTTGGAATTAATATGGAATCATGCTTCCAGTGTTGTGTGAACAAACATGAAGAGAGAATAACCAATATTTTCTTCAAAGGAGCCTGGGCCCACCAGGTGTGGGATTTCTTCTGTGATTTTATAGGGTACTACTCATCTGCGTCGACTTTTGACTCCTTCATGGAGTACTGGTTCCAGGGATTGGACAGTTCGGAGAGGGAAATAATGACAAGGTCTCTCATCTTCAACGCAGGTTTTTGGTGTCTATGGCAAGCAAGAAACCGATCCAGGTTCGAGGGGATCTCTTCTATGGGGAGATACATTATTGCCAGGGAAAGGTGAATCCTGGTTGATTTGTGTGGCATTGATACAAAATGGTTGTATTCACCATCTCTTCGCAAGATGTATGCTCCTCCAGTTGTGGCCCAGTAGTCATGTATCAAGCAATAGGGGAAATGGGTTCGATGGAGCCCTCCCAAACGTGGGATCAAACTGAATACATATGGTTCTTACTTGATGGGTGAAATGCGTGGTGGCGCCGCTGTCCGAGATTCCACGAGTAGTGTGGTTTTGGAGTTTACGACATATTATGGATATGGAAATTCATTGCAGGTGGAGGCAAGGGCGGTTTAGTCAGGTTTTTCGATTTGCAGGTAGAGGGTGCATTAAATCTCCCAAGTATAAACTGATTCTATCATTATTCGCAACACCTTGTATGGGAAATGCACCATTCCCTGGTCTATCATTTACATAATCAGACAATGCAAAGCCCTCATTGATAGAAAAACTCGAGTCACCCATATCTGGAGAGAGGGAAACAAGGTGGCGCATCACTTGGCCTCTACGGCGACTCCAGGTACCAAGGTTAGTTTTCTTTCGCATGCCTCTCATTTCAAACCTGAGGGGGTGAATTTGATTCGGGGCCTTGCGCTTGGCCTTCACTATTTCCGCCCCCTAGTTCATGGATTCTTCTTTGGTTTTGTATGTTCTTTTGAATAAAAAGGTAACGATGATAATGATGAGAGGGAATAATTTAAATTCGACGCTCACAAAGTTCCTATTCTAGATAGATTATATTTACATCATGGTTGTCACATTATCTTAGAGACAAGTGTATCAGTTGACCCATAGAAGGGATGATTTTTTATTTCCTGGGTGCATCCCAAGAACGACTTTGTTTTACAGAGTTTCTTGGGGACAACTCATTATTACAGGTGTTTCATATAGGAATTATCATGCCTAGAAGCACTAGTTAAGGGCTTGACCAAGTAGGGTGTAATATTTGTATAGTAAGATGCATGGAATTACTACAATCAAGAGTTGAAAGGGAAATTTAATTCAATGACGATTCTAATTTTTCTAGAGCTAGGAATAAGTTACACTATTTTCTGAGATGCATCATGTATCGATCTGGGAAATTTTTTAATAAATTGGGATAGATTTGTGTCATATGGGTCTCGGGAATCGAGTCCACATGAGAAGAAAAACCCAACACGTGATCCTAAGATAGATGAAGTTTTTCATGAATTGTTTTTTGTCAATAAATTACATAATTTTATATCATTTGGTTGTATACATGGACCACAAAATTTCATGTAAATATTTACTAAGTGCGATCAAGTTCTGTGGTAGCGAATGGGGGTTCAATACCTTTAGAATTTTGACATTGATCTATCCAACATGGATGGAATGGGAAATTTACCAGTAAATTCATTGAGCTTGGGTTGTCAAATACATATTGTTTAATAAGCTAGTGGAGAGTGGATGAAAATTTCATTGTTCTATGAGATCATGTTGGACGTGTAGTACAGTTAAGGGATAATGTTTCTACCACCCTTATATGTTTACTCTAACCATTTATAGAGAGTCATGATAACACATATATCTGATTATGAGGATCATTTCCTATGGGATTTTGTTACAGGTGACGTTCATTCTTGAAATTGGACCATAGGTATGAATGAGATTCTGCATATACATGATCATGTATGGGATTCAACAGAGATGTACGAGGAGATTATATGAAACTTTCATGATTCATCACGGGTAATCCATCATGGAATCACCAATATGTATTAGGATTTACATCACCAAAACATTTTGTTAGGTACGAAACAAGATGTATATTATTGTTTCAAGAGGTGTTCCACCCGTTAGCAAGTGAAGGGGGAACACCGTCGAGCAACTGGAATTTTGCAGCAACTTACCATTTGTTAGTTTAAATGGGATGACATCGCGATGGATTTTGTGATATGTTAACCAATATTTAATTGAGTCAATGATTTTATTTATCTTGTTTTTTTTCATGTTCTAAAAGGTTATAATTTCCTACCAATAAAGGATACATTTTTATTAAATGAGATTTGGATGTTGTATATCGTTGAGATAGTACAACAACATAGGGTCCCTTGTTCTATAATTTCTAATATAGAGGCCTTGTTTTCCTAATCATTCATGAAAGGTATTCATAGGGAATTCGGTACCCAGGTGATTTTGAGAACAACATTCCACCCTTAGGCTTATGACTGCATTGAGTGTAGGATACAATTACATGAAAATGGTGTGAGAAATTGTACTACAATTTGGGTGATATTTGGATACACAACATACCACAAGCTAAGTTCTCCTATAATAATAGCATTTATGATTGTATATAGAATATTCTTTTTGAGGACTTGTCAGGTAGGCCATGTTGAATAACCCTGCGTATTTTAGAGGTAGAAGATACAACTAAAGTTTGACCTAGTATTTTTCAGGAAACCAGAGAGATGTTTCAGCTAATTCTAAATAGGATGGATACTGCATTGTCTTGATAGTAATATTATTCCAATCATCATTAGTGAAATATAGTTTTCAACGTATAGGATTGGTTTTTTACATGTATCTCTAATTCTATGAAATTAAAGGATCAAAATATAGTGTAATCTTTTATCGTGATAAATCAGGCTGTTCGAGATTCTGGAGATAGTCGACCAGGTTTCCAATAGATTTTTGTTACATCAGAGGTACTGAGCCATGCACTATGTCTTCCCAATATCAGAGTTGTTACATTATTTTTTATACCCATATCAATATTTTAATCAGTGTTGGTTGATTCCATTAGGGAGCATATGAATTTTATTGTGGACTATAGCACAATGGTTCTCTATGGACGGTCTGTACCATTAGTACTGGTGCTATGGTTACATGTGCATTTATAGGAAGATACATATGAGAAAGTGGTTCATGTGTGTTCTCTATGGATAGACATATTATCTAGTGATATTTGACCACCCGTGAGAGGGAAATTCACCGACTTATTTCTTTAATGGGATCAGTTTATAAGAACCTAGTTCTTTTTTCGAATCCATAAACATATACATTTCATAAATTCTTAATTTCAGATATTATTTATGGCCTAATATGAATCTAGTTTTTTTAATGGGTTTATTAGTTGTGTTTGGTGACATTATGAAGCTCAAAACCCATCATTTGGCATGAAACAATCCTGTAATATAGTTACTAGAACCCGTGTGAGGTATGCCACATAATTAGTACCAACCGTTAGAGGATGGATAGTGGGATGCAGGTTCTTTCACTTTTTGAAAAACCATGAAATTTTAGGTACACCTCCATTATGGTAATACTATAGTTATTGATATTGGGATGATTCACTATTTTCGCATAGTTAGTGAAAACTTTCATGGAAACCCTGATATGTTCTCCTTCCAATAGTAGTTGTCGCTTGGTTGTCACACTGTTTGGCCAACCTTATGGCCTTGTATTTTGGATGAAATGTAAATGTTTCACTTAATTAATTTCATATTTCAATCCTAATTTCCTCATTTATCTCACATTGGACAATCATGTGTTTTGTATCTCCGCCTTAAAAGAATTTATTGAAATTGATCTCATTATTTTGTTAGAAATTAGAATTGAGCACCACAAGTCTCATCGGATATACATAGGTGATAAATCAATTCCTTTTGTTTCATTCCCCATTCATCATGGTACATGCTACACTGTTTAATTGAAAAAATTCACCCAGCATCTAGGTTCTTCAACCATTCTTCTATTTTCTCCATATCTAAGTCAAATCATGAGCTAATACTGGATGGGAACTTCACTATGAACCAATAGTGGGTTTTCAATTACAATTCTAAGAAGGTATACCGTTTATATATATATATATATATATTGTGGTTCACCCAATTATTGGAGAAACTCCATTAAATGGATTTTATTCCTTATTGCAAATGAATAGGTGTTAATTATTGAATTAATTATACTATTGAAAAATGATGAAAGGTCGTGAACATTGAACCCGAACAACCCCTTGGGTGAGTTGTTTGATTAGATGGACCACCATGTATGACATATGATTTAGATCACATTTAATTTCTGATGATAATCCCATTAAATGGGATGTAAAATGAAGAAATCATAATTGTAATAGGAATTTGTATTAAATTGATAAATAAAAGGGAATGGGATCCATGTCCCTATACTCATGATATGTAAATTATTGATTAATCATGAGATTACCATATAATGAAATTTCTATAAGAGATAAAAAAGATACTAATATTTCTAAGCATACACCATTCCATGAGCCACCTATTTATGAGAGATTTAATTAAAAGGATCATGCTAATAACATTGACAAAATAAAATGATATTGACTAAATTCTTTCATGTATAACCTAAAACAAGAGTTCATAGATGAATGACATCGAAAAACTCATTTTGATTATACCTTTCTTATGCCCAAGTGACACATGGATCCATAGTGGACTACCAAGGACAAACTCAATAGGGGCTAAATGTTATAATGATGAGTTATACATGGACTCCTTATATATTACCAAGGATGGGCATTGGGGAAGTTGATGATATATTCCATGGGTGATTCTTGGGTTCTCATTTTGGACCACCATGGATTGACATGAGTGGAAATGATGTTATACCCCACCTAATTTTATACCAGGATTCCTATGAGAAATTCCTTGGACCAACTTGTATTGTTTTTGGATAACGATATCCCTAGAGAGATATCTCAATTTTATATTAGGAATGAAAAGGAAGGTCCATTGTTCTTTGTTTACCGAATAGATGAATTGATTTATACGATGGTTCTTCCATGCCAATGAAAAACCTTCGATTCCACCTTTGTATTACACCTCTTATATAACCTAGTAAGACTTATATAGATGATATATATTTACAGTGGTTGTTGGAATGCATGATATTTCATAAAACATATTATTATAACGAGTCTAATTGGGTAAATTAATTAAATATAAATGAGATAGGACTAAATATTTATTCATAGACCTTCCATCTATGCCGATGTAGGAAGTAGAGGATGGGTGTCCTTGGGAACCCAGTCCTTTATGTACTATTTACATACATCACTTATTTACGCATGTTATTATTTCATGCACATTATTATTATTATATATTCACTACATGGAAGGAACTAGACCATTAGGTTGTTTCTTACCTGGATTATATCTCCCACCCTGTTCGGGCCTCCAATGGGTACATGGAGAGAATTTTTTATTTCATATATGGATAATGGAAAGTTCCCTATAACAAACCTTTGATTACTACATTGATGTAAAAGAGAGTATGGAAACGTTTAGTCTCATGATGCTAGATATGATGGATTTTGTACTATTTTGGTTTTTTGTTACATGTATTGTACACATCATATGAATACATGTTTCATCTATTTCATAGAGACATGACATGCATCATTATAATTTTTATATATGAATCCATTATATTATTGTTTATTTATATATACACATGTTTCTAGTTTCTTAGATTATTGATTTAATGAATCTCCTATATAACTATTAAATTATATTCAATGTGCTAAACTATGGTGATGAGGGAATATTTTCCCCGCAGAAAAAATCTATGAACTCACTACTAGTAAGAAGCCTTTGTAATTTGGGGAGATAACCTTGAGGCCATGTTCCCAATTGGGTTCAGGGAACATTTTAGTGTCATCCTACTCTAGGATGTTATGCACACCCCTCTTATGTTACCTTGATATTCATCATGGATCACAATTACTATATGAACATAATTTGTTATTTAATAAATATATTACTAGGATTATAGATCCCCCTTTCCCATGTACGGCCCTAGTTTATCTCATGTATAATCAGAATAATGATGGAATGTTATGATCATGTTAGGGAAGTTTTTAGTAATGTACGAGGCCAGTAGAAAATAATGCCATCGAGACTAAATGGGTATATCACAACAACATGATTGAAGATGGCTTAGTGAATCGAAATAAATCACAACTCATGTGACAATGATACTCTAAGATAGAGGGAATATATTTTGATGAGACATTTTCACCAGTTTTATGGCTAGAGACAATCGGATTATTCCTAGCCATTGCAGTGCAACGAAAGTTCAATGTTTTCTAGATAGTTGTCAAATCCGCATTTTTTAAAAAGGTTCTAGAGGAAGAAGTGTATATCCAAAAGCCCGATTTTTTTCTCACTAATGAGGATGAGAAAAATGTTTTCGGTTGAAGGAGGTGTTATATGGGCTGACACAAGCACCAAGAGAATGATATTCAATGCTTGATCAGAATTTGAAGAAACTTGGTCTCCAACATAGTGGGGTTGATTACAATCTCTATTTCAACAACCATTATAGTAAAAGGATGATGGTTCTGGTTAATGTCAATGACATAATATTTGGCTAATCAGATGAATCTTACTGTAGATAGTTTTTTGAAATCATGAAAAATGAGTTCGAGATGTCAATAATCGGAGAGCTGACACTTTTCCTTGGTTTACAGGTGTCACAAGGAATGAATGGAAGATTTATTTCTCAATAAAAATAATCCGATGAGGTTTTGAGAAGATTTGAAATGTTAAATTCTAAGGATATGAAGACTCTAGTTGCTTCCCGAAAGAAATTATCTAAAGATGATAATGGCAAGGCAGTTAATATCATAGAATATAGGCAGATTTTAGGGGGTTTATTGTACCTGACAGTGGTTTGTTTTCACCACATACCAAGTAGTGTTAAATTAAATAAATCACATGTAAATACACATGATTGTAGTTAAAATTATAATTTTTCATATCAGGGGCGCAGTGGATTTCAGGTTGATATATATTGACAAATCTCAAATAGAGTTGTTATGATATACTGATATAGATTGGTTCGGTTCAATGGATGATAGGAAATCACCATCAAGAGGTGCTTTATATCTTTGTAGAATATGTATTTCATGCCTAAGAAATAAAATATATTACATTTCATTGAGCACGAAAGAAGATGAGTATATTACTACCACTAAATAATTCACATAGTAATTGTGGATGAAATAGAAACTTGATGACATGGGACTTAAAGTGAAGTCTTTAATCTGAATCCACTGCGATAACTCATGTGATATAAATCTCAGACAAAATATCATCCATCAGTCATGGAAAAATCACATTGAGATAACATATAATTTTATAAAGGAGAAGTTTGAGTAGGGTATAATGAAGTAATAGTATCTGCCTATAGAACTCTAGGTTGAAGACATTCGAAAAAAGGCCTTACCCAAGGATGCTTTTGAGAGGCATCGACTGGGTCTACGAGTTCAGTAAACTCCCCAAACATAAACATGTGTTGATGTTTCCCTCTCTCTCCATGAGGTATGGTGTTTATTTCTCTACATTTCTAATTTGCTTTATTTCTAGTGTCTCATACCCTAGAGGTGTGAACTTTTGAGTTCGTTGAAAAAGGGGGTGAATTAGTGACACCTCAAGGGGGAGAAATTGTGGTTAATGAAAGGAGAAAATGTCTTAGTAAATGAAATCAGGAGAAGCTGACAGGTAGAGTAGAGAGTTACAGCGAGAGCAATGAAATAGTGGGATAGTTTAAAATATTATGATTCTAGAAGTGATGTATCAAATAGTAGATATCATGATAGCTGAGGATCATGATAAAAGTAGAAGGGTGATGTTGGAATGGTTTGAAAAGGTATCAAGAAATCAAAAGTTAGTATTAGTAGATAAATTGGTATTAGTTTGTTGTTAATAGTAGGTGTCTTAAATGAAGTGATTCATTGATGTACTTTTCAAAATACTCTTGTTTCTCAAGACGTGTGTTGTACATATGGGATTAGAGCATGTGGTGAGTGAATCATTGGTCACTATATGAATCAGAATATGCAAAGGATGGTAGATGATGGAAGGAGACTCATTGAAGTAGTAAAGTGCATAAAATTATTCTGAGAAGAGTTGTCAACAAACCTAAAGGGGGGATTGTTGGAAAAAATCTCTGAAGGTAATATTGCAGAATTTTTGGGTTGGTTGTGTTGGTTTAAAATGAAGGATTCCATAGTGAATTGCCGATTTCCAAAGATGTTGTTGACAATCCATATTTAAAAAGAATCATAAAAAGGAAAAAGAATATATAGAGGTCGTACAAATGAATAGATACATGGTGGCTCCATTTAGTGAGCAACACGAAATATGGATTTCCTTGGAGATCACTTAAAAATGTGGAAAAGGCATGAGTTTT
Organism: Viscum album; assembly: GCA_963277665.1. Classification (NCBI taxonomy): domain Eukaryota; kingdom Viridiplantae; phylum Streptophyta; class Magnoliopsida; order Santalales; family Viscaceae; genus Viscum; species Viscum album. Next base: position 903,028,289 of record OY728164.1, read on the forward strand.
GAAAAGATGGGCTTCTTGATGTGGATTTCACGAAGACATTAAGAATGTTGAAAGTGTTCTTCATAATGTCGAATAGCTTCATGAAAGACAGAGTTGAATAGAATTGTGCCCAAAAAGTGAGTTGCGAGTCGAGATTCACAGTGAGGGAAAGAAGGAATTTATGGAATGCTCTGTGAATACGATGGGATCTGTGATCAAAAAATTTCCATGGTGCTTTGTGATATAGTGAGAATTTCGGCAGAACTTTTGTAGCATTGTGGGTTGAGATGACATTGTGCTGACTTCACGTGGAAGTTTTTAGGGTCAGTGAAATTGCATATAAATTGACCTCGACCCCCTCGAGAGAATCATATGATTTTACAAGGAAAATTGGTTTCTCTCAACATGCGAAGGTGGTTCTCAAATGTAGTGTTCTTCAGAAAAGAAGGATTTTCACGACAACTAATGTAGCTACGAGAAAGTGGTGTGTTCCACATTGTCCAATTGATCTTTGTGAAGGAAGTATTTTTTAGACATCTTGATCCTTGTGAAGTAGTGTTTTCCACCAGGCAGTGATCCCTATGAAGTTCTGTCTTTCCCGAAGAGGCATGGACTTCGGGAAGGCTTGTTTGAGATTCACGAAATTGGGAGCTTTGCGAAGGTGTTTCAAAAAGGAAGGTTCTCATTAGTTAGGGGAAAAGGGGTATTCATCAATGGATGAGTTTTGGAGTTCAATAGAGAATATACATACAGTGGATGATGCATTCTTATGTGAAAATGAAGAGACCTACAAGTCTATAAACTATAAGTGGATCCCTTCCATGTGTAGTGAGCAGATGAGGAGAAAGAAGTTTATCCATTCTACCAGAAGTGAGCTAGAGAGAGAGGAATAGGGATTGACCCTTTCAATGAAGTGAGCTAACCCGAAACATGGTAATGGTAGTGATCTTGGGCCTAGATGTTATCTAGATTAAACATTATTGGCAGTGAGCATTATTGGATTTGGTACAATGGAACATCATCGTTTTATTCTCATGGGATGTAGAATAGTGATGGTGAACCAAGTAAAAATATTTGTATCTACATAATTTCTTACCAACATTGTATTCAAATAATCATCATTAGATTAAGAAGAAAATAATTGATCATAATAAACACACATGTGCAAACAAAGTAACCCCTGTGAAAAAGAGGTCAAGATCTAGTGGGGCAGGAAGAATTTAGAAAAGAATATACATACACAAATTCACCCTCGTGTCTTGTTATATAGACCCCTACTGGTCCTAACAACGTTGATATCTAGGTGTTATTGGAGCTGTAATAAGGGTATAAAATCAAATCAATAAACCATAATTTTGGTGGGGATTATGTAAATCCATTGTTAAAAAATAACCGTCTACCCCAAGAAGTATGGGACAAGGTTTTACAAATGATTATACAATCACATTGAATAATCATTTCATTTCACTAGTTGGATTACCTTCTGGGTACTCCTTTTAGATTTATAAATGTAAATGATTAGGATAAACAAAGTTTCCTCTAACGATTATTATAGAAATGGGGTAACACATTGGGGATGATTAATATTAAGAATTGGATCCCTATTAGGATATTTTTTGTGGATACTAGGATGAGGGGGTGTCCTCTCCCATATCCCTAAGGTATGGGAGGTGTGGGTTACTGTTCTCCTATGATAGGATCTCAATGTAGTTAGTTGTCATGGTATGTGAATCCTAAATCTTTGTAGCCTTTAGTTTATAATAATTTCATTGAGGTTTTTCTTCTTCGGACATTCATGAGATACCTCAAAAGTCATGTTTGATCCCTCGAGATGATATTCCCATAAAAATGTGTCGAAAAACTAATTTTGTTTGTGCTAGGTAGTTTACAGAGTACTTTGGGGGCCACGAGTCTATGGACTTCATGGAATTTGAAGAGATTATTTGAATCATTAATTGGTTGTGTGTAGTGGAATGATGTTCTTAGCATGTATTTCCAACATGTACAATGAGATTCGAATTCACTGGTAAATTTTTTTATGTTATTTAGATTGTATGGAGTCTATATGGTCTTACAAATAAAACAAAAATAAGAAACCAATAAGTGAAGAATGAAAAATTATAATGAATGGTAGATCGATAAAATTCATAGTAAAATGATTCACATTCATTTCACCATTTTCATTTGTGTGTAACATGGGAATCAGTATGGCCTGATGTAAAATGGCATATCAGTCCTATTTAATATGTGAAATTTTAGGGAAATATATTAATTATAGGGTAAACATTTTTTTAATATTGGAACTGAAATAGCTCTATCACCCGAGTTAGTAATAAGTGAACATCACTATAGGCCTACATAAAATGGAAATACATCCTCAGGTATTTTTTCAAGTGATTCTTAATAATGCATTTTGGTTGATGGGATTGGAGATAAGACTCACTAAATCAATTTATGTGGGTTTTTTTCCTATGTTAGATCCCTATTATCGATATAATATATTTATGTGAATCCATAACAAATGATAGTATGGCACATGATACCCATGTTCAAATGAATTTATTGAATATCTGTTGATATGTAATCATATTTTTGAATTAGACGATATCCATATTTCTCTTATTACTTCATGATTATTTGGTTCATTACATAATCTGTAGTCTCTATCATGTTTATCTCCACAAAGGGGGAATTCTGTTCTTTTAGATCAGATTAGGCCCATGATAGGGCTTCCTATGTATCTCATGATGGGAATCAAAACTGACAATGTTAGGTGTCATACAATGGGGCATGTAAATAATGTTATGATAAACTCAAAAATTTTTATACGTGTAGTTTAATGTAATGATTTAGGTAATAATCAAATTAAGATTCCATGAAATAGATGCTACCATTCTAATTTTTATTTTATATCAATAAACAAATAGAATATGTTAGGGTGCATATTCATAACATCACCAGATGAATTCATATCTTTTCACCATATTTGGATGATAATATTATAAATTTCAGTATAATTAGGAAATTTTCCAATCATATAGGTTTCATGAATCTCATGCTGGGGAATACAGAAATAGGTTTCCTATTTATATAGATACTAAGAGTATTATATCAACCCAAGGTTTATTTAGACACCATTAGTAGAATATCAACTTATAGTGTATGGAGTGGAATAAAAATGTGAATCTCTAATAATGGTGAGATATATCATCATATTGTCATTACATAAGAGAAAATGAATGTCTTCTGAATTTTGGGTTTTCCCATTAATGAGGTTTAATACGTATCTTGGCTTGTAGGATTTAAATCTAATGTATTCAATGTTACATATTTTAAAGTATTTCGTGAGGTCCCATCCATTCCGTTTATCATCATGTTGTAAGGATGTGAGTAATGTAGATTAATGTTAATTAGCTTATACATAAAGGTGAACCAGGTAATGAATCACAATTTTTCTAAAAGAACAATCAAATAAAACTATATTACTATTTGGGTCATGAATATTGTGAGAAAAAAGAGATTGAATATTATTTAAATTTCACTATAGTACATAGAATTGGATTGGATGAAGGTTACTAATGAGTCTCCATTTTAATTTATTAATTGTATATGTATATTGGGTGATGTCATGATTATGGATTACAACATTTTTAATGGCCATGAAAGATTCATGATTTATTAAAAGGGAAACAATATTTGAGATATTGTGGAATACACATTATATTCCCTATAATACATGACCTAATATATGTTTCATATGAAGTGATGTTTTTGGACATACAACATGTTGGAGGCCAATAAATAATATCCTTGAGGAATATATCGAGTCAAGGTGAATATAGAAACATGTAGGAGTATATTTACTTAAGTTGAATAATTATAACAAGTACGGGTATATTGACAAGATGTTATAACGAAACTGAGATATGTATACTGATTCAAGTTGATTGTGTGGGGATTAGGCAGAGAATCCACAAATAATATAACAAGAATAGTTGATGACTTAGGTGAATGTATGTTTTGTGGATTATAACAATGATAAAGAACAAATTTGATCATAATGTCATAAAATAGATTCCAAAAGGAGGATGAATATGGATTTTTCATGTGTTTTCCATTGAGGTATAGTTGGTTATTTAACATTACAATAGGGCCATATAAGAATCCTATTTCCCAAAAGATATGATAATATGAGGATGAGTTGGCTTTTATCATGGGTTTCCCTTTGAGGTAAATATATGTCTAACACGTAGGAGAAGGTCCAAAAATTATTTATGTGAAATAAAAGGGTGAAAACCATGATGGTCAGAGGTTCATAAACATGAGTTACTTTCTGAGGGAGGGTTGAGATTTACACATATAAGGTGGCTCATTTTTGAAGACCAAGTGGAATATATCTACCCATGATGAATGTATGTGGCTTATGCATAGGTTCCACCCTCGTATACCAAACCTAGTCAGTGACATATGTAATGGTAGGTAGATATTGAGAGATACACAAGGGAGAAGTCCGATATATAAGAAAACCTATAAAAATATTCTCACTTGTGTGTTTTATAAAACCAAGGGGAATATATCATCTCATAGTGTTCATATAATCTAAAAGTGTAATAATGACTAATGGAATTATCTAGGATGAATTATAGGGTCACATAAATTTTAACCGAAACAGTTATCCAACATTGAAAAAAATCATTTTGGGGATCTTGATTTTTCATGGTGGTTAATAACGTAAAATAATGTAATAATTTGATGGAAATGGACAGTGGCTAGTCACTGATACCGCTAAGTGTTGAGGGGAAAATATATAATAGTATGTTCTGATGTTTTGAGGATGAAAATGTATTTTCTATTATGTTCAAATTGACTCTAAATTTTTTTGAGGTAACATATGGTATTTATAAGAGGATATGTCTCTGTCATTTCATATTGTAATCCCAAAGATTAAACTCAAAAGGGATGACTACATAGCGTTAATATTATTGAACTTCATGGTGGAGGGATAATTCACTGGATCTTCTATGTAGGGCTTATTGAATGAATTTTTCATTTGGATTTTTGAGATAGGACACTCCATATCATGATTCATGGATGTCCACCACATTTAATTTTCCATAATGGGTCATCATACAAAGCTATGTAGGAATGGACATAAAAAAATTACGAATGACATAACATCTCTCAGATTCAATATTAGGGATTTTCCTATGTGGTTCTTCTGGGAGGGTGACTCATGTTTGAGAGTCTTATTCCTAATGTGTGTGTGTGAATGTATTTATAGGTATCTGTATGTAACCACCTTATAAAATGATATATTCTATAGTGATTTGTGAAGAGGGTGTCCACATTATATTTTCTTCATATTTGGAATGGATTTTATTTCTATTTATAAGGACATAAAATTATTACGTGCATAGTAATAGAGAATTATTTATGGAATTAAGGGTGCTTCAATGATTTATCAGATTTTTATATATGAAAATTAACATGATTATTGATATTATGCCATTTTCCATGTCTAGAAAACAATAACACATATGCACGGGGTCCCAAAAGGATGCAACCCTACATCAAAAGATGGTTCTGGGTTGGAGGAAGTGAGATTCATGTGTAATTTTAGTTTCTTATATAAGAGACTGATAATATTTACCAAAAAACTCAGGTGATGTTTTAATGGAAGTAAATTCTTCATAGGGAATGTGAAATGCTTCAAATGAATTTTTTTCCTTTGCTAATTTTTATCCATTCCAATATGATGGATGGATTACAATGGTATTAAATTTTGATAAATAAATCTATTTGGGATCCAATAATTGTCAAAAAAACCAATGGATTTAATTAAACCCTTTTATAGGTTTTAAACAACCCATAAGGATGCTTTCTATGTCAACAAGAGTGTATTGAAGACTCCTAATAAATTGGATATAATTCCTAGAAAAAATATTTCGTTAGTCATGGAATATTTCATCAGCGTACTATAATCTGAAGGTCCTCTCCACCACATCATCGTATAAGAATTTTATTTTGTCTCTAAACCCTTAATGTGTGTGCATTCATTTTACATGTGGAAATCTATATCACTTATTCTTCATTAATGGATATAATTTTATTCTCAATCAAGGTGTGTGTTGTCTATGTGAGGATCGTATCATAGGTTTTTAAAAATTATAATATTATATAAGTATATTAATTCAATTATTGATCTAGATCTTCCCTTCTGGCGTAAATGTATTCATTTAGGGATACGTAAAATTTGTAGATTCAAACATGATTTACAATACACAAAATTTTAAATCAAGGAACTAAAATTTAAACAATTGGTTATTTATTTTTTAAAATAAATACACCAAAATTATAATATATTATTAAAATTTTAATATAATACATGATATCTAATGAAGTGACAAACATTGTGATAAACTATATTAATTCTAGAAAACAAAAGTCCTCATTTACTAGGAAATATATTCTATGATACATCAACAAAAAAATATAAAATGAATGTCTAAAACTGATTATCAATGTTATCAAAATATAGAGATAAATTAATATATATCGATTTTTATTCAAACAATGTTAAATTATATGATGAAAGAGGAAAAACCATAGAAAAATAATTGATGAACCACATCCCCCCATGATTGTGAAGGAACTGGGGACAAAAAAGAAGAACAAAACCAGGCACCATTTAAAAATATAAAATTACAATTACAATAAATTACATGATTTGGTATACATATTCCCATTTCATGTCATTTATATCATGATAATTAATTTATGTATGGAAAACGGACATTAATATACACCATTTTGACAACCCAATTTGTTATACATCTTATCTTATCATAATTTTCAGAGGATGGAAACACAAAAATTGAAGGCATAAATATAATCCACACCTTTATTGGTGATCCCTAAAAATATTTTTTTGATACTCCGGTACCACACTAGAAGATATAAGGCCATACATTACATATAAAATTTCCAAAATATCATGCAACTGATCTGTGAACATGGATCGATACATTATTGATCTTTCTATCACTAAAAACTGAAGATAATGTATTTTAATATATGAGAAGTTAAAAATTCATGTACATTAAAATGAAAAATATTCATGTGAAAAAAGTGTTTAAATAATCTGGTTCAAGATTCCCTAATTTCCCTTAATACCTTGGAAATGTTAACCATCTTATACTTTCCAAAAATGACATCAAAAAAACTGTAAATGTGTTATATGTATCATGAAAATTTCATCACTCACTATTATCTTTAATATATATCACATGAATGTATATGATGCTTTAACATGGATTTTTCATCCTTTACGTTTTCCATTAACTTTGAATGGAGCGAGGATCATACAAATATAATACTTTCTAATATATATATTTGTATATAAATAAACTTATGAATATGATGTCAATGAAATATATTTCTAAATGTTCATAAGAATAATATTATAATATAATTAATTTTATTTTCATTGTTTACATGGAATCTCTCTATTCCCCTCACATGGGGCCCATTTCATGAAGAACACCAATATAACTTTATTGTGGAATTGTGTGAATTGAATTTTTGTGTGACCCTCTACACATCAATCTTGATAGCATTGAGACCAACACATTGATCAAGAGTATGATCTACCAGGGCATCATATCCCCTATGTAGCCAAATGAGATGTCAGAGATAATATTACTTTTTATAATCATCGATCATATAATCTAATATCATCATCTCAATTTATCATTCAAGAATGTTTTGTAATATTTCTATCAACCTAAATGATCAAAATGTTTTTTTTTCAAATTTCTAATAATGAAATCATAGATATCTAACCATGAAAATAGACTTATCAAATTGTATCATTTCTATCAATGGGTTATCAATATCAAAATCTTATAATGTACAAAATAGATAAATCCTTAATGAATTTATTCATTAATTCCAAATTATTAATGATGAATTCAATATTTAAATCTTTTTCATTAACCTAGTCATCATGGATTGCAATGTAAATCAATGTGAATTTATTTTTATATGAATTTTTAATAACCTCATGCATCATAATGAATAAGAAAATTCACTAATAGAAACATCCAGTAACTCATTTCCCACTGGTAGTTCAGTTCCCCTAACCTCATATAATAGAGATTATAATAGTTTAACATTTTGACAATAAGTATCAATTTATTCAATTTCACGTAACTATGATTGAATATATCATCTATATCTAGTCATTTAATTTCATCTGGGAATTTAACATGTATTTAATAATACTTTCATATCACATTGATCTCTCCATCATATTGGGATATTATTATTACATTTTATGTGTGACAAGTAATCTAAAAAAATAATCACTTTAAATATGACAAAAAAGTGTAACTATTAAATTATTATAAAATTATTCATATTAATCATATTAAATATAAACTTAATAAAAATTACATGGTAGATTGTTTTTTAATGCTAACACTAACAAGCACACACTTGTAAATGATCAAATTACAAATAACCCCCATTATTATAACACTAACATGATATTCTTGTTTCTACTAAGATAAGGCTTTCGTAAATGTTGTTATCAATTGTTCCAATCTTGAAACTCAATAAATATTGACCTCACCACTCTAAAAAATTTAGCATGTGATGATGATTCATAAAATATTCTTTGCCTATTTATGTGATTTATGGAATTTATGCTATGAACTACTTCAAATGTTTTATTAAAATATAGTGTGATAGATTCATTTTTTCACTGGATTTATCTAAAGGATGATTTTTAATATTCACCATTATTATTTAAATACATTTGAAGATACAATATACTCAACATCAATTGTATGATCAATGATCATGGGTTTTTTGGTCCTTCTCTTCCCAACTCCTTTATTAGAAGGTATGACATGAAATTACTATGGTTTTATATCAAAATTACAATTATATGAACTTTTATTTCAATATACCTTGATTAATTGACCCTCATCTCTTCCCTATAATATGTACATATTTTGTGTAAACCTCAACTAAATTAGGATTTTCATAACAAAAATCCAGTGTTTCTCTCTTGGATCATCTTTATATCTGCTTAAATTGATTATGGAATATGTAACATCATACCGATAATATAACATTACATACATAATCGAACTTATCGTAGATGGGTAAAGATGGATATTTATATTATATCTCTCCTCCTTTAGCTAAGGACACATCTTCATAGAGACATGTATACCTTGGGACACAAGAACCAATATCTTCTTATATTATGAAACGCTATTTTTCATTTAATTTTTTTCAATCTACATACACCAAATTAGTTAATTATCCATCTCATATCAATCCTTAATGATCACAATTATGAGAATTTCAGGTTATTCACATAATTTCCTCATGGTGAATCATGTGTTTAACCATGTTTTAACTAACTAAAGTACTACTATCTTGATTTCAATATGTAATATTTCATCAAAATATACTCTTAAGAAAACATATTCCCTTTCACTAAACAACTTATAGAAAACTGGAACACATTCATTCTTTATGAATTCAAATTTTCTTATAACCTTACAATGTGAATATTCTGTCGCCAAGATGCTTACTTTAACCCATAAATATATTATTTCAACTATAATAACATATAATATTTATATGAATTTCTATTATCTTTTGGATGTGTCAAATGTACTTCTTGAAGTAGATTTACATTAATGATTACTTTTTAACATTCATCCTCTAAACAACACAGCCATTATATGGTGATATGGAAAGTAGATTTCTTATGAATTTTATATTATCCACTGAGGGAAAGGATTAAGTAGACTATTATATGTTGTAGTTCAAATACATTAACCACTATTTTTTCTTCATGGATAGTAAATTTACCTACAATTCCCATCATCTTCTGGAATTCCCATTTTCACCAAAATAAATTTACAACTTCTATTGATTTTATAAGAACCCAGACATAGTTCAGATACATGGAATTCATTTATGAATTCATATATTATTTCCATATTGATGCATCTAATATATCTACTGAATATTTTCATGATAAAGGCTCATCTTTTTAAACAAATTTTGGTATATTATCCTCATGTACTATAAAACCACATATCTCTTTTTCTCTAATGTCTTTAGTGCTCTAACACAATCCCTATGCCTTTGGAACAAACTTTCTTATAATTTATTGTAAAATATGTTTCTATTTCAACTAATATAGATCATGAATATAAAATTAATATATTTAAACAATTATCCCACTATAATTATTGAGAATGTGTCTTCTCTCTTGTAGTACAATATGTCTTTCAATATTAACTTCTTGTTTGACTATTCGTATATGTAATACCCCCTTATTTCCACTAAATATCCTATAAATATACAATACATTCTACATTGATTAATTTTGTTCCATTAAGTGGTTGTAACTATATAACCCCAATATTTTAAAACGTATTTATTTTCAAAAATAAATTATTCCATCGATATCTTAAAATACCTAAAAATTTGAGTTTAAAAAAACCACAATAAAATATTGAAAATTTATTATTAACTGCGACACATTCGAATAAAATGATGGATGGGAGACTGTAAATAAAACAAACTAAAATATGAATAATTAGGTTTCGAACATGAATAAAATGAATTTATGATTTAGGAAATTATTTAAAATTAAAACAAAATTATATTGTAAAATAAGATATTTTATGAGAATCTTTTATTACATGTGAATTTTTTTAATAATAATACATTAAATAAATAAATATTAATTAATGATTTTATTTAAATAAATATAAAATATATTCAATAAAATAATTTAACATTCATTTATTGGTTTTTACTTGTTAGTGAATAGGAATAAATTCAACAATTGTTTAAAAATTAATATTTCAAAAATCTTATTTCATTGAGATTTTTAACTTATTTTATGTTGAATATATTTAACTTATAGAAATTAAAAATTATAAAATATTATTCATTTTATGAATAGGTATTGTAAAATTTGTAAATGTGTGAAACATAACTTTTTTTAATTTTGAATAGTATGAAATGTAAAAATTCATTACTATCGTAATGGTTAACATGGTTTATGAGCGGTTAAACTAATGAAATAAGGGATTAGATAAACTATAAACTTATCTAATTTTTTTATATGTTTTCATAAATAAAATATTATTTTATTATTAAATTTTTTTTCTTAGGTTACAATATCAATTCAGAGCGCTATTATATATTCATGTTTTATGTTTTCAGAAGAGTGTCACCCCCACTCACCTATAAAAGGCCACATATTTTAGTCGCTTATCTATACCACATCCACTTTTTTATCATGACTACGATATACCAAAATACTCAGACCCAAATACTTGAATATGAACTTTTTGTTTTTTCTCCCAAAATTCCATTCGAAAAAGCCTTGTGATTCTTTTTAAAGGTGTATACGTGAAGAAGATTGATATGATCTTACTGATATTTTTCATGTTTCATTATTATTAATCCTACATAAAATGTTATATTACCATATTAATGAGATGGTATCTATATATTTACTTTAATAATAATTTTTTATGTTAATATTATATCCATTTTACATATCCATCACATCTATTGTAAAATTATAACATCAGTCCAGCATATGGGTAGACTAGCACCTCCATAAAGCAATGTGATTTGTTTTCTTTTTCTATTTTTATGGATGTTAATAAGGAAATATTTAGTGGGTATATATGATATTTGTTAAATAAATATATTTTTAAAAAGAATAATTACTACTTACCATAATTTATTTTCATCATTCAAAAATTTAGAACATCACCTATGCGAACATGCGGTCTACCATTTATATGAAGTGATGTAAGTCATTATTAACCTTTTATTTATCTGAATAGATATAAAATTTTATATATTAAATAAATATGATACTTATGATATGATTTTAAATATATATATAACTAATATAATAGTAAGTTGAATGGATCTAAAACCTAATACTAAAGCATTCATATAAGATGGACCATTTTCACTAGATTGTTAATATTATATAAAATTTTTCCATAAATACATAATTAGAAAATATTAATCATATAGATAGTGTTTATTTTACATAAGAATATAATAATTATTTATTTATTAATAATTTTGTTTGAATTTGTAAGAAAAATAACGGACATTAGGTAAGGGTTTATGAGTCAATCATATTTCTTTTAGAGATTTTCAATAAAAAATTTCCATTAGAGAAAGATGTAGGGTTCATATTCTTTAAAAAATATTTTCTTCTACTTATTATATTACTTATATCTTAACTTATTAGTACCAATTTTCTCTCAATGGTACTTAAAATGAATGTGAATATGTTTTTAAAAATATCTAACCATATTTCCACTCTGCCTGATGATCTCTTTATTCAATGTATATATTAGTTAAATTTTTTTTACATTATAATATATAATTATATGTATAGAAATGATTTTATTATAATCATTGAATTTTTCAAAAAATTATTACAATTTATATTTTCAATTATTCTTTATAAAACTAACATTTTTCTTCTTAAAAATTTCTTAAATTAATTTTATCTTTTAAAATAAATTTTATGAAAATATTTTTTCACCCTTATTCCATTACTATAAATCAAATCGAAACATACTAGTTTATTTTTTTATTTACAAGTAACATATTCGTAATCAAATTCTTGTAAACGTTTTTAATAATATAAAAAGTACAAGGTTATTATCACTCATATCAAAAAAATGAAAAATTTCTATTATGAAGGATTTTTTAAACAATTCCAAATTCTCTTAAGGATTGATATACTTTACATTGTATATGATATTTTGATTCCATCATCTTTGAATCTCTGGTTGTCTTATGATATTAATTATTTAAGGATGAGTATATAAAACTTCTTTCATTAGAATTTTTTAATTATGTTATGATGAAATATTTATGAAACTATTTATTTCTCCACGTTTTGTGCTATGAAGAAATAGTGAAATGTTTATAAGACACATTTCCATTCCACATTTCATGCTATGATGAATTGAATAATTTTTTTATGATCTTTTGTGACAGATATATATATTTTCATAAATTTCTTGGTGGTAATAAAAATAAATATCACTTTAATTCAATGGGTAATGGTAGAAATTTTATGATATAATATGAAGTAGGATGGATTTTGAACCAATTCGAAGAATGAGAACTGGTCCAAGAGTGAACCCAAACCATTTTTGGAATTTTTCTACTATGTTATGATTATCATGGTAGTAATACGTGATAAATGAAATGATTTTATATGATTAAAATTATGAAAAAATTATGATGGATGTTTTTTAATATTTTGATATCATCTCATAGATCATGTTTGATTAATATTGATTCCTCACTATTAAGACTAATTTTTTTTGAAATAGGATGTCGTTTTTTCATGACTTCGGATATATGATCTATGACTGATTGGATATGAAAATTCTATGATATGATCATGATCTCATAACTTTTTCCCTATATGATTAATTTATATGATAATCAATTAATATCTTCCATTTTTACACCTACCATGAATCTAATGTAACATTATATTAGGTTTAAATTTTCGATATGTTATGAAGAAAGGTGTTATAGATTAATTGTATTAATAGAGAAAAATATATGAAAAACATTGTATAGGATTTTAAATATATTTCATGATATAAATTGATCATGTATATTTTCTTCAACTACCATAATCCATTTTTATTTTAGGGTCTTTAATAATATGATATGTTTAGAATATTAATCTAAAATGATGAAAAAGTTTTGTTTTTAATACTCATGTAACATTAGTAGGAATTACATATGGGTTTAATTATTTTCCATGATCAAAAATAAATTAAATTTTTGAAACCCGTGGGAATAATTCAAAGAATAATATAGAATTATGATGTTTTTTTAGATGAGAAAATCTGTGGTTTATAAGAAATTAAGTCCCTATCTCAAATTTTTAAACAAGATATGGTAGTGGAACATATTCACTAAAGGCTAACACTTAGAAAATTATTAATTGAGTATCAACTTGATCATCACTATGTGTATTATGAGTGGGGTTAAGAGTCAACACCATGCTAGATACTTCAAAGGGATATGATTTTTCTTATTTAAATTATCTTAAAGAACAATTATTATGATTGAGTGGAAAGAATCTATATCATGTTGTGATATACCATGGTCAAATGAGAGTAACATATAGTGTTATGGTACTAAATAAGGAATCATCATTTAAAAATCATAATAATTTTTTTCATAATCTCAATACTGTTTACTCCAATTTTTAATATTTTATACTAACATGATGTTTTTATTTTTATATAATAATTGGAAAAATGATTAAATTTTTTAAAATTCTTGTGAAATCCAATGTTAAGACCCAACTCATGAGAAAATAAATGAAATTGTACCTCGGGTGAAAATTGTTTTGGTTATTATAACAGAATTCTCCCAATATATGAATGGTAACAAGAATCAAGATGAACATACAAACTTCCAAAGGGATGAAAAAAATCATAATTTAGTCTTTAATTCAAAAAACATAGCTTTCAATAATGGTTGTTTGATCAGAACAATTGTTGGTAATTTGATCAATGTTATTGGAAAAATTAGTCTCTATAATATAGTGCTCAAAACCTATGAATGATATTTTCCCTATGTATTATTTTGATTTTCATGTTGATGAATGGTGGAATCTTTTCAAGAATATAGCGAAAGATAAAGAAATTGACAATGTGTCTTAGGAAGGCTATAAGAAGATATATTAAATAATTAATTTCCATTAACGCTTCACATGTAAATGGGATGGGGATTTATATTTATTAAAAATAAAGAAGAGGAATCGACAAGTACATTCAAGGAAGATTTCACAAAACATGCAATGTTTTCTTTTTGTTTCTTCATCCACACAAAAAACAAAGTGGGAAGTTCTATAACGGTTTAATACCATGTCTTCAAAATAAATTGGTTATAAGGATCATTGAAAGATCTGATGAAATAAATTTTTGTTATAAAAATATGTACATTGAAATATGATAATCTCATTATTGTCATAGTATTCTATAAAATAAGTGAAAGATGGAATTTTAAAGAAATTCATGTAATATAATGAATTGTGCAAATAAAATTAATCTTCCATCGGGCTTGAGGTTTGGTAGGACGCATCGAGGAAATTACATTTTAGTTTTCAGTAATATTTTAATAATAAAGAATATGTTTATTGAGAAAAATAATGTTTATGAAAAGTTAATTGGTTAGTCAATAAAATGAAAAGAGGGAATGAATAACTAAATGTTCCACCAACACTCAAATGCTAAATAAAATGGTGAATTGATGTTAAACTATAAATGAATTATATGATGTTCAATGTTGAAAATTTGTTTCAGAAGACTCATTTACTAATGAAAATGTGATCTCTTCTGTGAAAAAACATATTGATATGGGTATTGATAATTAGGTGTTGAAATGTACACTTACCATCTAATGTAAATATACAAAATTATTATTTTAATCCATCTACACCAACTATTTATTTTCTAAATAATTTTTTATGATCATCTCATCACGACATAATTAATTATATACTGAATTATCAGGGAAAAAATCCAATGGTATGATAATCACATATCGATGTTATATATCATATATAATAGATGTTTATAGGAGAATGACTTGTGTAAGTCTTCTCCTTCTCTATATACATAAATTTGATGAAATTGTTGGTATGTATTGGATATAGTCATTTAAAGACCCAATTAATATTTGATGAAGGGAATTCATAATTTATATTACAGATCAATCTAAGATTTTATTTTTTTAAGGTGATGGATATAAAAATCGATTGGAAATTTCAACCATTATATATGTTTCTATACCAATTCAGAGGGATATTTATCTAAAAATGTTTTGAAGAAACTCATAATTGAATATAATTGTATTTTTAATGATATGGTTATGTATTTTTTAAATACATTCATTTTATTCCCTCGAATTATGAACTCATATTTTCAATAGAATGCATACATAGTTCTACAACTATCTATAAGACTCTACAGAGAATTCAACTAATTGGGTGGTCAGGTTTGAAGAAGTAACTATTGGATAATTTAATAAATGGATTCATATAGATAAGTGCATCACCATGGGGTGCACATGTTCATTTTTTAATAAGAAATATTGATAATGGTTTATTTTTATTTGTTATCAAGAACATACCAATATTACTATAAATAAATAGTTTCATATATAATATAATGATGAATTATCAGATAAATTGTGAGGATTTGAATTATTTCCAATGAATTTCCTTTGATATAGAAATCATTAGATGAGGTTAATAATGGTAGCCATATCTATGAAAACATTTTGTACAAGGTTTGGACACTCTGAATTTATAGTGACTCCTTTTAAGAATTCCAACATCTTTATTATCATAATTGATTTAATTAATTTAGTATTTTGATATTACCTCAACATTTTTATGTCAGTATTTAGAGGTTATATTCTTATACATTACAAAAGATAATAAGAGAGTGAGGATCATCTAATGATTGTGATAATTTCCCAAAAGTAAGGGATGTTGAATGAAAATTTGAACAAGTGTGAATTTTGTCTAAATAAAATTTTATTCACGGATCATATTTTAACACCCTCTAATTTTGTGATATATATTCACTTTAAAAATCTTTAATTTATTTTATATCTTCTGGTAGATTCAACCTCGAGTCTAAATGAACCGTCATATAGAATATCATAATATCTTAGCCATTAAATTAATGTAATCATTAAAAATAAAAAAAATTATTAAAATATGTTTAACAGTTTTAGATAAATATAATTAATTTATAAATAAGTACTCAATTTTTAATAAGTTAATGATATTTTATACCAATATATTTTTTCACAAAAAATAGTTTTATTTTCTTTTTTTGAAAAAAATAATATATTTAAAATTTTCTTATTTTTGGAGAATCTATTTGAATAAATAAACTAAATTTTCAAATACCAATATCAATTTTATCTTGGAGGTATTTTTTTCATAATTTTCTAAGAATATTAATTTTCTGCACAAAATAAAACACACTATTTTTTTAAAAAAAAAATGACTTTTTTTTTAACGAATTTAAAAAGTGACATTTTTTAATTTTTTTTAATTTAAAATTATTACATTTATATTATTAATAATAAAATAATACTACATATAGTTTTTGTGTATTTTGATATATAAATGTAATATACATAAGAAAACATTATGTTCTTCAAAACTATTTTTATTGGGTTTTTGCATGTTTCTTTTATCAGAAATTTTAGAAAATTTTATAGATTTTTGAAAAAATCAAATTCATATTTTATATCTGTATTTCCAAATTTTTTATGTATATCACTATAATTATTTCCATAATTAATATTAAATATAGTAAAAACATGTCCCCATTGTTAAGGTTAGAATATGTTTATTGGGGGTTAAAACAAGATATAATGGTGGAATTTCAAATTGAATTTTTCTAAATACAACTGTATTTTAAAATTAATACTTCATATTTTCCGACATTATAATTTTATTCTTTTAGATGAATTTGGATTGATAATTTCATTATTTTATTTTAAACTTTTAATAAATTTTATGTGTGTTCTCCCCCCCCCCCCCATGTAAAAGGGAACCCCTCCTTTCTTTTCTTTTCGACAATTTCATCCATCTAGATATATGAAACACTAACAATGTTTCTTATAAAAAAATTTATACATGATTTATAGGTCATTTTTTACTTAAAATACCATACCAAGGGTCTATAATAAATGACCTAATTTAATCCATCCAAAGTAGAGGTAATCATCTTACGTGACATATCCCAACACATTACTTTTTTCACTTCCTTATAATCTTTGTAATTAATCATAAAATAATAAATTAAATATCTTAATTATAATTAATATTTTTTTAACAATTATTTAACGACTATTATCAACCATTATTGAATCAAATGTGATGTGAATTTATCGATCATGTGTCCGTGTGGAAACCCACCTCCATGTAGTAATACAATTCATTTTCCATCACCATTTCTCATTTATGATTTTTATGATAGGTTTAATGTTTATAGATAATATTTATGCAATAATTATTAGTTTGTAATAGTATTATCATATATTTTTTATTAACTTTCAATTCATTGGAAAATTATAAAGTATCTCATGCATCCATGTGGACTACCACATCCATTGATTGATGTTATTCATTTTTCAATTCCAATTTATATGTATTGAAATATAGTCAAATTTAATGAATATTTACGATATATTTGATTTTATAATGATTTTTTCAAGGTGAATTATTATTTAATCTAATTTTGTTCCATCTATCATAATGTGAAAAGAACATTCATGCATACGTATGACTTACTATCTCCATTAACTATGTAATTCATTTTTTACTATATAATTTATTGGTGAGTATTAGAATATATGTAATAAATATACATGGTTTTTAAATTATAATTATTATTATTATGGAATTTATGGATCCATAATCAAAACAATGAATTGTGACAACTAAATATAAATTTTCAGGAAAAATTATACAATTAACACATAAAATGATGATTTTAATATGGATTTTTTAGAAAATGGGTATTAAAATGTTATAAGTGGAATATATAGGATATTATTATAATATAAATGAAACTATCATATATTTAAAATGATTTTATATTTATTTAAGAAAAATTCATAGAGACTTCAAATCATATCGAAATTGAGGAAAGGGTTTTACGTTACAATAACTTTTTAGCATGATTGATTATGATTTACTATATAATGATGAAACTACTTTACAAACCTTTCATGAATCTGAGTAATATTATTATACTATAGATTTTTATAAATAATTCATGTTCAATTCAATTTTATCTAATTTTAATGGAAAAAATACCTAAAATATTTTATTAAGGGAAATATTATTTATTTATATATTTGATTTAGAATCCTTTTTATTCCATATACATGTTTTTTAAATATGATTAAATAATTTTACCAATATTCACATATGATTGTTGTAAGTATATTTTACACAGTATTTTATTTTAAAAAGGAATCCCGTTTTTTTTAAATAGATTATTTTGACATTTTAAAGAAAATATATAAGGAATATTTGTTCTATTAAATATGGCATGTAAAAATTTCCCACCATCATTAATGTTCAATTCATTGAAGATTTATTAGAAATTTTACATGATTATTTTGAAATGATTTTTTTCAGAACTATGTTTCAATTTTTATGATTTAAAGGAAGTAATTTCAATGTGAAAAAGGTATTTTCCTCATGAAATATTACAAGTTATATTTTAATTAAATCTATATATATGATGGCATATTTTGATGTTACTTATTCTAGACATGGAATATTATCCAATTATTACATTCCTATTATTTATTTATATTTTTAATGATGATAATGATACGATATTTATGAAAACTTTTTAATTTATAGAGTTTATGTTATGATGAAATTTTCAAAGTATTTTGAAACTCATTTCCCTTCTACAGATTATGAAATTTTATTATTTAAATATGATATTGTGCCAAAAAAAAAAGAATGAATTATAACTATACGGTGGGGGGAGGGGATTCAAGAATAAATATACCTCTTATAAACTAGATTATTATGGATATATCATCTAATAGAAAGGAATAAAATGGGGCTTGAAACCTATTAAATAGTGGACAATATCCACTTGGATAGTTTTAGTAGCAATCCTTGAGTAAGTATATCATGGAATGAAGAGTGAACCAAATTCACAAAAATAGTCCTGTTAGAGACCATGGTCTATGTAAATTATTTCCCATGATTGTTTGTACGGTTAAAAATTATATCTTATTCCAATAATATGCTCTCATGGCTCATGTAATTTTGATTCTAGTCTATTTAACATCCAAAATTTAATCCCTAAATCCTAATTATGATCTATGATATGTATGTTTTGATTTAGAAATGTTATTATCGTGTTATAATTCAATTATTCTCAAGTTATGATTAAGTGATCACTAATATCTCCCATTTTTCACCCTTACTGAGAGTCAGAGATCACCATTTCTTATGATTATTTCCCCAAAATTGTGAAGAATGGTTTTACATATGATGTGTATAATAAGAGTTCTATTTATGAAGAATATAGTGGTCGATGATTTTGATCTCTTAATAAAAAATTTATTTTTATCCATGATTTTAAAGAAAATAATCATATATTATTCATACATGGAGCCTAATATTGAATATTGAATATTAATAATATATGATTAAATAATTATCTTTGAAAAGTATGGGTCACTATAAATATAATATTAATCTAGCATATTTTGGTGGATCCTTTAAGGATAGAAGTTATTGGGAAATGACCTATACAAAAACAAAGAGAATAATATCCATTGTTTTCCTAGGTTGTATCGATATTATTAATTCCTTTTGAGATATTTCGCAAACCTATCAAATCCTATAACAATTTTGATATGAAAGGGATCCATGTTCTTTCTGATATATGAATGTCTGATAAATATCAAGGAATTATAAAGGACACTTATTTCTCCTTTTCTCGTACATCCCTAGAGTGGTGAAGGAATTTTAATCAGTAATTAGATATCAAAAAATTGATTCTGATACATCCTCATAGAAAAATATATTGTGATTTTTTTTTCATTAGGAAAATTACAAATTCATTATAAGTATAACCAAATAGATTTGGAGTAGGAAGCAGTATTTTTTCATTAAAAAAATGAAGTCTTTAAATTTTGGCTCAAATAATTTTTATATATACTAAATAGAGAATATGTATTTATATATTAAAATATAAATAGTTTAATATGAACCAATGTAGATGGATGGAGTTGAGAAAATGTTATGAAACGAAAATACATATCCACCATGGGAATGGGATAAAGGTGGTTGATGCCTTGTGTTGGAAGAAAAATACTAGATTTTCTATAATAGGTATTAAATGTGATTTATTAAATATTAATTTATATATGATAGATCTTAAAATCATGATGAAAGTGGATATATCATATCTTTATCAAATAAATTATCTTCATCCTTCCTTGTGAGGATTAAAGGTGTGTAAAAGAAATATGTGGACTGAAATAACAAGGTTGGAAATTCTCATATGATCAACCTACATTATGATGAAATGGTGTTGCTAGAAATATTGTATGTAACCCATAAAATGATATTTTAATGTGTTTTTGTATGAAGCACATTTTTCATCATTACCTATTAATCCTTAAAGAAAGATGATATATAGGGATCTAGAAGATTCTTTCTTGTGGGACAACAAGAAAATAGATATTATAAATTATGTTTCATGACTATTGGAATATCATAATTTTAAGTCTAAAGGAAAAATATATGTGGGTATGTTTCAAATTTTACCTATAATGGAATGGAAATACGAAAACATCACAAATTATCTGTTTATCGAGCTCCCCAAAACATCTATTTCACATAACGTTATTTGGTTTGTATTAAATTGCCATAAAAAGTCAAAAAAATCTTAAATATTATACAAAAATATTTATATCTTGATCTTCCTTATAGGTTATAAAATATTTAATATTTTAGGTTTCATGGATTACTACATTATATTTTTTTCTGATCGGGATATGAGGTTCACAGTTATGTTCTAGTCTATCCTTTTATAAGCATTGATTATATAACTGACCATTAGACCAAGATATCATCCTCCAATAGGTGGTCAATCTAAGATGACTATTCAAACATATAATATTTTATGATATCATGTTCTATATACTTAAAATTATTTTTGATCAAAATATTCTCTGGATATGTTTTTTTACAAAAATAACTTTCTATCAACCATTAATATCTCCATATGGTTCCCTCTATAAAAAAAATTAAATAAATTAATTATGTGGGGATGAAGTTCAATAAAGAGATATTTTGAGACATAATCAATATAAACAAATGTAATATAATATTTTATCCATTTAGTAATATGTTATGGAAGCTAAGAGTTTGCAAAAACTTTATAGTGGAAATCACTGGTGAGATATTTAATTTTATGTTCATGATAATGTATCACTAAAAATATATCCTTGGATGAATGTTATTATATTTATAAGGTAGTGAAAAATAATCCTATGATATGTCTATCCTTTCAGAATTAATTATCTTATCATAAAGGTTTCATGTCACTTGGATATTAAATAATATATTTCTCAATTACATTATTTGTTCTCTGTATCTCTCAAGAGGATATTCTTCCCCAATAATTCACTATAAGTTAACACAGAGGTTGTGCCACTTAATAATGATATGAAATATTAGAAACAACAAATGGAGGTTTTATATTGATGTGTAAATTTGATACTGAATAAAATTACTCACCACTTCAATGTTTTGGGGTGATACAAAAAAATTGAGGAATTCACATGGGAATATGAGGTTGTGATGAGGTATAAGTATTCTCATTCATTGGTCTTATATATTCCACATTTTGTTGGAGAATTAATTATATGTGGTATAATGTGATACCCAAACATATTATTAAATTTTTCTCTTCAAATAAAATATTTATATCTTCTATCAAATTCTTTATATATAATGCTGAGTATACATGAATCTGTGATATAATCTGAAAATATTATTATATAATGTGGTTTTTATCGCATATTTTTTGTAATTTTTAGTGTGAATAAAAAAAACAAATTTTTGAAAATTATTTTTTATACATTTATAATATGATTTAATTGGTTATTAGCTAGTAATAATTTATAATGATGTTATTATAATGTAAATAACAGATGTTTTTCATGAATAATTAGTTTTATGGGTGAAATATATTTTTATCATAATAAAATAATTTAAACACTCTTTTGAATTATTTAAATTAAATTAAATTTATCTATTCAATAAAATATATTAATATCTATATAATGGGTTTTCTAGATAATTAATAAGAATAAATTTAATTTAATGCCTAAAGCTATATTTTTCTAAAAATTCATTTTTTATTTCTGAAATTATATTCAAATGAATTTATAAAACATATAGAAATTGAATTTGAGAAAATTATTTACATATTTCAAATCCTATTTAAAATTTTTTTGAAGTCATTATATTCCATTTTTTTCATTTTGAATAGTAAATGAGTTAAAAATTTATTACTATGATAGTAGTTAAAAGGGACAACGAGTGGTTAAAATAATCAGATGAGTTTGTAAATATAATATCAATGAGAATAAATATATTAATAATGGTATTTTGTACCAAAATTATCTTATACATGATTTTTTGTTTTTTTGATTTTACATTCACTTGAATATGTCATTATTAAATTTTAATGTTTTTATTATTTACAAAAGTGCTACTCCCCTCACTTATAAAACGAAAACTACACTTCTCTCTTTTCTACACCACAAAATACCTTTTTCATTAATAATATCATAAAAATACTCTCCAAATAAAATTTTCAATGACAATGAGGGTTTTCTTCCAAACATATCCATTAATAAAGGATTTAAGAGCTTCATAAATGATGATACTCGAAGAATATTTAAATGTTATTACAAAACATACTCATGATTTTTTATTCATAAGCCTCTTCCAAATTTTATATAACCATTTTAACAAAAATAAATATAAATATATACTATTATTAGATATAATTATGTTAATTTTCAATCCATTTTCAATATCCATTTTATCCATTGAAAATTATATAACCAAATTTCATACATGAAGACTATCACCTCCACAAAGTGATGTGATTCATTTTCCACATCTTATAGACATGGATTGTCATAATGAGATATTTAATTAATATATATGATATTTATAAAATTATTATGGTTATATAAAGGTTAATTATTATTTATCATTATTTTGTTCCATAAATTGTAATTTGGAAACATCACATGTGCATATAAATAGTCTACCATCATTATGAATGGATGTAATTCTTTTTTAGTAATTTTTTTATTTTTATATTTATATATTTTTTGAATAATGAACAAATATGATACTTATGAAATTATTAATATTTCGAAGATGATTAAACCATGACCAAGTTCATCAAATAGAACCATTCAATAGATAATTTTTTTTGTAAATAAGAATGATTTATTCTGAATATTCAATTTACGTAATATATTTTATTAAAGGTATAATTAAAAATTACAATTTAACTACACATTGTATTATATGTTATAAAATTTTATTTAATATATATATATAATAAATATATTTTTATCATTGACTATTTTTTAATTAATATGAATAAGTACGGGACTTGAGTTATGTTTTTATGTTATAATATATTTTTTAGGAATTTCTATGATAAATATTGATCGAAGGGAATTACATTGTTGTTATTTTTAACACCCAATATATCATTTTATACTCTAATAATATTATAAAATTAATTTTAGTAATATTATTTTCCCTTTAATTGTTCTTAAAATGATTGGTAAATTGTTTTGAATAAATATATACTTTATTTCCGATTTGGTTGATGATAATATTTATCCATGTCAATATTATTAGAAATTTTTTATGAAATTGTTTTATCTATAATTGACTTTTAAAAAAATAATATTTTAACTAATGTCGAAATTTTATGCATCTCATTAAAAATAAATCCCTACCAATGTTTTATGTGTGACTCAATTTTGAATTTTGAAAAAAGATTATAAAGAATGTTTCTTTAATATATATGAAAGGAATAAAATTTTCTATGATTACGTACCTTATTTTCATTAATGATTCCATTAAAATATTAAATTAAGATATTCAACGAAAATTTTCTTCTCATTATTCTATGAATTATTAGTTTATAAAGACAAATAATAAACATAAATTTTTTAAAAAAAAATTATTAAATAGCTCTTTTAAATGAATTTTCTATTACATAATGATAGTCAAGGGATTTCTTATCCTCATTAAGAGATATGATCATATGATATGATCGACATTTTTTTAAAGATTTATTATGGTGATGATGACTTTTGGATGATTATATGATACTATATTCATTCCCACTTCGTAATTATGTTTTGATAAAATCATTATGAGACATATTTCACTTAAATGGGTTATTCTAATGAAATATTAAGGAAAACTATTTCCTTTCCCTCAGATATGATTTGGTGAAATGATGAATGTTTCTATAATCATTTATCATCAATATATATGATTTCTATAATGTGATAGCTGGGCTCATATTTATATATCCTTAGGATGAATTTTTTTATTATAGAATAAATATGATATAAAATTATAATATATAGGGAGTGAACCCATTTTCTGTAAGGAATAGATGATATAGAGTTATCCCAATCCATTATGGGAATGATTCCACATTTTCGTGATGTTCATGGAAGTGATCCTTTACTAATGAAATGATTTTATTTTCTTGCCATTGTTCCAAAATTATTATGAAATGTTATTATTATTCTGATATTCTCCCACATATGGTGACAGATTAATGATAATTTATCACTCTTAAAACACATTTACAAAAAACTAAAATGTTATATTTTATTAATCATGATTTTTATTTATGATTTATTATTCATAAACATTGTATTTTATTATTATGGCCTTATAAAATAATGATTTTATTATGCTTGTATTTGATCTTAAATGGATAAAACCCTTTTTTAATCTTACGGGTAATATAGACTCATATAAATACCCAAAGATTATATACATAAATAGCAAATATTATTAGGATAGATATCTATTAAATATCCCTATAATCCAAGTTGTAAATTTATTTTTTTTGTTTCCTAGGAAATATAGATAAATGAAAAAATAGTGCATAATCGATTAATATAATTTCCCATTAAATTCATCATAACTAGCACTATTGATATACATAATATTAAAAAAAAAATCATTAGCTTTGGAAGGAAAACATAAGAAATTGTGAGATCATATTTTTAGTATGGTTTCAAATAATTTATATCAATAAATCATCATCATTGATAAAACTAAAATAATATGGGTATGATAAAATGATGTTAAAATTATAAAATAATTCATATCGACTAATATATTATAATCATGAATAGAGTAACAATGTTATAACGATCAAAATATTTAAGATATAAGAATTTATAATCATTAATAATAAATCATGAAACATGAAAATTAGAATAAAATATATGTTTTTGGAATGCACATAATCATAGAGAATAATTTACATAGTCGATGCTCAAAGCCAGGACCATCAGTATTGGTTATGTTAAGTCCCCATCTTATAATTTCATCAGTTAAGGTGTACTCTTAAGTCAATCTTATTGGACATAGTCTATTACCAAACTCGGTTAAATCCCCTTTTTAGAGCTCATTATCTCATGATATGTCAATAATTACCTAATTACTTGTATGGATATATAATTATGGGCCAACCCCATAAAATAATTAAAACCAAACATATGTTTTCAATAATATAAAGAAACATTCATCCTATCATTAAATCATAACCCATGGATTGGATATGGTTTTCCTAAACATTTCATTATCAAATTTTTTAAACATTCATAAAATAATAATTATTGGAACAACATATCATATCCCTACTAAATCATATGAATAATGAATGTATGTTTTTGTAGATTAAAATTCATTTAATAGATCCATATAAAATTTGATGTTGAAATTTTACTCTTTATTTTAAATAAATTATTTTGAATATAAAATTTTAAAAAAATACTAATTAAAAAAATTTAATCTTATAATTTACACATTAATGAAATGATTACTAACAAGTCTAGGAAAATCAAATCACTTGTGTACGTTAAAAAAATCAAATTTACTCACTATTTTAATATAAAGTTGGAAGTTGTTGTTATATAAAATGAAAAGGATATTGATTTAATAATTTCATATAAATAGTAAAATATGGGTTACAATACCATAATGATGAAATAACAATAACATTCTTGAAAAAAAATTAACTAAAAATTGGTCATGGAAGGAAATGATTATCGACTAAAGAGATAAATAAGGATGAATTTCCCTTAAACCATTCATTTTCTTTCAATTAGAACATAAAGAGTCAAAATTTAATTAAAAACAAGTAATATATAGGGAAAAAATATTAGATTACAATATATAGTACTTCGGATAGTTATATCATATTGTTTCGTCATCAGAAAATTTAATCACAAATAATCATAGTAAAAAGGATATTGTAACATAAAATTTATACCTCATGTCCATCACACATAATAAGCTCTCTATACTCCAATGTTAAAATTTTAAAATTTATTATACCTATAAAAAATAACCATAATCATAACTATTGTAAAATATATGGTACAATTATGACATCTTATCATACATTTACTAAAAATAATCCATTATCATCATAGTTTCTATTATTAAATAAAATGTTTTACAAGTATGTTTCGGTTCGGGGGTTATAGTCCATGATCATCATGAACGGTTTCTTAAACCATATAATACTTATAATTATAGAAATATAATATATTTTCATTTTAAAAAAGTAAATCTTACCTTATAAATAAGTGAATAAAATTAAATTACATCACTACTTTCAAATGGTGGTTCATATATTCTCATGAGTGATGATTCCATTTTATGATAAATTGAATGAAAGGAAGGAAAAAGGTAATTATAAATTCCATGATATTTAATATAAAATAAATTTAATATATATAATTTTAATATATCATATTTTCTCACAATTAATTATGGTAGTGGGAAATTAATCACATAACTATATAGAGGGGTAGTTCAAAAATATGCACAAGTGATACTTTACTATACCATTTGATTAAGAAGAGGTAGTAAATGGTAGTTAAATCACCAAAGTACATATAAGTATATTAATTATACTATATTCATCATTTTTTATAGAAAAGTTTTGATAAATTATAAGGGTAAATATAATTAAAACATCTTGGTTAATATCTATAAAGCTTCTTTGGGGGTCCTCCTTTGGATTACACAATAATGCTACAAGTATTTTTGATAGGAGAATAAAATAATATATCTTATTAATTGACTATTTCAGGGATAGTTTTAGTGTTTGTATTTTCTAACCAATGAGGAAAAAATGTAGTTAATAAGTGAGTAAAAGAGGTTCCCATTTATAATTGGCGGGAGGGAACACATACTCATTAATTAAATATTTTAATGATATAAGATCATTTTCATGGTAAATTGGCTCAAAATGGACATAGATTCGATGTTACGATAAAATAATAATGAAATATATTTCACCATTATGAATTTTATTTTTTTGTTGGAAATATGACTCTTATCACATTAGATAACCCCCAATAAACTCGTTTTTACATTTATGACTATCTCTAGTATTCATTAATACAAAAAAATAATTTTATCATATTAGACAATATTAATAATTATGATTACAACTATGTAATCCATTTTAATATTTTTAATTTCTATAAGTTGTAGAATTTTATTTTTAGATAAACATGAAATACCCAATGAAAACCCTCTTTATTTGAACAAATCTTTAATCATAAAATAAAATTTACTTACATTATTTTCCCAGTAAAAGCAACAAATTAATTATTCAATATATTATTATTTATAAATTAAATAAATTTAATTAAAAAAATAATCCATAATGGTTAATTTAAAATATTATGATAAAAATTCATTCCTCAAATATAATAGGTTTTAAGAATAAAATCCCAAAAAATAACATATTGAAATACCAATTATAATGATTGTTCTTATTAAAAAGTAACTACTTCAATAATAAAGTATAGTGATTAAATTTTTTTAAAAATAATTAGATTATATATTTTTTATTTTAAATATGTTATGTTATAATCATATTCAAAACAAAATTATCCTTTTAATAGAAAGGAAATAATAGTTGTTGCAAAAATCACTATTTCTCAGTATTCCATAGAGAATGAAAAAGATTAGAAGAAATCAAAAACATTCTCCTAAAGATAATGCATTAAATTAGATTTATAAAATGATATTGAATATATAAAATCAAATTACTAAATTTTTATAAAATTTATTTACATTTCCACGTAAAAAATACAGAAAATTTTTTTATTGAGGAATTGTTTTAAGAAAAATTGTTTTTGAACAATAAATTGACATTATTGGATATTGATAAAGATTTTTTATTGAAAAATCATTATATATACAACAATTTATTTAAATATAAATTTTTTTCATAATGTGGTATTACTATTTATAACTTCCTATTTAATTTCTACATAATAAAGTTTTACTATATCAAAGTTGTAATAGTACTGAGTTTGCGTATTTGGATATCTATTGAATAAATCATCTTTTATTGAAAAATAAATAAATAAATAAAATCATTGGGTGTTACATTTTAAAAATAGTAAAATTATTTCCCCGAGAAATTCCATCTCACTATAACAAAATAATTAGGATATATCAATTTAATCACATCCTCAGGTTCCCACGTAAAGTCCAAATGATTCTCATTCATCCATAGAGTGATTACAAGTTGAGTATCCTTATTTGATATATTTTTACCTAAATGATCAGATATTTCTAAAAATTTTATTCATTATAAATACCATTCTACAATGTTATATCTTCTATTTTCAATTCATCTGAAGGATTTGGTTTGTTCTTTCATCATGCGACATGTATGCAGCACATCGTAAACATGATAGAGGTTTTGTTTGAGTGTCATGTGATAAACTATAAATCCTATAAGATAAACAATTTTTAGGGGAAAATATACTTAGTTCTCATATATTACTTTATTTTAAAATCTCATAACCGTATTATATGGTGAAATTCAATAGAATGCCTTCTCACCAACATCGAATTGTTGATCTCCTCAATGATTTATTACATTACACTTTTTGTAAAATCTGAGATTCTTTTATATGTTGGTGAGTGGATATGCCATTATCTATCATTTCCACTGCTAGATGTGGTTGAAATATCTTTATTTCTCAAACTCCATCCCATCATTTAATTATTCTTAACATATTTCCAAATAGGGATTCCTGGGGGTCAGTTTAAATGCATGGGGGAATGTTATTTTTGTAAGAAAACATGAATAGATGAAGGTGCTGATACAAAATACTTTAGAAATATATATAACTATGTATCACCATTTCCACAAATGTTTGAAAGGTCATATTTGACTATACATAAGTCTAAAGATGATAATAAAAATAGAAACACAACTCTATGTCTAGAGCTTGTTGAAGACTTCTCAAGAATATCAGGGTAGAAATATGATCCTGATGAGATACAATAGAATGTGGTACCCCATTTAACCTATTCACTTAGATAATGTATATCATTAACAGCTGATCAGAATTAAAATATTATCTTATAGAAATCAGTTTGACTATCTTTGTAAAGAGATTGACTACAACTGAGTTAACATTATAGACAATAGCTGTTTTAGGGAGTCCATTGATTAAATACATACTATTTTTTTCATTTCCATTATAGAATGGGAAATTTTTAATGCATACTATTATTTTAAATTCATCAACCTTAATGTCCTAAATATACTAGAAATGATATATATACTTCATAATATCTCACATAAATTTTATCCCAGAAGATATACTCTTTCAAATCATTATAAAATATCATAATTTCTTTATAAATTTATAATGATGAGCTAAGAGATTCATTCAATAGGGTATTTATCAAGTATTATGTTTATGTGACACTTATATAGTTCCTAAAAAATGTCATTCCATCAAAATTAAGGCTGAAATCAAGAATATTTCTCACATTATTTTCAATCTTAATATCCTCTATATGAACCAATTTAATATTTTCATGTATTGATGGTTGATGACCCATTTGAGGAATAATAATATTTCTACCCTTCCATCAAAATTTTGAGGTCCATAATATGAAAATAAATATATAAAATATCTTTTTTGTCCATTATTATTGATATTATAACCATATCCTTTTGACAGAAAGGATCAACCACCATTTTCACATTCACAACAAGGTATTGTATATAGAAGTCATTATGTTTAATCAACTCTAATCATATTCCTTGATTACATATTCACCTATTTATCTATAAATATATATTGTAAACTTTTATGATTAATATATATGTAATACTTTTCTACATTGAGATAATAACTCTACATATTCAATTCAATTACTAATGTTGTTATTTCAAAATCTTGAGTCGGGTAATTTTTATTTTGAACAATCAATTAGCATGAGGAATTGTCTATCACCATATAATTATTCATAAGAAAAAACACCTCCCCTATATTTAATGAATTGTTATAAATAACAAACCCTAATCCACTAAAGTGTAGTATGAGTATAGGATCACTAAAAAATCATCCCTTCACTTCAATGAAATGTTCTTCAAATTCAGCAGTCCTAAAGAAAAAAACTTTGTTCTATGTTAACTTAGTTATTGGATTAGATAAACAAGAATAATTGAACACAATGAACTGATAAAATCATTCAAATCCCATAAGACTATATATCTCATTAACATTGGTTGTTCACAGCTAATTTTAAATAACTTGCTTCTTTGATGGATCCATCAATATACACTTGGTTGAGATTATATGAACAAAATATAAATATTTCATTAGTAATAATTAATACATGGTAATTTTTTCATATAACATACAATATTAGGAACATAAATACCATTCTAATGTGTAATTTTTTTATTTTATTATCTTTCAAAATATAATATTATATTCTATAAAGATTAAAAACTAATAAATATATTATCTAAAAAACTATTCGTTAAATCAATGATGATGGTGGGGGATTAATATTACAAAATAGAATCCATATAATATCATAGTTTCCATGCCTCAAATAGAAGGGTTCCTTGGGTATTTCTTAATTTTAAAAACCGAATGATAATATATATTGTTGATCAATCATTTAATAAAATTTATCACCTCATAATTGATCAAAAAAATCATCAATATAGTGAAGTGGATAGTTATTCATCATTGGGTGTTATTTATATTTTCAATAAAAGTTCATAGTGAGATTGACCCATATGTATTCCTAATAAAATCAATGGATACACTCCAAGGTGGCACACATGTATAATTTAATATCTTATCGATATTCTCTGAGAGATTCTTCTTGAATTCCAATAATTCAATTAGGGCTATTCTCAATGGAGCCATTCATAGAGGTGTGCCACTTATTATGAGTTATACTAAAATGTCAACATCACTATTTAGTGAATTATGAGTAATCTCTTCAATAAAAATATCAAAAATCACCCATAATATATGTTTGTCTGTAGATTTTATGTTTATATCTATCTCTATAAGATAAATTCCGCCACTTTATTGGAATCAGGACCCATTCAACGAATGTAATTTAAGTTAAAGGTTCATATTTATCCTCACACTGATCGAAAATCATATGTTTTTTATAATATAAGATGTTGCTTCATTTACTTTTTAACTTATATGGGATTTATGAAATGAAATCCTATCCATTATCATAATCACATCAAATTAATCTATAGGGAGAATAAAAAGATTCCCAGTAATCACATACCCAAAAACATGAATTGGGGGAGAACTATAGGCAGAATATATTATCATAATAACATTAATAATTTTTTTAATTCTAATTCAATAGTTAATCCTTGAGTATATGAATTAACATTCAAATATACTATTAATTATTCAATGTAATTAAATGAATAATATCAAATAACGTACTTAAATATTTTTTACACCTATAACCACCATAACATGATCATTATGTGTTCAATATCTTAGTAAATAAAATGGGTTAGAGTAAACATCAACCATCAATAATAATAGTGACCATTAAAGAATAAAAATTCATATGATGTCTAAATAATTTTATCTTCATTTCAATTGAACACTCATATGGTTTAACCAAGGTCATACAAGGTCATTATCTACCTTATTAATTCATAATACATGTTAAAGAAAATGTGACTTTATCGAAACATTTCCCATGAAAAATTCAAATTAGTTGCACACTATATAACCATTCATCATGAACCTTTATATTGACCATGACATAATCGACTAATTTTTTATTAGTTATTAACCCGTGAAGAATGTACTTGTCATGACCCCCTTCCATCAAAGATGCCCCTCTTGAGCTGGAAATGGTTAAAGGGAGATAATGACCCCCGAGTCCCACCTCCAGTAGGCCCCGGGGTGGCGACTAGCACCAAGGGTATGGGTTTACACAAATATGGGAGACATTACCCTTTTTATTATTTTGGATCGGGAAATAGGACAAGTCAACCACCAAAAAGAGAAAAGAACAAGGTGCTGAAAAGAAACCCAAAACAGTCCCATATGCATGTATAAATAAACTGAAACAGGTACAAGTACAAATAAGCTTAAAGTAAT
Organism: Viscum album; assembly: GCA_963277665.1. Taxonomy (NCBI): domain Eukaryota; kingdom Viridiplantae; phylum Streptophyta; class Magnoliopsida; order Santalales; family Viscaceae; genus Viscum; species Viscum album. Next base: position 903,061,688 of record OY728164.1, read on the forward strand.
AGTGAGTACAGTACCAAAAGAAAAACAAGAAAACAGCAACTACACAGCTCCCACTGCCTGACTAGTAGGGTCCCGCACAGCCCTGGTATTCCTCCTGAAAACCTGAAACAACGTAGGGTGAGCATACAAGTATACTCATTAGAGAACCTAAATCTCTCGTGCACAAGTGGGGAGACACCCTAAGGTCCCGTGAGAAAACAGAAGAACCATAAACTAACAAGGAAAAACTATCCACCCAGCCTCACTGGTCACACTCACCAAGTAACACAAACAAGTTTAGTATATATATAGAACAAAAGTATTGGGTACCCCGCACCATTTCCCACTTAATTAGATGCTGCTCTTCCTAACGGCAAACGTCCTGACGCTACCACACTCTTCCCGCCCGCACAGACCTGGGCCAAACCACGCATCCCGCCCGCACACACCTGGGCCTCACAACCATGCATCTCGCCCGCACACACCTGGGCCACAACCACTAACTCGCCCGTAGACACCTGGGCCTCATCCCGAAGGTTCTTGGGAACGGTAAGCCTGCCCGAAGAGTCTTGGGCTAAAGGTCTCCTCAAGCCATCATAGCCTCCGAGACCTACCCGAAGAGTCTTGGGTGTAAGGTCACCTCAAGCCATCATAGCCTATGGAAGAAGGAGCAGGAAGGAGCTAGTAACTAAGGGGGAACACCCTCTCCCATAAAATGGGAGTGTTCGGCACTAGGTGCTTGACATGGGTGTGGTGCGACAAAACACAATGATATAATTATATATATACATATACCAAACACACAGCCCAACCTATGGCTTCTTAAAAAGAGAAACTGAGCATGTGCCTCGGCACTGCTACCACGAAGCATGCATCAACAACCAAACAATCATCCCCCAACCCCATTTAGGTTTTCATGTTTCATGCAATGGTTTAACATATTATTACTACTGGGAAACTATCATCCAGACAAAACCTTTCACAAACATATCCCTGCCATCCACAACCAAGGTTAGGTAAAACGCAAGCAACCACATGCCATTTCATTTACAAAAGATTATCACAACCATACAACATTCCATCATTCATTTATTTCAAAGTTCCACACATAAAATACTTTCCACACACAAAACATTTCCGCATTTGAAAACACCTTTTACTTCAAAACACTTTTCATAATCAAAACACTTTTCATAAATAAAGGCATTTTCCACAACCAACCACTTCCCATTTCAACCCCATCGTTTACAAAACATTTCACACCTCCACGTTTCCACCATCAACCATTCCAATAATATCACCAACCAAACATCACAGCCCTGCTGCCCAGCATCACATCACAACACCATTCCAGAAAAAAAACATTTCCCACAAAACAACCAAACCACCAACATGTTCATTATTCCAATTTTTGTTCAACCGGGGTGATCACACAAGGTTTTCATTCTCATTTAATCAGCCAGTCTTTACATGCTTATCCATTTTCCATGTTTTAACAAAACCAACCACAAACAATTCCGATATCAATTGCGCACGCAAAGGCCACCAACGGCCTTGATTTTCAGTAGGCAAAGGCCTTTCAATCCAAAATCACAATCAGAAGATAAAGAAACTGGAAGGCAATAGAAACAGCACAAAACCCCAAACCCTTATTTATCCGGTTATTATCTTTATTTAAAGTTCAAATGCATCCCATGGAACAAAAGAAAAATATCCCTCCCCGCATGTTGCACCAAATAGAGAGACGAAGGTAAACCCCTACCTCAAAAGGTCCCGATCACGTCGCTTCCAACGACGTCCTTCGGTGTCCTCCGCCTTCGCCAAACCCGACAAATGCCTCCTAGGATGGAAGTTGGAGAAGGAAGGCCGGAAGTAAAGGTGACAAGTCTGGGCTTAGAAGCTTCTTCTCATCGCTACGATCATGTGGCCGCTGACGGATCGTAATTTGGAGGTCGGACAAAGAAGTTAGAGGAGGAATATTTCTCGATTGTCCAAGAGCATCGTCGTGCGACAAAGAAGCGATCGATATGGAAGATAAAACATGACCTCTTTCTTATATAGGCAACGAATTGGTAAATCCTTATTCAGCATGCATTAATGAATACACGATGTGACTGTACATACGTTACATGTTTTGATTGGTTAACACGTCACGCGGTTTCCACGCGTTTTAATAAAAAATGTTAATTTTATTAATATGTGTGTTTCGTTGACCCGAGACATAACTCATAAAAAGGTATCCATCACTGGTCTTAAAATGACCGTCTTAATTACAAGATTACACTGCCGCTGACGGTTCGTCATTCCGACACCATGTGATGAAGTTACGGTCAAATTAAGATTATATAACCCAAAACAAAAACATTATTATTATATTATTTAATTTAATTTAACACTTATTTTCTTTCCACCTCAAATAAGAACCCACGCTCAACATGTCTTAAAGTGAAGCGCATAAGCCCCCATGATTGACTCCACTTTTATATTATCATTATTATCATTTAATCATTATTATATTTTAAAATTTCTCTCTCCAATCAAAATTATATTTATGCCCCTTTATTTCCCCTCACGCCCAGCACATCATAAGATTTCAATTTTTTTCATTTCACCTTATTTCCAAAATTATTATCATAATAATAATTAATACTACACCAAAAGTGGCGCCTCCCTTCCTAATTCCATGCCCAACATGCCCCAACCTTCATTCCTTTATGGTTTTTATTATTTTCTTTATTATTCCATCACTTTGTAATCTCTGTCCAATCTCACTTCAATACCATTATTAATAAAATTAATATTAATAATACCCATCATTAATGTTCAAATTTAGTCCCATTAAATTATATTACCATAATTATTCTTATATTAAACTAAAACCATTCCATGTGACTCAAAACCATTTCATTTAATTGAATTAAATGACAAAACGAAATTAATATAACTTACATATTCAACCCCTTTTTAATACATTTAATTTCATTAATCTCTCGCACATAGTTTTACGTCATCATTGTTATTACTCTTTTTCAATAATAATAACAATTCATTATTTCATTTTATTAACTCATCGCCATTATTATTTTTAATAACAATAATATTTATGCTCATCGCATTGACTACATTAAACCACAGCGTTGGATATCTGAATCCAACCATGCCACATCAATGTCGCGTAACATACGTCAATTTAATTATTCAATTATATTTCTTTTATTTCACATTGAATAAACTAAAACCATTTTAATTTAATTAACACCAAATATTTTCAAGCCATAATAATAATAATAACACTTACTCTACGCATCTTCATTTATTTACTTGCAATAAATATCATAACTCATTTTATTAATTTCTCATTAATATTATGAATAATATTAATAACGAAACACCTATTATTATTATTCTAATTTAATTCCAATAATTTCTCCATTAATATTAAACTAAACGCCTAATTTTTTTAAATTCTTATTTATAATTAACACCCCTTTTAATTTAATTAATCACGCACTTTATATCACCATCTTTATTATTTAACATAATAAACTGACAAAACATCTTTTAATTTTTTTTTAAAATCTTATTCGTTTTTATCATTAATAATTATCATTTTTACGCGCGCCGTGTTGACCACATCGATTTCAACTAAGGAATGGACCGGAGGGGTCCGGTCCATTACACCAGATACCTCCCAAAACATTCTCGTCCTCGAGAATTAAAACCAACCCATAAAAGGGGGAAAGGTCCGGACAACCACCCCTCAAGATACCTCTCAGGCCTCTTGTCATAACAAGAAACAACCGACAACCCTAATTATGTGAGTTAGGAATTCCCTCTCCTATGTCGAGATATTATCCGCTTTAGGCGGCACTGACTCACCTGCACGGGTTTAATCGCATCCGCATTAATGCCTCTCGATTAAGGACTGAGCCTTCCCACTTCCATATATTAGGATTTTCCAACTTACACTGCCCCCAACACCATACAAAACATCAATAAATTTCCCGAACACATGGCTTGAGGAATTCCTTCTCCCATGTCGAGATATTATCCGCTTTAGGCGGCACTGACTCTCCTGCACGGGTTTAATCGCATCCACATTAATGCGTCTTGATTAGGGATTAGGTCCTCCTCTCCCCATATGTTATGACTCTTCAGACACATTTAAAGGGAAGAGGGAAACAACTTAGCATTATAAATTCATGAAAAAAACGTTTCAGGCCCAAAGCATGGGCGAGAATGAGTTTCAACAAAGGAGTGTGATGATCTTGAATTTAAACAAAACATAAATGAGAGCATTTAAGTAAAACCGGAAACATCTCTCTTGATCTCTGGACTTGCTAGGGTTGCCACTTCTATTGCATGAAACTGTCTGTGTCCCACTCCTCTGCCGTTTTGTTGACGTCCAGGTGCCATAGTTGTTCTGTAAACAGGGAACACCTATGCCCAAGTAGTAATGAAAAACTCAATGTTTTAATTTATCATTTTATTTCAATTTCTTTCCTAGAACACCCAAATCAAGTAAAACACAAACATTATGATGCATGTACCTTCCCTAGGGTCTCTACCCTGTAATCAATATAGTCTCACTTGGTCGTTCGGTAGGCTCAGAGTCCTTGCATTGGATCACGGGGGGCCCTAAAATCCCGTGTCCTAGCCGGTCTTCCCTGGCCTATGTCACGCACCAAGATTAACGAACACTGTTGCCCTACCATCCCATGCAATCCTCACTGTGCCTAACTCCAGACTCCATCCTATCTCTCAACCATCACCTCTGATACCATTCTGTCACGACCCCCTTCCATCAAAGATGCCCCTCTTGAGCTGGTAATGGTGAAAGGGAGATAATGACCCCCGAGTCCCACCTCCAGTAGGCCCCGGGGTGGCGACTAGCACCAAGGGTATGAGTTTACACAAATATGGGAGGCATTACCCTTTTTATTCTTTTGGATCGGGAAATAGGACAAGTCAACCACCAAAAAGAGAAAAGAACAAGGTGCTGAAAAGAAACCCAAACCAATCCCATATGCATGTATAAATAAACTGAAACAGGTACAAGTACAAATAAGCTTAAAGTACAAGTGATTACAGTACCAAAAAGAAAAACAAGAAAACAGCAACTGCACAGCTCCCACTGCCTGACTAGTAGGGTCCCGCACAGCCCTGGTAGTCGTCCTGAAAACCTGAAACAACGTAGGGTGAGCATACAAGTATACTCAGTAGAGAACCTAAAGCTCTCATGCACAAGTGGGGAGACACCCTAAGGTCCCGTGAGAAAACAGAAGAACCAGAAACTAACAAGGAAAAACTATCCACCCAGCCTCACTGGTCAAACTCACCATGTAACACAAACAAGTTTAGTATATATATATAACAAAATTATTGGGTACCCTGCACCATTTCCCACTTAATTAGATGCTGCTCTTCCTAACGGCAAACTTCTTGATTCTACCACACTCTTCCCTCCCGCACACACCTGGGCCAAACCACGCATCCCGCCCACACACACCTGGGCCTCACAACCACGCATCTCGCCCGCACAGACCTGGGCCACAACCACTAACCCGCCCGTAGACACCTGGGCCTCATCCCGAAGGTTCTTGGGAATGGTAAGCTTGCCCGAAGAGTCTTGGGCTAAAGGTCGCCTCAAGCCATCACAACCTCCGAGACCTACCCGAAGAGTCTTGGGTGTAAGGTCACCTCAAGCCATCATAGCCTATGGAAGAAGGAGCAGGAAGGAGCTAGTAACTAAGGGGGAACACCCTCTCCCATAAAATGGGAGTGTTTGGAACTAGGTGCTTGACAAGGGTGTGGTGCGACAAAACACAAAGATACAATTATATATATACATATACCAAACACACAGCCCAACCTATGGCTTCTTAAAAAGAGAAACTGAGCATGTGCCTCAGCACTGCTACCACGAAGCATGCATCAACAACCAAACAATCATCCCCCAACCCCATTTAGGTTTTCATGTTTCATGCAATGGTTTAACAAATTATTACTACAGGGAAACTATCATCCAGACAAAACCTTTCACTAACATATCCCTGCCATCCACAACCAAGGTTAGGTAAAACGCAAGAAACCACATGCCATTTCATTTACAAAAGATTATCACAACCATACAACATTCCATCATTCATTTATTTCAAAGTTCCACACATAAAACCCTTTCCACACACAAAACATTTCCGCATTTGAAAACACCTTTTACTTCAAAACACTTTTCATAATCAAAACACTTTTCATAAATAAAGGCATTTTCCACAACCAACCACTTCCCATTTCAACCCCATCGTTTACAAAATATTTCACACCTCCACGTTTCCACCATCAACCATTCCAATATGATCACCACCCAAACGTCGCAGCCCCGCTGCCCAGCATCACATCACAACACCATTCCAGAAAAAAAACATTTCCCACAAAACAACCAAACCACCAACATGTTCATTATTCCAATTTTTGTCCAACTGGGGTGATCACACAAGGTTCTCATTCTCATTTAATCAGCCAGTCTTTACGTTCTTATCCATTTTCCATGTTTTAACAAAACCAACCACAAACAATTCAGATATCAATTGCGCACGCAAAGGCCACCAACGGCCTTGATTTTCAGTAGGCAAAGGCCTTTCAATCCAAAATCACAATCAGAAGATAATGAAACTGGAAGGCAATAGAAACAGCACAAAACCCCAAACCCTTCTTTATCCGGTTATTATATTTATTTAAAGTTCAAATTCATCCCATGGAACAAAAGAAAAATATCCCACCCCGCATGTTGCACCAAATAGAGAGACGAAGGTAAACCCATACCTCAAAAGGTCCCGATCATGTCGCTTCCGACGACGTCCTTCGGTGTCCTCTGCCTTCGCCAAACCCGACAAACACCTCCTAGGATGGAAGCTGGAGAAGGAAGGCCGGAAGGAAAGGTGACAAGTCTAGGCCTAGAAGCTTCGTCTCGTCGCTACGATCCTATGGCCGCTGACGGATCGTAATTCGGAGCTCGGACAAAGAAGTTAGAGGAGGAATACTTCTCGATGGTCCAAGAGCGTCGTCGTGCGACAAAGAAGCGATCGATATGGAAGATAAAACATGACCTCGTTCTTATATTGGCAACGAATAGGTAAATCCGTATTCATCATGCATTAATGAATACACGATGTGACTGTACATATGTTACATGTTTTGATTTGTTAACACGTCACGCGATTTCCACGCGTTTTAATAAAAAACGTTAATTTTATTAATATGTGTGTTTTGTTGACCCGAGACATAACTCATAAAAAGGTATCCATCACTGGTCTTAAAATGACAGTCTTAATTACATGATTACACTACCGCTGACGGTTCGTCATTCCGACACCATATGATGAAGTTACAGTCAAATTAAGATTATATAACCCAAAACAAAAACATTATTATTATATTATTTAATTTAATTTAACACTTATTTTCTTTCCACCTCAAATAAGAACCCACGCTCAACATGTCTTAAAGTGAAGCGCATAATCCCCCATGATTGAATCCACTTTTATATTATCATTATTATCATTTAATCATTATTATATTTTAAAATTTCTCTCTCCAATCACAATTATATTTATGCCCCTTTATTTCCCCTCACGCCCAGCACATCATAAGATTTCAATTTTTTTCATTTCACCTTATTTCCAAAATTATTATCATAATAATAATTAATACTACACCAAAAGTGGCGCCTCCCTTCCTAATTCCATGCCCAACATGCCCCAACCTTCATTCCTTTATGGTTTTTATTATTTTCCTTATTATTCCATCACTTTGTAATCTCTCTCCAATCTCACTTCAATACCATTATTAATAAAATTAATATTAATAATACCCATCATTAATGTTCAAATTTAGTCCCATTAAATTATATTACCATAATTATTCTTATATTAAACTAAAACCATTCCATGTGACTCAAAACCATTTCATTTAATTGAATTAAATGACAAAACGAAATTAATATAACTTACATATTCAACCCCTTTTTAATACATTTAATTTCATTAGTCTCTCGCACATAGTTTTAAGTCATCATTGTTATTACTCTTTTTCAATAATAATAACAATTCATTATTTCATTTTATTAACTCATCACCATTATTATTTTTAATAACAATAATATTTATGCTCATCGCATTGACTACATTAAACCACCGCGTTGGATATCAGAATCCAACCATGCCACATCAATGTCGCGTAACATACGTCAATTTAATTATTCAATTATATTTCTTTTATTTCATATTGATTAAACTAAAACCATTTTAATTTAATTAACACCAAATATTTTCAAGTCATCATAATAATAATAACACTTACACTACGCATCTTCATTTATTTACTCGCAATAAATATCATAACTCATTTTATTAATTTCTCATTAATATTATGAATAATATTAATAACGCAACACCTATTATTATTATTCTAATTTAATTCCAACAATTTCTCAATTATTATTAAACTAAACGCCTTAATTTTTTAAATTCTTATTTATAATTAAAACCCCTTTTAATTTTATTAATCACGCACTTTATATCACCATCTTTATTATTTAATATAATAAACTGACAAAACATCATTTAATTTTTTTTTAAAATCTTCTTCGTTTTTATCATTAATAATTATCATTGTTATACGCGCCGTGTTGACCACATTGATTTCAACGAAGGAATGGACCGGAGGGGTCCGGTCCATTACAGTACTCCAAAATCACATTCAAATGTAGTATCCAGACATGGATATGTTACTATTAAATCCTCCTCTATTCATTATCATAACATAGGATATTATCCTAATCATTGGATTACCATAATGATTGTACTAAAATTTCACCATCCCATTTTACAAGATTAAATAACCCTTTCTTAGATACTATATATGGTGACCCAGACCTTACATACATAATTACAATATATTGGTAGTGGAAATAATTGTAAGATCTTTCTCTTCATGGAGGTATCTATCAATAAAAAAGTATAGTTACATGCTCTTATTTTTTGTTAATGATTTTTTTTGGAATGTATGAGGGGTTTCAAGGGTTTACCAAGGGTTCAAGACCTGAGAAACAGAAATAACGAGGCAATTCGTACATGGCACACTGTTGGCGCACAGTTATAAAAACATTGTGGAATCCCCAGGTAACCATATTTCCATTTACGGGGTCTAAACACATGGTTGGAGCATGGTTTGTAAATTGTGATGATATCCCTAGGTAATCTTGGAACCCAACATCCATGTATAGTGTCTTGTGCATAGTTTGCAAAAAAAAATTCTAATTGTATAGGAAAATCATGCGGGAATGTAATGTGGAAAAAATTAAAAATATTACATTATGGGATTTTAAACCCTCGTCTTATTTCACCACGAATTTCCTCCTTGGAACCATAGTGATGAAGAAGACATCTCTATAACTCCTAATTGTGATTATCTCTCATCATTAGGTTGTTTGGAGTGTCATACATAGTGGATCGAAGCTCTGAGTTTTTCTAATCCATCTCTTCCATTTCGTTTTGTTTTGTGGTTTTCAAGCTTCTCTTTCCTCCATCTGAATAAATAAACCCCTTCTTTTCTAGATATATCTAGGTTGATCTATCAAAGTGTTGTTGAATCGGGATCTATGACTTGTTTTATGAGTGTTTTCATCAACAGCTTTGAGGTAGGAGTGCTAAAGTTATATCCCTTTGTTTATACATAGATTTCTTCATGTTGTGCCATGTTATTTTTATTCCCTTGTATTATTAGATTATTTTAAAATAAATTATATTATTGGGTTTCTAAATAACAAATTGATCATCACTTGGTACCCATAGGATTCATGGAGAATGTCTTGACCAATTTCATTCTACCCATGGGGAGTGTCAGCCATCCCAAACATGGTTAAGAGAAATTTAATGTGTGATGCTATCTTGTTATTATGTAGGAATCTTGAAAAATGTGTAAATTGGTAAATGAAATTATTCGGAAATTATTATGGGTACATATATCAATTTTTGGATAATTTATAAGTTATTTTTTGGTTTATAATAAAAAATGATCGAATGGGATTATTGAGAACATGTCAGTGAAACTTTCTTTGTACTCAACATTTTATACCAAGTTATGCATAGGGGAAAAGTAATTGTACAAATGGTTATTATATATAAATCATAAATTAGTTAATTTTTTGGGTAATACTACTAATTCCCATTTTAATTGTTATTGTATTGATATTTCTAATAATATTGGCAATGCATTTTTGTAATTTGGTTATGTGTGCTGAATGAATAAATTTTCATATGCACATGGCTTGGTAGATTTTAGTATATACATGATTATATACACACATGGGCTGAGTGGGACTAAGGATCTAAACTCCACCCCTCAATTTATGGGTTAGAAAAGGGGATAAATTTTTATTCTACTAACTTTTTTATTACACTCCTATTATGTCTTCATGGTGAGGATAATGCGGTTGATGTGATGTATTTCCCTAGTGAGATAGGAAATGATTTATTTTCATTTGAATTGTGGTTGTTAAATATTCCCAATCCATTAAACACATGAAAAAGGGTAATTAATGCAATAGATGTTATAATTATTGATTTTGGATTTGATGATGGAATAACACAAGAGAAAAATTATTACAAATGGTTACTTGTATTATCTTTTATTTCTTTATAATTTTAAATCACTTGCACTCATTATCTATTTAGCTTGATTATTTTGAATAAATTTTTAGTGGTGGCATATTCAGTTGTACACACAGCCTACTCAAGCTATCATTGGGTACCCTAGCATATTCATTATTGTATGTTAGGTAAAGGGAAAACACCCAATTCTCAGTAATTGATTCAACTCTATGATGTGTATGGATGAGTTTCTAGACAAAGATTCATGATTGTTTTTAGGATTCCATTGTTTCCTTTATTTTGGGTTTTTTCAACAGGGCAATATAACATGACATGACATAATTACTATTGGTTATGGTTGGTAACGAGTTTGGGTGGTGAGTATTTATGCATATTAATTATTTTTCTAGGTTGTTTCTTCTATAATAAATGTTATATATTTTGGATTACTCTGAAAAGGAGGGTTTATTCTCCCCATATGACTCTTATATAAACACTGCTAGTTCGAAATCTCTAGTGCATGGGGGAGGCACACTTGGGCGACTCAGGGTACAATTTATTAGCACCTGGGTCAGGATATTACAAAGCGGTAACATGGGAGGTACTTTCTATGAATTTCTATTTTGGTTGGTAGATAAAATGTTATAAATGTGTCTGACATTGGAAATGATCTCATTCATGGGAGTTTCTTACCCAAGTAGGTGGGAAACCCCAATTCACCCAAGGTGTGAATTTTCATTCTTGTTTTGTGTGGATGAATTTGATGGTATTTTCCCATTTGTTGGTCCAAAGGTTGTGTGATTTGATAGTTTTATGATATTTGAAATGTGTCCAGAATAGAACAAGGCTGCGAATTCATGCATCATTTTAGGAACCTATGTGTACAAGTGGCATGCATCATGGTTGGTACACAGACAAGATGAGTGTGTGGGGGCATAAATAGGGTAGTATGAATTTAATTTTCATAAAATTAGAGAGAATGATGTCCAATGAAATGATAAAATTGGGTAAATTGGGGAGATAATGTAAAAAAATATATAGGATATTGTTATTGATAATGTGTGGTAAGCAAATTAAAATTTTATTAATTTTAGTTGTGATGTTGGAATAGTTCTCATATGGGGTAAAATGTATGTCTTATAACCGTGTGTGTTAGATACCTTTTCATAGCCATGGCCTCGGCAAGGATGGTCAAGGGTAGGGTTTTAGATATAAAAAGGTCCATTTTGGTAGTGTATGCAGAATGGTATGATTATGAATAGTGTTGATACTTCCTTTATATTTTTTGATAGCTTTATTTTTGTGTTTGAAATCACTTTTTTAGCATTGTATATGAATTCCACCATTAATACATCTTTTGGATGGGATATATGAAAATATTGCTGAGAATACTCTTCTAATAGTGGAGAAGGAGACCGTTGTGATTCAGGAAAATAATGGTGATTAGTACCATGAAAACATTCTTATTTCATGAAGATGATTCAATGGGGCCCAGTACGAGTTGCACTGAGTATTTTCGAGATGAACAAGGAGTTTTAGATGTAGCACCCTCAAAAAATTACAAAAGATGGTGGAAACTAGGTAGCATATACATTGATAGAGACTATCCTGAATATTCCTGATCATCTTGACACTCCTCTCAAAAAGCGAGTTAAGTTAGCGGCATATATATTGACAGGTCGAGCAATGTGTGGGCAGGACATCTTTTTTCAAATAGAGCAGGCCAAAGGAATCATGTGGAAGGAATTATAGGATAATATTGTAATGGAATTATATCAAGAAACCTTGATGTAGGAGAAAGATGTGGATTTTTATGAGTTTTATCCAATTTGAAACGTCTGTGATTGACCATTCTAGTTGTTTCACCGATTTATGATGCTTCGTCCCGAAAATAGATGGATATGACGAAGTTGTGGAAAAAAGCGTCACCTATGGTATGAAAGACATGATAAAGACCCAATTGAACATAATCCATTTGAAAAAGTTTTTCTCAGGTGGTGGATCAATCCCTTATTGAAGAATGGAACTTGAATTGAGCTTCCGGTGGTGATTTTGTGGTGCCATCTATGTGGATAGGAGGTGAAGCATCCAAAGGTGGAACCACAGTATTGGGAATCTCTATCTGGGTGGAAGTTAATAGAGTAGTAAGGAGAGGATTTTATCCTCTCATGGTTGATATCATGGTGTTTGTTTCAAGTGTGGTAGGTCAGGCCACAGGCATGAAGAGTGTTCCTTACCCCTAGTCCAGTGCCGAGCATCTGGTTGGTTGGGCCATGTGCAAAGGTTCTGTAGAAACTAGTAGTAGTCAAGAAATGATGGAGCTCATAGGTACATCATGAGCTTAGGTAGGGGGTATGTTACCCAATAGCTCGATAGTTTTTGGAGCTCCACAGGTGGTACCAGTAGCCGTGGTGGATGTGGATCTTCGGGGCCAGAACATACACACCATCAAGGTAGTGTAGTGAAGGGTACTCTCGTTGGGGCCCAAGGTTGGGGAAAGCCATCTTCATGCTATTTATTCTAGACCAGAAGGTGGGGAGGTAGGATTTTCTACCATTTAGGGTTCGATTACTATATCTTCTACACTACCTAGTGCTTTATTTTATACAACTTCTATGCATTGTTTTAATTAATTACACTTTATAGTTTTTTCGGTCCAAACCATGAAATGTTCTTGTGTATTTATGTCAATTGATACTAAAATAGGGGTATGGGTTGAGGATATAATATAGTCCATAGGTTATTCTTTAGATGTTGGTGGATATCATTTTCTATGGAACCTTTTTTTCCTAGAGATTCTAGGTGATGACCTAAATTTGGTTATGGGTTGAATGGCGTTTTTTCATGCCCAAATATATTGGTACCAACATGAGTTTATGATTAACTCTATAAATGGAGACACTTACATACTTAATCATTAGTGGGATGTTCAAGAAGGCAACACATGTTAATGTTTTCAGTAGTTAGGGGAACTCATTGAACAAGTTGGTTTCCATGTGCTAGATTAAGGAGGAAGGGAACGGACTATCATTCTTTACATTGTGGATTGATTTCAAGATGTGTTTCCTATGGATTTTCATGTGTGACCACCATATAGAGATGTGTATTTTACAATCGAGTTTCTATTTGGGATGGAGCCCGCTTTAATTCTTCCATATCAAATGGTGCTATAAGGACTCCCAGAACATAAATTTCAGCTAGAGGATTTAGAGCGTAAAGGGTTTATCAGTCATAGTATGTCACCTTGCGGATCTACCATACTATTTTCTAAGAAGCCTAACCAATCATTGTGGTATTCTTTTGAATATAGAAAGTTAAATAAGATGATTGTTAGAAACTAATTCCTTCTTCATAAATTCAATGAAATATTTTGGTCCACTATGGTGTGCCTCGGTGTTTTCCAAGTTTGATTTAAGATCAGGATAGCTTCAAATTGGGGTGAAATCTTCTAACATACCACATTTATAATATAGGTGTATGTATGGGTTGTATGAGTTTTTTTATTCTATTTGGATGAAAAAATGCACCCGATGTGTTCATGGTCTTAATGAACTGAATGTTTCACACATACCATCATCAGTTAATGGTTTACATTCTTTATGAGATCTTGTAGTACTCAATAATTCTTTACGATCATTCCTATCATCTTAAAATCATTTTCAGTACACTATGAGATAAAATGATTTAAACTGAGGTATCAAAATTTCAGTTCTGGAATGATAATGTACATTTCGAGGGACACGTAATTTAGTTATATTGAGTGTATGTGGATCTAGATAAATTTCATGAGATGGTACATTGTGAACAGCCCCAGAAAATTTTGAAGTTCATATTTTTCATGGTTTGGTTGGTTGTTACTGAAGGTTCAGTAATTTTTTCTCTCATTTTGAAATGTTGCTCATAAGTTTAGCCAAAAAGGGAGTTATTTTTGTGTGGTCAGAAGATTAGGATAATGTTTTCCAAGAGCTAAAGAATTAGTTGACCAATGCAAAGACTCTAATATTTCCTGATCCAGGTAAGAATTAAAACATGTCATGCGATGTGTCCGGTGTTTGGAAAGGGGTTGTGTTCATGCTGAATGATCAGTTTGTAGCTTATTGGTCAAGATAGTGGAGGTCCCATGAATTAAATTTCCCTACTCATGACCTTGAACTAGCTATTATGGTTTATGCATTAATGTATTGGAGGAATTACTTTTTAGGAGTGTGACTCACATTTTTATCGATCATAAAATTATTATGTACATATTCTATCAGTAGGATTTAAATCATCTACAGTGAAGGTGGGTTGAGTATTATATGTCCATCGATTTTGAGTTGATTCATACACCAGGAAAATGTAATAGTGTTGTGGTTGCTATGATCTAATGGATATAGAATCAAGAGGGTCATGATTCCGAATTTGAGTGGATAATGATGGACTTGTTTGTTAAGATTCAATAGGAAGTATTGGTTGGGAAGGGGAAGATTAACCTTATGTCAATAACAATTGAATCCATTTTTCTGAGTCATGTGAATGAGAGTCTAGTGGTTAATCCTGAATGTATGTCTATAAAAGAATGTATTAAATTTTGGAAGTCAACATATAGTTGTTCTATGGGTGCTGATAGAATTGGTTATGATCACGGATATGTTGTGGTTCCATCATGTGTATAGGATGAGTTGAGGTGCATGTTCCACATATCGTTGGGGAAATTTAATATTATCTTGACTAAGTCATATCAGGATCATTGTAAGAAATATTGTTGGCCATGAATGAAGCAAGTGGTGGTTGGGTTTGTTTCCTGATGCCTTACTTGTGAACAGGTAAACACCGAGCGTCATCCCTCAGGTGTGTTGTTACAGTCCTTGAACTTTTTATACTAGAAGTGGACTGATGTAATGATTTGATTTGTATGGTTTCTTCTAATAATGCCTCAGAATAATGATATAGTATGGTTGGTTGAGGGTCAACTTATTATAGTGGCCCATTTCTAGAAGATCTAGGAGACTTACATGGTTGATCAGTTGGGTGAGTTATAAATTTGAAAGATAGTCTGGCTAAATGGTGTGTCGAAAACCATAGTTTCAAATTGTGATCATAATTTCACATTACACTTCTAGTAGGTATTATTTATGGATCTTTGTACTCATGTGTTTTTTAGTATGTCATATCTCCCACAGATGGAAAATTAGTTAGATAATACAATTCATGTATTAAAGGATATATTGAGTGCTTATGTCCTGTATTTATGTGGTTGATGGGAAAAACAATTGTCGCTTTTTGAGTTTTCTTAAAATAATAATTTTTTCGATTTGATTCATATGGGACATTTTTATTCACTCTATAAGAGACCGTTTAGATCTGTGATCTGTTGGTTAGAATCCAGGGAGTCTGAGCTGTTAAGTTTGATCCCAGTATATTGGACATCAGGAATGGTTTGGTTGATTCAAATGTGCACAATTCTTTCTCATAGTAGGCCAGAGTCATTTTAGATCTACATCATAGGCCTCTGATGTTTATAGTTTGATATACAGTGTTTTTTATAGTGTCCCCAAGATTGGGTCATCATTCAATTCAAGAGCAAGGAATGTTTGCACCTATGTACGTGGGACCATTTGAGATCGTGGAGAGGATCAGCCAAATAGATTACTGATAGGCTCTTCCTCAGTGGTATAGTGGCATGCATGAATTTTTCAGATAACGCAACTTTGAAACCATCACCATGACTCATCTGATGTGTTAAAC
The DNA here is from genome assembly GCA_963277665.1 of Viscum album. Classification (NCBI taxonomy): domain Eukaryota; kingdom Viridiplantae; phylum Streptophyta; class Magnoliopsida; order Santalales; family Viscaceae; genus Viscum; species Viscum album. The sequence goes on from OY728164.1 coordinate 903,078,043, forward strand.
ATTGAGGATGTATAGATTGATTGTGATGTGTTCTTTGAGGAGAATCTTTCTAGTATTGTGGACTGTAGAGACAAAGCCTACCGAGGAAATACATCACCCATTGTTTGACATTTTTGGATTCGTGGAAGCATTTATGAAGAAATATGGGAGGGAGATTCATATATGTTGGCTGAATGGAACAATATCTTTTCTTCAAAAACTCTATAATTTTTGGGAAGCATAGCTCGAATATGAGTCGTTATATGGTGGGGAGGTTGTACGATCTCAGACTTCATGAAGGTATTACCTTATTTAAAATTACTATTTCAATCCCTTAATATTGACTAAAAAGTTGGCTCTAGAAGTGTGTGGGGTTATAAGGTGTACAAAGGGTTAACTACATGAGAAATAGGAATAACAGGAAAATTCGTGCAAGGTTCAAGGTTGGACCATGGTTAAGAAAATCATGAAGAATCTCTAGGTAATCGTAGTGCCTGGGAATGTGTCTTTGCTTATAGATAGAACAAGGTTTGTATACCATGTAGAGCTTCCCTGATAACTATGTGACTCAACATCCTCGGAAGTTTTATTTCCCATACATTCCCCATGGGTTTTCTAACTGTGTCAAAATACTGTGCAGTATAGTAAAGTTGAAAAAAATTAAAAAACTCTATTATGTTATTTTAAAACCTAACCTGATTTTGACCCCTCATTTCCTCCGTTGAACCCTAGTGATGAACAAAAACTTCCATGATCTCTTAATGGTGATTATAACATATATCTAGGTTATATGGAGGGATGCAAGTTGACGGCTGATGCTCTGGCTATGTATGATCCCTTCCTTTCTTTTGTTTTTGGTTTAGGGTTTGCATCCTTATCTAACCTCCATCTGATGCTCTTAAACCATTATTTTCTAGTGAGATCTAGGTTGATCCTATGAAGGTTTGATGAATCAGGATCTATACTTTTTTTGGGATTTTTCGTCAATGGTTTTGATTTTGGTGGTGTACAAGTTATATTCCTTGGTTTATACATTGATTTAAGCATGTGGGGTTAAGATATTTTTCTTCCCTTGATGGGTTATTGGTTTCATATGAAAGACATTATATAATGAGGGTATAAATTAAAAAATTAATCTCTCATGGTCCCTATAGGATGCATGGAGAGTGACTTCCATAATTTTGGCCCTCCCATTGGGTGTTCCATCCCTCCAGAACATGGTTAACGTAAATTTAAAGTGTGATGTGGACATGTGATTAATTTTAACAAATGATGAATTTGTAAATAGGTTAATGTAATAATTATGAAATATTTATTGGTAGATGTGTCTAGTTGTTGATAATGGGTAATGTATTTATTGGTTGTACTTTCAATGGGTTAAATGTTATTAATGGGAATGTTATAATGAATCATGCATTATAAATTAATCATTATACTGAGCTGGGTATAAGGGAATTCTAATTGGGACAAATAGTTATGTGATATATGGGATAACTGTGCTAATGGATTGTGGCATAATATTGATTCCCATTTTAGTTTTTTTATTGTGATATTTATAATGATATTGGATATTCTAGGTTGTAATGTAGTTGTTTGTGGTGAATGAATAAGTAAGCATGTGGACATGGCTTGGTAGAGTGTGTTATAGAAAAGAGGTTCAATGCCCATGAGGTGAGTTGAACTGAGGCTCTAACCTCCCATCAATGCATGGGTTAGGGATAATGATAGAGTTAAATTTTCCTAACGGTTTAATTCCACCTCCACTGAGAATTCAAGGTGAGGAAAATGTTGTTGTTGTGATGTGTTACCCTAGTGTTATAGGAGTTGATTTATTTAAATATTCAATAATGTTTATGAACATTTCTAATCTACTAAACACATTACAAATGTGAATTGATCACATAGATGTTGTTAGTATCGAATATGGATTTGGTTACGGAATCACATAGGGAAAATGTATTACTACTGGTTAAATTTACTATCTATTATTTTCTTCTCATTATTTTACACTTTCATTAACTATCTGTTTAAAGATGATTATTAATATACATTTTTTGTGGTGGACTACTGAGTTGTATCTAGACCCTTCTTAGGCCACCATTGGGTACCTGATAAGAATTCACGGTTGTAGGTTAAGTAAAGGGAAAAGGCTTGGTGTTAATGAATTGAGTCTGCTTTGGGATGTGATTGGATGGGGTTCAAGACTTGGAGTTTGGATCATTTTGGGGATTCTATTATTTCCATTATTTTTGGTTTTTCCACTTTCTATTTTAGCATGATGTGACATATTTACTGTTAGTTATAGTTTGTACCCATTTTTCATGTTGACTTTTTATACATGTCTATTGGTTTGTTTATGTTGTTTCGGAAATTGACTAGGATTTTGGATGTGGCTTACTATAAATAAATAAGGTAAAGTATCCCCACATGACTCTTAGACACTCTCCGATACTTGGAAACCTCTAGGATATAGGGTGGCTCACATGAGGTCATGTGGTGACATAGATCATGAAACCATTTTAGCGACCCCTGGTTTAGGGACATTACATATGAATAACATATCAATACAATAAAAGCTAAAATGATAATTATATATTTTATCTTAAACATGGATTGATAAAAATAACTCAAAATATGATCATCATCATTTCAAATAATGTTCTTCCCAATAAGTACCCTTCATATACATAACAACCCTAAAACCTATATTCGTATCACAGGTTAGAGAAACATAAGAATGGTGGATCTAATATTCACTATAAGGGAAATCATAATGGATATTAATCACTGATTTTTTTGTGATAATAAGATATAAAAATCTTATTATATAATTCCCTAATATTTGAAACTCATTTACATCAATTCATAGATCATAGCCATCAACATTGAAAAAAATATTATCAATCAAAATACATTATACATATGAGTTGAAAATCATCAATAATCAATAATTATCCATGAAAATATATAATATGCATATGAAAAAAGTTTTTAGCATTCACATAAGTAATGAAAATCATTTCTATCATCAAGGATCAAGACCAATAATATCATTGTGGATTGGTTTCACACCCCATTCTACCATTTCATTGGTTTAGTTTCACACTCATGAATATCTATTTGGAAAATTCCAATTACAGAAATGGGATAACTCTTTTTTATAGTCATTCTTTTCCCAATGGATATCTATATTTATGAAATTCATTGGATGGTAATATAAATCATAGAACACCCATAAAATATTTAAAATCATACATATGATTACCATAAGATCATAAAATTGTCATTATATCATCTATACATAACCCACATAAAGGATATATGTTTCATAAATTTTTCTTTATCAAAATCATAATCCTTACTCATAATGAATATATATTGTAAAATGTGATAATATACCTTGTAATTAATTATAATCATTGATGTATATTATTATAGATAAATTTTCCATTAAAAGTTCACTAGTATATTTGCTTAGGAAAATACCCTTTAATTTAAAATCACATATTTAGATTCTATAAATTTCTAAAAAAATTACGTGAATTCATTTATTGAAAATAAAAAAAAAATATATAATGGAATGTATATTAAATTTTTATTCCAAATAGTGGGGAGTTTTTATCATTTCATGTAAGGTAAAAGAAAACAAATTTCATTTATATTTTCAGAAAAGAAATGATTTACCATGTTTTTAAAATGATAATAAACTTATTTTAGTTTTTTTATCTAAAATAAACCTTGGTTTAAATGAAAAAATTGAATATTTTAGAATAAATATAATTTTTTTGAAAACATTTGAAATAAAATATGTCCATAGAATGATTATATAACCCATCAAGGAGATGAATAATTTCATTTTTCCTTAAAACATTCTTTTAGATTATAGATTACATAATGGGTCAGAAAGGAATAAAACACATATAAAATCAAGAAACAAATATATGAGAAAAAATATATAATTTTTAGGATAGACATATTATATAAGTAGATCTTTTGAATAAAAATCCGTAGATATTCTGGGTAAAAAATGAGATTGTAGCATAAAACTGTTTCCTCGTGTATTTCTTATTACATAATAACACCAACCATAAATATAATAAATATAAATTTAATAATAATTATATTAAATAATATTAATTTATATAATACCATATATAGTTTATTTATAACAACCTATCACCTATTCATTAACAATCTTTCTTCACCAGCATCATTTCGCATGTTAATAGTGTCATTTTTTGTTTATGTATATATTGGGAGTTTATTGTTCATTCCGTTCAATCACAGTTCCTTCATGTCCATAATTTAAATAATGATTTAAATATCATATATATATATATATATATTCATTATATATTTAATTACATCTACTCATAAAAGTTGGTGATGAAGAATAATTATATCACTATGTGGATATCGTAGTCCATACATACATACAACTGATGTTTCTATTTTTTCATTAATGGAATTACCGAAATTGAAAAAGTAATTAAATATTAAAATTCATTATTATAACATAAATATAATATATAAAAATTAAACCTTTCATAATAACCATTCATGACTAATGTTGGTGGAAAATGAATCTCGTCCTTTCATGTAGGCAGTAGTCCACATGTATGCATGAGGGATACATTTTTCTATCAATTGATTTAGAATTTGTGGTAAAATGTTTCTCAACAACCAAAAAATTATTATTATATTGATGAAAATATATTCTTATTTATTGTGGATATGTATTTTTTAATGGAATTACAATAAGAAATAAAATTAAATATTTTGGATAAGATTTATACATCATCTTGGGGATACCACCATTATCTTACACCTAAATCTTTAATTGGTTGTAAATATGAGAATAATATAAGATTTAGTAAAATTATAAGGATTATTGGATTTGTATTAGTATGTATAAAAAAATAAAATGATAAAATTATTTGAATAATATTTGATAAGGTGCTCTCTTTTATAAGTGAGGGGAATAACACACACATAATTCCATAAAATAATCACATTCATTGTAATGTTTCTCCAAATAGAAATGAATTCAATGTAATGATAATATGGGGGTAAAATGTCCAAAAATAATAATTATTATATAGTTTTGGGTGGAAATACTACACTTATCTTATGGTTTAATCCCTCCCACATAAACAAATTTTTACCATAACTGGGATAACAAAATTTTATTTTATATTATTAATAACTATAAAAAAATAATATTTAAAATTGTAGATCATATAAACCTCTTTTTAATACATATATGAAATCCATTTTATCAAATTCATTTTCTATAAATGTATCAATTTAATTTTATATTAGATTGCAACCCAGAACAAAAACAAGTTTGTGGAATATTAGTATTCGATAATAAAACATGTTTAAATTAAATTAAATTTAATGTAAAATATTTCAAAGGAAGTTAAATGTATGAAATTTAATTTTTTAATCTATTAATTTCATCAAAAAATTAATCAATGTTTATTAATTTAATTTACTAATTTAAGCCCACATTCCACAAATAAAAATAGTTTTTAGATAAATGGGTTTTTAAGCCCAGAAAATGATATTTCATTAAAATAAAGTATAATTATGATTATTATATAGATAATTATATTATAATAATTAATGGATAATTATTTTTTTAAAGAAGATGGTTCCTTGGACAGAAAACCAAGGTATAATTATAATAATATAAGAAGGAGGTTACTAGAGTCCAACATACGAAAACATATTACAATCCTTATTATTAAAGGGGAGTAAATCAGCAGGAAGATCATCAATCCAGGCAATATATTGATAGAATCCCTTGTTATATAGGACATCAGAAACCATGTTAAATTTATTATATATGTGAGTGATGATGAAATAAATGTCGAGAAGTGAGTTGGTGTAGTCCATCCAACTGGTGGTGATCCGCCACGTAAGATGTGTCACACCATTCCATGCCGCTTGTACAATGGTTGTTGAGTCACTCTCAATCCATTGGTTGTTCTAACCATATTTCTTGGAAAATGATTCAACATGTATCATATTCATCATTTTAGCCTCCAATGAATAAGAAATTCCACAACTACCATAAACACAACCAAGGATATGAAGAGGATGGTTCCTGAAGATTGAACCACAACCTGCAGGGCCTAGATTGTCTATTGAGGCCCCATCCACATTAACCATAATCCATCCAGACAAAGGATGCTGCCTTAAAAAATCAAAATTCTATTGGGGTTGGACTAAGTTTCCATCAATATGATGATGTCGCAAGATTTAAAATTCATTCACGGGATTGATGTAATGGCCCTTTCGGATCGTATCAGCTTTACATATGGCAATAAGGAACTTCATTCATCCTACATTATGGCTAAATGAACAATTATAATGTATACTTGAATTTATAGAAAACCATATAACGTGGTGAAGCTAAAGAACAATAGAAATAAAAAGGTTATTAATTTGCTAAGAACTATCAATATCTGCACATCTCATTATTTTATATTTGAATTCATCTGTAGTCATCCATCTTCAGTCAAATATGTCAAACATATAGTTCCAAAGTGCAGATGTGGTGGCATAAGAAAGAATAATATTATTGGTATCTTCTCTATGTTTATTATTGAGTCTTCATTTAGAATAGACATTAATACTATACGATTATTGACATCCATTTGTGGGGACACTTTTCTGATCAAGGCACCAATGTAGAGTGAATCTTGATGGTTTTATCCTGGGTTTGTCAAAAGAATTTATCCAACCAAAATTAATTTCAGAGTTACAAGAAGAATTATTAAAATTTATTTGAATTAATAATACCATCATATGAAGCTTACCAAATTGAAAAATTATTAGTGATAGAGAAAGGATTTTTATCAATGAAATTCCTAATAGTTTTAGGGAGATGATCATTTTTTAAATTTATGACCTCTCAAAAAGAAATTATGGTATTCTTAGGACATTGGACCGAAGAAACCATGGAAATGAAAGGAGTGGCAGTTTAGTTCCAAACCAAAAGTTCCTAGAGTGTCTCTAGAGACCATCCACCTAGAGTTGTCTATAATGGAGGAAACATATTGTCTTATGGATGGCCAGATAGAGCCAGTAAGAAAATTTTAGTTTCCATTCTTATGTTATTCAAGGTATCTATTTTTTAGAAATGAAATAGAGTCATATTTATAATAGAGAATATTCCAAGCGAGTCTATCATGAAGATCCTCATTAAAGTACTTAAGATTTTTTTTCCAACACAACCTTTATCAATAAGTTTGCAAAAATTCATCCAATGTATGGTGAAAATTTGTCTCTCCAAAGTGCTACCTGTCCAAACAAAATTATAGATTGAGAGATATATTTTTTAATTAGGACACCTAGACATTATGGGCTATCATAGAGTAAACCATTTTATAAACAATAGTATAATTGAAAAGGGATATTTTTCCCGCCATAGATAGGGACTCTCCTTCCCATGAAGACAGTTGGTTAAAAACATTCTCAATAATTATGGAAAAATGAAAAGATTTCGGTCTTCCCCAAAATATGTTACACATTGGTACGTAAAAATAAGAGAACCCTCTTTTATACCTAGGTCACTAATAATATTTCATTTCCAATTAGGGGGAATGTTTTTTCCAAAGAAGATAGAATATTTTTTTTCCACCTAATGGGTTGCCTAGAAATCTACTCATAGTGAGAGAAGAAATTTTGGATGTTTGGAATATTTATTTTATCACCTTGAATAAAAAGAATGATATCATCAATATATAATAGGTGGGTGAGAGTATTCACATTCTACAATATATGAATGGGTTTGTGTTTGTTTTGATCAACAAGACAAGTGAGAATATGACTATGATAGTCTTCTACAATGGATAAAAGGATGGATAAAGGGGGTCACCTTGTCTGACACCATTTTTAAATTTGAAATATCCCCTGGGGGAGACATTAATCAGAATGTAAATAGTGTTCGATTTGAAAAATGTTCTGATTGTAGTGATAAATGTATCAGTAAAACCAAAACATTGATGCACCTTGAAAATAAATCTCCAATATATGGTGTCAAAATATATTTTAATTTCAATATTGATAGCCAAATTACTTCCTTTTTTTATTTTATTAAAGTGTTACTACACTCCAATGCAAGAAAAATTCATTTTTGAATGAACCAGCCATTTATAAACCCAAATTGATTGTAGGAGACAATTGTTTCTGAGATGGATGAAAGCCTAGTAGCAATTATTTTCCAATGATTATATAAATAGGTGTTAATGAGAGTAATGGGATTAATAATTAAATCTCAAAAGCATTGTCTACATTATGAATTACATTAAGAAATTGGCCATCTATGATATGAGGGAGAACACAATTGGAGAAGAAAGATTTGAAAATATTGCATACATAAAATTAAATAATCTTCCAATAATGGTGAAATAAAACATTATTAAAGACCTTAGGGCCAGGAGAACTATCAAAATTTAAACTAAAGATAGTGTCTTTAATTTCATGATCAATAGGAGTGTTAAAGAGGAAGGTGTCATCATTATCATTGATCACCATAAAAATGATCTCAGGTTAGAGGACCTTTTTATTATCCGGGACAATAAATATGGATTCGAGGTAAGAGACAATATGATTAGCAATATCATCATCATTATATAAAAGTTTGTCTCCATATATTAAATAGGCTAGAGGTCTACCTGATTTGCTAGATCATTTAAGGGAGTTTTAGAACATGGTGTTTTTATAAACGTCAGATATCCATTTAACTTCGAAGTATTATTTCTTCTTGTTGTATTTAAAAGTTAGAAGTGAGTTGATATTTACAGAAATACTGATTTCATGCTTCAGATCAGTACTAAAATCGGATCTAATATTATTGTTTTGAAGATGATTTAGCTCATTGTCATGAAGGAGGATATCATTGGAGATTTGTTTGTCATGTTAGCTTCCCTAACCTTTGGGCTTCTATTTAAGAGATTTTAATTTTATTGAACTAGAAAAGGAATCATTGTAGTGTGTCATGGGAATCCAAAAGCATTTTATGATGTCACTTCATTCAGTGTTATAAAACTCAGAAATGTTAAATCTAAAAGGAAGTGAAAGATTCATAGTTTTAGTGGAGACCATGACAAAAATAGGTTGATGATCAGAGTGTAGCTTATTAATGGTAGTGTTGGAGATGATGTCCCATATATCTAGAAATGGAACATTTGTGAAGGCCCTATCTATCTTGGAGGTGACCACCGTATTGTAATTTTTTCTATACCAAGTGTATTTGGTACCCGTAATATATATTTCAAGAATATTTTTGTCTTAAATAGAGGTTTTAAATTCTCTTATGGAGATCATAGCATGTGTGGGACAAATTCTCTCACTTGAATTGACTATAGCATCAAAGTCCCCAATTAGAAACCAATGGGTGTTAATACTCGAACCTAACTAGGTAAGATCATCCCCGAGGGGCCACCTATGTTGGTATAAATTTTTAGCATAATCTAAATATCAGAAAATAATAGTGCCATCAAAAACACAATCATATGTGAATTCATACATTGAGATGTTAAAAATGTTAATAATTTGGATGGATAAGTGCGAGAAACTATTAAGAGATTCAACATAAGAGGAGTTTTTTGTTGCACCGGTAAAATAATATCCATTTTGACATAAATGGTGGTTCGAGGAGGAGAAATTAATTATGGGTTAAGAAATATCAAAATGAATTGGGTAAAGAGTGTTAACAATTAATTTTAATATAGTAAATGTTTCAGAGTTCGCAATAGCCTGAAAATTCCAAAAAAAGATCTCTATTTAAACTGTGGTATGGAGTTAAGAAACTTTTATTTTGGTTTATAGACCACTTGTGTCTAGAAGATCTCATGATCTATTTAGTAGTTTTTTGGATTTTGATCTTTTTCTGACTAATAGAAGTAGAAGGGGTTTTTTTGGATTACCTTTCTTAGAGTTATCCTTGGAAGGATCATGATAAGGTTCATTCACTTGTATGTCCATATAGTTTTTATTAATACTGGCAGTATGGTCAACATTTTTTTGTGTATTCAGATTATAAGTTTTAGTAGGCATAACAATGTCATCAATAGTTTGAGAAATTCTTACAGAAATATTGACTATGTGGGGAGGGGATCTACTTGAGACAGTTGTAACAAGGTTGTTCTGGTCTAAAATACCTAAAGACTATACAAGCAGTTATCCAGAACCTAGAGTCATCCTTGGTGTGTCCACTGGGTTTAGTTGATGATGAGAAGACATAGAGAAAGAATCTATCATAACCTACTCAGATTTGTCCACCAGTATACAAAGCAGCGTCCCAACCTTTTATGAGTCACAACCCAAAATTGAATAAGGATATGAAGATTGACCATTGTTATGATTATTATCATTAGAATGTTCACTGTAAAACTTTTTTGTATCATTACCTTTAGTGGAGTCACAAGTAGTATCTCTTCTGATAAAAACATCCATGGAAGGGTTTGTTTTAATGTGTAGGTCACCAAGCAGTGAAGATCCTGTGTGATCTCTTTTATTTGAGGGCGATTGTATATCCCTGTCCAAACTAAAAAGTGGGTATGAGTTGCCTTGCTTACTAGGTGGAACATCCTGCTAGAGTACAGCTCTTGGACAGAATACTACACTAATTGGACGTCTATCCTCTTTGTGAACTACCTTACTTTCGGGTTTAATAATGGTTTTATCCACATTAAAAATCATGTGATCTTTTCCAGTTTCAGAGAGGTTAAAATAAAGTAGTACCAGTGGGGTGGGTAGCGGCTAAACCTATTTCATTCTCCCGTTAATCCGTTTCAAATTTCATTTGAATAACATCCATAACAATGGACTATAATTCATTATAAAAGCAAAGATCTCTATTTTCTTCCTCTTCTATAAGATCAACCTAGGAAGAATTTGAGGTATTCATTAAATCAAATGATTTCTTTGGTTTTCTATCTCATACCACATATATTCTCATTGGTGTTTCTGGGATTTTAGTGATGGGGATCAGGTTTTTTGTTATTTCTTACTTCCCTCCATTCATTATCCAATGTTTGGAAGAAATTATTCCTTACCACCCAACAGATTTCAATAGTATGGACAATGAGATTGTAAATTTCATAGATTGGGTGATTCTTCTCATACTGTATCCTAATTTTCGTTTTATAGTCTTTGTAATTGAATATTATTGTATTAGGATGTTTTGAAGAAAGGTTTTCTTCCACCATAACCCTCAAAAAGAAGACCACACCAGCATTTAGTAGTCTCTGGTGAATTTTCCGTGGCAATTCAATACATGAAACTCTGTCTTTTAGGATTTTAGGATTCCAAAAGTACCTATTAAGGCCATGGAATCTAACCCAAATTTTGGCCATTGTATTTCTATGGGTATATGGGTTAAATTCATAGTCCCAGTCTGATATAATATGTAATACATGTTTAAGGTGGATGTTATCAATTTTCCATACTCTATAAATGTCACTTTGAGATTAAAATTTAATATGAAAGTAACCTCGACCTATTGGTACAAATTTTCAATCTGAAAAACAAAAACAGTGTGATATTATAGGTTTTAAATCTATTAATTTATAGGGACCATAACATTTCATGTATTAGATGCATCCCATGATTGAGAATTTTCATAACAAAAAATGTTGCTGGAGCGCCTCCGGGTTTGCATCAATTGAGAATCCACCACCATCAATCTTCTTGAATAAATGAGGTTATGTCGTTGCATAATATGTACAAAGATCTGTGCCTATAAGTGCATCCAGAAATGAGATACCCTTATATCTTCCCACAATAAAATTATTGAGAGTGTCGTTGATAGTTTTTCCTTCACTAATCTTATCATCATAGCCTCATATATCATTTTTTTATTCTCAAACTGGTGGGATTCGAATCTCCCTCGCACAAGATAATCTACCATGAGAGAATGGAAATGAGGGAATAAAGGAGGGGAACATTGAGCACTCATAGGTTTAGAGAGATACGGTCTTCCATCTATCTATAATTTACGTCCCCATAAATTAGAGGATAATTATGTTAATTTCATATAAAATATAATAAATAATGTTACTTGAACACGAAAATAAAAATTATTTTTGCAGAAATCCATATTTTCACTGTTGAATAGAGAAAATAGTTTTTTAAAAAAACTGTGTCTTCACACTAAGAAAATGTTGAAATGATGATTTGATAAATTATATTAATTTATTAATAAATAGTTTATAATAATGGAAGAAATTAGTTATAATATTTACCTAAAATTTTATATGGTAAATATTTTTGGTAAAATATATTTTCGAAGGAAAAATGACATTATAGAAAATATGGTACATATTTATGTTGCACTGATCAATAATTTTTTAAAAATTGACACCATTATAAATATTGTTTATAACTTCTTATTAATATTTATTCCTACCTTTTTAGTATTTAGGTTTTTGGGGTTTACTTTATTACTTTTCCTATAGAATTGTGTTTGGGTGTGATGCTATCTTTCATTTACATAAATTATTATTGAAGTGGAAAAAATTTAAAAAAATAATGAGTTTTTGTATCTCACCCTTTTTTATATATCCATTTCCAAATAGTTATGAATATAATTATCATGTTTTCAATTTATAATATGGGTACTTTGAGTGGAGGACTCTCGGGGATATGTTTAAAATAGTTCATTATATAATTTTTATATATATCTATCCGTAAATGTCACTAAACCATTAATATTTTAGGGAGTGTATCAATGTTAAATATAAGTAATATACATCCATAATTATTCAATATGTATTTATGTAATACTCGAGAGTCTATAATTATCATCATATTTAGATTTAATTATTTTTTATGGTTTGGGTTAGTGAACATTACTAAAACCCATATAGATAATTCTTTGTTTAAAATAACATCCTATAGATTTGGTAAACTATAGATCATTTTGTTTCATAGAAAATAATGATCACCTAATGACCTATAGTCACCATACAAAAACATCACCTTACCTACTCCATTATTGGGAAAATATGAGGAATCCCATTGCATAATATTCTAAGGAACATAATCCTAATTCTACATAATCTATTGAGACCATAGACACTGTGTAGTATATGTAGGTTGTGGGTGTGATATCCTTGTATGTAGTCACTGAGATGAGATTCAAAAAAATTAATTAAAATATATATTCCACAAATCGTAGTTTGAAATGAAATAATAAAAGTATAGCATTCATATATTAGTAATAACAATATATTATCATTCATCAAAACATTATTGATAACATGAAGAAACATTGAACAAAAAATAAATATTTCTCAATATAAATTTCTCTGAAAATTCATTTTATTTGGAAAATAGTAGTTGTACCCAAAATACCTTTTAAATTCCATTTCTAAATATTATCATTGAAATTATGTGAGAATAAATAATTAAAAAAATTAATTCAAAAACCATATACATTCATATAATTAAAATAATAATAATTATTCGACACTAAATAGGAATCCATTTAAAATATTATCAAATATAGATATAGTATGGCGTGGAAAATGTCATGGTAGGGTATTGTATAAATATAATGCAGTAACATCATCAAAAAAAGAATGGAAATACAATTAATGAATTTTTCTATATTGGGAAACTAATTTTTTCCTATTGAGATGATAATATTGGGACTATATTAAATCTACCACCTAATGTAATATTGGCGTGTCTCTAAAAAATAGCCCCTCTAGATTACCCATCCAAATGTCACTGAGGGTAATCCTTATAGATTGAAATATATCAAAACCTGAAGAATCTAGTTAGTACGTATAAAATACTAGTATTGTATCCATATCTCAATATACCACTAAGATAGATTGTGTTCCCATTATGTTAACTACTATAAGTGTGAATGAATGGAATAATATATCAATAATTGATATCATAGTAATTGATCAAAATATAATTTATCAATTCTATATCCATAAAAATCCTTTTTAACAACCTCTTTTCACTTATATGAACATAAAACAAAATCAAATTCATATATAAAAATCCAAAATCATAACCGAATCACAATTTCAATGGTTTTAAAACCTAGGGTGTGTCTTTTTGAAGCTAAACACTTTCATATAGGGTTCAATATGGGAATTTGGATGGAAATTAAAATCTTGAAACATCATTATCCAATGAAAATAATTGTAATGAAACATCTTATATGAAAAATATATTTGATAAAGGTAAAAATCAACATTAATCTAGTATTTCCATCATAAAATTTATATATAATGAATATATCCAAAAATAATCTATAGAATATAATGAGAAAATTACATAAATATGTAGAAGTAGGAAATATCAAAGAAACTCAACAATGAAAATTAATAAAAAATCACTAAATCTCCTTCAACTAAAAAATTACAAATGTGTAATTATTAAAAAATAATTCGTATGTTTTTAACTTCGATTTATCTATCAAAACCAATGGACTAATCCTCAATGTAATTTTTTCAAACACATAGTCTAATTATTATATATTTCAAATAATATAAGAGTAGTAAATCTTGAAAATCACTTTCTATATTAATATATGGAATCATAAAACCATGACAGAAAATTTATAAATTTAACATGGATTATAAGACATGAATAATTTTAATGAAAAAAAAGTATATAAACACTATAATAAACTATTTCTCTTATAAATGTGAATTTTAAGGAAACACCAAACTAAAATAAAAATTAATGGTTCAAATCATTCAAATGGGTCAAAGAGTTCCAATGAAGTAATATTCAAAATATGAACAAAAATATACAAAAAATATATATTTATGAACATAACTAAGGGTATTACCACACTGTCCTAAGTGGATTGGAATGAGGATAAGCTGGAGTAGAAAAATAAGATGTCATGAAATTGAGAGTAACAATGGTTTATCCTTAAATAACATAACATGGTTGAGGCTAATTCAGTGTGTGGCTTCTCCCATGATACCCCATCATGGCACAACACATGGGTTTCAATATGGAAAGACTGCATCATGAAATATCATAAAGGTAAACAAGTGGACATAATATAAAAAATTCACCACCAGGATTTTCTGACAACCTCTTATAGGAATGTCATCATTTATAAACATTTATAGATCGCACCACATAATATATAATGGATACCATCAAGAAAAAACTCTCATTTTCTCTATATTAACCCATTGTGATTTAATTATCCATAAAATATGTTGATCCTTACACATCATAGGAATCATGTATCATCATGACATGGTTTCACCAGGTTATAGTCTAACTTCTCACACCATTTAAAAATTTACCAACTACTTTTTAGGTTTCTAAAACCCTTATATATCATCACATTATAATTCCCCTAGTTCATTTCATGAATCCTAATCTACCCCAATAATTTAATAATATCATTCATATTTAGATTCCCAATGTGCATAATTTAATTTATAACTATACAAATTATCAATATATCAAATAATCCCAATAACAACTCATAATGGTCCAAATCAATAAATGAATCATACAACAAATGAGAAAATACAATCATAATGATAAGAACATTTTCCCCACCAAATTAAATTTTATTTCTAAAAAGATATTAACATTTTATGTAATGGAATGATAAAGGATACAACAATAAAATGTGAAACATAATATAATTCATTAAATAACCTCTCTAAATACATAGTTAATTCCCTATAATCAAATAGAGAAAATCCAAATGGTAATACATACATTAGTTTCCCCCATCATAAAAGGTTTATGATTACTATAGTATATCAAATGAATTTAATTTAGTCATAAATAAATCATCACAATATACTAATCATCCCATGATAAAAAACATGATGAATAATCTATCATAATTTGGAGGAAAAATTGGGAAAAATAGGTTTGGGATAAAGAAAATAGGGTGCACTTTTTTCCATATATTTTTAGAAGTTTAAATTCTTCCATCTTCATGTACATAAAACTAAAAGACATTTGAAGATTACAAAATTTACCATGGGGATGAAAGGAATTCATAAAATTTGAAAGATCAGACCTCAAATTACTAAGATAATCACAATGACGTAGTATAATATATCACTTTTCTACCAGAGATATGATATTATAATTATATGATCTTACAAAATAATTTATATTATTTTGATAAAAATCCGTATTTTCCTAATTCTCACAGGATATATACCCTTCAATAAGGTCCATATAAATACACCCCAACTATCTTGGGCTTCTCTCTAGAAATATATTAAACTATTAGAGCCTTCCTGACCGCATCCTAAAAGGAATTAAGGTTTGAAAAAAAAAATTGACTAAGGTATCAATATTTACCCATTTAAGATGAGATAACATTAAATATGTCCTCAAATACAAATATGAGAGTAGTAGAACTAAATAAATGAAATAATCCTAATACTTCTACACCATTTTCTAACCCTATATGAGACTGGATATATCTACAAATTTTCCAACTTCACCTTCATAGGGTAGTGAAACTAAATGAATGTTGAATTAAAGAATACCAAATTCATTTCATTATATGGTTAATATGAGACCAGGGTCTCCCATCATTAATTAATTGGTCTTTTAAATAGGATGGAGGGGGATTTCACTCTCATTCCATGGATAATTATTTGTGAAATTAAGATTCCTTCATTATTTTAAAGAACTCTATAGAATCTTTAAAATATTGATATTGATATATGATAAATGAATTATAAAAATAATTGGATCTACCACTCTATATATAGGTTAGGAAATTTAAATAAATATGAAGACTATATGGGATCCTTGATAGATACTAATATGACAATAAATCTATGATACATACTTCTTATTATCCATAGAGATCATTTAAGGGGGAATACACTAACTAATAAAATATAAAAAAACCTGATCGGAATCCATAATTGTTTAGTAAAATCGAAAAATATACTATGGTTTAAATAATTTTTTATTTATGGAAAAAAAATTATGGAATTTGAATTTTACAACTGATCATTTTGAAATTAAAATTTATATATAGTGTTATTTGCATCATCAAAATTTATATAAAAATTATGTTTAGTACTCCATATGTTCATCACATGAAAAAATGGATTTATTAACACAAAAATTTATTCGGTAAGAATTATTTGTTAAGATTAAAATTTTAAATTTCCCTTAATACTATTTTTATTCAAATAGTATCAACTGAGTACAAAAATGACATAAAATCATTTCAAAACGTCATTTTAATTATCTAAAATAGTAAAAACATTTATCCCAATATATTCGGAAATGAAAATGGTATATACAAAAAAATTGAAATGGACTATTGATTGTAAACTATTTGAGTTCAAGGTTATTAAAAATATTTTCAAACTATAAAATAGTCACTAAGACTTTATAAAACCAAAGAAAAAAATACCCAAACAATTTTCAATACCATGTGAAATGTTTTTTTGCATCTAGTTAATCTCTCATTTAATCCCTAAAAATGGAAAAATTTTAAATAACCATTATATTATTAATCAAATTTAGAAAATTATCAATATAAATCAAATGAAATTGGAAATAAATAATAAATGAGCTGAAATATCATGACTCATTACTCAAATACCAATTTAAAACTCATGAATTTTTATAAAAGGAAATGATTAGGTACCTACTCTAGATATACCACTTGGTAAATGAAAATACCATCTCTTGCCTATCAAACATCCATAAAAATAAATTGAGTGCTATAATAATTTTTTTCATGAACATATTATTTCCACAATAACCCAATATCCAATAAAACTAATTTATATCCCTATGTAAAATCATCCATAAATCTATTTCCATTGAGTGGTTCTGAGTCTGGATAAGTTGCTAAAAGATATTATGTGTGCATCAACACACATTAAAGGATACCAAATAGTAGTGGGAAACTAGGGTGTTACATCATGGATAAATAATCCAATATCAATGCATGAAATAATAGAGAAATTAATAATAGAAATCCATAAAAATTCAGAATCAAATTGTGTGAAAAAAATTAATTAAAACACGTTCAATATAAAATTTTGTGCGGATGTAATTACTCATAGTGATTCATAGTAATACCATCATGCAATGACTGATAGCCAATTGAAATTATAAATTATAAAGTAAATAAATAAATAAAAGTATCAGGATCAATTTTATATCTAATAAATAAATCATCCACACCAGGAATACATCCATTCTATCAAATTGAATTATCAATATCATGCCTCTTCCCAACCACAACATATAATTATTAATGTTTGCATCAGTACAAAAGTGCCATGGTCACCCAGTCAGGGTTGTCATGACCCATCCTCAGGGCCCGTGCCATGACTACCCCAAGCCTGCCTTCCATAGGCCAGGGGCCGGCAACTAGCACCAAAGGTGTAACCCTATAAAAAGGGAAGTCATTGCATTCTAACCTATAACACACACAGACATCCTGAACACAAGTAGTAGAGTACACAAATGAAAGTAAACACTATGTAAAACTTTATACAAATGTAAGTGATGAAAGAAATGGGGTCGGAAATACAAGCCCAACAGTAAAGTACGACAACTGTAAAGCTAGTACAACGGCAGAAAGGTAAATAGAAACTACTGAGTCATCCATCGGGAATCCCCCCTAAAGGGTGGGTACACGTGGCCTCCTCAGCACCCCAGGTCCATCCGTTCACTCCGAGTACGTCTTTCCAAGTGGTCCACCTCTGAGTACCATCCAACTCTACAACTATCTGCTTCAATCGATGTTGTCTGTCACCTGCAACCAACACCATGATGTGCAGGCATAGCCTATGAAGGGTGAGTATAAGGATACATAGTAGGGGACCCTTAGACCCCTAATGGTCTCCCAGAATCCAAAAAGGATATACCACAGAATAAAGATACATTAATGAAGTATCAACCAACCCTACTTAGGTATATGCCCATACATATACCTATGTAACCAGTCACAGCCCGGCTCCAACTCTCGAGCACGATCACAACTTTGTCCCTACATGAAGTAAAGTCAACCCATCGATGATAATAATTGAAAGACAAGGCTCATCTCACACAGGTATACATATTTCATAGAGATATAGATATGATCAGATGTATTCACTGGTTCATCTAAGCTATTAGAACCACACAGAATACAGGACCATCTAAGCTATCAGACCCACACGGGATACAGGACCTACTACACTGTCGGACCCACAAAGGTTACAGGAATGGAGGTCAGAACTATCAGACCCACAAAGGATCCTTGAATAGTATCATCATTATCGAACCCACAGAGGATTCCGATAAAATATTAATCTCTATCTAACCCACATAGGATTCTGGTATAGTAGTCATCGCTTTCGAACCCACATAGGATAATGTTAAAGTAGTCGTCGTAGCCAGCTATAGGATTTCCGCACACAACACACTCTATTCCGGGAGGGTCCGATCTTTGATTCAAGTATCAATATATAAACAGTCATGAAATACTAAGATGATGTATCCCATAGTTCTGTCTCATCCAAAGGAACTCAACGTGACAGATAGCGCGTCAATTAGACGCCCGGTCTAAGAGTTATTTTTATTTCCGTTCCAGGGGCCCAGTTGGATTTACATTTGATCCAAACCCGTCTGTTTTCAAATTATTTCCAAAAATCACTTATATTATTCCAAAAGGACCTCCTCAACATGAGGATCCCATTGTCGTAGACGACTCTTTGATCGGACGCGCGGTCCAGGAGAGATTCACATTTTGGCGAAGTCGGGCCCGGCCCGTCAAGCCCAGTGGGCTGGCAGGTTGGCTGACCCGCTTGGCAGGTCTGACCTGGCTTGGGGGTTGGCCTAGCTCGAATTGGAGAGTCTTTCCCGGTAGGGGGGGGGGGGGGTCGGTCCGGCCTAGTGGGGAGTGGCCCACCCGCGGACCTGACCCGTGTTGTGGGCCGGTTCAGTTTGCTGGTCGGTGCAAAGAGGTGCCGCCTCTAACTTCTCGGCTAGCCATAGCTAGCCAGTTTTTCCCAGCGCACATATCCCACATAGTTGGTTGATATTTTTCCATTATGGTTCCAAGGGGCTCTTTTGTCCTTCATCCCAACTAGCAGGCGGCCAGCCTGTTCGCCGGGCGAGCGGCCCGTGGTAGCAGGCCGCGATTCCCCCAAAGCGCGGCGCCGGCGGGCTCCGCGATCCTCCAGCCCAGCCAGCCGTAGCCGGCCGGTTGTTCCATCCTGTCCAGCATGAGGCCGACAATTTCTTCTCCATCCAAGATGCATGCAGTTACGGGCCACAGTCTCCCTCCACAAGGTGCCTACAAGCACCGCGGTCTTCCAGTGGACTGGCCGGTCGTCCCACTGACCGGCTCCATAGTGGCCGATTTAACCGGCCGCCTCCACCCCTACACCATGGTGAGATGCACTGCGGTACTGCTGCTCTCTATACGGTCTGACGACGTTGCGCCACCTCTACCATCACGGTTATTCTCTGGTGCGGTGCGAGGACACTATGCCCTTTCGGCTCTGCCTTTGATGTCAACCTAATGAGATTCAGCAGAGAGTCGCCAGGCCGTGGTTGTTCGGCCCACGCCCTCCGCATTAGGTGATATAAATTTGCCACCATCAAACCAAATTAAACATCGATGAATCAAGGGTATAATTTTATTCATTTAAAATTAAATAAATCCCCCTACCTCGATTCAAGAACGTTGTCGATGTTGCGGAAGACGGTTTTGCGGAAGATGAACGTCGTTCCATCAACATTGGGGTAAAGTCATTGTCATTGGCGGCATCCTTTTTGGGCGGCATCTTCTCCCTTTTCTCAGAGGAAGAGGAAGGAAGAGTGGCATTCCTTG
The DNA here is from genome assembly GCA_963277665.1 of Viscum album. Classification (NCBI taxonomy): domain Eukaryota; kingdom Viridiplantae; phylum Streptophyta; class Magnoliopsida; order Santalales; family Viscaceae; genus Viscum; species Viscum album. Next base: position 903,098,858 of record OY728164.1, read on the forward strand.
TAGGCATCGCCTCACTTTCTTATGCAGGTTGAAGAAGTGGAGGAGATGTTCTTTGTGTTCTTCATGGGAAGAAGTCTCTCCCCCTTCTCCTTAGCTCTCCAAAAAAGTTAAGCCAAAATAATAGACATTATTCTCTATTATTTTTATGGCACAAAAACTCAAGTGTTTTATACTATTAAATGTGACAACACATTAGCTTAAATGTGGAGGGATGGATTCAAAAATATTTGAATTAAAATTGAATTAACTCTCTTCATTAATGGTGGTGTGTTCGTAAGAATTAAACCATGAAATTCCATGAGATCAATGGGGTTCAAGAGAGTATAAAGGGGAGGTGAAGAGTATGAACTCGTGTGGACCCCACCACATAATATCCTCCCCTGGGAGGTTATGTGAGGGTGGGACCCACCACCATCCTCCCTTTGGAGGTTTTAACTACCATCCAAATAAAATTATGCTACCAATATTTTTATTTAAATTTTAATTATAATTCCCAAAAATTAACTACCACTTCCTATAAAAAGCAACTACGGTAAACACCTCCTTAAGGGAATATCGGTGCTGCGAGTTAATCGGTGTCCTCGGATTTCAATTTCGAGAACTGGTTTAAAAGATAGAAAAATCTGCACATACGTTTTCTAAACATACCCAAACAAAACTTCAGAAATTTATTCCTGGCACACCGGGCCTCAGAATCAAGCGCAGTCTGAAACTGTGGGCTCCTAAAATTCCCATTTATTTAAGAAAACAAAATTCCATGGGATTTATTGGTGTTTAAATTTTCCCCACCTCAGGGCTTTGCATCCCCGTTAGCTACAACACACCATATGGGAACAAATGGTGGTACTGAGCACACATATGAACCTTCTGCTCTCATGTTCTGTCCTGGTGATTCCCATGCTGCCTGCGAATGTGCACTAGAGGAATGGACCATCCATGTAGGACCCACTATTTTGGATCATCTATCTCTACTGGAACCTCGGTGAATGTCTCCCTGTCATCAATGTCTAGCTCCCCATGGTTGATAATGTGGGACAGGTCATGCACGTGTCTCCTCAGCTAAGACACGTGGAAGACATCGTGAAAACAATGCATCTTAGGTGGAAGGGCCAAGTGGTAAGCCACCTCTCCTACTCTACTGAGGACTTGGAATGGGCCAATGAATCATAGATATAACTTGCCGCCTCGGCCAAATCTCTACAGACCTGGTCGATGTGAGACCCATAAGAAGACGAGGTCTCCATCCTCGAATTCTATTGGTCTCTGTCTCCTATCAGCATAGGACTTATGTATACTCTGTGCAGTCTTCATCCTTTCCTGGATGATCTGCACCTTCTCCATCGTAGCCCGAACCATCTCTGGTCCTACAAGTGCTGACTCTTCTGGGTCAGTCCAGCACAGAGTCAATCAGCAAGGTCAGCCATACAGTGCCTCATTCGGTGCCATCCCGGTGGTGGAGTGGTAAATTTTGTTGTACGTAAACTCCAAAAATGGTAAGTGATCCACCCAACTATGGCCAAAGTCATGTACAAAAGCACAGAGCATTTCCTCGAGTGTCTGGACGGTCCTCTTGGTTTGGTCATCCGTATGAGGATGGATGGAAGTGCTCAAGCGAAGATGCATCCCAAAAGCCTACTACAACCCCTTCCAAAGCTGGGAAGTAATCCGTTCATCATGTTAGGAGACAATAGAAGAAGGTAATCCATGTAAACACGCAATATCCTACATTTAGAGGCATCCTAATCCCTCCACCAAACCCTGCTCTCTGATCGGTAGAAAGTGGGCCAACTTGGTGAGTTAGTCAACGATCACCCTGATAGAGTCATGTCCTTTGGATGTATGTAGATGTCCTGTCACAAAATCCATGTATATCTCATCCGACATCCACTCTGGGGCCTCTAAGGGTTGTACCAAGCCTACTTATAACTGGTGTTGCGCCTTCACATGCTAAAAAATGAGTCATCACGAGAAAAACTCTACTACCGCCTTCTTTATACCCGGCCACCAGTGCTGCGGTCAGATGTCCTGATACATCTTCACCACTCGTGGATGTACCTCTAGTGGGGAAGTGTGGTACTCCCTCAACACCTCCTCTTGTTGTACAACTGGTAACATGGTACATCCTCTGAAGAGGATGATGTGCACCCCACCTTTAGAAAACTCATATGGTGCCTACCCTAAGGATATCTGAGCACGTCGCATCTCACAGTCTATTTCCCCACGTTTTGCCTCTCTGACTCACTGAAGAAGTGGAGAAGTGACTGTTAGAGACTGAAGAAAGTCTGGTCCTTCTCTATCCACAAAGAATATATGCAATGCGGACAGCTGCCATGTCGCCTCCCCTAGCAGCTGAATGCCTGATCACCTACTGAGAGCATCTTCTACAACGTTCCCTCTTCCTGTAGTATATACTATCTTGAAGTCAAATCCCTAGAGTAACTCAATCCATCATCATTGTCTCTAGTTCAGATCATTCTATGAGAAGATGTACCTGAGACTCTGGTGGTCAGAGTATACTGTAAAATGCTTGCCCATCAGATAGTGTCACCACATCTTCAAGGCGAAGACCACTACTCCTAACTCCAGGTCATGGGTAGCGTTTTTATACTTGTGCTGTCTAAACTGTTGTGAACCATAAATGATAACTGCTCGCTCATGCATCAGGAAACACCTGAGTATGGTCCCCGATGCATCGCAAAAAACTACGTACCCTACACCCTCCTCTTATAGCCACAAGATGGGTGCACTGGTCAACCACTGCCTCAGCTCCTGAAAGCTCTGCTGGCATCTCTCTGACCACATGATGAGATTCCCCTTCTTCGTCAATCATGAAAGCAGTGCTGAAACTCTAGAGAAGTCTGTCACATATCTCTGATAGCACCCGGCCAGACCCAAGAAACTCTGCACCTTCATCACACTACTGGGTGGCTCCTCAGCAAGCACTGCTTCAATATTTGCTGGATCCATTGCAACTCCAGCCTCTGAGATGATGTGTCCCAAGAAGTGAACCTCTCGAATCCAGAACTGGAACTTCGAGAGTTTACCATAAAGATGGTGCTCTTGGAGTGTTTCCAGTACCACCCGAAAATGGTAGGTGTGCTCCTCCTCAGTAGCTAAGTAAATTAGAATGTCGTCGATGAAGACTAGGACAAATCGATCTAGGTAAGGCTGGAAGATCATGTTCATGAGACTCATGAACACTGTTGGTGTTTGGTTATACTGAAGGTCATAAATAAGAACTCTTAGTGGACATACCGACACCTGAAGGTCGTCTTCTGCACATCCTCATCTCGAACTCTGAGCTGGTGATAGCATGACCTGAGCTTTATCATCGGGAACCATCGTGATCCCTTTTTCTGATCAAAGAAGATGTCAATCCTCGGGAGTGGGTACTTGTTCTTCACGGTCACCTAATTCAGGAGACGGTAGTTGACACAGAGTCACAAGCTCCCATCCTCCTTCTTGGAGAACAAAATCGGCGATGCCCAGGGTGAAACCCTGGGTCGGATAAATCCATTACCATGAAAGTCCTCCAGCTGTACCCGCGGGTCACGAAGCCTAGTGGGAGCCATCCGATATTCTGGAGTAGATATCGGTGTTCTGTCGTGGTACATGTCAATGTAGAAGTCTACCTCTATTTGAGGAGTTAGTCCAGGAACGTTGTCAGAGAAAATATCCTTGTACTGATTCACCACAATAGGAAAATTTGGACTCTGCACATCAACTGCTCCAAGGATAAGACTAGACAAATGATGTGTGATCGGCTACCCCCTCCACTGTGTAAGTATATAATGCACTGCAAAGGATCATTTCTCTCTAGGGAAGGTGAACCTTGTCCTATCTGTGCATTACACCACACTTTGTTCCTAATATAGTCAATCGGAGCATGAACCGGGGATAACCAGTCCGTAACCATGATGATGTCATAAGGCCTCGATGCCACTTCAAAAAGATCCCATCCAAAACACTTGCCTACTCGAGTAAAATCACATTGTCGGCACCAGTGTTTTATTATCGAGTCAGCTCTCGTAGGAGTCTTTAGTCATGAGGATTGAGCCAACGGATCCGTCGGAATCTCCGAGCTCTGAACAAGGGAAGTGGAAATAAATGAATGACTCACACCTATGTCTATGAGTACTACAACAAGGGTTGGGTAGACAAATATATTACCTCAAATCATCTCAGGTGTTCCATGGTCATAGGCCTCGACTACCTGGAGTTGAGCTCACATATGTCTGCCAGCTCCTAATGGTCGTGGTGGACCTCCTGGTGGTGGTGGTGGTAGAGCCTCAAAATGTTGTCCACCACCTGTTTCTCAGCCAACTCCTCTGCCACATCTGCATGATCCATGTGGACCACTATGTTCAAACCTCTTCCTTTTCCTGGGAGGACCCTCTACTGTCTTCTACTCTTCTACACGGTGGGTCGGGCAGTCTGGAGCCATGTGGCCCTACCCGCCGCTTGCATAGCACTGACTACTCCTCGTATTGCTGGCTCCGTCTTTTGTTACCCGCACAACCGAACCTGTATCCTCGGGTTGCCCACCTGATGTCCTAGTCTGATTGGACCTGTACATCATCTGTCTACTGTCGGCTGTAGAGTACTATGCTACGTGTCACCCTGTGGTGGGTCTTGCAACTGGTGACTGATTAGTGAGGAAAATATCCAATAGAAGCGCTTGCTCCACCTCCCCTGCCTATGTCGGAATGCTGAGGGGAATCATAAAATCCCTAATATCATGCCTGAGTCCCTGCTCGAAGGTTCTATCCCTAAATAACGGGTCCCATTCCATTTACATGGAGTAGCCTGATAGGTCGGTGAACCTCACTGAGTACTGAGCCACTGTCATGCTGCCCCGCTGCAGATGAAGTGACTCCTAAATCCGCACCGCATGAAGGGTGGCTGGAAATAACTCTAAGGGAAAGAGAATCTCGATGTTTGTCAACAGTAATGATGCCTCATCATGCACCTGGAGCATCAAGCACCACCATCTACCTGCTGCTGCATGCACGAGACTCGCGGAAAGGATCACCATGAGATCGGCTGGTGTCCCTACCAATCTAAAAACTATCACGACAGCCTCCAGTAAATTCTTAGCTTCTTGTGGGTGCATCTCTCCCTGAAACATAGGTGTCCTCTGTCACTGAAACTCGTGAAATTCACTCAGGTGGCATGCACACTCTTTATCTGGAGCTGGTGGTATCGGTGGCCCATCGGGTAGTGGTTCCGTTGGTGCCTCCGCTGTGATGAGGCCCTGCACCGAGGCCTCGTCGCTCGGTGGGCTACCATCTCATACAAAACTCGAAACCCTAGAAGGATACATTCATGGGTCCATCTTGAAAAGAAACAGCTGAGTCACAGTTAAAACTGTATACCTGGTTAGCTGACACAAAGTAATCATGAAAAAAACTTTTTCAAAGGGAACACACACGCAATCAGGGTTTTTGTGCACTAAGTCAGAGATCAGAACTCAGAGTCCTAGTGTATGGATACGTCAGCCACTACACTAACACCGAATTCCCTAAACTGATAATCACTCCGAAAACACATAACACTATTTTAGTTTAAAGAATCAAATTCCATGTTTTGTTGTAGAACCGACTCCTTTGAAACCAATTTGTCACGACCCGTCCTCTGGGCCCATGCTGTGACTACCCCAAGCCCGCCTTCAATAGGCCAAGGGCTAGCGAATAGCACCAAAGGTGTAATCCCTATAAAAAGGGAATGGATTTCCTTTTAACATGTAACACACACATTGCCTGAACACAGGAAATAGAGTACGCAATTGAATGTAAACACTAAGTACATCTTTATAAAAAAGTATGTGCTGAAAGGATAGGGTCTAGAAATACAATCCCAATAGTAAAGTGCAACAACTATAAATCTAGTACTACTGCAGAAAGGTAAACTGCAACTACTGAGTCGTCCACCGGGAATCCCACCAGAAGGGTGGGTACAGATGGACTCCTCAGCACCCCAGGTCCGTCCGTCTACTCCGAGTATGTCTCGCCAAGTGGTCCTCCTCCAAGTACCATCCAGCTCTACAACTCTCTACCTCGATCAGTAATGTCTCTCATCTGAAACCAACACCATGATGTGCGGGCATTTCCCTTACAGGGGTGAGTATAATGATATTTAGTAGGGGACCCCGAGACCCCAAAGGTATCCAAGAATCCACAAAGGATAAACCCTAGAAGAAAGATACAATAATGAAGTATCAACCAACCCTACTTAGCTAATGCCCATACATATACCTAAGTTACCAGTCATAGCCCAACTCCAACTCTCGAGCCCACTCACAACCCAGTACACACAAGAAGTAATGTATATCACATCAATGATAATTATTGATAGACAAGACTCAGCTCACACATGTATGCATCTTTCTTATAGCAATAGAGATGATCCGATGTAGTCACTGATTCATCTAAGCGGTCAGACCCACACAGGACACAGGAACAGAGGTCAGAACTGTCGGACCCACATAAAATCCTGGCACACTAGCATCGCCATTGAACCCAGAAGGGATTCTGGTATAATAGTCATCATTGTCGAACCCACGTAGGATTTCGGTAGAGTAGTCATCGTAGTGAAACCCACGTAGGATTCTGGTACAATAGTCGTCGCAGCCATCTCTAGAGTTTCCGCACACATCCTGCTCGATTATAGGAGGGTCTTCTCCTTGAGTCAAGTTTCGATACATCAACTATCACAAAGTCCTGAGTTGATGTATCTCGAAGTTCCGCCTCATCGAAAGGAACCCAATGCGACAGACGATGCATCAATAAGATACTCGGTCTAAGAGTTATTGGAATTTCTGTTCGAGGGGCCCGGTTGGGCTTTCCCTCGATCCAAATGCGGCCATTTTCCAAATTTTTCCAAAACTCACTTAGTGAATCGCAAAAGAACACCTAATCACGAGGATCCCACTGCCACAGACGGAGCGTTGATCGGATGCGTCATCCCGGAGATATTTGCATTTTGGCGAAGTCGGGCTCGGCACGTCAAGCCCAATAGGCTGGCAGGTCGGGCTGACCTGCTGGGTGGGTCCGACCTGGCTGGGGGTTAGAATAGCCTGATTTGGCGGGTCCGACACGGTAGGGGGGCATCCTTTCCCGGTGGGGCATAGCCCACCCGCGGACGCGGCCCACATTGCGGGTCGGTTCGGTTCACCCGGTGGCGCTGCCTCTCCATGCCTGACCCCCCATAGTCGGCCGGTTCTACCCAGCGCAAACGGCCTACTTTGTGGGCCACTGTTCATTCCATGAGGTGCCATGTGTCATCGTGGTCCTATAGCCTGGCCGGTTGGTCTGGTGAGCATCCCGCTTTTGAGGGTTGTGGTTCCCCTGCCACGCGGCGCTTTCGGGCACCATGATCCTCTAGCTCGGTGAGCCGTAGCCGGCCGGTTCTTCCAGAATGGCTGGCATGAGGCCGGCCATTTCTTCTTCGGCCAAGCGGCCTATGGTTGCGGGCTGCGGTCTCCCACCATGCACCACCTGTGGGTACTGCGGTCTTCAAGTGGGCCGGCCGGATTGGCTGGCCAGTCGTCCCACAGACTGGCTCCATGGCGGTCGGTTTAGCCTGCCGCCTCCAACCCTCCACCGCGGCACGACAGTGCCACAGTCCTACTGCTCTCTACACGGAGCGATGGCGTCACTCCACCTCCACCGTCGCGGTTCTTCTCTAGAGCGGTGCGACGACACCGCGCCCTTTCGGCTCTGCCTCCGATGTCAACCAAACGAGATTCAACGGAGGCTCTTCAGGCCGTGTTTGTTCAGCCCGCGCCCTCCGCGTTAGGTGATATCAATTTTCCACCATCAAACCAATGTAAACATTTAATAATCGAGGATGAAATTTTTTACATTTAAAATTAAAAAAATCCCCCTAACTCAATTCAAGAATGTTGTCGAAGTCGCGGAAGATGGTGTCACGGAATATGGGTGTTGTTCCGTCAACATCGGGGGGAAAGTCATTGTCATTGGAGGCGTTCTTTGCGGGCGACATCTTCTCTTTTTTCGCAGAGGAAGAGGAAGGAAGACATGTTTTCCTCATGGGAATTGCCTCACTTTCTTGCCCCAGTTGAAGAAGTGGATGATATCTTCTTCATGTTATTTGTAGGAAGAAGTCTCTCCCTCTTCTCCATAGTTCTCCACAATGTTAATCCAAAATAATAGGAATTATTCTCTATTATTTTTATGGAACAACAACTCAAGAGTGGTCTCCCATTAAATGTGACAACACATTAGATTAAATGTGGCGGGATGGATTCAAAAATATTTGAATTAAAATTGAATTATTTCTCTTCATTAATGGTGGGGTGTTGGAAAGAATTAAACCATGGAATTAAAACAGTTCCATGGGGTTCAAGGGAGTTTAAAGGGGAGGTTAAGAGTTTCAACTCATGTGGGACCCACCACATAATATCCTCCCATGGGAGGTTATGTTGGTGTGGGCCCCACGAACATCCTCCCTTTGGTGGTTTTAACTACTATCCAGATAAAATTATGCTACAACTAATTTTATTTTAATTTTACATAGAAACCCCAAAAATTAACTAGCAATTCCGAAAAAACACAACTGCGGTAATGGTCTCTTTAAGAGAATACTAGTGTTGCGTTTTCATCTGTGTCCTCAGATTTCAATTCATAGTGGTGGTTCAAAAGATAGAAAAAACCACATTTATGTTTTCTGAACGTACCAGAAAAAAACATTAAAAATAGATCCAGGCACACCGGGTCTCGGAATCAAGCACCGTCAGAAACTGCGGGCTCTTAAAATTCCCATGTATTTAAGAATAAAAATTCCATGGGATTTCCAGGTCTTTACAAGGGTGCTTGTAAAACTCAATAGGGAACCCCATATGTGGTATGCTATATAATTATTAAATATTGGATTAAATTTTTTACATTCTCATAAAAATAATAAATATATTGTGTAATCTTAACTAAGTAAACAACATTGATCCTCATGATCTGATATGACTCTCTGGATCAATAAAATCCTACATCTACCTGTGTTTTGGTGTCTTTGAGAATGTCCCATAATCATTCCAATAAATATCATACACATAGATAATTCCCCAGATCAATTCCTATGCAATATAGTAAAATCAATCTCAATACTATGATCCTAAAATCATTTCCTAATAATATGATAGTATATTGATCACTTTGTGGGGAGATCATCCCATGTAAATTATCTATCAAATTTCACTCATCCATGGGAGGCATGGTGCCACCCACCCATATCATCCCAATGTATGTTAATCACTCAAGGGTAATGAATCCCTCCAATATTATTTCATAGGTACATCTATACAGGGGTAGTGAATCCATCCCATTTTTCATGTTGAAGCATGCCTAAAGGAATGACCCATTTATATATTTAAGGCATCACATGTATCTCAATAAACCTTAGGTAGTAGAATATATCCAGACTATCATATCATCGTATAAATTTCTGAATCTAGATATAACTATAACATCAAAGTAATTTTTTGTATGTTAACACATCATGGTCAGAACTGCATCCCACCTAAATCATATCACATAATAGAACTCAATGGATTTAACCATCTCCTGAAAGTCTCCACACAAATATATGTTCGAACTATCAATTACATGAACTATAATATTTTATTCCATAAAAGCTAAAATAATCTTTTCTTATTCTAAATTAACTCCTTCAATATTCTATACCCATCTATGTACACACCCTATTAGGGGTCAATCAATCACCAAGACACCCTCCAGGGCCCCTTATATTTCATCATGATACAAATACTATAAATGGGTGCCTCTATATCAAACTTATCTCTCATTACAAGACCATCAACCAATGGTAATCAAGCTCATCATCACTATCATGATCATAATATGGCTTCACACTAGTAAAAAACTATTTTTAACATCACCTTTATAACATCAATTCTTATAAAACCAACAAGAAAATATATTTTCACTACATTATCATGTAGGTTACATATGAACTGACATAAAAAATGATTTTTATGACTTTTTCTTATCAATTCTAAATAACTGACTAGTGAAATCAGTATTTCATGTCAGTTATTTAATAACTGATGTGAAAAATCAATATTCATGGCCTTTTCATGTCATTTCACTTATAACCAACATGAAAAATGTTTAAAAACATTTATTTCATTTTTAATGATTCAAATTTACTCGTATTGGAGCTTAAATGAAGATATGGATAAAAATTTATGGCCAATAGAAGTTGATCATCTTTAAATGATGTTGTAGAGATGTCCAAATTTTTATGACCATAAATTTTGATCTATAAGTCTGGTGGACCACTACATACATTCTTATTGAATAGTTAGAAAATAACGACAATCTTTTAAACATTATTTTCCATGGTTTTTTAAAAAGAGACATACAAATTTCCCTTGAGCATTGGTATTATGATAACACATGTCCAAAATTTTAATTTTAATATCTTCCCATGAAGTTTATCATAAAAATAGGAAAAATAATTTTAAAATCCCACCAATGTGGAATATGAATATTTTACTACATGACATTGAATATTTTTATTTCCACCTACAATTTTTAATACCGCATTTTCTATTACCATATCATTTATTTGTTTTCATTCTAAACAAATATTAATATCATGATCAATTCATTCAAATATCTTCGTTCAACTGAATTGAATAATTTAATATTCATCATGAGTCCACTGTTTATTATTTCAGGGTTCACATCAAGGTATTTGTATATATATTTTTGACGATTTGTGTTTTTTATGATCAGTTCTCTTAATTGATATACCATTTAATTATTAATATTTTATTATAGTGAAGAATATTTATTTTTATCATTTAAAAGCTACAAATAATACTTACTATTATTAAATTCCCTCTAAGGAAAATATTTTGTTGGATCATTCAATCATTCTTTGGAATAAAATATATCAAACTTTTGAAGTTCATAACTTATGATTCGTAACTCTGTTTGTGCTCTACGACTAGTAAAATCAATGCATATGAAATTATCTAAAAGATGGTCACCATTTTCCACATAGTTTATTTTGCAACCAATGTTAAAAAATAATTTTAATGTTTGTTTTTGAAAATCTGATGAAAAAAATATATTTTTAAAATTTTGTTTTGTAAAACTGATGGTATTTCATGATGATTCTCAAAAAACTGATTTGAATAATCATAAAAAAAAAATTAACATCTGTTATTGAAATAAATGTTAAAAAAATAATTTCAATTTCACTTACAAAGACATACCCTCATGAATCAACCTTAAAAAGATAATAAATTCAAGGGTAAAATGTATATTTTTACTAATGACATTGGCCTCATAAAAAAACCTCATGGGTTTCAGTCTGAAAAGATGGCATAGTTCTCACCTGGCTTCATAGATTATCTAATGTTGTTCCTCTCAACCATACAATATATAGTCAAACTATTTCATAGAAACCTCGATAATTTCATCACATCGAAGGAGGGACTCTTATTGTGTACTCAACCAAACTAGACTAAAGTTTTACTGAATAACACTATTGTCAAATGTAAACTCACATAACCATTCATCTCAATTCATCACTTAACTCTTCTTGGAGGTCAATATGGGATCCTAACACTTGTTTTGTTACGTTTTTTGTTTCACGTCATTTTATTTAAACCCCTTCATATCCATGTATGTTGATTGTAATGTCCCAACCATATACCCACATAAACCATGCCTCGATCATGTCGATCAAATGACCTCAAGCTTACAACGCCAAACACGAGATCCTACCAAATTGCAGTAGTTGGGTAATGGATGTATGGTGGGGAGTCATTAACCACTTATTATCATGGAACACCATATATAATAATTGACATATAGATGTATTAGAAGTAAATTGAAGTAAATAGAATTAATAAAAACCCATGAATAAATAAGTCAACATCTGAATAAGAGTAAATTCAACTGATGAGTGTTATAATAAGAGATGCGTAGAATACTAAAATAAAAAGGGGAAATAAGGGAAATTAAGATACATGGATACTATACAAGATACAAATATCTCCCAATGAATATTGATTCTATTCTCACTCTTATCCTATTATGATACATCTAGAAATAATTTATGCCAACAATCTATAATGAGTCGCATTCCAATTTTCGTACCTAAAGTCATATAAACCTTCTAGGTACTATAGTCTTCTTATTTAGGGTGTGTGGTAAAAATATCATTAAGCCACCCCAATAGATTCTACTCAAAATACAAGATGTTCTCAAAACTAAATAGCTTGAAGATATACATAATTCATTAACAAAGATGAATAAATAAATAAACAACTTCTCATTTTTTGAAAAGACACATAGCAGATATATCCACTTCATCCTATGCTCGTAATGGATGTTTCATTTGTAAATATATATATTTATTATATATATATATATGTTGTATAATTTTAAATAATGCATCCACCTATATGAACCATGTATGTGGGGATGTAAGTTACCATATACATGGTATACTAGTGCTGGCTAGACTGAGGCATAAATTAGACATCCATAACCAGTTTAACATTCCAATATGCTCAAACTACATGTTACATTACATATGTTTCATAATGAGTGGGAGACATCATTCTCATCAATCTAGATGGTGAGTGTTCCCTCATGTTAACACTTGATCATGTGATGTGGTGGGTCAGTCACAGCATCCAACATGTGTAATTGGTGCATGATGTCATGTTCAACACCCAATATAAGGGAGAATAATACCTTCATTCTCAACAGATACATTACCATCAAAATACATACCTTAATAAGGCCTAGTCACATTTATAAGATGAATCATGAGTCAATACCACTGATTTTTCCTTTTTACCAATTAAAAATATTTATATATAAGGTATTGTCATATTTGTAAACAAAATCATTTGTATTTACCTCCCATGAATCTAATTCATCATTCCTAATGTAAACAAGGATTTATAATTGAGCCGGACATTTTATTAATTTTCAAGTAATGGATGTGGTTATATAGTCATTACGATTCATTCCATTTAAACTGTTTAATTCCTTTAATAGAAATAAAGGAACATTAACTATTATTTTAATGTAATCAACTCATTTCATTTTTTTAAAAAAAAATCTATTTGTAATACATCGACTGTATTTTAGAAGGTGACATGGTCATTATGTTGATAATCATACATGGGAAATTCCAAAGATAAGGGGAGCCAAAAATAGATGAGGTGACGTGGTTTTTAAATGCAACCCATATAACAAGGCAACCATTATTTAATTTCTATGTTGAAAGATATCTAGTTTTTCTGGTTATTTGGAATAATTGGCTATTTATGGAAATTTGAATAATCACATCAAAGGGGAGCCCATAAATGAGATGAACAACATAAAATCCATTAAACAAGGATCAACATGATTGTATCAAGGTAAAATGTTAAATGTGATATGAAGAACTGAAAATAAAGAGGGAACTCTTCAAAATCCTGAATTTTTTCTAATGACATTGCAATGAGGTATAAAAACATTAGAAAAATTATGATACCACATTCCTCAAGGTTGAATATGACTCCTCACCTGATATTCCCCTCATATTCTAATTAGGTTGGAAGAGATTTAATAAATTATCGAACGCCATAAAAATATGTCAAATGAGATTGCACCTATATATTGAAATAGACACCATGTTAAAAATACATAAAAAGGGATAGGATTTGAGATCTCACCATAAGAAATGAAATCCCTATGACAGATCAAGAATCTGAAACTGGTTTGAAGAAACATCTGGATTCATACATCAATATTGAAGGAAATATACAAGAGAAGAAAACTAAAACTAGCCATTGGGGGAAGAAAAGAAAATGAGCAATATGTTAATGATTAAATGAGGGGGAAAGGTAATTTCACATTAAAACATAATAGTGCATGGTATGTCTATGTGAGTGTCCAATCCAAGAAACAACCATGTACAATTCACTACATAAAATGGGAACACCGCATAGTTAGGGGAATTTTTTATCTGACCATATGGAAAATATGAAAAATGGGTATATTCTAAAACACTAAAACAATGCATGACCACATACATTAGTTCACAGGGTTGTAGAAAAACCAAATGGCCTTTCCACTTTCTACAAATGTGTGGTTGAATAGAAACTGTATAGGGTGGGCCCGATAGATTCTTCAAATAGTGCATCCCAGTCATTTCATTCCATTCTAGGGTTTCGGTATAAGGCCCCAGCCTTAAAACATTATATAATCTTATGTTAAATAAAGAATTCACATTGAGGATCTTTTCAAGTTTAGTGTCTTAGTGAATTAGGCCATAACTATTACATATCAACTTGAATATTACATATAGACACTACTACTCAGTATCCATATCTTTCATAAAATAAAAACTCTAAAAAAGAAACATCTTTGGTTCCATGTTTTAAATAGAATTGATTTTCCCTGATCCCATTCTTGACCCTATTCCACATTATTTCCTATGAAAAACATTTAAAAAAATAGGTTGAGCCAAAAAGGCTAGTAAGGGATACACCTAAAAAGGAAACTGTTAGTTTTTTAAAACAACTAGTAAACCATGAATAATTTATCATAAGTAATACTTTTACATTTATGAAGAAGTAAATACACTTGAATGAATAAAATATAACTTCTTACCCTTTTGAAACCAAAGCATTAGCATAAAACCCTTAGAAATAACACATAACATATAAAGGTAACTTGGGACATAAACATACAAAAATGGAATAACCATATGTTCAAAATCCACACATATAACTTAATGGAATAGCCATATAGCTAAGATCCATACCCAATGCACGGGAGGTTATAACATAACCACCCATCCTAGTTTATCATGACACCACCCGTCATTTGGTTTATCATGTAACCTGCCTTAAAATGTCCAAACACCATTATAAAATAATAATTCACAAAATATTGAAAATATAAATATTTCACTAATAAAATTTCATTTGAAAACAAAATAAACCATTTCAACATATTGAAATAATAAATCGATTTCAGAAAAAAAAAATTCATTACCAAAACACACAAAAAATAGAATAAGGGTTTTCAATTTCATTTTAAAAACATTAAGGCTTATAGAGGAAGAAAACTAATTATTATGGCATCAGAGATGTAATTGTCACTACAAATGTTAAAAAAATTCCATTTGTCAGTTTTTAAAATGCTACGTAGAAACAATATTCCCTTTGAATGAACTAAAAAGTCAAATGGGTTTATACTCTGTATAAAATTACTCCTTGAATAAATCTAAATATGCCTCAATGAAAGGAGATTGATATGAAGTCCCTTACATAGATCATATTCTTAGATTAAGGATAAATCAATGACATATTTATGTTTGAAAAATTAGAATAAACCCATTATAAGTGGATATTTAGTGTAAAAAAATCATAGGTCATTCACACATATTCATAGTACGACATAATCATAAAGTAGAAGTTTAACCCCAATGAATTGAAACTGGGTTAAGATGTTCTCTTACAGAAATTTGATATCCTAACGGCATCGCATCAAAATTAAGAGAATGATTTGATGAGATTGAAAAGGTTATATCATCACATAGACATAAAATTTAAAATAATAAGGATATAAAAGACCATATCGCAACATAAAAAGATATAAATTAATGGTCATAAAAAAATAAGCCTTTTAAAATGAGAAGGGTGAAAGGTTCCCTTATCAATTTGGTAACATAAGAAACATACACCAAATGAAAGAAGGATAATACAAGGAAGATGTAATTACTCATAAATAAAATTACATTACAAAATGAATACAATCATGGGTAGTACATACACTACACAAAAGGAGATAGTGTCATATTTATCATTAATCTTGCGGGAATAAAAAGTAATATGAATACCACTTACGACGTTGTAATCAATCGAGTCGTATGATTAAATGTTAATAACCAACAAATGAATCACAGAATACAATGAATATAAAGATAATAATTATATATATATATATATAAATGGAATTACAAAATACACCATACACAAAAAATAAGTGGAGAACAATAGAAATATCAGGGAATTAAAAGCAAAATAACAAACCCCTTACCATGTTGTAATCAATCGGGTCATATGACCAAAGGTTATAACCACAAAATGAATCATATAATACCATGAATATAAAGAGAATCAATATATATATAGCAAATGGAAGTAAAAAATACCACACATGCAATAAATAAGTTTCGAACATTTGAAGTCTCATAGAATTTAAATTGAGATAATAAACCCCTTACCACATTGTAATCAATAAAGTCATATGACCAAAATTTAATAACCACCAAAAGAATATCATAATAACATGTATATAAATAGAATAATTATATAAATATATATATCAAATGAAAGTATGAAATATTCCACATTCAATAAATAAGTTTCGATCAATGGAAATCTCACGGAATTAAAAATGATATAATAAACCTCTTACATCAAGTCCAACTTGTCTTGTATTTTCCTTTCTCATACTGAATAATAAACATATGTTATTTTCTACTTTCTTAAGATCCTTTTTAATGATTTTTTTATCACTTATTATCTTGCTATTTCAATTAGTGAATTATTAGAGTTCATATCGGACATTTTGACGATGTTCAGAACTTCAGTCAAAAATGAACTTGTTGTAATTACAAATTGACCATGTGGTAAAAATTATATTATATATAGAATCACATTCATTATATAAATATCATTTATATGATATATATCACGTTTTTATATATATTTATAATAGTATATAGCATTTGGAGATAAGAAATGAAATGCACTGTTTATGGAGACGGTATGTCTTACGTAAGCATGAACGCTACTTTCATTTATATTTCGTATGAAATAAATAATGATACATAGGTATATTATAATTCCATTATAATATAATATATATAATTTCATTAACTTTATACTTCATACGCCCCACGTATGGCAGGAACGAGTCATATCACTTTGAGTGGGCGGTAGTTCACATTTCCTCAAATGAAATTATCACTATTACCCATTATGGAAACCATAAAGGTATGATATAAATGAAAAATAAAGTAAAGAGACAATATAAATATAATATATTTGACATACATGTTTAGTTTTATCATAATGGCCACCATAATAGGTGGTAGGATAATATTGAACAATCATCGTTTTGTGAAGCAATAGTTTGTCATCAACCAAAACAATATGTTCTTTACCCATTAGATGGAGGTGGGTGTAAGTGTAGTATGAATAGTTATCATAAAAAAATATATTATATTTAGGATACTATTTTTTTTATAAAAGAAACTAATAAAAATAATTAAGGGTGTGGAGAAGTAAAATAAATGAATGGAATTTAGGGGAGGCTGTTACCTTTTAATCGGGAAACTCCATTTTATTTGAACCAAATGGATTTATTCATGTTCTTTATGCCTATGGTATGGATTATAGGTGGAAGATATGGATTTTGAGAACTTATTTGGTAAGAGTTTGTATGATCCATGTAGCTTGAGATGTGTGAGTAATGGGTTATAGTTGATTGCTTTTTATATGGGAGAGGAGGGGCTCTTTAGGAATGTTTGAAAATATTATTTTATTATATAATGATTTTCGGGTTCTAAATGTCAAAAACTCATAAAAGTCACATATAAGATGACTCATGTTCAAAATAACATCATCCAATAATAATTGGAATGGTTTTGGGATTTTTTTTTAATCTTTATAATCTTATTTATTCAAATCATTCATTAATAAGGTAAACACTTCATCATTATTCTGTCTTAAATAATTTTATTTATTTGATGTCAAAAATTATAAAAAATATTCCCTGATTTAAGAATTTTCATTAGCTTTCAAATGAATATTTATTTTCAGATATATAAATTATATTAATATTTTTTTATCCAAACAATACATGTTTATGGTATTTTTATTTTTACAGTAAATAAAAAGTTATCAATGTCATTATCTTACCCAAATGACTTTAAAAAGGAAAAATTATCTCCGAAGTATTGCCTTGGTCGGATATTACTCATCCAATAACGTTAGGACATGTGTTAAGGAAATTTTATATTATTATATTATTATTTTTACCATGAATTACCCTATTTTCCTTTAACCGTGGTAAATAAAAGTCAAAAGTTACTGCTCCACAAAAACTATTTTCATCATAGTGAACCAAATTATACTTACTAATAACAGAAATGTGAGTAGGATTTTCAAAATTTAATTTACAGAAGAAGAAAAATTTCATTTAAATGACGAAGTTGGTTTTTTTAACTACTACTCACGGTTTTCACTATTCATCAAAAATTGAAGTTTTTCAAAAAAATGAAAAAAATTTAGACTAAGATATATTTGATATTAAGAATTAAAAAATGATTTCTATTTTATCAAATTGAAAACATAGAATTTTCATTAATTAATTTAAAATTAATTGTCGTTGTCAAAACAAAAAACATGTTTTTAAGACATAATAACTATCAAAAGATTGACACTTGTTTATGTCCAATTTTAAAGTTAAATTACTTCTAATGACCATCATTAGATTAAATGGTAACAGAGTAATATATTTATAATTTAAAACCATTTAAAAATATAAACTAACCAGATAAAAAATTATAATAAAAGGTAATTTCGAATTAAAATGCAATATTTTTCACTATTCTTTAAAAAAATGAACTTTATTTGAAAAATATAAATATTTCATCCGAAGTAAATTTTGATGTCATGATTCTAAAGTAGAATTTTATTTTTTAAAATAAGACATATAATGGTTAAAAAAACTAGATTTAAAAATGGTTCTCCATCAAATGGAGGTAAATCGACATTTTTATGAATATTAGAGTATTTATGGTTAAAATTAGATTCATTCACATTTTAAGACACTATATTTTATTTGATAAATCGAAAAACATTTAATAAACATTTATAATCATAATATGGTTAGTTCTTCACATTTCCTCCAAAAAATTGGCTAGACGTTAACAACCCTTTAAAATAAAAATTTTATATTATTATTATTTTCAATAAGACTCAGCATTGTGAGCATCAAAAGGCTTTGGAGAAACACATTATTTCACGTAAGGTACACCATTGAATATAGAATTTCCTTTAAAATAAAATAATTTTTTAATTTAGAAATATTAATAAACATGGAAATTTCATATTATTTATTTTCTTGAAATGTTACATCTATCCCCCCTTTTGGAAATGTTGTCCTCGCAATTTTCAAATTTTTCATAGAAACATCATTGATAGTCTCACATCTAAAAAACTGTAAATAAAACTATCACTTTAAAATAAAGAAAGATAAGTGAAAAGGTAACCTGAGATAACCCATACTTGGATTCCATGAAAACATGAATAGGGAAAAGAAACTATGTGTCATGTTCTGATGCAGAGTGATAGAAAACATGATTTGTAGAAAGTTAACAAAAATAAAACCACAAAAATGTGATGGTCTAAATGGTCATTAGTTTCCCAGTATGAAAATGAAACAGACAATGTTTTTGTTTTATGTTTATTTCAATAAATATGGAGATTTTATATATGATATCGAATAAAAACATAAGAAAACATACTTACATAACATGTAGACATTCATCATTTACAAAATTTCTTCCACAAACTAATATTTTCTCTGAATGGTTTGTATTCCAGATGACTTGGTCACATAAGAAGTTATAGAATCCACTTCTAGAGAATCAAATAATCCTCAAATTATGAACTATTTAATTCCTCTATAATTATAAATTATCAAGAACCAAAATTGGTTAGTACGAGATCATATAATCCCTAAATAAGATAATCTATTAAAAAAAGAAATACTACTCTTAATATCCAAAATTAAAAAATAGTAACTAATTTTCAAGAAAGACCATTCAATACAACATTGTCCTTAAAATTCGTTCAAAATAATCCAAACAAATATTGAAACCCAAAACTCATAAGGATTTAATCACATAGTCTTCCACATTAAATCTTAACATTTTTCACCAAAAACCTCAACTACTCTAAACATCTCATACGGATGTGTAATTAACATAATCACATATTCTATATGATAGGTTAATAATTTCAATAAAAAACTAAAATCACCACATATCTGTAATTAAAAAAATATTTCTTCCAAATAAATTTTCAAACATTACTCCACAAATTAAATATCATAGTATTCTATTTTCTTTTAGTATATAGTGTTCTCAAAAGAGAGAATGTATTCCATAATAACCTTTATCTCTTAATCACAAAATCATTTTCCTATGCTACGGATGTCCATATGATAAAACATAAATATCAAATGAATTTTTTCTTTATTTATAAAATCATTGAACTAAAAAAAATTTCATACAAACCAGGGACATCACGTTTTCCAGTGGTAGGAAATATATCCCAATCACACATTGGTTGTGGGTTCTATTACTGTGGCTTTGTCCGATGCGAAGGGTTATCAAACGGTCTGTGTGTTGTCCTTTTTCAAAAATAATATAATTTTATAAAATCCCAAACAATTTGAGACAAATTCTTTAAAAATAAACCTAACATAATTTATCGTCAATGGTTATCTAAAACCTTTAATTTTTCACCCCAAAAAGTAACAAATATTAATCACCTCTAAAATATCTATGACCCTTTCTAATGTGTTAACCATTATGGTTATGTCACTTATTCTTAATTAACAACCTAAACTCTAATGTTATTTAATCCGAACTCTAATACCAACAATAAGTCCTCATCCTCAAAACATTATATAATCTTCAGTTAAATAAAGAATTCACATTGAGGATCTTTTCAGGGATACTGTTTTAGATAATTAAGCCACAACAATAAAATATCAACTTGAAAATTACATGTAGACCCTACAAATCAGTATACATTTTTTTCATAAAATAAAATCTATTAAAAAAACATGTCTAGTTCAATGTTTAGACAACATGAATTTTCCATGATCCCATCCTTGAATATGTTCCACTTTATGTCCTGTGAAAAACATTTTAAAAATGTAGGATGAGAAAAAAAGCTTTGTAAGGGACACGCAAAGAAGGAAAACTATTAGTTTTTAAAAACAACAAGTAAACCACGAAAACTATATTGTAATTAATACTTTTCCTTTTTATGAAGTAGTATATACTCATGAATGAATAAAAGATCATTTACTACCCTTTAGTGACCAAAATATTACAATTAAACCCATATAAAGAACACATAATATATAAAGGTATCTTAGAACATAGACATACATAAATGGAATAACCGTATGGTTGACTTCCACAAATATCACTTAATGGAATATCCATATAGTCAAATTCCACACATATCACTAAATGGAATAGCCATATGGAAAACTTCCATACCCAATGCATTGGAGGTTATAACATAACCACTCGTCCTAGTTTATCATGGCACCACCCGCCATTTGGTATATCACTTAACCACTTGTCAAATGTCCAAATACCATTATAAAATCATAATACATAAATATTTAAAAAATAAATATTTCACTAATAATATTTCATTTGAAATGAAAAAAAAATCATTTCAAGATATGGAAATAATAAATCTATTTGAAAACCCATTTTCAATACCAAAACACCCAAAAAAGGAATATGGGGTTTTTTTCATTTTGAAAAAATTAAGGTATGTAGAGAAATCCAACTTACAATTATGGCGGTGGAGAGGTCATTGTTGTGAGACAAGTTATAAACATTCCTTTTTTCATTTTGTAAAATGATATGTATAAAAAAGCTTCCATTTTAATGAAATTAAAAGAAAAAGTGGTTTATAAACCGTATAAATGAAAGCTATGTATTAATCTAAAATATGCCTGAATGAAATGATAATGAGATGAAGTCCCATACAAAGTTCATATCCTTAGATTAAGGATCAATCAATGAAATAATTATGTGTGACAAATAATAATACACCCAATATATGTGTATATTATGTGTAAAACAGTCCTAGATCATTCACACATATTCATAGCACAGAATAATAACGAAGTAGAATCTTAACCCCAAAAAATGAAATTTGTTTAAGAACTTCTCATAAAGAATTTTGACAGCCTAATGGCATCACTATAATATTAATAAAATGAGTTGATGAAAGAGAATATGGTATCATATCACTTGGAAATAAAATTTATAGCAATAAGTATATATAAGAACATATCTCAATATAATAATATGTAAATTAAAATACATAACAAAAATGTCTTTTAAAAAGAGGATGGTGAATGGTTCCCTTATCGATTAGGTATCTTATGAAACATACACCATATGAAAGAAGTACCATAAAATGAAGATGTAATTACCCATTAATTAAATTATTTTACAAAGGGAATATAGTCATGGTAATTACATAAACCACACAATAGGAGATAGTGGAAAATATATCATGAATCTCATGCGAATAAAAACAGAGATGAAAACCCCTTACCACGTTTTAATCAAACGTTTCATATCACCAAAAGTTAATAACCACCAAATGAAACATGGAATACCATGAATTTAAATAGAATCATTATATATATATATATATCATATTTAAGTACAAAATACACCACATTCAATAAATAAGTGGCGACCAATGGAAATCTCATGAAATTAATAGTGAGATAATAAACCCCTTACCACATAGAAATCAATCGAGTCGTATGACCAGATGTTAATAACCATAAAATTAATCATATAAAAAAATTAATATAAATAGAATACTGATATGTATATCATATGAAAGTAAAAAATATACCACATTTAATAAATAAGTGGTGAATAATGTAAATCTCAAAGAATTAAAAGTGAGACAATAAACCCCATACCATGTTGTAATCAATCGAGTTGTATGACAAAAAGTTAATAACCACCAAATGAATCAAAAAATACCATGAATATAAATATAATAATGATATATATATATATATATATATATCAAATTTTAGTACAAAAAATTCACATGCAATAAATACGAGGCGAACAATGGAATTCTCACAGAATTAAAAGTGAGATAATAATCCCCTTACATCAAGTCTGACTTGTATTGTATGTTCGTTTTCCGTCCTGAATAATAAAAATATTTTAATTTCTACCCTTCTATGAACCTATTTAATGATTTATTATTTTTTTCATATCACTTATTATCTTCCTGTATCAATTATTTAATTATTAGAGTTCATTTCAGACATTTTTTCGATGTTCGGAACTTGAGTCAAAAATGAACATGTAATAATTACAAATTTTCCATGTGGTCAAAAGTATATTATATCTATAATCATATTAAATATTTTCATATCATTTATATCATATATATATATTGTATATAGGTATTTATAATAGTACAAAACAATTGGAGATAATAAATAAAATGAACTGTTCATGGAGAAGGTAAGCCGAACGTACACATGAATGCAACCTTCATTTATATTTTGTATGGAAAAAATAATTATTCCTAGGTATATTATTATTACACTATAATGTAATATATCATTTATTAAAACCACCTTTATACGTCCCACGTATGAAATGAATGTGTCATATCACATTGAGGGGGTGGTAGTCCGCACTTCGTCAAATGAAATTATTCTTTTCACCTTTTATAGAAACCATTAAGGTATGCTCTAAATGAAAAATACAGACCTAAAGAAACAATATAAATATAATATATTTCACATATAAATATAGTTCCATCATAATTTCCACTATATGGGGTGGTAGGAGAAAATTGAACAATCATCATTTTGTAAGGCAGTAGATCGCCATCCGGTGAAATTGTATGTTCTTTACTCATTAGATGGAGGTGTGTGTAACTGTAGTTCAAATTCATCACAGAACAACAATATAGTATATTGAGGATACTGGTGTTGTAATAAAATAATGAAAAAAAGAGTTATGGAGGGTGGATAAGTAAAATAAATGAAAAGAAATTAAAAAAAGATGTTACCTTTAAATCGGGTAACTCCCATTGGATTTAACCAAAAGGATTTCTTGAAGTTCTTTCTGCTTATGGTAAGGCTTCTAGGTGAAAGATAAAAATCTTGATAGCTTATTTCGGCAGAGGTTGGATAAGAAAAGGGTCTTGAGTGGTGTGATTAATGGGATAGAGGTGAGGGATTTTCATAAGTGAGAATAGGGGCTCTTTAGAAATGTTTGAAAATATTATTTTATTATATAATGACTTTCAGTTTCTAAAGGTCCAAAATTCATTAAAGTAAAATATATCTTGACTCATGTTAAAAATAAAATCATCCAATAATAATCGGACAAGTTTTGGATATTTTTTTAATGTTTTTAATCATATTTATTTAAATCAATCATTAATGAGATAAACACAACAACATAATTGTGTCATAAGTAATTTTATTTATTTGATTTCTAAAAATTATTAAAAAAATACCCTTATGTAGGCTTTTTTCATTATAATGAATATTTATTGTAAAATATTTCAATAATATATCCCTACATTAAAATTTCTTTAGACGAAAAAAATACATGTTTATAATATTTTTATTTTAACATTAAATAAAAAGTAATAAATGTCACTATCTTACCCAAATACCCTCCAAAGGACAAAAGTCTCACCCAATGATTGTATTGGTCGGATATTACTCATACAATAAGGTCGGCACAAGTGTTTAGGTAATTTTATATTAGTATAAAATTGTTTTTACCTTGAATTACACTATTTAACTTTAACGGTGGTAAATAAAAGTCATAAGTTATTATTCACCAAAAAAGTATTTTCATCTTATTGAACAACATTTTACATACTAATAACAACCATGTATGTCAGATTTTTGAAATTCAATTTATGAAAGCGGTAAAATTTCATTTAAATGAAGAAGCCGGTTTGTTTAACTACTACATAGTGTTCTCAATATTCATCCAAAATTTATGTTTTTTAGAAAAATACAAAAAATTCAGTCTAAGCTATATTTTATAATCCAAATTCAAAAATGAGATCTATTTTAACAAATTCAAAACATAGAAGTTTCATTAAATAATTTAATATTAATTATCGTTGTCAAAACAAAAAGCGCATATTTCAGAAATAAAAACTATTAAAAGATTGACACTTGTTTATGTCTAATTTCAATGTAAAATTACATCCAATGACCATAATTGGATTAAATGGTAAAAATTTAATCTTATTATACTTTAAAATTATTTAAAAATAGTATCTAACCAAATTAATAAATTATATTAAAAGGCGGTTTTGAAATAAAATGTTGTATTTTGTCACTATTCATTAAAAATGAACATTATCAGAAGAATGCAAAAAAATCACCAAAAGTAAATTTTGATGTCCCAATTCTAAAGAAGAATTTTATTTTGTCAAATAGAACATATATAATTGAAAAAAACTATATTTTAAATGGTTTATCCATTAAAAGGCTGTAAATTGACATTTTAAAGAATATTAGAGCATTTATGCTTAAAATTAGATTCATTCACATTTTAAGCCTCTAAATTTTATGGGATAAATATAAAATCATTTAAAAAACATGTATAATCATAATATTGTTAGTTATTTTAATTTACTCAAATGAAACTACTAGATGTCAAATACTATTTAAATTAAAAATATTATATTATTATTATTTTCAATATGACTGTGTATTGTTAGTAGCATAAGACTTCGGAGAATCCAATTTTTGCGTTTCAGGTACCCCATTGAATATAAAATCCACTTTCAAATAAAATTAATATTTAACTAATAAATATTAATAAATATGAAAATGTTATATTCTTTATTTTGCGAGGATGTTACATTCGGGATATGAATAAGACCTATAAGCACCATAAACTAGCTTTAATTTATTAGGTATCAATATTATGTATATTTAAATGAACATAAATTTAAAAAATGAGTCATACCATCATGTAAAGATGGGTCCTTAAAACCTCCCCTACTTAATTAAACTCATCCCAATGTTTTCTTTTCATGGGTAAGGATATACTGTCAGAAAAGAGTTCTATACACCATGACCGTATATCCTCTACTCATTCCTAGTTCATTAGTTACAGTAGAAAATTTTTCCCTAGCACCCATACCAAGGGAACTGACATGCATCAGAGAGCTTTTATTCTATGATCCATAAAATACATTGGATACTCCATGAATAAATTATTTCCATTAAATTCATTTTAATCAAGATAAAAGACATCTGACAGATCTGTAATGTTTTGGAAAATATGAGATACATAAATGAAATCATACAAATACTAGAACTATAATGACCAAAACAATTATTAATAGAATATATCCCATAATATAGTAATATCATATAGTATAATGTAAATAAAATCCCTTATAGACCAAAATAAAAACAATATAAATGATTAATTAATGAAATTATAAATATTTCTAGAAGTTAGGGAAATAGTACTGATGAAATTACTACATGAACCTTTGTAATAGTAACACTACCCTTATGAAAAGAAAACCATCAAAATTAATAGTAACTAGTCCCTTCAGTGTACAAATAAAATTTATTCATCTTATAAGTAAAGTTATGGTATATTTATATCATAGTCAGAATAAATAAAATTTTTAATAAATAATAGTTAAGTGTTGATATTTTTGTAAGTCATGATTATATAATTACAATTTTATGAATAATTAAATAATTTAAAGGAACATTTATTTTCATAAAATGTATACATAAATTAATATTCTGATGTCTCGTGATTTTAATATATATTTATGTGACATTAAAAAAATGTCATTGTATTATAAAACTCACATATAAAATATGTTTTTCCATGTAAATTATGATTTTAATAAAAAATTAAATTAATCATATTTTAAAAAATAATTTTTCATAAAATAGAGTTAATTTTTGATTTATTCACATCAAAAAAATAGGATGAAATTTAGGATTTGTTTTTGAATTATTTGAATTTTTGGTGATTAGTAACATATGGTAATTTATGGTATATATACATTATATGTTAAATAAGATGTTAATTGATTCATCAATGATTTAATAACCTTAATATTAAATATCTATTAATTATATGAATTTTTTAGTGCAAATGATAAATTTATTTAAAGTCTTGATCCATAATAGTAAACTAATTATTAAAATAATGAGAAAACCCCTCTCCTCCACTATAAATACCTCACCTCACCACCTATATGTAAAGTAAATATGTAAAGGCAAGGCTTATACCATCACTACTACTAAAGAGGAGAAAGAAAATTAAGTTTTCAGGG
This sequence comes from Viscum album, assembly GCA_963277665.1. NCBI lineage: Eukaryota > Viridiplantae > Streptophyta > Magnoliopsida > Santalales > Viscaceae > Viscum > Viscum album. The sequence continues at coordinate 903,126,084 of OY728164.1, forward strand.
TACTATTACTATTCACTTAATAATGAAAAAATTCTTCTTTGATTTTGTTTGTATGCACTACTTTATATCTTCCAGGTTTTCTGGAAATATATAATAAATAACACTAAATATTGTAGTAGATATATCTATAAAAACACCTAGTGTTGCAATCATTACAACCCAAGTGTTGGACTCTTCTCCTATAGTTGTATATTGGAAGATTCTTCCTGCGAATCTTGTAATACTTCAATTGGTGGAATTCGACTCTGTACTGTGGATGGATTGTCTCTTGTTATATTGAGCACATATTAATATTTTTCGAAATGGAAATATCTTTTCATATTCAAAATTACCCCATTCTCCTCAAAATATTCATGGATGATCAATAATATCCATTAAAATCTCCTTCAATGGTGTGGGTGTAGATTCCCTGTAAAGAATCATACCCCACAAAAATGGTTGAGTCAAAGGAAATTGTCACCCCGGTGGAAATTCCCATAATTAGGGAATACAATGATTCATTCCCAGAAGAGTTGCCCAGAATTCCACCCCTAGATCATGAGGTAGAGTTCTCAATTGAACTCATTCCTTGAGCTCATCCTATCTCATGGTGTCCCTATACGATGGAACATATGAAAATATATGATTTAAAGAAATAGTTGGAAGAGCATTTGGATAAAGTTTTCATATTCCCTAGTGTGTCACCTTCGGGTGAGTCAAAACTCTTTGTCAAGAAAAATGATGGATCAAATAAGATGTGTATTTATTATCAAGAACTCAATAATATGACCTTAAATAACAAGATTTCTCTTATAAGGATTGATGAATTGTTGTATCATCTTCGGGGAGTTCAATAATACTCAAAGGAATATCTTTGTTTTTGATATCATTACATAATGGTAATGAATGAATATTTTCATAAGACTATCTTCCGTACAAGGTATGGGAAGTAAAACTTTTTAGTGATTCCATTCAGACATACTAATTCCACTTAAATTGTCATGGATTTGATGAATAGATTATTTAGACATTAACTTGACAAATTTGTAGAACTATTTATTGATGATATTCTCATATACTCCAAGAGAATGGTGGTACATAAAGAAAATATAAGGAATATATTGGTGACACTAGGTAAGAAGATGTTGTACTCCGTGTTTAGTTATTGTGAATTATGGATGACTAATGTCAGATTATTGGGATGTATGATCACATAAGAGGGAATTCCAATTGATCATTCAAAAACAATGAAATTTGTGGATTGGACCAAAACCTCTCTTGTCATGTAATTGTTTAGTTTTATTGGTTAATATGGGTACTACTAATGTTTTTTGACAAATTTCTCCTGATTTTATATCCTGATAACTATGTTATCACCGAAAGGGATAATGTATGTCTGGACAGCTGAATATAAGGATAACTTAAAGGAGCTAAAGAGAATAATGATCAATTCACCTGTACTGACATTACCAAGAACTGGAGAATTTTTCCTCATATAAAATGATTCAACAAAGAAAGGTTTGGGTTGTGTACTCATGAAAAATGATAATCTGATAGCCTATGCCTAATGAAATTTGAACATCGATGAGAAGAACTACCCGGCTTATGATTTGAAGATAGCTGTTGTGATTTTTTAAAAAATATTGCATCACTGCCTGTATGGTGACAAGTTTCCCCTATAAACCGATCACAAGAGTCTAATGTATATATTCACACAAAAGGATCTCAACATTTGAAAAAGTAGACGGTTAGAGCTAATCAAGGACTTTGAATTCACTATTCACTATAATCCTGGAAAGAAAATCAATGTTGGTAATCCTATTATAAGAGATGAACCTCCAACAATATACAATTTGGGGGTTCATAAAGACCCTATTTTCATTGATATTAAAAGTATGGATTTAAAAATCATAATGCTATGGAATACATCCAAATTTTCCCAAATTATTTCCCAACAATCTATCTAAGAGAATATTGAGGAAGCAAAAAAGGGATGATCTAGAGTTAAAAATTTGTTGTGGTAATTAATAGATGTGAAGTTGTAATGAGTTTTATATTGATGATGTGGGTGTGATTCATATTATAATGAGGCTATCTGTTCCTTCATCAAATGAGATAAATAAGGAGCTATTGGATAATACACATATGTCAAATTTCTCTGTCCATCCCAGGAGAAGAAAGACGTACTGTGATATCTAAAAACACTTCTACTGGGACAACATAAATAAGGATATTGCTGAGTATATCTCAACGTTCGTGATATTTGAATAAGTTACATAAGAGAGATATAAGTCTAATGGTATGATGAAACTATTGGCTTTGCCCATGTGGAAATGGGGGAATTTAACTATGGGATTTTTCACAGGTCGCCCGAAGTCATCTAAAAGAAATAATGTGATATGCATTGTTGTAGAAAAACTTACCATGGCTTCCCAATTTATCACTATACATGAATATATATTTCATTTTCAACATTAAATGATATATGTGATGAATGTAGTGAGACCTCATGGAGTTAAACTCTCTATTGTCTCTGATTGGGATACCATGTTCTCATTCAAATATTGGAGGAGTCTTCAACATGAATTGAGTAATGAATTATATTACATCAAAAATTATCACCACAAAAATGATGGATAGTCTGAAAAGACTATTTAGACACTCGAGGATATGAGAATATTCTACTCATTATAATTCAAAGTTGGTTGGGATCATCATCTACCATGGATTTATTTCTGATAAAACAACTTCTTCCACTCATGTATCTCGATGGCTCAAAATGAAGCTCTTTATGGAAAGCGATTTATAACTCAAACATGTTGGGATGATGTTGGAAAAAGAAATCTACTCAGAATAGATCTAGTGTAAGAGATGATAGATAAGGTTCATGTCATTCAAAAACATATAAAATCTATTCAGAATCTGCAAGAGATCTATCCACACAACCGTTTAATGAATTAGGAGTTTGATGTTGGAGATAAAGACATCCTTTGAATATCACCATAGAAGAGAATCATGTGGTCTATATGGAATGGGAAGCTAATCCCCATGCACACTGGGCTGTTTGAGATCCTTGATCGCATAGGATCCATGGCCTATCAACATTCACTTACACAAAATTTGGACCATGTTTTTGATGTGTTCAATATATCACTACTATGGATGTATATATCAGATCAATCACATGTGCTAAAAATCATGGTGGTTCATCTTGAAGATAATATATCATATGAGGAGAATCTATCAAAAATTATATATTGGATATATGAGGTTCTATAAAATAATACAACCCACATTTACAAGGTGTTGTGGAGGAACCATGTGTATAAAGAAGAAACTTAGGAACCTAAGGAGGTGATGAAGGAGAAGTACCCTCACCTGCTTATGTAAAACAATATTTTGAGGGATAAATTTCCATAGGGGGATGAATGTAATGGAAAAATCATTTATCAATGAATGATTCCCTTCTTATTGTAATGTAATATAGTATAAATTAATTAAAGTAACTCATATACCTTAATAAAAACATTATAAATGAATAATTAATGAAAAATGAAATATTTCCAAAAGTTATTTAACAAATACTAAAAAAAATAGAAATATAAACCTTTGAAATAGTAATGTCACCCTTCTGAATAGTAAATTGGCCAAATGAATAATAACCTCACCCATGAGTGTATCAATAAGATATTTTCATTTAATAAATGAATGTATGGTATAATTACATCATATTCTAAATAAATAAATGTTTTAAAAATTATTAATTAAGTGTTGGTATTTTTGTAAGTCGTAAATATATAATTACAATTTTATGATTAACTAAATTATTTAAATGTAAATATATCTTCCAAAAATGTATTCATAAAATAATATTTTGATGTATTTTGATTTTAAGATACTTTTATAATACATAAAGTAACTATTCATAGTATTTTAAAATAAGTTATAAATCTATATTTTCTTTATAAATTATGATTTTAATTAAAAAATATATTTCTCATATTTAAAAAATTTGTTTCAATAAATTGAGTTCATTTTCAAAATCTACTCAGTGAAAAATGGTTATAGTGATTTTTTTGGGATTTGTCTAAAATACACGATTTTTGTGAATAGTGAAATATTATAATTTACGGTATGTATACATTATATGTTAAATACACTATTAATTGACTCATCACTGATGAAAGAGACATAATATCATACATTTCATCATTATTTTAATATTTTTAGTGATAATGATCAGTCTATACTTAGCTTTGAGCCAAAATAATAAACATATGATTAATATAATGAGAAAACCACCACTCCACTATCAATACTAGCCCTCTCCACCTCTTCTCATCACACCGATCAAGATTCTATCATTGTCCAAGTGATTTCTAGTACTCTTCCCGAGTCCCTTATAAAATTCTAGGATCTCTTTCTATCCTCAAAATACCATTCCTATGTTCCATGAAGAGGATCTCAATTGTACAATTCAATAGGTAAATCATCTTTCATTATCTTTTAATTTACATGCAATTTCAATTATTTTCTTATTATCTGCACACCTACCATAATCCTAATGGATTGATAACACTATTTACATATATATAATATAATTATATCATGTTTATTGAAGATCCATCATTAACATTCTCCCTCCCACTCTTTTATTTTATAAATGAAATCGTCTCCCATGATGTGTCAATTTACCGATATCATGGGTGATGCACCTTTATATTCCATTAACGGATTAATGTCTATTAATAAAACTATTAAATTATTGAAAAAAGATTTTTATTTTTATTTTATAACTCTTTTATGTTTTGTAACTTACTTATATAAATAATACTAAACTATAAAACAAAATGTGTTTATTATGATCAAAACCCCACCGAAACATAAATTAAAATGATCATCATTAACATTTATCTAATGATTCATCCTCTAACCATATAAAACACATTCATTATAATATTACATAAACTTATTTGAGTTAATTAATAACATATAATAAAAACTCTAGATATTTATTCACAATTCATACAAACATCCATTTATGTATACAAGCAAACCAATCAAGAATACAATGGAAACGAAAGCATTAAACCACCAAAATTAAACTCTCAAACTCATAAAAAGTCCCATTAATAAACTTAATAACACCGTAATGAATCTATTTACTTTATAAAAGGTTCTGTATTTGTTAATTAATTACTCTAATGTGATTATATTGGATATTAATGCAAAGAAATCATTTGGACACATGGTAAGGGGAATTCTCAAACACAACTATCTTTCATTGGGTTTCCACTCTTTCCCCCCATTTAAAATTTGTATATTCATTAAATATAATTTATTAATCATTATCTTACCTTTTTAGGATATAAATGTTTTCAACATGAATTTATGTTTTCTAAAAGAAATCATCTGAAAAACACAACATTTACATCCCTCGATTTTATTCTTTTTCACTCACAGTTGATGATTCTTATATAAATTATGTTATTAACTCATTAATATGGTAACCCAATTTTTATTAATGTATACATAATGAAATATAAACAATTTCAACCCATGGGATATTTTATTTCCAAAATTGATATTTTTTCAATGCGGTAGTTATAATAATGTAAATTTTATGATTTTACGGGTTCCCTCAGAATTATATTGCATAGTATAAATGTTATGATACGAAAGTTTCACACATAATTATATGATTATCTAATGAATTAGGTAATTTAATATATATCATGAGAAAAGTGAAATATGTGTGAACATGATTCTAGATTTATTCACAACTATTTGTGGTAGCTAACCTCTAAGACATAATGTTTCTTTTTATTGTGCATTTCAATATTCCAATATTTTCCTTAATGCTTCTTATCATGTTTATGTTATGATTATAATAATAATTCTCACCCAATGATATATTGATTCAGGACTATATATTCTCTTACTATTCTTTTATCTCTTCCCTTTCTTATGAATATCATTGGGTGATTACTTGTACTAAGTAGAATATGAAGGCCAATAATAAGATATAAACGAATTAATTAAATAAATGTGCATGGTTTTGTTTTTAAATGTTATGCATGGTCCTAGTTTTCAAAATACACTAAACCCTTGGATCATGGTTTTGTAATTATTTTATTTTTTATATCATTAAAATGAGGTAATAGTAGAGTATGAAAAATTAGGGTCTCAATATGTACTTATGAAAAATTACCAAATAGTATTCCAATAGTGTAATCTATTTCACAACTATGAAGGGTCCAACTACCCTTAGCGGGAGGTTAAACTACTTTCAAAAATGTATTTGGACCATCCTAGGTGTGACTCGCAGGAAAACATAGTTTCCGCTCACATGCTCCAGAGGTCGCCTATTTCTATTGGCATATGACTACTGTGGGGAATAAGCTATCATCACACACATTCTGAATAATTTGACCTACTCTGTAGTCTTATTCATGAGACTTGGTCCAATAATAACTACCACTATTACATATAACCATAATAGATGTTATCTAAAAGGTGTAATAGATAATTCGTCAAAAGGATCCATATTGATGGTATCCTAAAATTTATTGTTATATCTGAACTCCAAAATGGGAATGTATTTATCTAAATAACCACCAATTACAAGGACACAAGCATAAAGAATTTAATCTAGATCCTAACTTATGCACTCCATTTATCCATTAGTTTGTGATTGATAATACATGATGAAATGTACCTACGTATTCAGGGCCTTCTAATACCCCTTGTTGAACCACGACATAGAATGTTCTTATCTATCAGAAATGATAGAAAAATGAGCACCATGAAGACATTAAACCTCACTAACTTATATCCTTCCTAACTCGTCTACCGAGAAGGTCTCACACATAGGTATGAATTTTGTGACCTTCATCAAATAGTCAATACATACCCACACTGTATCGTTTTTTCAATGTGATTAGGGAACACTAGTCATAAATTCCATTGAAACATCACCCATTTAAACATGAGAATTGATAATTTAAAAAAATCACGGTGGTCACAAATGTCCTACCTTGAACCACTAAAAGGTGGTAGACCGTGTGATGAAGCCAAAACACCCATATTACATACCAGGCCAAAAATAATGGCACCATAGATCTTGATATGTTTTGGTGACACTATAGAGAACCCCCAATGACGAGGAATGTAATTCCCACATTAACTCCTCACTGATGTCTATTAGGACTCTTAAAATCCCATGAAATAATAAGGTATCAACATTATCCATGTTTCATCCTAAAGATGTATATCATTATTTGAGACCCTTTACCTTAGGAAAATGACTTCAGGATCAGAAAAATATCTCATTCTTACCCTTTCCAAAATATTATAAGTCATTCCAAAGGCATAGTGGATAGAATTACCATGTTCCTCTAGAACCGCAATATGAATCTATGTGATTAAGGCCACAAGATTACATTTTACACAGGATTCCCAATCACCATGTGTAGTATTCTTCTATCTCAGGTCATCATACACTACATTTCCATTACTAGGATCCTAGGAAAACTCAAAATCACATGACTATAGGTACCTTACCCACCTAAGAATCATGATATTTTGATCCAATTATGTGAAGATTTACATAATGATTTTGTGATCGGTGAACACCCTAAAACACTCTCCAATTAGACCATGTTTTCAAAAGTGTAGAGCATGAAAAACGAAATCTAAATCAAGGGTGTGTGTCATGTAATTCTTCTCATGAGGCATGAACTAACACGAACTATACATGATGACTCACTCATCCATTATTAGAACACCTCAAAGACTGACACCTAATGTGTCATGGTATATGGTAAATTTTATTCCTAGATCTAGAAAAATATGGATAAGACCTGATGTCAAAAATGTCTTTAACTCTTGATGTATCTAGAAATCCCTAAGAAACTCTTAACATAAACGGAGTTATTTCTCATATCCCGAATAAATATAGCCATCACATTCTCTCAGAATACTGAAAATCCTTAAATTGAGATTATATTTATAAGGAAGTATACATTGGTGATCCAAAATGTCATTTACTGATCATAGAATTGAGTAGATTTATTCCTAGTGTATTCAACATGATCTGAAGATGGGTCATGTGTTCATTTTTTGATGATGAATATACTATTATATCATCCATAAAGTAAACCACGAATTAATATAAATACGGGTGGAAAACCTGATACATTAGAGCCACGATGACTGTAGGTGCATTCGTATGTCCAAACTACATGACCAGATACTCATATAGACTATACCTGCTCTTGTAATATATGTGAGGTATCTCTGAAGTCCTAAAACAATCCTGTTTATATAAAATCCTCAGAACTATCTAATAAAACACCTTTTCTCTGTGGATTTGATCAAAGAGGTCTTCTATTATATTATTTTTATACCAATTCATTATCTTGAGCAGGTTCAAAATATGGATATCCATACAAATCCTGATGATATCACACTCCTTGAAAAAAGGACCATTGAACCCCAAGGAGAAGTGTTGGATTGTATGATGTCTCTATCAACTAGACCCTCCAACTGCATTTTGGGTTCTAGAAGCACCTTATGTGGAATAATATAATGTGGAAGGGTCACTAGTTCTTCTCTTAGAATAATATCAATAGTAAAATCTAACTATTTCAGCAGAAGAAGACTATAGAAGTCATCAAGAAATTAGTACATGAAAAAATCAATTACAAGAGGACGAAAATGAGGGGTGTAACCCTTATTCATCCATGAAAATAATGTAATTTTGAGTTCTCACTTTACCCAGCCTATATTTCTCAGGTCTAACTCATGATGCACTGATATCCAATTCGCCCATACACATGTTCCTAATTCCATATAGTGACGTAAACAACACCATATAAAGATAACACAAAATATGGGTTCGATAGGGAACAGACCAGTCTATCCCGATGATTACGTCAATGCTGATCATGCTGAGGATATGAAGAATTCATCTAGAGCGGTCGTGTTTTATCTCAAAGTGGTATTCCTTACAAAGGAGAACACCCTATTCCTACATACATAATAGGGTAGCGTGCATCATAACTCCATATAATTCCTTGATATCGAGGCCTATGCATCCCTTAATAATCTCATATATTTATGATTGGGATAAATCTATGTCAAATAAAATAGACCCTATTAGGGAGTCTAAATGAATAATACCTCAGACATTTGGTTTGGTACATTGGTCTAGTGTAATAGGCTATAATCTATGTAACTAGTCTATATTAAATCCCTAAATTACTACACAACATCCCTGAGAAAGTTTTCTCTTCTAGCACTGATAATCATGAGACTAACATACTCTTCTTTAATCGCCACCTCAACGTGATAGATCATTTGAATTCCAATGGTATTCTTATCAATATCTTTTTATCCCTTGTCCTACATGTGGAGTACGTGTAGATACCGTCTCACTAGGAAATAACCAAAGTGCTCTATATAATCACTGGATATGACCCATCCTACCATGTATTCTACATTTCAATTGATCACACATGCACTATGGCCTTTATGCCCTATATTCCCACACTACATATTGATTAAGAAATTGTCTACATATGGGGCCTTACTGCCACTACCCCCACGAGTAGCCTCAAAGTAACTTGTTCACCCAAAATTGATGAACTAGTATACATCAGTACCAAACTACCCAAAAATTCTCCATTAGGTTCCCTCGGTTTTATCTCTATAAGGATGTCCTAGTTGAAGATTTTAGAAATGTTGGTCAACCTAAATACATTGACATGTGACTAGATGGAGTATAACAAAAAAATTCTCAAATCACCTTGCGATCATAATATCATCTCCCTCTATAGTTGGAGCACAAATATATAGCTCTATGAAATGAGATGATTATTCCACAGTAGACATAATTCTCTCCTCCAAAATCTATAATTATTTAGCCTAGTCATCCTGTTGGGACTAGGGATGGAATTAGTCAAATAAGAATGTCTTGAGATCCATGCATACCATATTGTGATATTGATCCACAGGGGTGATTACATCGCACCACCATATAGAATAATCATGAATAATGATTGTTGCAAGCTTGAACCACCTCTATGTAGGTGTCTCAATATGATCAAATATATATAAGACAGCTTGATCCAAGTCTCAATAGCTTATGGTCCACCATGTCTTGATAAGGTGGGAGGATGGTGATGTTGGAATTCCTGAGTAAACTATGCCACACTCAGGGTTGGACTAACAACACCTGGTGTATTGTTCATCTTATGTTGGAATCCTTTATGTAATTGGTCATCAATTCAAACATAGGGAATAAGAAGACGTTCCATAGGTTGAACTATATGAATAATCATTTTAATCTTAGGGCCCACCACTACAATAAGCATGTTAGTCTCTACAATCAGGGCATGTGATAGGAGGAAATTTTAGAGACATGATAATATAATTCCAAATGCATCAAAATATATTTTGGAATATAAAAATGTTTTAAATATAAAACATGGGTAGGTACAACACTTATTGTATAAATGACAATACCCATCTACCTACATCCAAATCCAAGGGTTGGTTAATACGAGAACACCCTAACAGGCTATATGAACATAAGTGACAATCCAGTACAAACTACTAAGATTGGGTTCCGGTCTATGTCTTGGTTTTGCAAGTATTATATAACAATATTCACTTTAGATGTCATAATCAATTTGAATTTTTTCTATCTCAAATAATTTAATCACATTAATTAGAGGAATTTGGTGGACTAGAATTTTCGATTCATAAGGTTCCATAATCATTATAGTCCAAAATATGGTATCAACATAGCCCACACCATAACATGTTCCATCCCATGTGACCAACGTTCCATGCCTCAACATTCCATAATTAACTATATGAGGTGTCTTCTTTAACAAATTTTGGAAAACACTGTTTGGTTCAGGTAGGGACTTTATGTTCCAATTATTTTTTTCCATTCAATGAAATAATCTCAATACAATTCCATAAATATTCAAGGGACTATAAATATGATGTAGGAAATGCATTTTGAAAATATATGTCACATGGAAAAAATCATGACATATTTGTCCCATTTTGCCTAGTAATGAGGAATGATCTAAAGAAAATCCCTCATATCATCAGACCTTAGTAACGAAATCATCTTTTCAATAATATCAATACTAATAAAATTATCAAACTTGTGTACACCCAATGGTAAAATCATATTAACTATAAATTTCTGAATAAATAATAACAATTTCCCATCCTAGGTAATTTTGGTTTCCCCTATAAATGTGTTAGCTATGTCCATGAACAATCTTAATTCCTTATTCTTTCAACTCTTAGTTTTCTTATATAATACCCAAATTGCAATAAAAAGTAAAAAATATCCCTCAACCTATGATCTACATAAAATGTGCCCTGATCTGGTTGGTCACATGGCCTCAAGAATGCCTCCCCATACATTATAGGTTTCCAACTAGTAGTGAGGGTATAAAGGTGGTATGGTGGGGAGACTACACCCTCTTATCATAGTGTAAAAATATATAACACCAAAAAATAGAAATAGTAATGTAAGAAAATATGGTCAAATTGATCCAAAAAGAATCAGAATAAAAAATAATTGAATAGATTAATAACAATAAAAGCCACATTATAATTTCATATACATGGATGCATGGCATTTTTCAATAAAAAATTTGAATAGAGGATAGGTGGATACAATTATAATTTACAAAACTATAAAAATAAACACAAAACTACACTAAATGTATCTTGAGACAATGCTCTATACAATGATCCTTCTCTCCATTTAGAAATAATACATATCAATAACCTATAAAGGGTCCCCTTTCCTTAATCATACCAATAGTAATATAATATTCTTGGGAACCATACGAACCCCAAGTAGAATGTGAGATAATAATCTTAGTTGGCACCAACAACAATGTCTAATCACAATCCAAAAGTTATCATAACTATTTTTTTGACATAAATAATTAATTCACAAAGATGAATAAATAATTAACTACATGATTAGGTTCTAAAATGATACATGGAGGCTCAACCTGCATCAAATCATCTATGAAATGAATAACTATTCAGTGAATATATCTATAAAGTAATGATATATATATATATATATTGTATAATTATTTATATTAAATCTGTCTCTATGAACCAAGTATGTGCAGAGGTATGTGGCCAAATACATGGAATACCAGTGCTAATTGGACTGGGGCATAACTCCAGAATCTATAACCATTCTATATAACATTGAATGTCAAGCAATAGGGTACAATCAATATAACCCATAATGAGTGGTTGATGTCTTTCTCATCACTCGATATGTTGACTATCACATCATGTCAACACTTAAACAAGGGACATGGAACGTAAATACCAACATACAACTAGTTTTGATAGTGTGAGACATCATCCTCAATAGCCATTGTAAGGGATTCCAATACTTTAATTATCAATAGATCCCATACATCATACCACAACCCATAACAAGGAATAATCAAATTTATAATATTATATATGAGGAAATACTATTCATGTGTCATGTTTAGAAATCCTATATTTAAGAATCAGTCAAAGCTATATTTTTAAATATAATCATGAGGAATTACCTCCCTTGCATCTGTTTAATCAGGATCAATAAAAACAAGTAATTATAATTCAATTAAGATATTTATATAATCCTGACATAAAAGGTGTGGTCGTACCACCCTTATGAGTCATTCAATTCAAATTGTTCTATTCATTTAATGGAAAAAAATGAACATGAATAAGTATTTCTATGTAATAAACCCATTTCACTTTAAAAAACATGGAAAATAGATTTGTAAGGCTCAATGGGTATTTTAAAAGGTGACATGGTCATTAAGGGAATTTCTAATACTGAAAAATCCAAGGATAAGGAGGGATAAACACCTTGGAGTGGAATCTGGTTCTATAAAAAAACATATAACAAGGGAATCATAATTTCACATCTAGACAAAAATATAAATAGTTTTTTCCCAAATATGGAAAAATTATCCATTTAATTATTTTCTACTTGGAACCCCAATGGGGTGTCTCCAAATAAGATCAAAAACATCTAATTCATTAGAAAAGTATCATAAATATTATATCAATTTGAATATATCAATTTGATAGGAAAATGTCAACATAAAGTAGGAACTCAGTATAATCTGGCACACAACATAATGAAATTTTTACAAGAAATCAAAATTCATGGGAAAAAATGTGACAAAATACCTGATGTATATAGAATACTCATTTATTAATATAGAATATTGATTTATTATTTTATTAAAGATATCTAATAAATAGTTGAATACCCTTCCCAAATATAATTTTTTATTAAAAATCGACTTTATGGATAAGTGGGAAACCATCGTTCCGAAATCCAAAACCACTACGTGATAAAGGACCCCACAAAATTGTTAAACACAAGAATAAGTTTATTTCAATCAGCCACTCTATATAATTCCCAGTTCAAAGTGCTAAACTATGTTTTTGGAACCTCCCTGAGAAGTTCTTTGAGATGTGAGATCATCATGTCCATTGTTTAAATGAATTCTTCTAGATATATTTTGCCTTGATTTAAACCCTGAGCAATTATTTGATCTTTCTTGTCGATCCATGCTTCCTTCTCATCAGTGGCCTCAACTTGCATCCTTATTTAATAAATTATTGAAATTTCCTCAATTGAGTCATTGGGCATCATGTAATTCTCAATCATTTCTTCGTTGGAGTTCAAAATGAGCTTCAATCATTCTTCTAGTCTGGTGTTGAACACCCTGAAAATAGGGGAAACAAGCTCGCACCTAAATAGCATTATGGGAACAATGATAAACAAAAAAATATGGGAGTGGATTGAAGACCTCACCGTAAGGAATCAAACACCTCTAAAGGATCTTGAATCTGACACATGATCAGAGATATATCTAGATGAATATATTGATTGAGGAGGATAAATATTTGAGAGGAAAACTCAAACCCATAGATTGAGGAATTAGGGAGAAAATCAAAAAAAAATTAATATTAAATGATGTCCAAAAATGTCATTTCACTGTAAAAAAAATGTTCAAGGTTTTCTAGCCTAATTTTCAAATTGTGTTCCAACCAAGAACCATTGACTAATTCAAAGGGGAGCACCTCATAGTAAAGAAGATAATTTTTATAACCCTTCACAAATATAAAAAAAGGATCTAGATCGAAAGTCTGAAACACCAGATGATTTAGTTCCAGGGGTCACATGGTTTTAGACAAACCATGTGACCCACAACACTCTACTATCTGCAACCTCATGGTACAAGAGAAACTATACCGACTAGGTGGAAAAATTTCTAGTAATTATGTGATGGACTCATTTCATTGTATTCCGGATATCTGGGGTCTGAACGAGTCATGGATGCACCTAAATCCACCTTGAATTTATTAGGTATCACTATTAGGTCATTTTAAGGAATTTCAATTAAAAAATGATCTGTACTTTCCTATAAACACTACCCATTATAATGATTCTTGTATATATAATTGTGGCATTGTCCATTGGTGTCAATGAATTCGATAAAATGTATAAGGATCCTTTGCGGCCCTTTTCATATTGATCAATTTATTTTTAAGAATTAACTTTTAGCAAATTTTTTTTAGAGGAAGGGTTGAATTACCAATGGCGGTATGACTACATATCAAAAGCAATAATAAACATGAAGAATACCAAATAACATATTTAATGGATGACATATATTGTAAATGATGTTATTTGATTTCATAATTCCCAAAAAACTCTCACCCAAGATTATCTCAAACCAACCTAAGATAATCAATAAACATGAGGCATTAATTCAATCCAAAACATATAACATATTTAATCATAATCATATTCAAATTTATTAAATAGGTAGATTTCATTCCCGATTTAATTAAAAATATGTACAATGCCTAAAAGAACATCTTGTGACCTCATCACACCAAATTGAATACCAACATGTCCAAAAATATATATAACATACTCTTGGAATCCATTTGGAAAAATCCTTGATAGTTGACATAAGTTGGATCATCAAAAAAATTATATTTTTCTAAAAGCACCAAATAAATTTTCAACATGATATACATTCAATTAAAAAATATATAATAGCATGAGAGACTTGTTATGGTAAATCATGCACCCATAAGATGAAAATTACCATTATATTAGGATTATTTCACCACGATTTGGTGGGGTAAAAAAGAAAAACCTAAACCGGGATTCCCAAAATCAGATCAAAATTATGTTAACTATGAATGTAAAAAGATGAACAAATATACTCACCATGAATCACATAAAACATTATCAAAACATGAACTAAAAAATGATGATATAAGGGGAATATTGAGGAAACACTCCAAGGTCATCCATGCATGAGAGATGAGGAGAAAAAATACTTAATCCATTAATAAATAGAGAGGAAATATTTGGAATTCTAAATATTTAAATTGCATAAGGAGTAAAAATGGGATACACAAAAATTTTCACAACACAATGATGTGTCTCCCCTTTATCCTAATAGGTACACACTAATATGTTTAAAAATTCCCGTATCTCATACCTCTCATTTTTTCATATGTTTTCAAAACCCCATCATCCCATCAAAAAAACCATTTGAACTGTTATGGGTCATAGAATCATGGCATGGTGGACCACTATGGGAATGAAACTCAGCTTAAACACCCAATGGTCTACCCCTGATTGTTGTTTCCTATAGTGGATCCACTTAGAGACCATAAAATTCATAAATCCCTCTACATTAGTGGGATTTTGACCATGGTAACTAAAAAACCCAACAAAATAGGGGTTAAAAAATGTTGGGTTTTCTTCTTTTCTTAAATATAACTCTTTTTTCAACTGAATATGGAAACCCATGACACTTTGCCAAAATGAAATATAAGAAGAGTAAAAAATCATGGAGCTCCTCCACTGTGGTTTTATTTATTCTATGGTTCTTTCTATTTTAGATATAAAAAATCCCCATGCCACCTTTTTTCAACCAAACTTTCCTGATAATCAACTTGTGCAACCAAATTCCCAGTCTTGCATTTTTAAATGTACAAAACTCCTCCTTTTAATTTTTAAACACTCAGAATATTGATCCAAATTCCATTCCTCAAAACCACCACAACATTAGAAGATAAAATTGAAATCAATAATAATTTATCATCCCACAAAATCATGGGCCTTTAAAACCTCCCCACTATATCACTTTCCATCCTGATGAAGCCTCAGTAGACTTCTAATCAAATACCTCAACCTATTCATATTTTCAATTCATAATGAGATCATTACATTCTACTTGAAAATGTTGAATGATATTTCACTATGAATGTCCAAGAATGATTCACACTATTCATAAAAAACTCAGACACCTCTCTCTACTAATAATAAAAAATTGAGATAGTCCTCAATTAAAATATTCTACTATGAGGTTTCTATGTGTTCTTAATCAATATTTAATTTGTCTCTTAGTGATCCCCGCCATCAGAATCACCTCATGAAACACATGTTTCAAGTTTAATGACACCCTCATTGTTTTTCCCAACTCACAACACCTAATTATTCATTTAAGAATATCAGTCCTATTATGACTGAAAATTCTCTAAAATCCTTGGCCACACTTTCTAACATGTCCTCGCATCACCAGATATTATGACATTAATCCAAAACTACTACCATGTTCTTCCAAAAACACACAGTGATGTCTTTACCCCAATATAAATGTATTTCCATGTTTATACCCTCAACCAACCACAATTGTTATTTTTCTCACACCTCAAGCAATGACACATCACTGATCAGATTCACACTTAGAAGATAACAAATTCATCTTGAGCATGGTGTCAATGCATGGATTTCATATTCCAACTCTTCGGAATCTTAATTATGGTATCTATTAAGGTCATGAAAAAATTTCATTCACCAACTATCAACTATCCAAGATCCACCATAACTATTAAATGAACCCTTGAATCACAACCATTATCCATCCATCATGAGTTCCAAACCACCACTTCATATGATACATCCATTACTAAAATAGTGATAACACATTGTCGTCCAACCAATATCTATGATCCAACATGGTACATCAACTGTTACCAATTCCAAAATCAACAAGATCATAATCCCCAAAACTCTAAAAAAAATTTACTCTTAGTGATTGTAAAACCCTGAACCAGACCATGGTGCAGTACAATAGTTTTGATTCCCTTATACCAATCCATGGGATAAACATTAATAGGTTCCTTCCTCAAACCACCCTGAAAAATTCTTCAGGGGATTGTGTCAATTCGACCATGGATGATTCCTCAATACTTTTATAATATCATTTTCTTTTATAGATTTTGAATCTCTCACTTTCATCAATAACCTCAGGACCCCTCTACATGTAGGTAGTCCATAAATCCATCAATACTAAACCAATAAATTGTCTCCCACTGATTCAAAATTCCATGGAACTATCTATAAGTAACGTCTAATATATAAATGTAATCCAAATATAGTGTGTGTGTGATACATTACAACCTGGTTAAAAAACATGGCACAAATTCCCATGAGCTATACATCAACAAAACTAGGGTCAATTACCCCAAAAAAATATTTTTTCTCTCCCATGAAATCCTCAATAATCCAGATTTACCCTGGCTGGTCCCCTTCAAAATTGATTAACTTCACTCATTCCATTATCTATCGTAAGACCACCACTTGACCTTTATTATCACTTATAATATCTTTCTACCATTATCTAACCAATCCATATAAATTTTATTATTAATAAATAGGGTTATATATCCTATAGTTCTTAGCCATGAATATAGTATTGATACAAAAAACTCTCCAATTTCTTTTCATCATGAAATATGTAGGAATAAACATTCCTATGTCAACTTCTGGGAACAACCTCCCATTAACCAATATCCAAACCCAAATCATATATGAATTCCTCCATAACTATGATAAAAACATTTCTTTGATAACCCCTCTCATGGGTTACCCTCATATATATCACATCTCATCTGTTCCATAACATTGGCCTTACCTTTTCTAAATTGTACCACAAAACCACTAGTCTCTCCCACTATTCCTATATGACATATACCACATGATGATAGATAACAAGAAACACTTCATTGTTTCAATACCCAATCATTGAAAAAAACTAACATGCCCAAAAAACCACCCTAGGATTCTCACAAATACAAGGCATGAATCAAATGACATGTAATCATGATACTAGGGAACCCATCCACGCCATTTATATACTTAAGAGAATTACCCAAAAAGAAAAAAAAATTTCAAATACATGATTGTATATTATGAAATCATAATAAGAAGTCTATTATCATGTATATCATAGATATATGGTTCTGTTAAGTATAATATCACCAAGAATATATGTAGGAAAGCACAATATATGTCATTTTTTACAAATTAAATAACCCAAACCAATGTTCCTCAGAACCAGTACCATAACCACCCTTCAATGGTCTATTAATAATGAATTAAGTGCTGATAGAATCCCATGAAGTGATTAAATATATCATTTATGACAGATAGTAAATATTCATTTCCATATTGGATAATCCCAACATATAATCAACATGACATATCATCTAATGAAACTATTATATGGATTTGTTGTGTAGAATACTGCTAAAATGATATTTTGGGAAATAATATATACGTTATTTTTAAAATTTTGAGAAACTAAACCCTTTCCATAAGTGATATCAATCACACACAATAATATAAATTTCATGTGAGTCCTATGTGTCGAATATAATTTATGAACAATAATCAATTTTCTTGTGACTATGATCCAAAAAAACAAATAAATCCTAAATATCAAAATAAGTTCCCCTCAATATGTGAAATCATACAATATTATAAATTGAAACCATGAATGGATGTTCTCTACCAGTTGTAAGATTTAATTTCCATGTAAAATGGTGTTCATGTGGCCCCAATCCATGGTTCATCACATTCTCTTACACATTCTTATATCACCTATCTACCTTATCCAAAATGGTAGAAAATGAAAACATTATGGTATATATTATAATATAAGTCACATAATATACTTACTCTCTTTTATAACATTCTCACATAGTTCATGACTAATTTTTTTGTCAATATTTGATAAGATACTACATGACCTCATGTACACCACCTAAAATCCTGGAGGTTTTGGACATGCAATGATTGTGTATGGTGTCACCATGTTGATACTATACCAACATATCTATGTTCTATATATTATTTAAATAATTAATAGAAATAAATAAATAATAAGTTTTATTCATAATTAATAAACACAAATACAATCCAAATCACAAGTAATACACTAGCAATAAGACTTATAGCCCCACAACCAAGCCATCATACAATGAAATTTTACCCATTCCAGAGAAAACATATAAAATAAAACTTGAAACAAAATTAGTAGACTTTACTAGTATATACAACATATATCTCATCCATCTCTATAATTACTCAATGATATCTATTAGAACAATAAATCCCCACCAATTCCCTAACCGAAACAAATGATTAGTGAATTATTTCTGGGAATCAATGTTTTATTTCAACACCAGAAGTTTATAATTACACCTCAATACATGTTAATTCATAGTTTACAAATTTGATATTCTTAGAATAATATTTAATATAAATTTTTAGAATAAATATATATACACCACTAATCCTCGTGCTCTAATGTGCCATCTGATATCAATCCAAACATAATTCATCAACTTTATGGGTGTCTATGACCACATAATTAAATCATGGAAACCAATATATGGAAAAAATCATTTTCCAAGGATAATGTGATACGATATTTAGTGAAATCATGATGAAAAATAATATCCAGGGACAATGTACTTGGAATCTAATTGTACACTATTCACTCTAAGGATATTTTTCCACTCCCAACCCATCCAACATATACTTCTAATCAAGATAGGTGCATATATCCCATATTGTATCTATGAATACTAGTCCCTCTATGGAAATTGAGCCCTCTCTACTTAATATCTGGAATAACTTCAATTGAAAATAGAGTATCACACTCGTGTCATCTAGTAGTATATTGATCACTCAATTGGATGGGGCAATTCAACCCTCTCGTATTACCTCATGTATAAATATTGATAGGGTTATGTGGCCTCTTCACATTAATAAAATGATAGAATTAACTAATTATTGAACATAGGAGAACATACATGGTATCCCTTGATTCTCAAAACATCTATATGTGTAGTGATTCCCACAAGAACCATCTCATCTTAGAAGTTATGAAGGATGAAAATCCAATGACAACCATGTAACATATAACATATAATTTGGTAGTTCATAAAACATGAATCATATCACATAAAAATATCAATTATTCCACTATCAATATAAACTCATCCCATAAATCTTTGGTTTTACTATTAAGTAAACTACCTGTCATCATCAAAAATATAACTGGATCTCATAAAATATTTCAATTCATAAAAGACACCTATATCATTTATACCCAACTCTACCATCACTATCTCAATGATAAATATATCATTGGAACACCCTCTAGGGTCCCCTAATAACATCTTGAATAAAAACCCTACATGGGTTCTTCAAATCACACTAATCATTTGTTATATCCTTTCAATCGGTGGGAATAGAGTACATTGATACTACCATGATTATAGTTGAGATTCACTATGTCATAAGATAAACATCATTGAGGTCATCATTAAGAGATGCAATGTTTCATAGCTTACTCTGATGTCATGTTTGGGTTTTCATCTCACCCAACCATTAATAGTCCACACTAGAAAATACCTACATATGTACTAACATCTCAATGGGGGAGGTAATATATCCCCATGTTCATCTCAACTAGTATAAAGTAAGTAAGCCTTCTTATGGTAATCCCATGGACAATCCCTTGACCATAAATATCAATTCATCATATAACTCTACCAGGATATCACTAATTGTACCTAACACAACGGTTTTTATATCTCATTCACTCCACTATAATAAATTTATCCCAAATTGGACCAATTTGTTTAGGGAACTAATTCTTTTAATGGTCGACACATCATTCTAGTAAAAAACAGATCCTCGTGGACATAATAAAATTTTTTAATTCATATGTAGGAATTACTATTTAACAAAAACTTTCAATAAATAATGAATAATTATTCTAAAGGTTGTGATAATCTATATGAAAATTAATAATAAAATACATAGAATAACAAATGTAATGGTGAAAAAGAATACATACCCCGTTTGTAGATATATATCCTTTTCTCATAGTCTAATAATTCCTTGGCCTACACATAAACAACCAAACATCCATCCAAATTAAACATGATTCCCTAACGAACACAAAATCATTCAAATATATTAATTATATTTAAATTATATTTAACTAAATGAGTAAAATAATTTTTATTTTAAAAAAATATATAAACAATGATAAAAAATTCCCTGAGATTCCATTTCACACTGAAACTATGACAATGAACTAATATTATAACCATGGAGTACTCTCTATATCATTTTATAAAAAAATCTCCACCACAAAACATTTATTCGATATCAAGATAAATTTAATTTAACCAAAATCTCTAAATAAACTAAAACTGTCACATACCTTTAAAGAAACAGTTTATGAAAAAATTTGATCGTCAACAATTCCTATACACATCCCAATAAATACCTCCATAATATCATTATTATTCAATAACAATCCACTATAATTATAAACAAAGCCCTAAATAAGAGCTCCTAAAATTAGAGGGAAATATATGAAACCAAGGAAAAACTCATATAGATAAAGAATCACTATTATTAAACTGAAAACACCATAAAAACCAAACCCTAAACATTGTTGATCAATGTAAAAAAGGTATTATACCCTGTTTGGGTAGAATTTCATGTGTGAGTATGATAAAATGCAACAGATCCCTTAATAAACAAAGATGTTTAACATTGGGACATCACATAATTCAATGTACATAGGGTAGATAAATGACATGTGCCATAAATTTCACTATATTGTGTGGTGAAATCCAATATAACATTGAGGGTCATTGAGATAAAAAAATCCATTGTATCCCTCTATTCCCATTCTTTTATACAATTACAACACCCCCATGCCCACATGATATAGTAGCCAATCTAACACCCTGAGATATGGTGCTATGACATGGTGGGTCATTCCAATCACCATGCTCAACCAAGATGTATAAATTCTTACACCTTTGATCATATTTTCCCATAATGGATCCACCCTAGGACCATGAAGTGTGACACATCCTCTACTATGATATGGTGCCATGCATGGTCCCTTAAAATTCCCAAAAAATTGTTCCAATGAGATGGTGGGTCTCAGTTTTTCCTATATTGAAATCCCTTTTTAAAATCACAAAAGGCCACACACCACACCTAGCTAAACTTCATGACGACCACACCCAATATGTATGTTTTCCCTCCACTGTAGATATATATATATTCCATGGTGCTCCCTATTTCATTCAGGGATAATCCTTGTTCACCACACCCTCCATTGATACATCCATGATATCCTCTTGAGCACCCAAAATACTGGACCTAGCCTTATTATGTTCTTGAAACACCTCCAGATGATGTTAAATTTTCAAGAATCTCATTATAAATAATGGTCCCCAAAACCACCTCCACCCTAAAAATAAAAATTCAATTTCTGTTAAAATTTCTAAACCCATATGAACACATTACATTACATCCCAATAGGAATTCCCAATTCCCATAAAATGGAAACCAATCACTGATAATCATGGATAAATTCATTATAATGGTTCAAACTAATATATATAAAATACCAATATATAATTACTCCAAATTAATTTTTATGTATGTATTTGATGCAAAAAAAATAAACTATTAAAATATAATAAAAACCAAAAAAATTATTATATAAATAGACACAAAATAAGTTTTACATCATAACATTTATTTTAATGAAATTTCTAGGTAGAGGTCTCTAATACTTGAGAGTGGATGAAATAGACCATACATACGTGGAAAGAAGTAAATAACACAATCCAAAAATACAAAATCAATGATGTACTCATTATTCAATGTGACCAACCAATAACACCGTCAAAAAAATCTTCATGAGCTGGCAGAGAAGAAAAATACCATGGAAGGATCGTATCAAATACCCAACCGAAACCTAAAAATACACCTTTTCTAGAGAAAACTATGTGGTACATGTATGGAATGAGTAAAATACCCCACTTGGTTTCCACCATGATAAGTGTCCATTAATTTCTATTAAAATACAATCCATACAAACCAATTTCAAATAAAATATGAAAATTATATCATTACATTAATTGTAAATAATAGAAAATAATTCTTTAAATATTTTATATTAAAAATTATGTATATCAAAAAATAATCAGTATTTTTCATTATAACACTCATCTAAATGGTTTTTAATTTAGTCAAGAGTTGATAAACCTGAATACCCTTCTAAAATCCCTTTTTATTTTTTTGGAACACCATGATATAGAATATATAATGAATCTTTTTCAAGTAATAACAATATACATATAATGTTAATAATATTAGATAATTATTTCTAAACAAGAAATGAATTTAAAATATCTCAGTGATATATATAATGTGATTTTACACGTGACATTGTAGAGTACTATATAAAAGTAATGCGGGAACATTGTCAAGATTAACATTTTAGATATCATGGTAATTAATTTCATAACCATGAGAAACACTTTTGGTGATAATTTGACCATAAAATATATTATCAGTGAAAAGTAACACCTCCCATGCCAATAATGTGAATCTATTAAATTTCCTAAATAGTTTTCAATTCATAGAATCATTGGGTGTAGTCTACATAGAAAGTGTATATCATAATTATATTTTATTATTTAGTGCATGAATATAAATAGAATAAAAAATATCTCTCAATCTCTCACATTTATACATTGGGATTGTATAATATTTTCTAATAGATGTGATGAAACATTCTAGAATATATCAATCACATATCAAAAATATATTTCTTATGAAATAACCATAATTTCATTTACACATCCCATTTCAAGAAGAATATTTATTTTAAACTCCGGATTACAAATGTAACCATGAAAAAACAATCACATTCAACACTTATGCTCTATAAGATCATCCGAAACAAAATTTCATAGTTTTCCAACCAAATGTTTATCTTGTTTTATGAAAATCCTTTCAAACAAGGTGCTAAATGGGGATTTTGTAATCAATTAATACCCAAAATCATTAAACACATTGAAATCCATTTTCAAACCCTATGGTAACAATATAACTCTTTTTGAGAGAGGGGAACCAATCATTAAAAAAACATATCCAAGAAAATATACATTTTAATAAAAACATTGAACAAAATATAGAATATATAGAACAAAAGACACATGTAAGAACTCTGTGGACATATTCATGAATCCCTTACAAGTAAAATTGTAAAATAAATTCTAATTGGAAAATCCCATAATATTAAAAAAAATTACCCATATATGATCAATAAAAAATCAGTAATATGTTTTTAAAATCACATAATATATAAAATTACATGAAATAATCCTTAGAGTAATATAAACAAACCCATTGTGTACAAAGTATTCAGTAAAAAAATATTAGTAAAAATCATGAAATCCAGTTTTTTATTTTATTCCATGGAGCTATAAATCATTGATAATATGTATATATATATATATGTATTCACTTACATTGAAAAAAAAAACTAAATATCTTTTTGGAAAATAGCTTTATAAATTACAATCATAACATTTTTTTCATGAAAATAAAATTCCCTGAAAATACCATACTCAGATAAGTGTTAGTGGTGAAAAAACAAAATATTTTGGAAGAAGATGAAAAAGGAATGAATTTTACACAAAAAATAAAACCAATTGTTTAGGACATTCCAAAACCTATGGTTCAACCAATATTCCGCTTACGGAGTGAAAAAAATAAGTTAGAGGATATAAGGTGGAACAAAGAAATTGGGATAAATTTTGTCTAATAGTGTATAATATATTTCACATGCCTGGAAACAGCTAAAATAGTTACCTAGGATGGTGTACCATAGGGCTGGAAGTCCACCTCGTAAAATTCACATGGCTCCAAACTATGTTTGACTGTCTATTGGTGGTACGGTGGGGAGGTTATACCATAGATTCAGAGCCCAAGACAATAGAAATATGTAAACCATCATAAAACATATCATCAAGACAAATAATCTACATATTATAAAAACACAAATTCACAAAAAATGATATATAAATTTATTCTACAAGAAAAATTGGTAGGGAACACATGTCATTCATGTCATGTAAAACCTACACCAAGAGTAAAAAAGTGAAAATTATAAGAATCAAAAACCATTAAAGTCCCAGGATCTATCAAACTTTTAATGATGTGAGTATTCTTCATATACATTTCTGTATCATTTAGTAGATTAAATGTTTTTGGTTAAAACTTTGACAATATTATAGATTTTATTTAAGTTTTTCAATTTTATGATGAATATAATATTTAATGAAAATAATAATATAAATATGTTTTTTGTGTTTGAAGGGTTATAGGTTCACTAATTTAATATATATAAAATTAAGAATAATTTTTATGAATTAATTTTAAATGAAATAATATTTTTGATCTTATTTTGTGGTTTTAGTATTTGGAAATTAATTCATTCAAAATCAATGTCTTTAATTTAGTCATTTTCCATAGTAATATTTCATTTAATTTTTTCATGAATTATATAATTTAGTGGTTTAATTTTTTTATTTGTAGTTTTGATATTGTGTTTGGAAGTGTTCAATTTATAAATATTGATTTTTTTGAAGAATTATTCACAAAGGTGGAAGTGGACTCGTATATGGGTGCACTTGGTTAGGCAATGGTACCCAAGTCATTCAAACATGTTTCATAAGGGTAGTGCTACGCCATTAGAAAGGTTGTTTTTTGGATTCGTATACTAGATTAATATGAGTGGTAGAATACAAAAGGCCAGTGCTATGTTTTGTAAGTGTAAATGTGGAACATGAGAGGATACATAATTGTAAAACCAAGTATGGTTACACTTATGTAAGGGTATAATTATTATCCTCAAGATCAAATATGGTTATATCTACAAAAATGTCAATAGTGTTCAATAAGTTTAGTGATGGAATGGAAATGTTTAATAAGGGTATCCCAACCATGGTAACATACATAAGGGTGAGGAAAAGTAATCATAAGTTATAACATGGTAGATGTTGATATTCATAGTGGTAGTCCATCACCTTTGAATCTTTCCTAATGGAAATCCATACCTCCAAATGTTTTCCATGTTTTTCTATAAATTAGGTTTGACCACTGTAAATACCACCCTATTCTACAACCAACACCTCCATAAATCAGCTACCTTGAGACCTCCCCATTCAACCACCACTATAGAATACTTACCATAGCCTTACCGCATTTACTACAACTATATCCTTTCAGAACCAGAAGAAAATACATTCCACCTCTAGAACTTGTTCTACCAATTCAACAATTTACTACCACCACACTCACCCTTATACCATATCCGTCTAATACATCCAGCACCCCTACAACTTCCATGTTCATACCACCTCTACACAATCTCCCCTCAAATTTTATATAAATTAGTCCTCTACATTACATGAATACATCTATAGAAAAATTCAATATGATGTCAAATAGGATAAAGTTGAATTAGAAATATACAACCTAAAAATGGAGAAGATGAAAATACTAGATGTAAGATGATATATTGCTAAATATGGATGAATAATAATCTAGTAAAAATTTTAAATGATGATAATTTGAGATTTTAAAAAAAAAGGATGTTAGTGAAACTTGAATAAACATTCACAAGTAATTAAATACAATTAATGTCATTGTTTTCCTCACTGAGGTGAAAATTTTGAATACGATATATTGATTGGATATAATATTGGTCATTTTTAGGGATGAAGATAAAGATTTGAGGGACCTTGATTAGATTAATGTACTAGCTACAATTTTTATGGATGCACATAATCTATTCTAAGAAATTACCCAAATGATAATAATATCTAGAATGATGAAACTATGTGTATGGTTTGAAATTTGGGAGAAACTATTCATCCTTTTTATGATGAATAATATGATCCTCACCCCCCACTGAATTGAATCTCACCATGGAAGTATTGGATGAATTAGTTTCATATTTTTTTAGTTTTTGAATTGGGTCAATGGATGAGAAGGAACTAGGATAATAAAAAACTCAATTGAAATGAAGAAGAGTATAGTTTTTTTATGAAAATAATAACAAATCCATGGTTATTAATTTAGTGTAGTCATGTATAAACACACACATCCTAGTTTATTAGTGGGATAATGAGATTATTATCATGATGCTGAGAGAAATTTAATCAAAATAATCAAAATCATGTGGAAATAAATTATTATTTTTCCAATGTGTAAAATCATAGGTCAAGTAAAATTTGTGTAATTTTTTTGTAGATTAATATAGAAATATAGATTTGTGAATTCCCCAACATTGGATCACGCATATTGATCCTTCTAAATAGAGGGAATCCATGATATAGATCCTGACCTCTTTATTTTATATAATATTAATGAGTTTGAATTTTGTTAGAGGGGTTTTTTCTTATGCCGCCAAAATGGGGGAAAAATTCCTAGTTAAATTTTCATGTGGTGGATAGAAAAAAAATTGAGGGACCTATTACAGTGAGCTAATAAGGGATCATTAGCACAAATTTTTTTTATTAAGGATAGTGAATAAATACCTACATATATGATGAGAAAATGGAATGGTAATAAAAGGTATAAGTGAGAATGGGGAAATGATTGTATATAAACTAGATATTCCCATAAAATAGATAATTTTAGTAGTTATAAATTTATTATAAATATATATTTAGAGGAAGATTGAATATTTATGACTATGAACTTCTTATCTCAACATATTACCTCATTTTCCCAACATTTTATTTTTTTTGTATTTATTGGAATATTTTGATAATGTAAGAATGATAATTTACTAAAATGATATAATGTAATGATATTGATGTGGTAAATAATTTAACTTCATTCAAGAATAATATATTTTTATTCAATACCCAATTTCTAATTCTGTGAGTAGTAAATATGATTCAATTAATGAGAACTAGTAAGAATTGTTTCTTGTTTAATTTTCTGTCAAATTACTTTTCATATATAAATCCATATGAGAATAGGATAGTTAATCTATGGGTTTTTCAATATTATCAACTATGAAGTTGAACCTGATTTAAAACTACTATCATTATTTTATAGATTACTCAATATTGTATTTGATATATTGTAGGATATATTCAACCAAATAATTGAAATTCAATATGAATGTCCATCCACCTTCCACATTATCAATTAATATTTACACATAAATAAATATAAAAATCCTAAAAAATAACATAATTAGATCATGAACGTTGAATTACATTACATAATTTCATGATTTTTTCTTATTTCATGATCTTGTTCTCTTACATGTGTTTTTTTACGATCCCTAATAGTTATTTTTTTTCACTCTCCATAACAATTTACATCCATCATGTAAATACTAATTTTTCCTTTTTACTACTTTCACGAGTGTTCTTGAGAGATTTTTTTTGTCACAAACACTTGTCAGAGTCATTCGGGATATATCAACCACTTAATGACATTACAAGTAACTATTCAGGTTTATAAATAATCAATTCTCCTCAAATACTACTAATGACCACTGGTACTACTAACCTTTGGGAATTGTTGTTGGGGATGGAATGTCCTACTAAGTTAAAAAAATAGATGAACACCAAAACATAAACAAACTATTTTAAATATTAAATATAATAAAATTCAAAAAAATAATTTCAAAAGGATTGTAACTGAAAAAGGGCATCATCTGATAACCAACTGTTCTCCATACCTAAAAGCGTCTATTATTTTACTACTCAAAAACTCATGTATACAAAATTAATATAATTTCTATATAAAAATATGAATAATAATTGAATTGAACAACTCAAATCGAGTTTGAAATTTTAATCCATAGAAACATGGAAACAATATGATATATAAGGTCATTTTTAATGAATTTCTTGTCCCTATAGTTTCTAACAACCTATAATTCCTTAAAAACTGGTCTTGAGAAAAATTAAATTATGTAATCCCTCTATTCCATACTTCCATCAAACTGTGGGTTATGTAAGAAAGACTCACTGGACAAAATTAGACGCTAATATAGTATAGTGTAAATATAACTACATAGGGGTTTAGTTTGGAGGATTTATAACAAAAAGCCTTTCCATTTTTCATAAATGTAAGTAAAAAAACATGGTGTCAACTAATAGATTATTAAATAATTAAATATTTTTACCTATTGGTTATTTTATTATGAAAATTTTACCTTTAATGAGGAATTTTGAGATTAGACACAAAATAATTGGATGGATTCGAGATGAAGATAAATTGGTCCATGAAGTATGTGTTCGATTAAAAGGGATGCATTTTATCTTAAACAACCACCAATGTACAATGTAATTTATCATATATATATATATATATTACAAATTTATCACATAATACCACTAATAGTAGTTGATCAATCGTCAAGATGATATTTCATTGATATAACCTTATAGGAACAAAAAAAATGTTCGCTGAAAAAAAACTCTTATCATAATGGGTCAACAAGGATAACCATTATTTTAATGGAATCCAAACCCTCTCACTAAGAGGAATATTAATATTCTAGGATATACACTAACAATACATACAATGCCATTGGGGAAAAATTTCACCATTGTTTCTTGTTTATGTACTCACAGTAATGTTTTCCCAATTTTTATACAATAACCAAATATTTATAAAATGAAAATGATTCTTGTTATGGTCCATGGAAACAACCATGTTATTATCCAAACATAAAATATTTCAATAAATATTAATAAACATTATGATCATTCCTTGATTGAGAAAGGATTGATTAAACCTTATTCTCCCCCTAAAATCTTATAGAAAACAATGAAAAAATTCAATCCCCATAAAAATGAAATATCATTTAGTTCCCAAGACTAATTCATTGGAATATTTTAAAATATTATTAGTGGGTTTGATGAAAAATCTCCAATAACAATTTTTTTAAATCAAAAAATATAATTGGATTAAACTCTAAGAGCTATAAGTGGGATAGTTAATTAATGATGTTTGAGGAAGAGACATTAGCGAACTCTCAAGAACCAATAAAATCACTATTAGAAAAAATTAGATAGTATCTATTAAAAAGGGAGGTCTATTAACACACTAAGAATCCTAGAAAGATGGAAAATCCAACCTAGGTGAAAAATTGGATGAGATGAAAACATGAAATATAGAAAATAAATAATCATGAAATTTATGAAGAAAAAATTAAAACACATTGAATCCCAGTTTTTCATTTGAAATACCATAAAGAAAAGGTATTTATAATAAGGGATATTATGATAAACCCCATCCCCCCCCCCAAGGATAACCATACAATGCTAGTAATAATGTATTGGAGATAATAATCCCTATGTCCTGCCTCCAGTAGGCCCCTGGATGGTTACTATCCACAAAGGTATATAGATCACACAATATGGAAGGAATTACTTTCAAAAAAAATATCTGGAGATATGATGTATCATCAACAAAAAAAATCAAGAAGTATACGAAAGAAAGGAAATAACCATCTCTTATTCAGCCGTAAAACAGAAATGGTATAATTAAAAATGTATCAATAATCAGGTACCCAATAGAAATCTAAACCAGGGACACAAGAAATGTCATGATCTGGGTTCGTAGTGTCTAGCATGGTCTGGGTAATCCTCCTAGAAACCTAATAAGATGTTTTATAAATGTAGGGTGAGTATACAAGTATACTCAATTGGAAATATAATGTATCTCATTTACATGTGAGGCAAACATACTAATGCTACCATGTAAAAATATCAAACCCAAACAGCACCTACCAGTAATACTAACCATCTTAACCTCAACACGGAATGCTCACCAAATAACCAAAGTTAAGTCTTGTAATATAAAAATCATAGATTATAGGGTACCCCACACCAAATTCCACTGATTAACCACTTATTCCTAATGGAAAACATATACGCTCTACCAACTCTCCCTAATTTACCATGACCCAACCCTCCCAAGAAAACAAAGTCCCCACAAACCATATCACATCCTGCCCACACACACCCAGGAAACAAACCACACCACATCCCGCCCATAGACACCTTAGCCACAAGCCACCCCACATCCCTCCAAAAGGTACCTGGGCTACAAAACACACAATATCCCGATGACACCAAGGATATTACAACCCCTATCATCCTAAAAAAAATGTTAAATCACAACACATCTCATCTGGAAAACACATTGGAAAGAAGATATACTTCCCAACCCGAAAACACATGGTAATGAAAAACCAGCCTGTATATGCCTCATCATCAAAAACCAATACATTCCTATTGAATCTCGGGCTACCACCACATAGAATATCATTCAGTGAAGATAGGTTGTCCATTTATACAACCTCTCAAAGGTTTGTTTGGATTAGACACCCTCCCCCAGGATGATGGGGGTGTTCGGCACGTAGTGATCAACTTGGGTGGAGTGAATATAGATATCACAATGTAAATAAATTTATAACTATATAAATATAATTCCAAACACTCAATATTGACCTACATGTTTGAAAAAAACAACAAGATCACAACACTTCCAACATATAAGATACCTCTAAATGGAAAACACTACATAATAAGCCACAACACCTTTCCAATTTCCAACAAACATAATTAACCATCACCATTCTTTATTGACAACTCGTATATTCATTTTGATAACCAAATCAACTAAAATCAGTTCCAAACATTATTAACTAATAATTTATTCATTTACACTATTACAATCTATGAAACTACCAAGCACAACACCCAATAAGAAACATTGAAAATGGAATACATAGAGAAAATACATGTGAATTACCCATACCAACCATCACCATCCTTCACTAAAGCCGTACCTAAAAAACAATCCACACACAATAACATCCATCTACAAATCACTGCATAGCCCAATTATATCACTTCTACACATCAATTATCATCCATTCCACAATAAATCAATCTCTCAGCTAAATATTCTATTACACAACCCAACCCATCTCAAAGAATGCAACCCTTCTCACAAACAACCCACATAACAAACTAAGTCAAACTAACACATAACAACATAGAAACTTCACATTTCATCTTTCCTGTGAATCTAGGAACCACCATTCTACACAACTCATCACAGAACATGATGTAACAAATTTTCTGATTTATCAAAGTCGACACCTATTTAATTCCACTTCATTATTTAAGGGTGTTATCACGCAAGCCAAGCCCTGGGGAATCCATTTGTTAGTCATATTTACGTGATTAACCAATTTCCAAAGGCATGATTTAATCATGAACCTGCCAAAATAAACACCATTTAGTGCACAAAAGGGCCCCTAATGGCCCGGATTTTCATCAAGTTATCAAGCCTAAAAAATCACAATTTCAAAACTGTAAAATCATGAAGAAATACCCCTTCCCCGTTCAATTTTGTTTAAAAAATTATTATGTTTTACTATCATGGAACAACCATGTTCCATAGTTGAAAATGATTAGATCCCTCTTACATGATACTCAACTTAATAAAAACAAAGGAAATACTCCCTCAAATAATTTTTTTCAACTCGTGTGTGCACCTCATGATGAAAAAGAATTCCTGAAATTGATAAACAGGTGACTAGAAACATGGATCAATGTATTTATTAATAGAATGTTATCAAAACACTACCCAACCATCCATATCAGGATAATACATACTATGATAGTGAATCTTTGGGGAAGAACAAGAACAAATAGATGAGAAAGTAGAGAAAACTCACCATGGAGCGATCACGGATCCCAAACGAATAGCAACTAGAATTGATAGATCAGGGATGGAGGAGTAGGTCATGGAAGACTCCTTGTGGAACCTATAGTTTTTCTAGAATAAGAGGAAGAAATCAAAAATGTATAATGAATGAATGTTCAGTCGAAAATAATTTTGAATCAAAACTGGATCGGGGTATTACACTATGTGTAATACACTATCATGTCTTTCAATACTCAGGGTTCAATTTTCACTAAAAATAAGGTTACCTCTTTATTTTATTTTATTTTTCTATCCTCAAAATATTACATTTCATGAAACTCTCCTTCATTCAGTGTAACAAGTCTACATGATGTGAAATCCCCTTTTCGTTATACTTTAGCATCCAAACTCCTCTAAAATTCCTATGAGACTACTCTGAACACTCAATATACCAAAAAATGGAATGGTAACATACCAAGAAGGCATGAACCATTACAATATATACCTCTCAAATGATTCTCACCCTTGAGAACCCAAATCCAATAACAGAAGAAAGTGGGTCCAAACAACCACCATGCAAGACACCTCTCAAGAGTCTCGCCACTTCCCAAGAACCATCACTAGCCAAACACACCATCTGAGATGACCACAACACACTGCACATCCATCAAACCACACTACCACGTAATCAAAAAACCAAAATATTCTGAACGCATGAATCCATGAATTACATCCTCCATATCTAGATACTATGTGCCCTTAGTGTCCCTGACTCACCCACCCAGGTTTATCGAATCATTGTAAGTGTGTCTAAATTAAGAGTTAAGTCCTAATTTTTTTATATATTAAGACATTTACACACATTAAATTACATACACACATGGATAAGAAATTATCTCATCTCATATAATACAATGTTTAGGCATTACATCATGAAATAAAAAAGAGCTGAGAAAAAAACAAAACAACACTGAGTAAATGGAACACATATGCATCTCTCAATCCAAATTACACTCCTCCTTGCCACCTTTCCTCAACAAAAATGAACTAATGGAATGTTCTGTCTGTGAAACACCTTCACATGATGATCTTGGATCAACCATGGGAACTCCACAAATGTTACGTCATCCTCAATATGTAACTATCCCCATCCAATGACATGGGAGTCATTGTATAGAAACTAAAAGAGTTGGGAGAAATGGAAGACATCATGGATTATCATCAAAATTGGTTGCATCTCCAAACAATAAGACACCTCTCTATTTATTCCATACAAATAAAGGGCCCTAAAAACCGCATGAAATCTTATTAAATCTACCAAACCTCCTCTTCCCATGTCGAGTGGAGAGCATCCAGAACAAATGGTCTCAAAACTCAAACTCTAATGGTCTCCTTATACAATTGGAATTCGAATTATGTTGGTCATGCCCTGCGTTCATCCTAACATAAACAAGATGATCTTTATCGGTCACTCTTTACACCACATCCAAACCAAGAACAGTTGTCTCTATAACCATAGTCAAACAAAACTGAGAATGAAACGTTCTTCCATAAAAATCCTAAAACCGATAAATACTAATTGATGGATGATATGTAATATTATAATAAAAATCATCCAAAGGCAGGTTCCAAACCCAAGATCCACCAAAGTCCAAGATGGATTCCCAAAACATATTTTTCAATGACTAGATAGTCAACCCTCTCTTCCCATTTGTCTTAAGGTGGAAAGAATCTCTTATAAGTAACTACATAAAAAAATCAGGCTTTAATTGTAACGACCCAAAGATCCCTTAATGGATATACCTCCTGATCTTATTAAAAGTCTCTTTATGTTTATACAAAATGTCAACTTATTTGTTTTTTTGTTATGAATTTTTACCGTTGCTAATATAGACATTGAACAGTGATCACATGATTAGTATAAATATAGTCCATTAACAAAACCAATTTACTCGGACAAAGGAAGTGATGGCCTCATCCAGTATAATTGCTCCATACGAAGCCCATTTGTTGGAGCTCGGAAAAGAGGTGGCATCCTTGGGCTTCGCTCGTGACAAATCCCAAGCTAATCTTCATCATCTAAAGCTCGAACGGGACCGTCTATGGGAAAAGAGGAAGTTGATAGAGATTACCACTCGAGTGATGTTATCTAAGCCACCACAGGAGTCTTTCCCCATCGGACACCTTAACCTTAGGTCTTATGTGGTTTGAAGGGGTTATGTAACAAATCGCTAGTACAATGTTCATGTATATTATTTTTTATATAATAATTAATATACCTCCTTGTTATTTTTGATACATTGTAAATAGTTTTTAAAGTACAAAAAGTGTTTTTAGATATTATTTAAATAAGAAATCTATTTTATTAAAGTAATGGATTTTTCAATTAAATAATATTTTAATAAATTATTATTATTATTAAATTAATTTTATTATATATAAATTATCATATAATTTGAGTAATGCAATTGTAATTTTTATTACGGTTCGAAGGCCATTTTTTGTCAAAACTCGTGAATTTTCGATAAATGATGGTTTTTATTTTAATAGTGAAAATTAACATGTTTAGAAAATTATTTAGATAAATAAATATTATTTCTGTAATCAGGACGTTTAAATTATCTAACAGTGAATTTTTCATAATTTTCTGAGACAGTCAAATTTTTGGGTAAAAATTAAATACCGTTTCAATATATATGGTGTTGTATAACATCATAATGACCCAATAGTGATGTAATAAAATAGTATATGATTTATGTTCGGCCAATATATGTTTTACCCTTAAAATAATGTAATTTTAGGTTTGTTTTACTTACATTTCCAAGCATTAATAGACCCTTCAAAACTTATTAAACACCTTGTCTTTTTAAATTGTTTTCCATGGGAGTGTGACTCGCCTTCACATAAGAAACCCTATTATTTTAAGAAGTTAGGACTTTGGTATTATAAAATATTGTTTTCCTCTTATCTTTTATAATAACCATGGGCAAAAAACATGTGGTGGTTTCTGGTTTGGACTAATTTAATGTAAGGGGTCCGAAACATAAATAATAAAGATTTCCCTCACCTTTCCTATATAAACCCACCCAAGCTCCCATTTCCTCATCACTCAAAGCCTTTTGAGTTCGTCCAACCTCTGCCTTAATATCTGTAGAATCCTCCCAAGGTTCCCCAAGCTCCCCTGAAGCCTCTCGAAAGCCTATCTCTAGCCTTTGGAAGCACACTTTCAATTAAGGGTTTTTCTTCCTTTCTCATTTTTCTCCAATTTTCTTCATATTGTTATGCCCTTTTAATTTCAATTATAAATGATGGGGTATGGTTTCGAACCTCCCCCATACTACCCTATTATTGTTTGAATTATGTGAAACCCCTTTATCTCTTATTAAATTCCTCCCATGTACACCCGTTACTATGCCTAAATTCCGAAAGGAACTTCTCTCTCCTCTTTTACATTCAAGCAACACTTTTGTATCATGAATCTAAATTCCATTACAATTGTTTGGACATGTATCTATATGATCCCCTTACTGTCCATTTCATTTAAATATTATGAGACACTGCTTTCTCTCTCATCAACCATTTTTTATGAATTGTTATGTCATGCCGTTACGCTGCCGAAATTACACTGATTTTCTAAGCCAATGCCATTGTGTAGTGAATACCATGCCCAATTCTCCATCAAGGGTATTCACCTTTATGCACATTTACTTATTGATTATATAGTTTCATGTATGAATTCCACATTCCATTATCATGAAATAAAATATTATGTTTAATGAATCCATGTTTTATGATCCATGTGGCACACTTACGCATGAAATGAAATGTTTAAGAAGGGTGATCCCTTATAGCGCTCCAATGCAATGGGTAAAGTATAGTATCATGATATTTCATATAATTAGTGTTGAATCATGCTAATTCATGTGCTACGAGGGTTTACTCATGCTTCATGTGCAATGACGATTTACTCATGCTCCATGTGCAATGAGCCTTGGCCCATGCTAATTCCATGTTAAGTGTTGTTGCCACATTTCCATGTTATGATTGTCATGCTTTATCATGACTTTATGTTCATGTTTCTCTAGTTCTCTATTGATATTACTAATGTCTAACATATATTTTACTCCTCATGTTATTCCATCTGTATTCCCTTACTGGGATTTATAGCCCACCTTTTTCTTATGCAGGTCCTTAGGTTATCCGATTAAATGCTAAGTACGAGAGAATGTAGTGGTCATGTAAAGAAAGTTTTCAATAAAGTTGTTGTATTTCAGGTTTTTAGTTTCTATTTAATGATCCTAACCCCCAAAGACAATAAATCTCTCGATCTTCTTGTTGTATCAAGTGACGTTTTATGTAATAACTCTTATTTCGGTTTGTAATAAAAGCAGGGGTGTCAATGTTGGTATCAGAGGATAAGTTTAGTTATTTTTGGGATTAGGATTAGAAAACCCTAGTAAAGCCTTAGAGACAAGACTAAGTATAATAAAAACATCTCTAAGTTTTGGTAAGTACATAGTAAGTGGTTTATCAAGAAAATACATATATTTCTGGATACGAACAGGTAGAGACGGTTATGGCACAGATGTATCCTAAGGGTAAAACCCGAAAACACCGCTTTGAGATAGACTCGAATGGGAACTGGTGCACGACAACGGGCCTTGATGCACTCATGGTTACGAAACTCCTAGGAGATATGTTTTGATAAATTCACAAGAATAGTATGAACCGTTATTAAGGTAATTAAAAAAATATTCCCATAAGAATATATGTTAGAAATTAGTTCATGAAAAGCCTAGATTGAAGCCTACAGACTCATGAGTTAAGGAAATAAAAGATTATTTATAAGTCATAAAATTTTGTCTTTGGATTACCCTTTATGTGTTACCCCTAACATCCCATTTATTCCAGACAATGGCCTGTAATAGGAGGACTCGGGCTGACAACCAATCTAAAGATTAGTGTGATGACTGTACTAATGAGATTCCAAATCCAATGGGAGCGGGAATCGAGAACTTTGTCACGCATCTCTCTCAGCTAACTCAAGATTTGAATAGAAACACAGGTCAAGAGGAACGTTCCACCCCCCCCCCCCTAAAAAAGAACAAGTCTCTATCTAGAGCTTCATGAGATAAATGCCTCCTACTTTTAGTGGATCATCTGATCCCACGATCGCTGAACAATGGATTAACTCCATTGAAAAGATCTTATCCATCCTTCAATGTTCTGAACAAGAGAAGTTTCTCCTAGGGCCTTATCGTATGGAGGGTTAAGCTGATCAATGTTGGACATTGATCAAAAATACAAAGCCTGAGGAGGAGTTCTAGGCGTTGGAATGGAAGGATTTATGGAAGATGTTTTTCAATAAATATTTTCTGTGCACCCTCCGGCTTAATATGGAATGTGACTTCCTTTCCCTCAAGAAAAAAGACGAAGAATCAATTGGAGCATACGAATCCAACTTCACAAGTCTTGCATGATACGCTTCCGGATTTGTCGTTACCCCATAATGCAATTTTGTCCGCTTCTTTGGTGGGTTGAAGCCTATCCTACAGAAAGCATTAGCAATTCATGACTTCGATAGCTATGAGGAAATTTTATGATGTGCCCTCAAGGTATAAATAGAGATTAGAGAATCACAGGGGTATCATGGGGATAAGAAGCTTAAGGTGTAAATCAATGTTGGTGGTCTGATGGATAAATCTAATGGTTCTAAGAAGATCTAGCACCCCACATTCCAAAAGTGTGAAAAGAAGCACCCTGGAAATTTCCGTAAGGGGACGAGGAAATGCTTCAAGTGTGGAAGAGAAGGGAACCTACCTGTTAACTGTCGGAAAGAAAGGCCCACAACTATGACAGAGGAGAGGAATGCTCCATTTGAACCTCAACTTGTTGTTCATTGCTAAAAATGTAAAGAACCAGGGCATCTTGCAAATCAGTGCCCTAATCCAAGGTTTTTTTGGAGGCAACCAATAACCTCCAAGGAATCAAGGAAGAGCTTTTTCCATCACTTCTGCCGAAGTGAACCTCGACAATGATGTGGTGACAAGTACTCTAGTTATTCATTCAATAATAGCGAACATACTTTTTGATTCAGGTTCTACGCATTCTTTTATATCTCGAAAGTTTAGTAGAACAATCCCACCACAACCACAAATCATGGTAGTGAAGATGTCGGTGAGTACAGATAATGGGGCAATCATTTCATCTAATGAATATAATTCCTCTTCTGTTATAATCCGTGGATTTAATTTCTTAGAGAACCTCATCAAACTCCCTCTGGTGGAATTTGATGCAATTCATGGCATGGATTGGATTTCATTATATAGAGCCAACATAAATTGTCGGGAAAGGTAAATCACACTCCATATAGAGAATCGGCCCACTATTTTTTACAAGTATAAGGAGGAAGATGAATCTCCATTAGCTCCATCATCTCAAGAATGGATATTAATACACTATGAGCATGTGTATCTAGCTTAGATGATTGATTCCAAGGAAGAAACCATCCTTGATGAAATGCCAATTGTGAGGGAATTTGCTGAAGTGTTTCCCGAGGAACTTCCTGGTCATCCTCTTAGAAGAGATGTTGATTTATCAATTGAACTTATACCAGGGGCTCTAAAAATATCCAAGACTCCATATAGAATGGCTATCGTGGAGCTTGAAGAGCTGAAGAAACAACTACAGGAGAATCTGGATAAAGGGTTTATATGCCCAAGTGCTTCACCATGGGGTGCACCAGTCCTCTTCGTCAAGAAGAAGGAAGGGTCAATGCGCCTTTTCATCGATTATCGCGAGCTCAAAAAAATCACGATAAAGAACAATTATCCTCTCTCACGAATAGATGACTTGTTCGATTAGCTGCATGGAGCACAATACTTCTCCATGGTAGACTTGTAGTTGGGATATTATCAAGTAATGGTGAAGAAGGAAGATATCCCCAAGACTGCTTTTCGCACAAGATACGAGAACTCGGAATTCATAGTAATGCCTTTCGGACTAACTATTGCTCTAGAATTCTTCATGGACTTGATGAATAGATGCTTTAGATATTACCTTGAAAAATTTGTGGTATTCTTTATAGATGATATTCTAATATACTCTAAAACCAAGGAGGATCATGAGGAGCATTTAAGAACTGTACTAGAGACTTTGCGCAAGAAGAAGCTCTATGAAAAGTACAGAAAGTGTGAGTTCTGGTTGAAGGAGGTCTCATTCTTGGGTCATATCATCACAAGAAATGGGATATCTAGGTATCCTTCCAAGACAGATGCAATTGAGGGATGTTTGAGGCCAACATCAGTAACGGATATCCGAAGCTTCTTGGGGTTAGCTGGATATTATCGACGGTTTGTGAGAAATTTCTCAGTATTGTCCAATCCTCTTACCAAGATTACTCAAAAGGGAGTAATGTTTTCTTGGAGTGATGAATGTGAAGAACGATTCAAGGAGTCGAAAAAGAGGCTTATCACTGTGTCCGTGATCACTTTACCCACAAGTGGGGAACCTTTTGTGGTTTTCAGCGATGCTTCGAAGAAGGGATTATGTTGTGTGCTTATGCATAATGATAAAGTGATATCCTATGCCTCAAGGAAGTTTAAAATCCATGAGTGAAACTATCCAACGCATGATCTGGAGTTAGCGGCGGTGATATTTTCCTTGAAAATCTTGCTGCATTATCTTTATGGGGAGAAATGTGAGATATATAATGACCACAAGAGACTTAAATATATATTCACAGAGAAAGAGCTAAATATGCGCTAGAGAAGATGGATAGAGCTCATCAAGGATTATGACTAGTCAATACATTACCACCCTGGGAAAGCGAACAAGGTGTCAGATGCCCTGTGTAGGAAGGAACAAGTGATTCAATCATTGATGAGAATTAAAAAGGATCCAATCTTCTTAGACTTGATGAATATGGACATGGGAATCATAAATAAGGGAAAATAATCAATCCTTTCACAAATTATTTCTCAACTATCTCTTTAATAAACGTTAAAGTATGCTCAAAAGGATTATGTGGGAATTCTGGAAGAAGTGCAAGCTATCAAAAAAGGGAAATCCTCGGAGTTTAATGTTAATGAATAAGGAATTGTGCGATTTGGTAAAAGACTATGTGTTCCATCTAGTCCAGAGGTGATGAAGGAACTTTTGTATAATGTGCATAGTTCATATTTCCCTATTCACCCAGGGAGCACAAAGATGTATCGAGATCTCTGAGAAAACTTTTGGTGGGATAATATGAAGAAGGAGATCGCGGAATATACATCAAAGTGCCTGGTGTGCCAGCAAGTGAAGGCAGAGAGGCAGAAGTATAAGGGTATGATGCAACCATTGCCCATACCCGAATGGAAATGGGAGAACATCACTGTGGACTTTGTCACTAGACTTCTGAGGACATCTAAAGGTAGCAATGTGATCTGGGTTGTGGGGGATCATCTTACAAATACTGAACACTTTATTGCAATTTGGGAGTATTTCTCTTTGGATCAACTGGCATAGATATAAATCCGATAAGTGGTAAGGTTCATGGAGTACCACTATCTATTTTTTTGACCGAGATCCAAGATTCACCTATATGTTTTGGAAGTGTCTTCAACATGCTCTGAATACTGAACTGAACTTCAGTACGACCTATCATCCTCAAAATGATGGCCAATCCGTGCGGACTATCCAAACACTTGAGGACATGTTGAGAGAATGATCAATGGACATTATAGGAGTATGGGATCAATATCTTCCTCTGGTTGAATTCTCATACAACAACAATTTCCACTCAAGCATCAAAATGGCACCATATAAATCCCTTTTAGTGAAAAGGTGCAGAACACCGGCGTGTTGGGATGTGGTCGGTGAACATGAGCTACTTGGACCGGAAATGGTTGAGGAAATGGTGGAGAAGGTGAAAACCATTCAGTATCATATCAAGACAGCCCAAAGTCGATATAAGAGTTATGCGGATAATCGTCGACGATACCATGAGTTTAATGATGGAGACAAGGTGTTTCGATGCATATCTCTGTGGAAGAAGGTCGTGAGGTTTGGAAAGAAAGGGAATTTATGTCCAACGTACATCGGCCCCTTCGAGATTCTTGTTCATGTTGGGGTTGTGGCCTATCGACTTTCACTTCCACCTACCATCTCCAAAGTACGTGACATCTTTCATGTATCCCTCTTAAAGAAGTATATATCAGACCCTGCACATGTACTCTCTTCTGAGGTGGTACAATTGGAGGATGATATTTCTTATGAGAAGCAACCAGTGATGATCTTAGATCGTAGAGAAAAAGTTCTACGAAATAAGACAATGCCCCTCATCAAGGTGTTGTGGAGAAACCACAAGTTTGAAGAAGTGACTTGGGAATCAGAGGATATGATGAAGCTTAGTTACCAACATCTGTTTTAGTGTGGGAAAAGTAAAATTTCGAGGGTGGAATTTCTTAAGGGGGAAATATTGTAACAACGTAAAGATTAATTAATGGAAATCCCTCTTGATCTAATTAAATGCCTCTTTATGATTATATAAAATGTCAACTTCTTTGGTTTTATGTTAAGAATTTTGATTGTTGCCAATATAGCTGTTTAAAAGTGATCACATGATTAGTATAAATATAGGGCTTTAACAAATCCAATTTACTCAGACAAAGGAAGTGATGGCCTATATCTAGTACAATTGATCTATACGAAGACCATTTGTCGGAGCTCGAAAATGAGGTGGCATCCTTGGGCTTCACTCTTGACCAAGCCCATGATGAGCTTCATCCTGTCAAGCTCGAACGGTATCGTCTACCGGAAAAGTGGAAGTTGATAGAGATTACCACTCGAGCAATGTTATCCGAGCCACCCCAAGAGTCTGTCACCATCGCAGACCTTAACCATAGGTCATACACGGTTTTCTTAAGGGGTTTTGTAAAAAATCTCTAGTACTATGTTCATGTATCTTTTCTTTTGTATATAATAATGAATATACCTCCTTGTCATTTTTGATACATTGTAATTAGTTTTTAAAGTGAAAATAGTGTTTTTAATTATTATTTAATTAAGAAATCTATTCTTTTAAATTAATTGATTTTTTAATTAAATAATATTTTAATAAAATATTAATATTATTAAATTAATTTTATTATATATAAATGATCATATAATTTTAGGAATGCAATTGTAATTTTTGTTAAGGATTGACGGCCATTTTTTGTCAGAACTCGTGAATTTTCGATAAATATTAGTTTTTATTTTAAAAGTGAAAATAGACATATTTTTGAAATTATTTAGATAAAAAAAATATTATTTATGGAATCAGGATGTTGAAATTATCCAACGGTGAATTTTTCATAATTTTCTGAGATAGTAAAATTTTTGGGTAAAAATTAAATAACGTTTAAATATATAATGTATTTTATGACATCATAATTACCCAATAGTGATGTAATAAAATAGTATAAGATTTTTTTTGGGAAATACATGTTTTACCATTAAAATAATGTGATTTTGGGTTTGTTTGACTTACTTTTCATGGCAGTAATGGACCCTTCAAGACTTATTAAACAACTTGTCTTTTTAAATTGTTTTCCATGGGAGTGTGACTCGCCTCCACATAAGCAACCATATTATTTTAATAAGTTCAGACATTGGCCTTATAAAATATTTTTTTTCCTATTCCATTTGCCAAAAACCATGGGCAAAAACCATGGGATGGTTTGTGGTTTGGATTAATTTAATGTAAGGGGTCCCGAACCTAAATAA
The DNA here is from genome assembly GCA_963277665.1 of Viscum album. NCBI lineage: Eukaryota > Viridiplantae > Streptophyta > Magnoliopsida > Santalales > Viscaceae > Viscum > Viscum album. Next base: position 903,169,852 of record OY728164.1, read on the forward strand.
TAAAGAATTCCCTCACCTTTCCTATATAAACCCACCCAAGCTCCCACTTACTCCCCATTAAAAGCCTTTGGAGTTCGTCTAAAGTCTTCCATACTCTCTCTAGTATCCTCCAAAGGTGCCCCAATCTCCAAAGAAGCCTCTCAAAAGCCTCTCTCTAGCCCCTGGAAGCACACTTCCAAGTAAGGGTTTTTCTTCCTTTCTCATTTTTGTCCAATTTAATTCATGTCGTTATGCCCCTTTAATTTCAATTATAAATTCTGGGGTATGGATACACACCTCCCCCATACTTCCCTATTATTTTTTGAATGATGTGAGACCCCTTTCTCTCTCATTAAATTCCTCCCATGTACACCATTTACTATGACGAAACTCTGAAAGGAACTTCTCTCTCCTCTATTACATTCATGCAATACTTTTGTATCAGGAATCTAAATTCAATTAAAATTGTTTGTAAATGTATCTATATGGCCCCTTTACTATATATTTCATGTAAATATTATGATAAACCCCTTTATCTCTCATCAACCATTTTTTATAAATTTTTATGTCATGCCGTTACGCTGCCAAAATTACACCGATTTTCTAAGACAATGCCATTGTGTAGTGAATACCATTCCCTTTTCTCCATCAAGGTTATTAACCTTTATGCATAATTACATATTGATTATAAAGTTTAATGTTTGAATTCCACATTCCTTTATCATGGAATAAATGATTATGTTTAATGAATCAATGTTTTATGATCCATGTGGCACACTTATTCATGAAATGAAATGTTTAAGAAGGGTGCGCCCTTATAGCTCTCCAATGCATTGGGTAAAGTATAGTATCATGATATGTCATGTGAAATGAATGTTGACTTATTATAATTCAAGTGCAATGAGGGTTTACTCGTGCTTCATGTGCAATGAGAGTTTACTCATTCTCCATGTGCAATGAGCCTTGGCTCATGCTAATTCCATGTTAAGTGTTGTTGCCACATTTCCATGTTATGATTATCATGATTTATCATGCCTTTATGTTCATGTTTCTATTGTGCTCTATTGATATTACTAATGTCTATCATGTATTTTACTCCTCATTTTATTCCATGTGTATTCCCTTAGTGGGCTTTATAGCTCACCCTTTCCTTATGCATGTCCTGAGGTTAACCCATGCAATGCTAAGCACGTGGGAATGTAGTGGCCATGTAAATGATGTTTTCAATAAAGATGTTGTATTTCATGTTTTATGTTTTAATGTAATGATCCTAAGATCCAAAGACACTAAAACTCTCGGTATTCGTATTATATCAAGTGATGTTTTATGTAATAAATCAAGTTTCAATTTGTAATAAAAGTAGGGTTGTCATATTAATCACCTCTATCCTCATGAGGTAAACCACACGTCCTGATCTAATACAGTGGAGCTCCAAATGTTGTGCCACCACACCACTTCATCCTCATAACTCATAGAAAAGTCATCTATAATGCTAGAATCCTTAATCATTATTAATTTGTTTTATTTGATCAATCTATCCACTATCACCAAGATAACATCATAGCCTCCCAGAGTTTTATGTAACCCTAGGATGAAATCCATTGGGATTTCATCCCACTTAAACTAGGGGAAATCCAAAGGCTTTAAAAAACTACCCAAAACAAAGTTCTCAACTTTCACCTACTAGAAAACATAGATCCTCACCACAAACTCATCCAATTCTCATTTCATCTCAGGCAACAAAAATGAATCCTAAACCCACATTACATCTTAAAAATCCTTATGTGTTCCGATAAGGGTGAATTAGGGAACATAGAAAGGACTCCCTCAAATATTACAACTAGAATGATAAAATTTCTTCAAAAAAAATATTGTTCCGACCATCCTCTATCCACCCTTATAGAGCATCACAACAGACAACAGGATCATGAAATACCTCATTCTCCAAGTCTCCCCATAGAGACTCCTCCACTTGCGGAATCATAGAATACTACACTATCATCTAAGTCAAAAATCCTATATTGTCGTCCACCCTTCCATCCAAGTGAAATTTTTCTAACTCCACCATCATATTCCAAGAATTTTTTGAATTACAAAATACCTCCTTCTATGAATTCCTGGTCAAGGAATTGTCCATGACATTCCCCTTTCTAGTGGTGTAGGAAATCTAAAAATTTTAGTCATAAACAAACTCCAACAACCTTTTCTATCATAAGTTATGATCTACTTAAGAGAAGTCACACCTCAAGATGTTATGATATCTAAATACCACAATGATCTACCAAATTATGTAATTCCAAAACAACTTCTGTGAAAAAATTGCTAATGAGAACTTCAGATCGTGGATGGGATAGTTACACGTCTGGGGACATAATTTTCTAGACTCATAGAATATCACATACCAATACTGCATCAAGAAAGATAGAAATACTATATGGGAAGCATCAAAAAACACCTCAAACATTACCCCTTCATATGTAAAACAAATCACTAGGGCATGGAAAAACATCCCCTTGATATTGTTAAATGATTCCCGACACAGCTCATTCCACAAAAAAGCTTTCTCCTTCATCTTTATAGTTGTCAATCGGGCTACAAGATAGAATTAATTGGGTAAAAATATTAGACAATGGATATGAAACTAAGAAAACTATAAACCTATTCCACTTTATTCAATGATTACTAAGAAAAAACTACCTCAACTATTGATGGGTCTACTGCCACACCCTACTAAGACAACACATGTCCAAGGAAATGCACCTACCTATTTCAAAACATACCATTGTAAAACCTTCCATAGATCTAATAGTATCAAAAAACCATAAAGATAATTCTATGATGATCATCATGTTCATCATTGTTCATATATAAGACTAGGATATCATCGATAAATACAATGAATATCCTAACTAAGAACTTAGAGAACATGGAGTTCATGAGCCCCATGAACACGGATGGTGTTTTCACAACACTGAAAGGGTTGAATATGACCTCAGATTTCACATACCTTCATCTGAATATAGTATTCAAGATATATCCCTTCTTCACCCTCAAATGGTTATATCTATACCATATATTTATCTTTGAAGACCTACTCGGCCCTCCTACCTGTTGAAAATATTATCTATTTTTAGAAGAAGTTAATGTATGTTGATCGCCACATGATTCAAACTTCAATAGTCTCTGAACAACCACATACGACTGTCCACCTACATTACGAAAGACACTAGTGAACTCCATGGTGACACACTAGGCCTGATAAAGCTCATATTTATCACATCATCTATATTAACCCCCAACTCCAATAACTCATAAGGTTATATCTGGTATGGATAAATCAAAATCCAAGAAGCACTGAGTTGTAATTCTACCCCGAACTCAACATCATATTGAAGTGGTAGAGTCACAAAAGCCGTAGGGGAAACATCTAGAAACTAACTAAAGCCACTATGAACCTCGACCATCTCTGTGTTGACTGATCAAACTGATAGATCAGCTCACATGGACAGAATAGGCTCCACATGCTGAATTCCCACCAAGAAACCTCTCTCGCCGACGAGAGACAAACATTGACCATCCGTATCTAAAAACAAAACTCTCCCTCATAACCAATCGATAATGGAAAATCTAGAATTCAACCAGTCAATGTTAGGCAAGACATCGTATGGTTGAATCAATCTCAAGAAGAGATCCCCACAAGACTAATGTGGCCCTATCATCAGCCTACACCCTTGGTACACATCAAATAATCCCATTTTCCCTGTGACTCATATACTCAAAACCAGGGGTACGTTAAGCCTCTTTACGTATAGCCCTGGATCATGGGATAGAGTGGGTGAAACAATGTAGTGTGAAGATCCTAAATCATACAAGGATAAAACATGAGTACAAAACTATTTTATTGTACATATGACATCCTGTGGCCCTACTGTAATCGCTTCCTCCATTATGTGAAACAGACAACACCCAATTACTCTTCCTCTCTATAGATGACTGATTCCACAACCAAACCAGGGTTGAGGTCCCCAAACATGATGAATATATTGTGGTTTGACCCTAAAATATTCACCAACCCTCGATGAATCATAAGCCTACAACCCCTTCCACTGAAATGACTTGACTAGAAACTACTCCCGAGGCTTGCACTAAACCTATGTAGCTCCCCCAAAATGAGCTCAAACAACCACTGGGAAATGATTCACAAGATGAAGTGAACTACACAAAATAAATACTTTAGTTCCATTTTCATAGGATTGGAACGAGGACTAGGTGGCTGAAAAGGAAGCTACTGGGGTCGACTCTCTATCTATCGAATCATCAAAGATCCTAGCGCCTAAGACCACCCACTGTTAACCATGCCTCTCAAAGAACCATATTGGCTCCCCAATTTATGTAAACCTACTCATGATTGAATCCTCTTTATTACATTTTCCTTCTTATAAACTTCCATATATGTTAGTAATTTAAAATATGTAACTACATATTGGATCGATGGACAGAGAGCCTCCTCAAGATGTCTTGCATGAGACTCCTCATTTGGAAAGAGATTTGCGAAAAAGTAGGATATTTATGGACTTGATGTCCAAAAATCATACTAGCACACTCCCCGGTTGAAGGGAGAGTACCTTTTTCCTCTTCTCAGCCTTCAGAAATGAACTGTAATTGGAGATAATTCTCGATGTCATCCCTCAAAACGTCTCCCTCTTTCCATTCACCCTGGATACAACACCCACCAGTGATTTCTAACTACTCATATATATCTAACTGCCTTGGGAACCCATTACTCTATCGAGACCTAGATTAAATTGAAGGTGATCTCAAGCTCCTTAAGCCATCTTTCTATCTCCATGTCTTAACCACCTCTCACATAATTTCCCAAACACTACCACTAGAAAGCACGCTACTTCTTATGCCCTTAGTCATCCTCTTCAATTGGATTAATGCTTAGTTGATTGACTAGATCATCCTATTGAGCCTCAAATTCTCAAGCCACATGTGGATGATGAGAAAGAGACATAAAAAATGGTAAAAAATGATTTCCTAATCCCATGTATCATGGAATTTAAGATTCATATTATCTTATTGAATTTATTTCATTCATGTTTTTACCCATTTTAACCTTCCCAAAGCATCCCAATTCAATCAAAATCATAAGAAATTAGGATGCATGTACCATCAACAGGGTATCTATGCTACAAATGGTGTATCCTCACTCGGTCATTTATTAGGCTCAGAGTCCATGCATCGGATCACAGGGGGCCCTAAAATCCCATGTCCTAGCAGATATTCCCTAGAATATTTCATTCACCAAGATCAACTAAAACTATTTCTCTAACAACCCATTCAACACTCACTATTACTAACTACAAACTCCATCTTATCTATCAAACATCACCTCTGATAACATTCTGTTTTGACCCATCCCCCAATGATACCCCTATTGGGCTGGTAATGAAGAAAGGGATATAATGACTTATGAGTCCCACCCCTAGTAGGCCATTTGATAGCGACTTGCACAAAGGGTATACAGATCATGTGATACGAAAGGTATTGCAATTTTTTTGATATATCATAGAGAGATATTTTGGACCATCCACAAGAAGAATCCATGAAATATATGAGAGAAATCAAAAATCCATCCCATATGTATACATATAATAGAACTGGTATAAATAAAAAAGCCTCCAAAATATGGAACCCTAAGGAAAGATAAAACAAATAAAATTATCATGATCTAAGAGAGTAGAATCTAGCACATTACACATTATACTCCTTGAAAAATTAAATAAGCTTTAAAAATTTAAGATGACTATACATGTTTACTTAGTATGAAACCCAATGCCTCTCATGCACGTGTGATGGAAACAAACTAATGCTCCTGTGATAAAACGTGAGAACCAAATGGCACCTTAAAAGTGTAAAAACCATCCCAACATTATAAAGGCACTCTCACCAAGGAATTAAAGTCATGTAATATAATATAATGGACATCAATGATAATGTACCACACACAACGTCACCCTGATTAGATGCTATTTCCTAATGAAAGATGTCCTCACACTCCCACCTATTCTAAATGTACACCCTCACCACCCAACCACACAAACCTGGGCCCAAAAAACCACATCACTTTCTACCCTCACAAACTTGTGCCACAAAATAAACCATATCAGCCCACAAACACCTAGGACACAAACCACGCCGCATCCCACCAGTAGACACCATATCCATAAACAGCATCACATCCCACTCCCATAATCCCAGTCCCCAAACCCCCTCACATCCCAAAGACATCTTGGAAAGAATAAAATATATCATCTTGAATACAACTATGAATGAACAACACATATGATTCTAAGACCACATGGGAATTCACAACACATCTCATCTCGAAAACACATGCAATAAATTGACAAAAAACACATGGGACTTACAAACAAAAACCATCCCAAATAACCTTGGGCTACCACCGCCCGCAAGATGGAGCAGGGAAGAGCGGGTTGTCATCCATCCGTCCACCCACTGAGATGTTTGGGATAGACACCATCCCCTTCAAAAATGTTAGTGTTTGGAATGTAGTTCTCAACTAGGGTGGGTACATATAAAAATCACAATGTAAATACATCTATATGTATTAAAATATTATATCAAACACTTAATCCCATAATATGGGTTCTCAAATAGAATAATGTCTCACAACACCACCAACATTACTATACCCTCTAAATGAATAATACCACACAACAAGACATAAACCCTTTTCAACTTCTGACAAACATAATTTTCCATTAACATTATTTATTCACAACTCATTTATTCATTCTGTTAACCAAACCAAATATTGTTATTTCTAAACCGTATTAACCAATCATTTATTCATTGATTCCATTACTATATGGGAAACTAATGAGCACATAACACAATAAGAAACACATAAAAACTCATACAGAGAGAAACTCCAGTCAAATTACCCATACCAACAATAACCATCCTTTTTTAAATTCATCCCTCCATAAAACCATCTACTAATAAAAAAATATAGAAACACTACACCACACTTCCAAAATGTAGAACTACTTCCCAACACATGTAATCCATTACACAATAAATCAGTCTCTAAACCAAATATTATATTACACCAACCCTGCCATATAATTACATTCCACCATGCCCACAAACATACCACATCACAAAATAGTGAAAACCCACATATCACAACATATCCACTTCATATTTCATCTACCCCACACACACAATCACAACCATTCCCCACATCTCAACACAATACATGAAATAACATATATAGGTGTTCAAAATGATCTAGAAAACATGAATCCAATTTATTTAACAAAAAAATGTGACCCAAAATCCATGATTTTCAGTGGGGCATTAGGATAGAAAAATCATAATATCACCATCATAATCTAGAAATAGAACAATCAGAAAAATAAATCCCCCTAAATCTATAATTATCATTTAACCAATTATTATTATTGATTATCCTAGTGCAACCATGATCCATAGGTAAAGAAAATTAGATCCCTACCACATGATGCACAAATTAAGGGAAAAAGGGAATTTAACTTCGAAAAATATTTTCAAGTCATCTGTGTACTGCATGGTGAAGAAGAGTACTCACAAGAGACTAACACACCTCTAGAAACATATATTAATCTATTACACACTATAGTATTGTCAAAATGATTCTAAAATATCCTACTCATGACAAATAATATCCTGATAGCCAATATCTGGGGATGAACAAGAAGAAACTGCTGAGAATGAGGAGAAAAATCACCATGTATCAATCAAAGATCACCAATAAAAAACAATAGAAAATGATAGATCAATGAGGGCTGAGTGGGGCTCGAAGGAATATTAGTGGTACATAGGTTTTGAATAGATTGAGATTAAATAGAGAAAATGTCTGAATGGATAAATGTTTAGTTGAAAATAATTTAAAAAAAACTAGATCTGAGTATTACAAGATGTGTAATTCCCATTAACATTGAGTAATACTAAGGGGTCAGTTTTCTCTTAAAATTGCATCACCTCTTCATTTTATTTGTTTTCCATCACAGAAATATTGCATCCTATGAAACTCTCCTTCACAAAGTTAAATTAAATGATGTGTAATTCCCCTTCACATAATGTGAATGATGAATATTTTGAACAATCTTCCCCAACTATTCCGATTTCAAAATAGAATACGATGAAGAAAAAAGAACTTAATCATCATAAATTTCAGTGAATTTTTCAGTAAATGAACAAATAAAAACAATTTATAAATGAATTATATCCCTTCCAATAACTTCTAAAGTATATGAATATTTTTTTTATAAAAACAGTATATTTGATTAATCTGAGTCAAAATTTCTCGATGAGAAGTGTAGTCATGTCTTCCAAAATAGGACACATCCTTAAATTCAAGAACAATGAAGCAATGACATTCCGTACACCTCAAAATAGTGTAGTTGGCTTAATATCCTATGTGACCTTAATAAAATATTCAATTTAATACAATTATCATAATTTAAAAACTTCTGATTAAGAAAACCAAAGCCCGCCATAGTTGTCTTATAGTAAGTTGGATAACATATTAACCTCCCATTTGGATGAATTAATTCCATGCTAATTGGGGATATGAGTATATTTTACCTGTTGATTTTTTATCATATACATGGTGTGTTAAGAATTAGTACATATCATCCATGTTGGGACCTTCATGGCCACTAGTGGTTCTTCCATTGATGTATCAAAATGTAATTTAATTTTTTTTTCTTGGGTGAAAATATAATAATTGAATGTCATTAAAAATATCATAGAACAAATTTATAGATAAAAGTATTCAGAAGTGGATACTCTAGAGTTCTAAAATCCATGTTGTAACGAGTAACCAATTATTCACAGCATCAATGTATGATAAAATTGGAAAATAAAAATAAAAATAATACTATTTATTCCCATTATGTTCTGAATGAGAGGAGTTATTTTGAGGATGAAAAATTTATTTCTCATTATATGTAATGTTTGAGAGGATTTTAGCTTCCTTTTATTTAACTAATTGTGGGGGTAATCCCTTTAAATTATTTGGTAGTTCTTTTTAAATCCATGATGGGGTTTCTTAATGGATCTATTTTAATGATTTTTTAGGTTTTACGGAGTGGTTAGATATACACTATGGATAGTAGTGAATAAAAGATATAGTCTTATCACAAATTTAATGAACATTACCATTTTCAATAACACATTTAAACAAAATGAATACCTTTAGTATTTATCTATTATAATTCTATGATCTCATGGAATGAAACTGGATATTGAGCTCAAACCCATTCTTACTCATTTGAAATACTCATTTATAGGGTATTTTTCTACACTTCCAATTCTTATTTCTTATAGTTTTATTGAAACTCTAGACTAATGGCTTTTGGTTGTCTTGAGGAAGTTAAAATCTATCATATGATGGCCCATTTCCAAGATTAGGTATATAATTCCATCTTATAGTAAACATATAAATCACATGAAGCATACCATAATCCTAGTGTTGATGTATAGGTTATATTAAATCGCAAAAATATTGATGTTCAAAGAGAAGAAGTTATTAGATTTATAGATTATGGGATTATCTAACCCATTTCATAGATATAATCGATGATTCTAATAAAATTCATACATAAAGAGAGTGTATTCATAGTTTTAACACATTAAAAATGAACTTGTTCGTGTAAGGATACAAGAAATAAATGGTGGTTCTATATAAACAATATGATGATTAATATTTCTAATAGAATGAATATTTTCTAAATAAGTTTTGGACCAAATGTTAGAGCGGTTTTCTTGAAATAATTTATTTTATATTATTTATGGTTATCCTTATTATACCTAGATTTCAACATCTCTTGAGGATATAGATAGATCACCTTTAGTTGTATATTTGGGAAATTATCCTTTTAGATCATTCCCTTTGTATTTTTTGTAACCCAACCACTTTTCAAAGATTTATTTTTGATATTTTCTCAATATTTATTTAGATTGTGATTGATGTTTATATGGATTAATTGTCAATTGTTGGATGTAATTTTGAAAACAACATTGATAATACATTAATGTCCTTGGATAGATGTCAAGTAACAAACATTATTTTACATATTTTGTTTTGAAATTCAAAGAAATAAGTGAAATTTTAATTGATTTTAATGTTTTAATGATATTTATTCATTTTTATAATGAAAAAATTGATGTCACCCGAAATATTCCACCTCCTAAAAATTTGAATGAAATTTAAATCTTATTAGGACATGATGGATTTTACTAGAGAATCATCCATGTTATTTCTAAAAATCACACAGATTTTATGATTGATGTTGTTAAAGTAATTGTTTTAGATTTTATGAGAATTTTTTATTTTAGTTTAACCGATATATTTTTAAACTTTTAACATCAACTATTTTCACTTCCCCAGATTGGATGTTTACTTTAACATTGTTGTTGGATACTATGGATGTGTTAGAAATTTTTATTTTGGGGAGGTGAAAAGATAAGAGTCAATATGATTTATACCATCAATAAATCGTTTATATGATGCCCAAAATAATAATAAAAAACAATAAATGATATGGTTGTTTTAATTTTTTTTCTTTTTTAAAATTTTCAATAGATCATGGTTGATTATAAGGTTAGTATTTTAAAAGTATACGCTTCTCTCAAAAATTGCTTGGGTTAAATGGATTAATAATATTGTCTTATGAGATTGAATCTTCATATTAAAGTGTTTTATTTGTAAAAAATGGATGATAAAGGGGTAAATTTTGGTTTTTGACTGTCTTTCTTGGTTACTTAATACGCATGATGAAGAACCCATATAAATTTACACATCATTTAGAGATGATAATGTTTGGATACATTTGTGAGGAAATATTCATAGTATAAAAATTGTACCAATATTATTTCTATAGGTTTCATGGATGGTAATATTTAATAGAATAAATGAAATATATTCATTCTTGTACCAGAATATTAGTTTTATGATGAACGTTTATAATATATAACACGTGTACGTGAAATTATTAGGAGATGTGAAGTTAAATTTTTTTTCCCATTCATGTGATTTTTCAATCATTTCCAATGGGTAGATATCATGTATGGGATAGAATTTCCCAAAAATTCCTATATGATTGTATTAACTATCCCACTATGTTTAAATACTATAGGGGTCTTATGATAATATGTGAAAAAATTTAAAGGCTAAAAAATATAGTTTGATGGAAGGAGTTTTGACAAGAAATATGATTTTTAGAGGAAGATGGTTTCTGAAAATGGGTTTTAATTTGAAGGACCATTTCAATCCTCTTATAGGAATGAGTACATAATTGTGAAAGTGGTATTTTTTCCATGTGGGTCGAGTTAGATTCCCTAAAAATGCTCTTCTATTATTTTTATGGTAATAATGAAAAAGATATTTTCAATAATAAAATTTCCCAAGGAATTCATCTCATACAATGATAGTCATTTCACAAATTATAATTTCATGTTTTAAATTGAGATGTATGGGTTCGATCATACCAATATAACAACCTATAACCCATATTCTAGTGGTCATGCATCGATGTTAAATTGATAGATTAAGAAAATTCTAGAGGAGATGGTTTAAACAAATAAGAATCTCTATTCAATCTAACTAGGCAATGTTTGGGTGCTTAATGGATGGAAAATAATACCCCCCCCCTTCATTTTTCTCCTAATAGTATACTCATTTCAAAGAAATTTCATCATCATATGTTATTTTATCATAGTTATCATTGGAATGTAATGGTTATTAATTCTGATTTTATGTATGGTGGAGAGAGAATACTACTTTATTTAAGTGAGATGGTGAAAACGATGAGTTATTATTATGATAAATATGAAATTTATCAACGTATTAGGAAATAATTGTTATGTATAATTGTGGGAAAATAGGAAATTTATTGTTGAAAAAATGTGTTTACTATTTTCTTAATTTTGGAATATGTTTTTTTTGGAAAACTAAGATCCAATTTATCTAGAACATTCAGTATTCTAAGAGTTTTCATCTGTGGGGATGTTTAGTTGGTTGGTCAAAAAACATCCTATTTATGGTCCATAGAAAAATAATTAAGAATTACTTCTATTAAAGGATGATAAATATGGATTTCAAAAAATTATTCAATATTTGAGTCATTAATCAAGTCTAACTCAGGACTATAAACTCAATGTTTTCATGATATCTAACCCAAGGTTCATGTATTAATTACTTTTCTGATATATTATTTTATAAATATAAACCTTGTTATTATGTATTCTATGTTTTAATCCACTAAATGTTTACACAAGGTAAATATCCTATTACGCCAATTGGAAATTCCATAATTTATAAAGTTAGTGGATGATAGTGTCCAAGGTTCTACCATTATAAATAATCTTCTTGACCACATGAAATATCTTGAGTACTATGACTTCCAAAAAATTGATCATTTAAAAACATGGGAGAAATACCATATATTAACTTAATGAAACCTATAAAATATAAACATCAATTGAAATTTATCTTGAGATTTCATTACATATTCATATTTATATCATTTTAATTCTAGAATAAATAGAGAAGATTAACTAAATGACTTTTGTCAAGCCTATAATAGAGATACTGATGAATAAATTTAAGAGATCAATGCTCCATATTATTTAATGTGCATTATTCATTTCAATAGTTTTTATTTATTAATATTCATGATGCTTATTATTTAGAACTAATTATACAGTGTTGAAATTTTTTAATATGTTTTATTTCCTAGCTATGATTCTTTCTAATATCTAAATCATTGAAAATATATTAGTACTAAATAATTCTCCAGGATAACAGAAATAAAATTCATAAATTTATAATAATATATGTTTTTTTCATTAATCACCATGAAACCATTCAATCAAAATTGAAAAAAACCTATGTATAACTATAATAATCAAGAACATTTTAAAAAAACATTGAAAATTTGATTCGGAAATATATAAAATGTGGTTTTTGAAAAGTTATGTGAACCCATTTGGTTCACTAAACAATTGATATTTAATTTTTTTTTAATTAAATTGTCTTTACACAATAGAATTTAACATTTGGAATAATTGTATGTTTTATGTGTGAGGTCTAGGGGTCATTCTATATGCTAAAATGATTATGGATTCTTTCAAAATAAGAAATTGCCAAATATTCTTTCAAAATACCATTTTTAATTAAACAATTTTTGATATCAATATATAATATCTATTCTTACATTACAAATAAAAATTATTATTTAGAAATGTCTCTAGATTAAGAAAATAAAATTCAATTTTTCATGCCTAGGGAGAAAATTCCATGCTCATTTGGAGGGATACCACTTGTTATGAGGTTTTCATAAATGATTGATTTTCCTATGACATTGTTTGTAGTTTTTATGGAATAAAAATTTTAGAACATGAAAATTATTTTTAATATACCATATTTTTGTGGAATTGGAATTATAAATTTTGAAAGAAGATGTTTGAAACTGAACTAGGTTACTTTTCCTAAGTTAAATGGTGAAGGAACCCAGACCACCTTGAGGGGGGGGGGTGAAACATGGTGTCACCTTTTTTGGTTAAAGTAATGGATGTTATTACCATGTAAGTAATAACTCTTTTAACTCTATATGATGTATATGTGTTGTAATTAAAAAATTCACATGAAGAAGGAAAACACAAAACTTTTACTTGGATCACCAAAAAGGGATATATCTATGGAGTATACATTGAAAGGTTGTCCTTCATACCAAATCCAACTATTCTAGACTAGCGGTGGATTATAATGTTTTGGTAATAGTCACTCTATCCCAGGAAAACTGGCTTTTCAATGGTTCAGGGATAGATCATTGCTTCCCTCAGATCACTTCCATTGACTCCCCTTGGCTCGATGCATTTTTTAAAGTATCACTCAGTTTATCGACTTGAAGGAATCTTCATCAGATTATCATGGAAGTCATTATCTCTAGTCAGCAAAAGACACTAAAAGCATCGAAGTCCCCAATTGATGCTATTTTTTATTCAGTTTTCTCTTTTAGTGAAATTACTGAAGGCACTAAAAGTTCTACTTCTTCTTTACCAGAATCACAAGTAAATTTGTTGTTGTTTAATCAATCATGATCAGTTTAATTGGAATCATTAGAATCAACTTCTTCTTCATTATTGTCCTATGGTATGCATGCAAGCATGCAAGTTTTCAAGAACTGTCCACTTCTTCTCCTTCTCATTCTCTTGGTGCATTTAATAATTGTTCTACTGAATTAAATCCTTTAACAAAATTATTTTGGCATTAATAATCATCTAAATTTCACTTTTTCATCACACGAGGGTCAGAAATCATGCACATGTAGGCATGTGCACCATGCGTTAAAACTCCCCTTTCCCTTATAGACAAACAAAGCCTGGGGTTTCTTCAAATAAATAATATGAGTGAATCCATGTATGTACGACCCTTCATCATGAAATCACATTATTCTCCCATTATCATCACACACATTGCCCACTTTACATCATTAAATTAATTAGTTTGTGATATTCTTTGAATTCAAACGTTTTCACTTTTTTGGATTATTCAAGCTTACTAGGGTGTTTCAAATCATTCACCTGATTTTCATGTGTGTCATTAATGTTCTCTACACGTTTATAAAAACAAATAGTGTTGATTTTTCCTTCGTAAAACCATGTGGTATGCAGTACTCCTTTTCGCCAGACTATAATGGTGGACGATACCTTTCAGCATGAAACCATAACGGTACGCTGTACCTTTATTTGTGAAACCCGAATAGTATGTGGTACCATTTTTCATGAAACCATAGAGTGGTTCAGATTTTTTTTCTTCACTAACCAAGAGTGGTTTGCTGATCAAATTATTCACGAACCCAAGTGGTACGTTGAACTCCTTCACTTCACAGAACCCAAGTGGCTCGTGGTTTATTCTTCACAAACCCAGAATGGTTGGTGGAACCTTCTTGTCCCTCATGAACTAGATTATTTGGAGACTCTATCTCGTAGAATAAGAGCACTTGAAATCTTGGGAGCAACACCATTTTTTCAGATTGGTGGTTCTCTTTTTATAGATATAGATAATATATTGTTTCCCATTCAAATTGCTTGAGATATTCCATGAAAATTGCATTTTAAAAATCATCAAACAAGATTTTTTGTATATGCTGATATTCTAAATTGTTTAATTTTCATATTCTTGAACTTCCCATTTCTCATGAAAACATCATGTTCATGAATTCAATATTGCATGAAACTATTCATCACTAACACCTATGCTCTATGACGTGGCCTCAAAAATTCATTTTATTTGGCCACATTTGAACTTCCCTATTTTGTTTCATGCATAAAAATGCAATTTCATGCATGATTTCATAACACCCATACCAGTGTAATGAAGTGAAATGGAATGATAGTGATGGTATAAATCTCAAGCAAGGGGGTTTGATGGTAGCTTTGGAGAACTGTGGAATCAAAAGACCTTCATGGGTTTGGAGGTTGAAGATGTCAACATGATCACTGTACAATTATGGTATCGATGTAGATCTGGCACAGACAGTAACGATTAGATCACAGCTCATCGGATGAGTCATGCAATCAAGACAATGTGTGGGATATGATGGAAGACTGAGGATAGATTGTTCATTAAAATATTGATCACACATCAAATCACGGATGAATAAACATCGTGGTTTAACTATCAACTCACTCCATCATTGGCTCACAATTCTTTTCCCCTCTCCATTATACAACTCCAATCCTTCTTCTTCGAGCGCACTCTGTATGCGCCCTAGGAATCCTTACCACTGTGCCTCCCCACACAGTGGCAGGCGATCTGAATCCACCATGCCACTCTCGGTCTGGCTCTACCTAGCGTCTCCATGGGTGTGGCCGACCTCTTTGGTCTCGCATGTTCCTCAGGCTAAGGTTGGGTAGATTTCTTGTGGGATGACCTCCTTTTTTTTAATTAATCAACAATAAAGTGTTAAAATAAAATAATATGCATTGCCACCAAGTATTACCATGTTCACACATGTACACCTCTAGAATACCAAGATTCTTCTACAACATCCTTATATTTTCCTCTTCTTAATTTTACGTAGTATAGTTTCTTTCCTCATATTGATCACCATGGTCATTCATTGAAACCCACTGAAAAAAATAAAATCTTATAAACAATGTGGTACCAACAATCTCACCATTTTATTTTGTTTTCAATACTTTAAAAATCATTAAATGAATGTGTCAATATGAAAATGAGATCTCTCAACCCTTTACTTCTTTCTCTAAAACACCCATTTCACTTTCTATCCACCTTATATACATGAAATACAATGTTCCCGAAGAGAGAGTATAAATCCTTACATAAGAAATTTGACATCAATGTTTTCACTCACTGTTTACTTGAGCTATGATCAGTGTAAAAAATTAAAGGAATTGATTCATACAAGAAATATGCCCATTTTCTACTGATCATGATACAACATGAGATGAGAACTCAAGTACTTATCTTCCTAGGTTTTCAATTTCATTCCAGGTAGTGAGAAGAATATTTCTAGGAATAATCATCCAAAAACTCATACACTCACTTCAACAAATGGATTAAAAACATTCAAAGATAATTTATAGGATATGTGACATTGGCTCTCTTTCATTATTCTTATGTCACTAATTAGTTTGGTTACTCACCCTTTATAGAATGATCTTTATTTTGAGTAACCAAAGATGAAATATATGGAAATGACATACCATTTCTAATGAAATTCTCTATTAACTATATTTATAGTAAATAAATTTTGTACTAATTGTAGTTGATACTAATTGAAATAATAACTATGAGAGCTTCTCCATATATTTCTCACTCAAGGGAACACTTATCAGGTTCTCTCCCTAGGATCATGCTTCACCTTTGATTCCCTATATTATAAGAATTAATTCAATACATAATGATTCATAGGAATAAGGTGGATCTTCCTTACTTCATCAATGTGAACTGCTTGGTTGAGATGATTCTATCAACCAAGATGCTCTATTTTCTTCAATATTCACACTTACAAAATTGATCTTAAATTCTATATGTGGTTGTGTGTACCTTTTTACATCTTCCACAACTTTGTGTCAGTCCCTTTTTTCTTCAAGAGCGTTTAGATCACTAGTATCCTTTAGATCAACATTCATCTTGTTACAGAATTCTTCTTGAGCTTGAAAAAATTCAATGTAATTCCTAACAGGGTGACAAACTTATTGCACCTCACACACACGACTTCTCTATATATATGTGGAATCTTACTATTTCCAATTGCAGTATCCTTAGACTGTGCGTCTTCTTTCATTCTCATTCATTCTAAAAAATCAGTCCATAAAACCAATATATATTTAGGAATTATGGAAGCAATTTTGGGTTTTCCACATGGCTTTTTTAGAGTTTCATCTTTCCAAGTAGTAATTTTTGTTGCACCACTCTTCATCTTATTAGATTTTGAATCCATGAAATTCTCACCATTATTTCTTGGAGTCTTCATGGGAGAATTTTATTTTTCACAATTCTTTGGATTTCTTCCCAATGTAGTTTTTCTTTCTTATCCAGCTAATTTGGAATTTTGTTCTCATCTACTCTTGATATATACTAAGATAATCATGCCCCATTCTTATGACCATTCCCTTTGAATACAATATAGATGTTTTCAAATATTCTAAATCTATTTACCATATACAAATGCTTTTGGGTGCACTGATGTTTCTTAATCTTCTCTAGAGTCATCCCATTTGATATAGGCTTTCAATGTGATTTTTCATTTAAGGGATTGTACGAACAATCTAGTGCACAATGCCCAAATCTATTTCAACACAAACGTTGTCCCAAAAATCATGAATTTTTGATATCGTATGTATTATATTGTTGGTCCTTCTTCTAGATGTGTTTTTCTCTCTGTGGGGAAATATCTTCCAACTTCTTCTTCATATCCACATTGGTCATGCTAGTAGGTATCTCTTCACTTATTCTCATCTATAATTGTTTTAAATTTTTCTTCAAACCTGTACTTTTTGTAAACAATAATTTGGAAACATTAATACAGGATTCAATGGATGGTAACTTTTCTTTCTCATCTTTTTATGATAGATCATTTATTGAAGTCATGATCTTATTATCCCATATTGAAGGTCTTTGGATAATATAATCCACTATTCAACATTGAATACTATCAACAACTATTTTCGTATTTTACGAAGGCCCAATATGTGTCTTATCAAGAATGGTCAACTGGGCTTCCAGTTTTAGACATTCCATATTGAGGATGATCATCCGATATTCAACCACGATCATCTTCTCTACACAATTTCTTTTCAGTCTTTCATCACCATCTTCATGAGTCTTAATTTTTTATTGTATCAAAGATTCAATCTCTTTGTTTTTCTTGGATGTTTCTTCCAAATTTAAAATCATGACTTTAGTGATATTTTTTCTCTCATATATATATGCTGGGATATTTTCTTCAAGATATTTATTGACTCCCTCTTTCCCTTAAAAGTCTTACATCTACCTAAAGGGATTTAAGCATTCAATACTTTTTATATCGAATCCCTTTTCCATATTGTCTTCTTCTTTTTGCAACTGGGTGATTTCTTCCTACATACATTGGATGATTTTACAAACAAATTAAACACTTTCTTCATGAATATCATGTTGATAATTTTCTAAATGTCACTATGGAATGCTCATGTGAGCTTGTGAATTGATCACCTTCACTAACTGTCCTGGAATCCTTATTTTGGGCGTATCCCTTATCCACCATCAATTTACTTTCTAAGAATGCTATTTATTCGTTATTGGAAGGTCATGGATAAAATGACATTGCATCATCATTAGACAAGGTGGAATTCTTCAATTGTCTCTTCTCTTCCATTTTCTTATTTTTTTTAGGGTGTTACTAGATGCATACTTCTACTCCGAGATGACTAAATCATTATCTAGACTTCACTTGACTGTTGACTATGGAATGAATATTCAAATCATCTTCTGAATAAAACTATAGTAATATATCCAACATACCCTACCCTCCCTCTGATACAAATTGTTAGACCCCTAACCACCCTGAGGGGGGGTGTGAATTAGGATTTCAGATTTTTCTCATAAACTGAGGGATCTTGTTACCACGTTGGTAGGAACTTATTTAACTCTATATGATGGATATGTGCAGTAATTAGAACATTCAAATGAATAAGGAAAATAAAAAACTTTTACTGGTCCATAAGTCAGGTATACATCAAAGGAGAATACACCAACAAGTTGCTGGTCATACCAAATTCCACTAATCTTTACTAGCACTAAATTACAATGGTTTGAGCACATTCACTTTTCCACATTCCCTCTTCCTTTACAATATCTTAGGGATAGCTCTCTAATTCCATCAAATCAATTCTGTTGACTCCCCCAAGCTCACTACATTGGTCTAAGTCTCACTCATCTTATTGGATTGAAGGTATCTTCAACATATTGTCCTGAATATTTTTGTCTCTGCTCGGCACAAGACACTTATTGCATCGAAGTCACAAATTGTTTCTCTTTTATATTCAGTTTTCTCCTTTAGTTAAATTACTAAATGCACTAAAACATCATCATTTTTTTAACAAGAATCACAAGTACCTCTGTGATTTTTCATGAAATGAAGATCAACATAATTTGAATCATCAAAATCAACTTTTTCTTCATTCTTCTCAATTGGTATGCATGAAATCATGCAACTGTTCATGCACTCCCCAATTCATATCCGTCTCTTTATCATGGTGTAGTTAATATTTGTTCAGTTGATTTTAACCCATTTAAATATGTGTGTGAGCATTTGTAATCTTTTCACATTCACTTATTCTTGACATGTGGGTCACAACTCATGCACATGTATGCATGTGCACCAAGCATGAAACCTCCACTTTCTTTTACACACACAGGAAGCCTTGGATTTCATCAAATAAAATATATTAGCTCATACATTTATGTAATAACCTTCCTAAAATAACATTATTCTCCCTTTTTCAACACAAACACATTCCACATTACATATTTATATTAATTAGTATGTAATCTTCTTTAAACTCAAATGGTTGCACTTGTTTGGATTTTTCATGGACACTTGGGTGTCTCAAATCATTCACATGCCTTCCATTTTCAACATGCATGTGTTTCCCAATATTATTCAATTACATAGTTTTAAATACTCCTTTTTATGCAAGAATGGTTTGTAGATCCTCCACACACAAGGGATGAATGGAACTTCTATGTATAGAGACTGCAGAACTCCTCCGCATAGCAAGTGGTATTCAGTTCTCCTCTTTTTTGGACTAGAATGATACATAATACCTTTCTTCATGAAACTATAATTCTATGATATACCTTTATTCTCCAAAACCAAATTGTATGTGGAAACTTTATTTAGGAACGAATATAGTGGATCATGGATTATTACTTTAGGAACCAAGAGTGGTTCGTGTCTCTCCTTCTTTATGAAATGAAACAGTACACAGAACTCCTTCACTTAGATAAACCAGAGAGGTTCACGGTTCACTCTTCACAAACCCATAATGGTTCGTGGAACATGCTTTCCCCATGATAATTGGAAAATTAGAAGACTATGTCTCTTAGAACATGTGTTGTTGAAAGCTTGAGAGCATCTCCCTTTTCTCGAATTAGTGGTTTTATTTTTATAAGACGATATAATATCATTTTTTGCATTCAAATTCCTAGAGATATGTAGTGAATATCACGGTTTTAACATCATCAAACCACACTTATGAGATTCTCTACGATTCCTGGTTATTTCTTTTTCGTGCACATGACCTACTACATTATTGTAAAAACATCACGTGCATACATTCAAGATTGAATGCAAATAAATATCACTGACACCTGAGTTCCAGGATGTATCCTCACAACGTTGTTTTCCTCATCCATGTTCGAACATCCCTATTTTGTTGCATCCATTGAAATTCACTATCATGCATGATTTCGTGGTTCCTATAGAAGTGAATTGAAGTGAATTAAAATGTTAGTGATGGTATAAATATCCAACAAGGGGTTTCAATCCTAGATCAGGAGAGCTGTGGCATCAAGATCCCTTTGTGGGTTTGGAGGTTGAATATGTCAATGTGGTTGATCAATAGCTAAGGGAACGACTATAATCAGGCATTGAGGGTAGTGAATAGATCGCACTTCACATGATGAGGCATGTGGGTATGATCATGTGCAGGATCATATGGACGGTTGAGATTAGTTTGTTCATTAAAATCTTCACCCCACATTGAATCAGAGATGTGGAAATGTTTTGGTTTAACTATCAAATCACTCCATACTCTACTAATAATTATCCTCCCCTCTCCATGGTACCACCCTATACCATGTTCTTCAGGGGCACTCTGTGCCCTACCTATGCATCCTTTCCTTTGTGCTGCCTCGCAAGGGGGTGTGTTCTCTGGTTTCACTATGCCATTATCGGCACTGCTCTTCCTAGCTTCCCCCTATGCATAGTTGACCCCCATGGTCCCACACGTGACTCGGGTAGAGGCTCGGTAGCTATATTGTGAGATGGCTCCCTTTTTTTAATGTAATCCACACAAAAATGTTTTAACTGAAAATAAGATGCATGTCCACCTAGTATGCCAAATTTCATGCATGGGAAAATATGGATCAAAAACCGTCTTCTAAAACCTCATTTTATTGACATCGTCTTGATTCTACATTGGAGAGTTCCGTTAGTCTTTTTGATCATCTTTTGCATCCATTAATACCTATTATAAACAAATACAATCTTATAAACAATGTGGTCCCATGAAATGGTACACCAAAGGGAGACACGTAAATTAAAATTAAAATTACTTCATTGAAACTACAGTAAAAAAAGTAATGTTTGATTATATGTTGAATCTATGATATAAGGGAACTATGTTTCAAAAAATAAGATAATACAATCTCAATAAGTACATTTCATAGTTCTACATACAAATTCATGGATGGGGCAAATTGAAATACATTTTGATTGTCCAAAATAATTTCATTAATGTGAGGGGAATATTGATCCCCAATAGATATTGGAAAAAATTATTCAAAGAAATTATTTTCTATTGTATCAATGATGTGGAATAGAAAAAATTCATTTGAGGAACTCAAGAGATCATGTAATGTAGTTGTGATCCTTCTTATATATTTAAATCCATATGAATATCATAGGTGTAATCTCTCAAAAACAGGAACATAAAATGTGTATTGGTAGGGTTATGGGTGTCAATCACATAAGAGGCATTACAATTTCAAGTAAGTGAGGGGTTAAAAATTTATTTTAGTATTGTGTGAATTTGAATTTGGTTATGATAAGACATATGTGTAAGATTCATTGTAAATAAATAAATGCCTTCAATTACACAAGAATGTAGCTGATTATGTGTTGGGGATTTAGATATGGCTATAATTGGATATGATTTCCTATATAATTTCTAAAAATTAAATGTTTTTTCTACTCTAACTGTGTTATTATTTTAGTGGGTTTATGTGGGTTTTTTAATTTTATGATGAATCTATTATTTATTGAATATAACAATTTAAATAGTGCATTTGATTATTAAATGGATTAAATAAATGAGATTTAATTTCAGTATCATTAAGAATAATTCATTTAATTATTATCATATATTCACTGAAATAATATTTTCAATGTAATTTTTTGGTTTGTGGTTATGGAAAATTAATTATTTTGAATTCTTTGTTTTTTTAACACCGCACATTAGAATTATCATTTAATATTTCTTCAATTCATGAATTTAATTTTTGAATTATGTTACTATATGTTTTTATTTTTTACGTAGGATTTCTAAATATCTAAATATAAACATTTTTGTGTTGAAGAATGTTTCATAAAGGTATATGTAAGACTCCATAAGGGTACTCTTGGTTATGTAATTATTCCCTATTGCTTTAAAAAACAGTGTAAGGGTCATGATGCACCTGAGTAATAGATGTTTTATAACTTCAAAATCTTGTGTAATGGTTTTGAGAAACATAATAAGGGTTTTTCAATCATGTATAATGGATTTTTTTTCATGAGAAGGTTTATGTAAAGATAAATCAACATTATGGTACTATTTCATAAGTGTATAATCAACTACTTCAAGGTCGTGTATGTGTACAACTATATATACTTTCTGTGTGTGTTCAAGGGTAGTGATGTGATGTATACAATATAAAATGGTATCCTCAAGCATCGAACACATGTATCGGTGTTAGGATGAAGAACCAAAAGCTATGTCAGTGTAGATTTTGACTTTCATAAAGGTTGGCCATCACCTTTAAAACTTGGTTAAGTATCCTCCATACAATAATAATGTTCTATTGTTCTAAATTTATTGAGTATTAACACTATCAGAACCAACATCCAATACCCCCATCACCCAGCACTAACATCTACTTCCAACCATCACCATGATACTTCCACTATATCATGTTATCGTCGATTGTCGTTATGTTTTTTCCACTATATCCTACTATAAAGAGATTGAAATTCTTTCCACTACCAGCACTTCTATGTCTAACACTACTATTTTCTACAACCACAACCATGATACCACTATCACCACACTCACCCTTCTTCCATTTTCATCTTCTACCAAACACAACCATTACTATAACAACCTATATACCACCTATGCGCTAACATTACCCATCCCCTTTTTCAAGGATTTTGACTCATTATTCATTTCATATATCTATTTAACAAGGGGAGATAAAATCGAAAAATATAAAGATGAATCAGACGAACCAAACCTAAGATGATGGAATAAGATGAATCCAAATTGGATATGTTGAATAATTCAATTTTGGATGAAGAATATTTTGATCCCGAGATATAATGGTGGTAACCGGTGTTGTGGAAAAAATGTCATTGGTTCCACATGAATAAACATTTTCAATATGATTGTTCCTACTGATCAAGGTACAAGATTCACTGATGTACAAATTGTAAATGCATTATCTTCATTGACTATAAAATTATTCATTATGAACGGATTTGGAAGAATATTGATGATTCTTCATTTCTACTAATGCATTGATATAATTTTTTTATGATGGATGCATAGAATCAGTTTGAAGAAATGATGCAATTAAATTAGTAGTTAAAACAATGAAATTTGTTTTTTGAGATTCAAATGGTGAGACAAGACTAATAAAATTTTGATGAGTAATATTCTAATCCTCCACCAAAACCAAATTAATTCTATATATGAAACTAGTGGATGAATTAATTTCATATTTTTATTTTTTCCATGATGGACAGCTATGGAGATGGAAGTTAGAGGAGAATTAACTCAATTAAATTAAATATTAAACAATCTTAATATCTCATAAATAATGCGAAAAATTTTATTTATTTAGTGGAGTTGGGATGAACTCCACCAAACATAGATTATAAGTGAGTGGGGCCAAAGGTTATGTTGATACCTTTGGAAATTTAATCATTATTATTAGGAGATCATGGAAATATATGAATTATTTCACAATGTAAAAAAATCATATCAAGTACAAATTTCATTTGTTTAGATTTTTCTAGAAAAATCATGGTGGAAATATTATAGATTTATCACTCCTATTGTTAATCTCTACTAATCCTTCAACATGGAGATCAACCAATATGTGGATCGTCTTCAGTATAAAAAAACTCATTCTCAAAGAGGATTCAATTATATAAGCAGGAATTCTAATAAAACCACCAATTGGGGAGGAATAATCATTGTAAGGGTCCCAGGTAGAGGCCAATAATAAAATCAAGGACATATATTGACTATGAGTTGATAGGGGACAATTTTACACTGATTATTTAATAATGATATAGAAGAAAAATCATAAGAGAAGAAAAATAAACGTGACAAGATAAAATAAAAGAGTAATGATGGGGGATTAATTTCATATGAACTAGAGAAGTCTAACCAATGAGAGAAAAAGAAGGGAAATGATAAGAATATCAGTGGATATTCATTGGATATTTGAGGCACTCTTCCAATGAATTTTTTGTCTCTTCTTCTTTCATCATTTCGTCTATTTTCAATTTATGTATTGGTTATAATGGATATAATTTATATTAAAAAAATGATAATTAAATTAAATGATATAGGGGAATGTGATTAATATGGTTAGTAATTTAAAATAATTTAAGTATAATTTTTTTTTCGGAAACTACACTTATTCTCATTCTTCAAGTGGTAGATATAGATAAATTACTAGGAATCAATGATAACTGTTAAGGTTTAATTTTTATTCTCAATACTTTTCCATAAAAAATTCATCATATAAGTGGACAGTTCAATAGAGGTTAGAATATTATCATCAAATGAGAATCCAATCTTGATATAAAATGAGTATTATCATTGTGTGGAATGCTATATGATGAAATTCAAATTCTATACCTTCATCGGCCAATGTTGGTATCTAAAAAATGATGTGTCATGGTTCAATATTATTTCAAGATACATCATTGAGGAATTTGTATTCATGTAACTTGATGGAATATTTATGTATCATCAAGTAATTCCTATCATTCAATTACCATGAAAACTACAATTATATGGTGTAGACTAATTAACTGATCATTATGCTTCAAAATCTAAACCTGATTAGAACCCAAGGCTCACAATCGATGTAGTCTCCACCAATATGATCATTATAAATTGATGGAGATGATATCATGATATTCAAAAATGAGTACCAATCAATTATTCATATTATTTATGTATTTTATTTAATATGAGAATAAATTACTTGAATCTAAGGGGTATCAAGCCAATGGAATTATCTCTATCCAATATAAATAAAATTTACTTGCTATATTAGGAGATTACATAGATTTAAACCTCATTAAATCTATATAATCCTCTACTGCTAACATTTACATGAGTCCCATAGTGGAATTCATGGATTTTTTGTGGTATTACACATCCCTAAAAGACATAAGGAATTTAAGGAATTCTGTTATTGAATTCCATACTGCAGAGCAATTTAAGATACTAAACCATGTTATTATACCATAATTAAAATATAAAACAATTAAAAAATCTATTAAAAGATCACCATTAGTGTTAAATTATATTTTTTTACTAAATAATTGAATATGCATAAGCACTATAGGGACATAGGGGTCATCCAATAAACTGATATTTAATAATGACTCCATGAAACACAAAGGTATCATAAACTACACATTTATTTTAACTAATTCCAATGAAAAATTTAAATCACCAATTTAAAAATATTTATTGGTGTAAATATTTTATTATACATGTACGTATAAGAATCAGGGAGCTAATAACACATCATAATGTTTGCAAACAAAATTTCCATCTTTTTAGTTTGAACAGCCATTGAGTCATTTAAACTACACAAGAAAACATTCGATATAATGGTGAAACATTAAGGAAAAATAATTGGACCCCCACCCTAGGATGGTAGACTACTACATATTTATTACAAACTATAATTTCATATATAAAGGATTTATGTCAAGGAATCATATTAGATCCACAAAAAGATTACATTTGTTTTATACAATTTGAGATAGATTTATAGAATAGTGAGAAACAATATTGGATGTTAGAAGAGTGTTGGACATACCAAGATCCATATATCATGATATACAAAAGAGGATATAGAGGATGAATGATGGAGGTTAACCCAAAAACCATAAGATAGGATAGAAGAGGTACCATTTTATTATTACAATCTTAAGAGTTTCCAAAATTTTATTATATAATAATGAAGGTAAAGGGTTAAAATAAATTCCACCCTTTAAAAAATAGCCCCAACCCCACTAGAAAGATTGTGGGTCTCACTAGTGATTCATTTGTCTTATAGTGTCTCTTCATGTCTACAATAAGACTACGATCCAGTTTGTTTGTTGAAACCACCTAACCAATTGACTAGAAACATTTAAGATTCATTCCCAGGCCTCCTCATGAACCAGTTGTCTAGAAACATTTAATATGCATTCCCAGGCCTCCTCAGGAGCCCATAGAGCACCCCCGGGTTCCCCTAAATCCCTTCAATATTCCCAAACACACCAAAAATAAGAAATCAAATAGGTTCATGAAAATATGAACACAGTTCGTATCTAAATACACTAGTGGGGTATTTTAACCTACTCACCTATAGATATTTCTTCTTTGATATGAACCATCAAACTCTATCGATATACTCGATGGTAATGTTTGGACCCTAGGCCTAGTTGTCTTATTACAAATACAATGTTTCCTTTGAGAGACAAATGTGTTTCCCTAGAACCCACACTGGTGGAATATATATTCTATGGATCATATTCATGATATCATCTTTAATTGAAACTAGATTCTCTTCAAGGGATTCATCATACTTGGGATCAATATCACTAACAAATATAATGTGATATGGATTGGAAATTTACATCCAATGATTAGATGCATAGAATAAATCATTAAATTCAAGGAATTTATGTAAATGTTCTCTATGGTATGTCATTGGGCTAGCCCTTTCCATAATATCAAATGGTCTCACATTCCTGGGTACCCATTTCTCTAATCCCAATATACAATGGTTCCTAACCTGTGCGAGAAATTGAAAAATACTCAGTCAGTATCCTAAAACATATGACGTTGATTATTACAATATTAATATTATTTATGGTAAATATTCATTATTTCCACCATATTCCAAACTCACTAGATGTTCTCTATTATAAATTGAATGAGACATAGATTGACCATCACTCCTTAATCTACCTTTAACTAACTAAGGGGTGACTGACATGGCCTCTAATATAAATAAATGTAGGGTTTCATCTAAAATGATTTCTCATCACTACTATTTTAGTAACCCCTTGGAATAATTTGGAAATTCTCACAAGACCCAGAATAATATGGAACACACAACCTTTACAAGTCATACGACACCTTAACAGTCAATTCAGATAGTCCATCAGATTGTGGGTGGTATGTGGTACTCAAATACTCTTGAGTGCCCAATTATTTTTGCAACACCCTCTAAAACCTGATATGAACAAGAAAACTATATATGAAATGATTATCGAAGTAATATCATTTTGTAATTTGATATCTCAAACATATAGCCTTCCCAACTCTTCCAATCCAATGGTCTCTTGGGTTGGTAGAAAATTAGTGACCTTCATCCACTAATATGTGATTACCCATACAACATATTCACTTGAGGTGATATATGGTATTCCCATTTGAATTATATTGGTGAATCATCCCATTACCCACAATAATTTGATGATATTTTAGGATAAAATTTTCTATTGATGCTCACCAATAACCTATAGACATGTAGAGCACTAAATAAGGATCCCCTCTATCTCCAACAACATGTATGGCCACAAATAGAGATAATGAAAATAATGATATTGTATTATAAACCATTGGTTTACTAACCATTTTAATATATGCCAATCTCACATAAATTCCACCTTCATTCCAATATAAACTATAACCTGATAATGAACATGAATATCATTATCCTCATATATAGTACATGGTGGTGGTACCTCACTATCATCATAGTTTTCTTTGAGGGATAGGATATAAAGATATGAAATATGCCTCTAATTAATTTGAAAAGTTTGGGGAGTAACCAAGGATAAGAAGGAAAGAAAAACCAGAAAATAATCCACCTAAAAATCCATATGATTTTTAGTGTAAAAGAGTGACAAATTTACACACATTTCTCAACTAATAAAAAACTATGGATAAACATTATAGCTAATAGAATCTATAACTATATCACCCTTCTGTTGTATATATGAAATCTTGAATTATAAATAATATAGATACATGTCCCAACCTCACTACAAATTTTTTATTCCCCAAAATGTGAGAAATTAGCTTATTTTATTATGTTCCATATAGACCACAGACCTATCTCCCCTGAGATAGTGTTTCTAGTAATTCAATGTGTGAGATAACACTGTAAGAATTATATTTTGTACAATGTAATTATTCCCATGATAAATAATATTCCTTGAATTAAAATCATGTACATGATCCTGCAATATATGTTCTACACTGAGCTCAATACATGATGTACAATGATATAAAACATATTCCCTATGTGGCTTTGAGAAAATGTGGATCTATTCTTAGGCCACATTATCATTAAACATAAAATTGGGATTCTCCCAGGGTTACAATTGAATAAACTTCAACCCCATTTGGTTCAACTATTTGATTGGTTATAGAAAACTGGAGAAGTAATGTATAATTTTTTAGTAATATTACTATCTTTCTATAAATCTCTGAATATCAAAAAAAATCTATCGAAGCTTCCTTGAAACCAAATATCTCAATATCACTTATCAAAAGACACAGATTCTTCTTATATGATATTCCCTAATAAATGTACCTGGTTAATGATAAAATTGAAACTTTAAATACATCCTATTTATTTATTGCTCCCATAGTGTACACATGATAATATCAATGTGTTCTACATGGAACTCCATTATCTGGGAATACATGAGGATACTGACCACAAAAAAACCCAAACAACATCTAGGTATTGATGGAAAACTCTCTACATCTATGATATAAACCATTTGGGTCAGTTAATTATTCCATAATTTATCCTAAAGAAATCATTGTGCTCTTACCTACTTTAGATAGTCATACAAATTAGATATGAGGGCCTCATAAAAACTAGGTGATAACATAACCCAAAATTATTCATGGATATGGTCTGTGAAATCCTAATCTAACAAAAAATACTTTGTACATGTTTTTGGATATTTTATCTTATCATTCACCCTATATAGATGCCAATAATCAAGACGTTTCCTTAATGTAACATCTTCAATCGTAGAAAATTTGATATGATTTACCCAAAGATAAGTAATCGGGAAAATAAATTTCTTAGCCACTAAATCCTCAGGAAAGATATTAATATCATGAATAATTATTGGTTACATCAAATATTGTTGAATAAAAAAAGGTTCAGTGTTTGATATGGGATTATTGGTGAACTCTAAATACATATTGGGTGGTAATACAAAGATCATATCTTGAATAATGTCTATAAACTAGTCCACCCCATGAGGAAAAAATACAAGAATCTCCCATCCATCATCTAACATAAGGTTAAAAATATATGATAAAACCCCACCAATATTCTACAGATGGGTACATTCTCGACTATAGAGCATCTTCTATTTTCTAGATCAGAGAACCCCTTCCATTTTCAATACCTATAAAGTTAGTTGGACTCTAACATCCTTCCAACAATGATGTCAAAAATACACAATAAGGACCTTGTACTATCATATTATATCGTTCATTGGGTTTAAATGAATATTTGGTAAAATTAATCTATAGATCACCCATAGTACCACAAGATCATCACTTGACCAATGGCCTGTCCCAGTGCTAACAGTATTGAATATCCCTTCCACAATGAAGAAATAAATTTTGACTTCCTCTAACACTTCTTTGTCCCCACATAAATTCAAGGACCCATCAATGTTGACCTTATTTACAACAAATGTTTAGCATCCCACTATGGTTCTATCCCACTACCATGGTCATCTCTCATATTCTACTTGGAATTAAAACCTTGATTTACCATCTTTGACACAATGGTTTAGAGAAATACAATTACTTGTGGCATTATCTACTACATAATTCCATCCTCATAGCACTATTCCCTATCCAACCCATCAATATCCATAGATGGGGTGAATCATTTTAACTTACCAAATCATGTTTCACATTCCACAATAAAAAAACCTCACATTCCAATGGTATAAACTTTCAGGTCCTATTGGACCATACAAGTCATTTGGAAAGAGTTTTTGAGTAAATTCATATAGAAAAACAACTTTTCCATTCAAACATACTGGTCATATCTATAAACATAAACCCATAATATCTTTTCATCTCATCAATGTATATAGTTGAAAGAAACAAGTTCTTCCCATGGTATGTCTGTATGCTCTAAAATATTGTTTTCAAATCCTCAATCCTTGTCTGAACTACCTTGGAAAAACCCTCATAGAGAAAGTAGGAGGATAATAGAAATAAATATCCCTGGTTTATTCATTTATTTACAACATAATACAAGGTGAATATCTCTCTATATAATGAATAACATAAATAAAACACTCCCTAAGCTGAGCGTCTACAACCTATCTTTGTTCTATAGGTGGCTTGGTGCTTTGAACCTCGGGGGAATTTTTTTTATTTTATTAATGGTTCTTTGCTAGTGGTTTGAGAGCATAAATTTCTATACACATCCAAAACTATTTGTCAGAACAATATACCAATATAGCTCTTGATATCATAGTTTTGATAAAACATTATGAAACAAGGGATCTTGATCATGGAACTAGGGTGCTCTAACTACGCTTATCTATCCACACTTGTGTCAAGATACTCAAATAAAAATTACTCAATTTTTAAATTCATAATTTCTCTCCATATGTAGGGTCTACAGATTTGTGTTATTTATCTTGTCTCACATCCCAATACTTTATGAAATATAATTGCATTCAAAGTTCATTAGAGAAATCACCTGATATGTATTTTATCGGTTTATGTTTAACAAAAATAATCCATTAATTTAACACATGAGTCATATATCATATGCATTTAGATCCATAGAATTTTGGAATTCCTTTATATTCTCATCATTCATAAACTATGTGTCACTATATGATGTGTCAATAAGAAGTTATAAAAGGAATAACTCTTTATTTTAAGAAAGTCACTCCATTTACCTAGAACTAGTTTTTGTTCCATTCTTAAAATCCCGGACATCAAGTCATAATTCATGTAAACATTGGTTATATTGTTTTACACCATAAATATATAATGTAAATCACTCTCTAGGATATTTCTGATATTTTAAAGAAAAAAATCATTTCATAACAAGGAAACTGATCTAAATAATCAAGGAAATCATTGAAAGAGAATGTTAATAACTACATTCTGAATATGATATATGTATAAATTCACTCTGTAAATAATAATGAAATAGTATAAATCCAAAAAATATTAACCTCACAGAACATGTTCTCCACTCAAGGTGAAAATATATAAACTCTTATAATAAATTCAGTAATCTTTTACTCCCACACTAGATAAATTGAATTTTACATGGTTTGTGATTTAACTAATCCCATGCATGAATTCATTACAACATCTCAACACATTCTACGTCCAGTCTACCATTACCAATAAATAAACACAAAAAGTCATAGATACCATTTTTTTAATTCCATGAAACACATTCCACTAAACATGTGTCCCTAGACGATGGGTTAAAAAACTCAAAAATACCTCTTCGTATTCCAGAGGCGGATGAAAATCCTTGTTGGCTAATAGCTGGTATATTAGAGAGGCGATTCCCTATGGTGAATTATCAAAATATTATAAATATAGAAAAAATCATTAATATATCATCTAGATGAATAAATTTTAGGTTCTAAAAACATTACGTCACATACCAAATAATAACAAAATTATGTAATAAGAAAAATGGTCAGGTCATACATATCATTCATGTCAAGTAAAATCATCACTGTAAGTAAAAAAAAGTAAAAGACCAATGTAGTAAAAAATTTTGGAATTCTGGATCTCTAGACTAACTCTTATAACTCAAGATCCATCTTCACCACATAATCTATAATCAGTTATGGTTTTCTAACATTTGACTATGAATTCATCCATGATATGCGTTGAGGTACAAAAAGGTAACCCAAATATGGTGTGATTATAATTCCAGAGGACACCACAAATTATTTATAATAAAAATATAGACAATAGTTGTAAATCTAAATGATTTTAAATAAATATGTAAATATTTAATAAGAATATGCTACAAACATAAATGGAACTATGTTGTAACGGATGTATCAAGGAGACACCCCAAGGCTGACCCAACCAACTTTGTCCAACACCTATCATATAACACAGATAAGGTATAATAGCTCAATCAAGTTCTATAAAACATAAATGAGGTAGTAATAATAATGTAACCCAAAGGAATACATGTTTTTCATTGGGTAATTATTTAAATCAATTACGAATAAAAAAAAGGAATAGTCTAATCTGTACTTGAGGAAGAATCATAATTATTTTGATGCCTTACATGAATACAATTCATTGTTCACACATGAGGTATTCAAAACTAATATGATCAAGAAAAATATAAGGACAGTAACTCATAGAATATTACTATGGTAACCCTATTGAATCCACCAAATTATTCTATTGAAATCAATTACTGAAAACATTCACCAAATATATGGGGGAGAAACCTCATCGAATTAATGGTAATGAATCAATGTGGAATCCAATGGATAGTGGATTTTTGTATATTTATTCCTCAACGATTCAAAAGAATTATTCACTACTATAATTCACTTGAGTCCCAAATGGAATCCAAGGCTCATATATGGAATTACACACCCAGGAAATTCATAAATAATTTAAGAAATGTCTCTATGGTATTCAATAATTTTAAACAAAATAAGAGATTCATTTATGATGTGATTCCAAAATTAAAAAATAAAACAATAAAACAATTAAATCAGAGTTTCATATTTGGGATGAATTCACATATTAACAAATAATACCGATTAGATAAACCCTACCGAGTCCTAGGGGTCATCAGAGACATCCACCATTCATATAATAAATAACTACATCATATGGATTTCCCTAAAATACCTACATATTTCATGTAATTAAAAGAAATAACTCTAAATCACCACATTAAATGCATTAATAGTGTTAAACTACTATTTGAACCTGAAACACCATGCTATAGTTGGTTTCCTTGATATCAATATGGTAGAAAACACAATAAATTTATTTTTTAGTTCATGATCCAGATCGATCCATTCAGCCAAAAATTCTGTATTTCAATCGGATGGTGAAACATTAAAGGAAACACATTAAACCACCCGCATTATGTTATTCGGAACTCATTTGTAATTTATTAGACCTTTATTCGAGATGAAATGTTTAAAATTAAAAAATTAAACAAAATACCTTAATATAGAGAATTTTCCTAAAAAATTCTATGGAGATTTATAAAGAATAGAAAAATAATGTTAGAAGGAAGTAAAATGTTAGAACTAAAACGAAACTGGTGACAAGAAATAGGAAGAATGAATATTGGTGTAATTATAATGGTTTACCCATAAAACAAAGTGAGGAGAGGAGATATCCCATACCACTATTACAATCCAAAAATTGGTCAAGATTAGGGTTGAGAAATAAGGGTTAATTGGTAAAATAAACATTTCCCCTTTTAAAGTACATCCTAGTACCCACCACCTGTACAATGGGTCTCACAATAGATCATGTAGGTCTCTAGTGTCTGTATAAGCCTACCAAAATACAATAATCTAGCCACTATTTTTTAACTAGATACCTCATGGAACTTCATCCATTAGATTATTATCCACTACCACATCTTGATCCTTCCAAACAACACTATGGACCCCAAAAGCACTTATCTAATCTCAAAACACTAAGTATACAAAGTGAATGTATTTAAAGGGAATATAAATATTTTTCAAAGCTGAATAAATGGGTGGGATATTATAAATAACATCACATGGAATCAAATATGGGGTCAGTATTCATAGATAAGGGGATAAGAGGAAAAACTATAAATTTTTCTTATCATGATATAAAAATTGATAAAGTGAAAATATAAAATGGGGATCTTTTTACATGGTTGGAAAGGGAATTTTGAACATAAAAAATGGGCACTAACACCTTATGGACTCTCCCCATCTGTCATGGTTTTTCACAACACATCTAGGAAGAAATATGAATACTGGACCCTGTGACCCCATTGTATGGTGTTTCACCTTCACGATGTAAAACACCACCTTTACTCACCTACACAACATGAAATACCCCATGAAACCCCCCATCATGGTGCAAATAAATTGTTTATACCATCTCCAACAATAGTTTTATAATCTCAAAGAGTCATAAAACATGGCATAATTAAAATGAGTCACCACTA
Organism: Viscum album; assembly: GCA_963277665.1. NCBI lineage: Eukaryota > Viridiplantae > Streptophyta > Magnoliopsida > Santalales > Viscaceae > Viscum > Viscum album. The sequence goes on from OY728164.1 coordinate 903,204,944, forward strand.
TGATATGATTCCCAGTCATCATAGAATGACCTCCATACATAAGATTTTCATGATTTCACCATGAAAAACATAAACATCACCCTCATATTGTGATTCCCCTTTCCTTAGTGTGATACCAATATCGCTCAATTTTCAACAATGTTAAAGAACTATTCACATCACATATACGTTATATGTCATCATGGTGAGGCACACCTCATCCACTGTGAAATCCTTCATTCTCAATGTAAATGTTTTTGAAGGGATAAATATGTGTCTTTGTCCCTTATGTACCATCATTATATGATTCCTTTAGAAGGAGACATGATTCTCCATCATCCCCATCCATTTTAATATACCCTTCATGTCATGATTCCCCACAACTATAATGTGACTTAAATCCATTGAAAACTAATCAATACAAAATCGATGAATAAACATAAAAATTGTTTAAGTCATGAAATAATGATAAAATTAAATAAAAAAATAAAATTGTAAAATTATTTGAGTTATAAGTTTGAAAAACATCGATAAATAATATTTAATTCCATATGAAATTTTTTAATATTATAATACATGAATTAAGGCATAATTCATCTTTTTAAGAAAATGTATAATTAAAATGAATATATATTTTAACCCAAGAATTATATTCCACATGAGGTAATAAAAAATAAAATACTACAAAAATGGTCATTAAATACATTCAACATCATCACGTCATGGTAGATTATGGTGATGGAGACATAAGATATTCTATTTCTAACAAAAATCTACCAAATATCATTTTATTTTGTAAATTAATTTTCAATAAATATATCATGTATAAGAATTATCACGTGGATATAGATGTCGTTTATAGTAAATAATGATATATTTGTATCTAAGTGTAATTGAATAGTTTTTATGAAGTAATAGCTAATTTTGTGATATATAGTTTTCAAAGGTATATAAAATCATAGAAATATTTGTGAAAAGAAAGATTGAATAGAAATGTCAAGAAGGATTGATGTACCAGAATTTAAAATAATAATGAACCATAATTTCCATATCAAAATGGATTAGTTTCACCTCAGGTTTAGTTAATGAGGAATACAATCATGATATGTCAAATTGGTAGAATCAAATAAAACATTTTTTTTATTGAAATAGATAAAAAATCATAATGGCATAAGAGGTGTAGTGTTAGGGGGCATCAAATAGTTGTAGTATATGGTCAAGGAAGTGATGAACTCCTAAAACTAAAATCATATCGATCAAAATTTATTTTTATCAAGGTCACAATTGAGTTTATAATAATACTATTCTCAACAGATTTCTTAACATCAAACACCAAGGGTTAAACTATACTGTGATATATTATTAAAATAGTATTATATGATCGTTATATCCAAGTCATTCAACTGGAAAGTATAAATATTAATAACTAAAATATGAAATGTATTTATAATTATTTTAAATAAAGAAAATTTATTCATTGGTGCATAATAAATTAGTACTCAATTTTTAGTGAAGTAATTTTATGCTTCGAAAAAATTCCATCTTTAAAACTAGTTTTTATTAAATTTCATCCATGAGAATAATAAAAAAATTTGAAAATTTATAAAGAAAATAATAAATGAATATAATTTTTGAAATAATCATATACATTTCTTTGGGTGAATTTTTTGTGATTTCACTAAAAATATTTATTTTTATCTAAATATTGAAAAAATATCAATTTTTATAAACATAAATTTATTTTTATTTTAATAAATCAATTTAATGTATCATTATGTTATTAATATTAACCTAAATTAAAATAATTAACCGCTAATTATAACGAATTTAACTAATTACATAGAAATCAACATTGTACATGATTTTTTTATAAGTTCATTTTCAGTAGTAAACACATTTCCCTAAAAACGTACTTCATGGATGAAATGTGTTTTTATACTAATAAATTAATCTAATCAATAAATTTTTTTAATGAAATATTTGGATTATATATTCAATCAAATAATTTAAAATTCATTGTGTGGTCTGGGATAGTCTTGGTATATAAATACATTTATCTTTGTTATTAAGTCATTAATGAAGATGTATATTCATTGATTTGTTTTCCTATAGAAGGGTATAATTTTTTTCAAAATATGAAAATTGAAGAATGTAAATTAAAATTTGAAAAATAATATTCAATCCCATGCTAAAGGATGATCATACGATTATTTACCGGTTTTATGCTAAAGAATCTGAATGAAATAATAGTTAAAATTGTTGAAATATAAAATTGACATCATGAATATCATTGGGGACCAAAATGAAATATAAGAAATGTAATAATGTTTTAAATTCACCAAAAAGGATTAGGTCACATGAAATTAATGGAATAACTTCACCATTAATTTCATGATTGTTCCCAAATCATCCATGATTTGGGCCCTTTGATGTAGAATTTGATGGTATACTCCAATTTATGACATGAAATGACAGGGAACACTGAGATTAACCTAAAATTTTGTTATAAAAATATATATTGAAAATTAATTCAACCCTAAGAACCCTAAATGTCTATAAAATAATGTTGTTGTGATACTTTGATGGATCAATCCTAAGACCAATAATTGACATGAGTTGTTTTCATGGACTATTGTAATCTACTGGTTTTCATCTTCATTTTTCATTAATGTTCTATTTTTTCATACTCTTTACATATTACACAAAAATTACTAGAATAGGGGGGTGAATCCCAAAATGTTATGGCGGATATATATAATTGGTATGGTGTGTTGAATTTTATTTTATTTTATTTCTTTATTTTTGTTATGTATTGGTGTTGATGAAGTTAGAAATAAATTTCTTATATATTTTTGTTTCTTGAATTCATGAAATTTTATTTTTTAATCTAAAAAGTACTTTTTAATTTTGAAAATAATTTTCATATATTATGCAAGATCATTGAATAGACCATGACAATTAGGTTTTGAAATGGAATGAAGAACACCATAATGTTTTAAAGACTTAAAATAGTTGACCATGGGAAAATGGGTATTGTCGTGTCAAGGATGGTATTCCATAACCATTAGATATACATCTTCTTGACTCTGAAACCAATCATGAATTAACTAATTTAACTTCTAAATACGATTACATAAAAACCCAAAAATCTAAAAACCACAGAACACCTTGAACATGATTTAAGAAAAAATGAATTTTTATGCTATTTTTCTCCAAAACATAATAAAAATAAAATACTCGTTATTTATCCATATTTCAAAAATCAATTAAATAATTTTTTTATATCTCTAAAATCATATTGAAATATATTTATGGGTTTAACCTCATACTTACATCTATATATTCATTTTAATTTGTTACTTTCACTGTTTTATAATTTTAATAATGATTTTAAATTTGTTATCCTTATAGGGAACTAATAATGCCTCATGGGTTGTCTTATTTTAGTTTTAATTGTAGGAAATGGTTGTAACTTAGCCTTTATGATTTAAATTTTTTATTTTAGTTTATTTTATTTTATGATTATTTTTATTTTTAATTACTTTTTCATTTCTACAACGGTTACTTCATTTTAATGTTTCATATTTCATTTTTTATGTACACCCAATACACTCAATGAAAAGATAACGAAATCCTCAGTTTTAACATTGAGCCTAAACAATACATGTTGAAGCATAATGAAGAGACAAACATGGATATAATAGATTAAAAAAATCTTGGTGATGGAATACCACAATAATAATATACTTGATTATAATCACTTCCATAATATAGTAAAACATGAGACATTTCCATAAACAAATTAATACTTATATATCCATTTTCAAATTTACATTTTGATAATGATACATTGATCATTTTTAATATTTCAAACAAATTAAGATTCTCGTGAATAACCCACGATGAAATGAATATGTAACTGGTTTGTTTCTTATATTTATAAATATTATTAAAGTTTTTTAACATTTCATATTGTGTGTTACAACTTTTTTCTTTTAATTTTATTTACAAGAGAGATCTCTTGGGTGGATCCAAATCGAGTAGTAGATTTCATCACTACATGTGATGAGTTGGTAAATCCTTTTCCCACCCTATTCATTCCTCCATCAATGTACATGGATATGTGGGTAAAAATATTAATTTTAATAAATTTTATTATTAATAATTATTCATTTCGTGGTAGAACATTATGTAATTGAATAAGAAACATCTGCATCAGGAAATTGAAACATGGATATGAATCAAAACATTCAAAAAGGGTATATAATAAAGAAACATGTCAGTATTTAACAATACATGCATATTTTTAATGATGATTAAAGAACATATGGAAGTATAAATTCTTCTAGATGAGATATATTGAAATATCCATCAAATAAAATATGAAGGAATTCAATGTAGAGACCTCAACATGGGGGACAATAGGTTGATGGATTTAAAAATGGACAGATTTCCATGAAAGATGGACCTGATAAAGGATCTTAAAAATACCCCTGGTATATGTATGGAAGATGAAAATTATGTTGATTATAACAAAAAAATAAATTTCAGGGTTACTATAAAGAAAATCTATAAGACCAAGTGTGCTAACTAATGCCATAAATATATTAAAAACAAGCACCCCAAATCATTCAGTTAAACATATAACAAATACTAGTCAAGTGGCATTAGCCACATTTGTGGTCAAAATATGGTTCATCATCTTGGATATAATGGGAAAAACAATTAACCCATAGGTTACTATAAAAAATCTGTAGCATCAAGTGGATAAAAGTTCAGAAAAAATTCTATAAAGGCCAACATTATTACTTGACGGATTCCTTGATGTAAAACCATATATAGATGGTAAATAAATATTTATTAGAATATAAAATACAAAACCCACTAATACAAAGTCAAATAAAATCAAATAAAATTAAAATTAAGAAAAATAAAAATACTAATAGTTTTATTAGAGGATCCTTTTACAAAGTTGCTAGTGCAAGGAAACAATAACACATAAAATTTTGAAATTCAAGAAAACTATAAATTATTTGATATTTATATTCCTTTTAGAAAGTCTATTTCCAAAATATTGATGTAAAACTCCTTATAGAAGATATGTTGACCAATAAAAAGAATCAATAAGAAATTGTCAACACAATATTCCACTACAGTATAAAGCTGTGGTCTAAAAATACATACCAAAAAATGAGGACCCACGTAGGATTACAATTCAAAACCATATTAGGTATAAAAATTTGTACAATATTTGTGTTATATAGGGCCTAGCAGGATCACCATTCAAAAAAACACATTCAAGATAATGAGATTAGAGAAAATGAATTTTTTTTTAGTATCACACCATTTTTCATAGTCAATAATAAAATAAACTCAAGGGGTATTATAATATATAGTTGTTAAAGTCGAAAAATTATACATCCCATCATATTTATTAGTACTATACATGTAATAAGTGATTATCCTCTCAATTTTGGGAAGACCATTTTCCATTACCGGGAGAGCACTAATTGAAATAAATAATATTGATCTCTATTAGAGAGTTGGTAGTAAAAAAAAAGCTTTCACATTCACCATGTGATAAATGAAAATGATGAGATATATGATGATGATATAGTAGTGGAAATAAAACATAATATTGAGTACATTACTAATATTAAATTATTTAAAGAGTTTGGTATTATCATAAATGAGGATACAAAAGTTAAATTTTCTGTAAAGATTCAAGGGATGATGAGGGACCTGACCACTAACACTAAAAGACAGTCAAATTCCATTAGGATTAAAAAGGCCCAATTGGTATGTTTAGTACATGACCATGTATTCAATTTTTAGGATTAAAAAAAGAAATGATTGGTCAGTATAATAGAAATTGAAAATGTTAGTTCTACTTAAATGGTTAATTAATTTTTAAGGAATGAAAATTTGATAATCTATTTTTAAATTTCATATCTGTGTCGATTTAATGACCCCAACTAGGTAAAATATTTGAAATCAGCTATCACCTAACCTAAAACTAAAAGAGGTAAGGTCAATATAATTTTGTTAAAACATCTTATAGGAGGCATCCTATGTTTTTAGGATATTTATTTTTCCTATTTTATGGCTCATGTACCCTCTCCAAAATATTTCATATTTCATTTATAATAGAATTCACATTCACATGTCAATTTACATTTTTCAGGACCATGATGAAATTGGAAAGGTGCTAAAAATTATCTACAAAACCAACTAACTACATGAAACTAGTAGATGTTATGAAATCTAATCCATAAACATCATCAAATAGATTCACATAATGATTATAGAGAAACAAAACACGTCTATCCTAATTCAATGTGTAATTTAAAGGGGAGTATGTGTTTCAATTATGTATTTTTCAATATCTCTATATGAATTTAATTTTCCTAACAAATTTAACTAAAAATTTTATTCCATTATAAATTCTTTCACTATTCCACTGAACTAGCAGACATAGGATTCCTAGAATAATTATTATACAATGTTTTTTAATTTCATTACCAATAAAACTCGAATAAAAATAATAAGTGGAAGAAATTGTTGGGATTATTTTGTGGTTAATTTTTTTTTAAATAATCATTTAGGGGGATAATTTCAATTGAATTATTATTTTAACAATTTAAAGACCTGAAATTAAATAACCAATATATAGAGAGAATCCAGGAGATTGAAGAAGGTAAGAAATTTTGGTACCAATTCTGGTTTTTCAGAAACTAGTTTATATTCACTCATTGGGATATAACATATAATAATGGAATAAATATAAATATATTAGAAAAAAAATGTTATATTCATAAAAATATCCTCTAATATTAATAATAATAAATACTACTGATCATGAATTAAGTATCATTACCACGTTATTTTCCATTCACCACTCGACATGCTAGGAATGAAATCCAATGGATAATTAAATAATTAATTAAGTTTTATCACCATATGAAATATTAAAAATATTCTTTATGTGTTGATAAATCATGACATAAGGGTTGAAACCCCCTTTCACTAGAAATTATCTCTTAGTTTATCTATCAAAAAATCTCAAATATATCTACAATAATGAATAAAACCTAAATTATAGAAGAGATAATAGAATAGAAATATTATGAAGGAGAATAATGAAATGTTAATACAATTAATGTAATGAAAATAGAAAGATACATAATTTAAAAAAATTCAATGTAAAAACATAACAATGAAAAAAAAATCTTTGGGTTTTAACCCTATAGGAAGCCCGTGTTTGGTTGAATGAATTTCTCCCTGAATCTATCAAAATCTTTGACAAGTAGATGAAGCAATTATTTTTAGGGGTTGTTAAATTATTTTTGTGCTTTAAATTAACCATTAATGATAAAATTTAACTATATATGAATCAACATGGGTAGCTTACAATTTTTGGATCATTATATGGGTCTCCCATCAATAGATACATCAAACCTAGCCAATACTGGGTATTTCTGTGATGAATCATACAACGAATTATAGTGACAAATTGTTTATGTTTTAGAAACCTTTGTGGGTGTGTTTTTCCTGGACATTTTTATGTCTTGAAATGGATTCATAGACTAAATTATATTTATGATTTGAATTGAATTTTTACAATGCATTAAACTCACTTTCATGTAATTTTATTTCTATTTCATGCTTTCATAACATCACATGGACCTCCAACATCTTTGGAAGACTTCTTAAAATGTGAAAATTTTCCCTTTTCTCTTCTTTTCATGTTTCTCATCTATTAGAATATCCTTTTCCCTTTATCATCACACTTGAATTCATCATAAATTTTATAGTGTCACACTTTATCTGAATTATTCTATATTTATGTCTCACATAAGAACATTTAAAACATTAATATATGGCATTAATCTAATATCAATTTAATAAATATTCAATTTTATCACAAATGAAAACCCATACAAATATATATATGAAATTGAAATATGAAATACCCCCACACTCTAACCTTTTTTAATCCTTTAAAATAATATCAACCATTAAATTTGATGATTCGATACATTAACAATGGAATTTATTAATTAATGTTCTCCTAAAAAATTATTACTGAATGTCCTATAATCACAAGAATAACAATTAAAAAGTTCATAAATCATACCTCACATATAAATTTTAAATCATGAAATACCCCCTATTCAATTATGGATTTAAAACATTCATCATCACCCATTAATTTTGGGATTTACATCACCATCAATTTTTCCTCCAATCATTCAAGGTAATAATTTTAATGGAGTTGTGTTCATGTGTCAAGTACAAGATCCTTACTATAGGTTGGCATTAACTATACATTCTCCACCATATCAAGATAAATATCAAAATTAATCATTAGGGAATGAAATTAATTTCAAATAATACTTAGTATTTATAAATGTAGGAATTAATGTGAAAATTAAATTAAAGTGATAAAACCAGAGTAAAAGATAAATTATAATACTTGTTATTCAAAATAAAATCACAATTAAATTATCATTTACAATGTATAATTTCATCAGGTACACCTATTAAATCCTAAAGTAATTGAATATGAATAGTGTATGCATAATGAATAATGATTCTCTCATGTTGTGTGAACAATCTAATTTTTTCCATTTCTTTTTCTTTGTTTTTCATTTTATATTTTTTATAATGTTGTACCCAAAATAAGATTCACATACATCGTGTATCCTAATATTGTTATCAAATTATTGATATGGTAATAGAGATTTTGACCTACCAAAAAAACAATCCCTTTTATCTCTTTATATATATTTTTAAAAAAGTGCTATAAAATGATATATAATGAATCAAAACACGAGCCTTACCCAAAACACATGGAAAATGTAAGTATTTACCTCTCAAGACACAATATATTATAAACACAATGAAAAATACCTCCCCTATAATCATTTAATTAGATATCATAAAAAATAAAAAGTGTTAGGTATGAAATAATAAAATAGCCTTGTGATGTGGTTCATTCCAATCATGTTCACCCATGACTTTTATGGGCAATGTATGAATATTTAAAATGAGGATATTGAGATAAAAGGTCTTATAAACAAAATGCCACAACATTTTCAAAAGTTAATCTTTTTCATTAAAATATTTTATGATATATCAATACATTCTCTACAAGTATTATAATCCCTAAGTATAACACAATAAATACATACACAAAATGTGAAATATTTATTGAATAATTATCCTTGTAATGGGATCATAAAAAGTGTAAATTTGTTCATGGAAGGAACATAAATAATTACATTACTCAATCAGAGCTTTGAAGAATCAACATAATAAAATCCAATCATATTTGTAATAATTCAAATAAAATTTAAAATTAATGTAATAATTTTGCTTTTAAATTTTCTACATGTAAATATAACATATAGGGGGTCGGTAATTCATAGTCTAAAACATGTCCAAATATTTTTCCTATTATAAGATTTATCCAAGATCACTACGTAAAATTAAAATAATTCAATTATTTATTACAATATCTATTTATTTATTTTTTTCATGAAAAATTTCATATTATTGTTAAACTAAACAATAAAAAACATTGTTTTTAATAATATAAGAAAGTAACAATAGTGTTCCCCATACATGAATATTTTTATTTGTCATTTTTTGTTTCTATTTGTTTAGGTCCATCTTCGTTAATTCAGCCTAAATAAATGAAAAATAATCTTGTGAAAATACAAGATCAAAATTATTAATGGAAAAAAATAAAAATAGATCAACCATGGTGAGAGGAATAAAATTAATCATACAAAGTAAACCTAAATCATGAAATATAATTTACAAATACTGGCTACACCCTAGTAGTTCTTATTTAAGTTATGTACCACGTACTTTTACCTTTGTTATGTGATAGAAGAGTAGTAACATTTTACCCTATCATGTTCTAAAATCGACTTGAAATTTGGATCTTTTTGGGTAAATTCATTCTTCCTCAGATGTTTTTCTTTCATGACAACTGGTTTTAGTGGGATTCAACTTGAGTAATGTGTAAAACAGAACAAAAAAGAAAAATATGAGACGATTGTTTTCTTTTCCACCATATATTCTTCCAAATTTTCTTTAGATTTAGATTCAGGAATTAATTCTTCATTTTCAACTACATTTTTTCCCTTTATTGAAAATGTGTTTAAGGGAGTCTCATTTTTCCATAGTCTCTTTAGTTTCATTGAGGTTTATCAATATTTTTTTTATTATATCCTTCATTTAAATATTATTATTCCCACTTCAATTCAATGATATTAACTTACTTCTACATCTAATTTAGACTTTTACTCTATCAGCCAGTGAATTATTTTCTTCATGTTGTATTATACATCATTTTTTCATGAAATAGGTATCCTGGGTGTTTTTATTTGTCTAACTATAGAATTTGATACTGCATAATGTTATGCTTATTCATCATCATAATCATGACAATAATATTTTTAAAATTTTCAACATGATCCATTTATATATACTTTAAATATACTTTTTGAGAAACATGGTTAGTATGTATTTTTAATTCTTCTATAAAGGGTGATGGATCTATGGTAATTCATGATTGTATTTGTTAAAAAAAGATTCATATTTTATGTATTTAAAATTGGGGGTTCATCCATAAGGATGATAATATATGTTTATATATTTTTTCTGCATTATATTAATAAATAAGAATAAGAATCATTACATCTCGTTTCATGATGTGACCATCCATTTGAATTTAGTTCTTCCCTTATGGATAGAATAATACATCCACGGTTATTAATTATGTGTAGTTAGGTATAAACACACTCATCCTAGATTATTAGTGGGACAAGGATAGTATTAGGATAAGGCTGTGAGAAATTTAATCAAAATAATCATAATCATTTGGAAATAAATGAATATTTTCCCAATGCATAAAATCATAGGTCAAGTCAAATTTGTGATATTTTATTTTGTAGATTATTATAGAAATATATATTTGTGAAATCCACCTACATTAGATCAAGAATATTGATCCTTCCATATAGAGGGAATCCAGGATATAGATATTGGCCTATTGATTTCATAGAATATTAATGAGATTGAATTCTGTTATAGGGGTTTTTTCTTATGAAACCAAAATGGGGGGAAAATTCCTGGTTAAATTTTCATTTGGCAGATAGTAAAAAATTCGAGGGACCTATTACAGTGAGCTAATAAGGGATCATTAGCACATATTTTTTTTATTAAGGATAGTGAATAAAAATCTACATATATGATGAGAAAGTGTCATGCTGATAAAAGTTATAAGCGCGAATGGGGAAATTATTGTATATAAAATAGATATTCCCATAAAATGGATAATTTAAGAAGTAATAAATTTACTATAAATATATATTTAGAGGATGTTTTAATTTTTATCACTATGAACTTCTTATCTTGACATATTTTCGCATTTTCCCAAAATTTCAATTTTTTTGTATTTATTGGATTATTTTGATAATATAAGAATGATAATTTACTAAAATGATATAGTGTAATGATATTGACATGTTAAATAATTTAACTTAATTCAAGAATAATATATTGTTAAAAAAATTCCCAATTTCTCATTCAGTGAGTAGTAAATATTATTCAATTAATAAGAACTAGTGAGAATTGTTTCTTGTTTAATTTTTTGTCTAATTACTTTTCATATTGAAATCCATCTGAGAATAGGATTTTTAATCTATGGGTTGTCCAATATGATCAACTAAGAATTTGAACCTGATTTAAAACTATTATCATTATTTTATGGATTACTCGATATGGTATTTTATATATTGTTAGATATATTCAACCAAATAATTGAAATTCAATATGAATATCAATCCACCTTCCACTAGATCAAGTAATATTTACTCATAAATCAATATTAAAATCCTAAAAAATAAAAAAAATTAGATCACGAATGTTGAATTCCATTACATAATTTCATGATTTTTTCTTATTGCATGTTCTTATACTCTTACATGTGTTTTTACAATCCCTAATAGTTAGTTTTTTTACTATCCAGAACAATTTAATTCCATCATGTAAATACTAATTTATCCTTTTTAATATTTTCATGAGTGTTCATGAGAGATTTTTTTGTCACAAACACATGTTGAAGTCATTCCCGATATATCAACCACTTAACAACTTTACTAGTAACTAATAGGGTTTATAAAAAAATCAATTCTGCACAAATATTGATAACGAACATTGGTACTGTTAACTGTTGGCACTTTTGTGGGGGATGGAATGTGAGACTAAGTTAAAAAAATAGAAGAACATCAAAACTTAATAAAAAAATACTTTCAATATTAAATATAATAAAATTCAAAAAAAATCATTTCAAAATGATTGTAATTGAAAAAGGGCATCATCTGATAACCAATTGATCTCCATACCTAAAATCGTCAATTATTTTACAACTAAAAAACTCAAGGATATGAAAGAAATATAATTTCATTATAAATATGTGAGTAATAAATTAATTGAACAACTAAAATCGAGTTTGAAATTTTAATCCACGAAAACATTGAAACAGGATGATATATAGAGTCATGTATACTGAATTTCATGTCCCTATAGTTTCTAACAACCCATAATCCCTTCAAGAAACTCCGTGGTCTTGAAACAAATAAAATTATGTAATCCCTCTTTTCTATGTTTCTATAAAACTATGGGTTATGTAATAAAGACTCACTAGACAACATTAGATACTAATATAATATAGTGTAATTAAAACTACTTCGGGGTTTATTTTGGAGGATTTAAAACTAATAGCCTTTCCATTTTTCATAAATGTAAGTGAAAAAACATGGTTGCAACTAATAGATGACGAAATGGTTAAATATTGGGAAAAATTGGTTATTTTATAATGAAAATTATACCTTAGATGATGAATTTTGAGATTAGACACAAAATAATTGGATGGATTCAAGTTGAAAAAAATTGGTCTATGAAGGATGTGTTCGATTCAAAGGGATGAATTTTATCATAAACAAACACCAGTGTACAATGTAATTTCTCATATATATTTTTTACAAATGTCTTACACAATACCACTAATAGTAGTTGATCGATTGTCTAGATTATATTTCATTAATGTAACCTTATATGAACTAGAAAAATTTCATCTGGCACAAAACTCATATCGTAAAGGCTCAAGAAGGATAACCATTATTTGAATGGAATCCAAACCCTCTCTCTAAGAAGAATATCTATCTTCTGGTATTTACACTAAAAATACGTACAATGTAATTGGGGAAAAATTTCACCATTGTTTCTTGTTTTGTTACTCACAGTTATGTTTTCCCAATTATTATACAACAACCAAATCTTTATAAGATGAAAATGTTTCTTGTTATGGTCCAAGGAAATAACCAATTTATTATCCATACATAAAATATTTCAATAAAGGTTAATAACCATTAATATCGTTCCTTGTTTGAGAAGGGATTGATTAATCCTTATTGTCCCCCTAAAATCTAATAGAAACCAATAAAAAAATTCAACCCCCATAAAAATGATAAATCATTTATTTCCTATGACTAATTCATTGGAATATTTAAAAAATTAATTAGTGGTTTTGATGAAAAAGGTCCAACAACAATTTTTTTAAATCAAAAATAGATAATAGGTTTAAAATCATAGATCTATAAGTGGGATAGTTAATTATCGATGTTTGAGGAATAGACATTACTGAACTCTCAAAAACAAAAAAAACAAATATAAAGAAAAAATTACATAGTATCTATTAAAAAGTATGATCTATTAACACACCAGGAATCATAGAGATATAGCTATTCCAACCAAGATGAAAAAATGGATGAGATCGAAACTTAAAATATATAAAATAAATAATCATGAAATTTATTAAGAAGAAATTAAAACACATTGAATCAAACTTTTTCATTTGAAATACAATAAGAAAAAGTATTTTTAATAAGGGATATTATGCTAAAACCCCATCCCCCCCCCCCCAAGGATAACCCTACAGGGCTAGTAGCAAAGAGTGGGAGACAATAATCCATATGTCCTGCCTCCAGTATGCCCCAGGATGGTTACTATCACTAAAGGTATATAGATCTCACAATATGGAAGGAATTACATTTATTTAAAATATATTTATTGAGATATTATGGATCATCCACAAAACAAATCCAATAAGTATACGAAAGAAAGGAAAAAACCTTCCCTTATTCAGTCGTAAAATAGAAATGGTATAATTAAAAATGTATCAAAAATCAGGTACCCAACATTTATCTAAACCAGGGACACAAAAAATGTCATGATTTAAGTTTGTAGTGTCCAACACGGTCTGGGTAATAATCTTAGAAACCTAATAAGATGTTTTATAAATGTAGGTTGAGTATAAAGGTATACTTAGTAGGAAAACTAATGTCTCCCATTTACATGTGAGGTAATCATACTAATACAACCATGTGAAAATATTAAAACCAAATAGCACCTAACAGTAATACTAACCATCTTAACCTCAATACGGAATGCTCACCGAATAACCAAAGTTAAGTCTTGTAATATAACAAACTTAGATTATAGGGTACCCCACACCAAATTCAACAAATTAACCCCTCATTCCTAATGGAAAACATATTCGCGCTACCATCTCTCCCTAATTTACCATGACACATCCCTCCCACACAAACAAAGTCCCCATAAACCATATAGAATCCCGCACACACACACCCAGGAAACAATTCACACCACATCCCTCCCATAGACACCTCAGCCACAAACCGCACCACATCCCTCCAAAATGTTCTTGGGCTACAAACCACACAACATCCTGAATAAACCTAGGAAATCACAACTCCTATCATCCTAAAAAATGTTAAATCACAACACATTTCATTTGGAAAACACATTGGAAATAAGATAAACATCTCAACCTGCAAACACCTGGGAATTCACAACCAACATGTACATTCCTGGGCCTCAGAAACCAAAACATTCCTATTGAATCTCAGTCTACCTCCACATGGAATATGATTCAGTGAATATAGGTTGTTCATCTATACATCCTCCGACAAGGTTGTTTGGATAAGACACCCTCCCTCAAGACGATGGGGGTGTTCGGAACGTAGTGCTCAACTTGGGTGGAGTGAATATAGAAATCACAAGGTAAATACATTTTTAACTATTTGAATACAATTCCATAAACTCAAGGTTGACCTACATGTTCAAAAACAAACAACCAGATTACAACACTGCCAATATTTAAGATACCTCTAAATAGAAAACACCACACAATAAGCCACAACACCTTTTCAATTTCCAGCAAACTTAATTAATTGTCACCATTATTTATCGACAACTCATCTATTCATTATGTTAACCAAATCAACTGAATTCAGTTCCAAACATTATTAACTAATAATTTATTAATTTACACTATTACTATCTTTGAAACTACCAAGCACAACACATAATAAGAAACAAAGTAAAAGGAATACACAGAGAAAATACATGTGAATTACCCTTACCACACTTCACGATCATTCAATAAAGCTGTACCTAAAAATCCATCCACACACAAGAACATCCATCTACACATCACCGCATAGCACAATTATATCACTTCTACACAACACTTATCATCCATTCCAAAAAAATCAATCACTCAACTAAAAAATCTATTAAACAACCCAACCCATCTAAAAGAATGAAACCATTTTCACAAACAAACCACACACAAAACTAGGTTAAACCAACACATCACAATATAGAAACATCACATTTCATCTTCCCCATGAATATAGGCACAACCATTCAACACAACTCATCACATACCATGATGTAACAAATTTTTGGATTTAGCAAAGGGGAGACATATTTAATTCCACTTCATTATTTAAGGGTGTCATCACACAATCCAAGGCTTGGGGAATCCAATTGTTAGTAAAATTTATGTGATTAACCAATTTCCAAATGAATGTTTTAAACATGAACCTGACCAAATAAACACTATTTAGTGCACAAAAGGGCCCCTAATGGCCAGGATATTCAACAGGGTATCAAGACTGAACAATCACAATTTCAAAACTGCAAAATAATGAAAAAATCCCCCTTCCCCATTCAACTTTGTTTAAAAAATTATTATATATTTCTATAATGGAACAACCATGTTCCATAGGTGAGAAATAGTCGATCCCTCTTATATGATACTCAACTAAATAAAAACAATGAAAATCCTACCTCTAAGAATATTTTCAACTCATCTGTGCACCTCATGATGATGAAGAATTCCCGAAATTGATAAACAGGTGACTAGAAACATAGATAAATGTATTCATCAATATAATGTTATCAAAACACTACCCAAGCAACTATCATAGGATAAAACATACCACAATAGTGAATATTTGGGGAAGAAAATGAGGAAATAGATGATAAAGTGGAGACAAATCACCATAGATCGATCACGGATCCCCAACGAACAACCACCAAAATTAATAGGTCAAGGATGGAGGACTAGGTCTTTGAGGACCCCTTGGGGAACCTATGGTTTTTCTAGAATAAGAGGAAGAAGATAAAACTTTATAATGAATGAAAGTTATGTTTAAAATAATTTTCAATAAAAACTGGATCAGGGTATTACCCGACGTGTAATACACTATCATGTCTAGCAATACTCGAGGTACAATTTTCTCAAAAAATTGGGTCACCTATTCATTTTGTTTTATTTTTTATCCTCAAAATATTACATTCCATAACACCCTCCTTCATTCCGTGTAACATGTATACATGATGAGAAATCCCTTTTTCTTTAACCTTTCGCATCCAAACTCCTCCAAGATTCCTATGAGACTACTCCGAACACATAATCTACCAAAAAATGAAAAGGTAACATACCATGAAGGCATGAACCATTACAATACATACCTCTCAAATGATTCTCACCCTTGAGAACCCAAATCCAATACCAGAAGAAAATGGGTCCAAACAACCACCATGCAAGATACCTCTCAAGAGTCTCGCAACTTCCCAAGAAGCATCACCAGCCAAACGCACCATCCGAGATGACCACAACACACAACACCTCCATCAAACCACACTACCACACAATAAAAAAACAACACAATTCTGAACACATGACTTCATGAATTACATCCTCCATATCGAGATATTATATGCCCTCAGTGTCACTGACTCACCCACCCATGTTTATCGAATCATAGTAAATGAGTCTTAATAAAGAGGTAAGCCCTAGTATTTTCATATGCTAAGACTTTTCCCACATTAAATTACACACATACAAGGAAAAGAAAGTATATTATCTCATTAAAATAAATTTAGGCATTACATCATCAAATAAAAAAGACCTGAGAAAAAAACAAAACAACTCTGAGTACATGGAACCCGTATGTGTCTCTCAATCCAAATTACACTCCTCCTTGCCACCATTCCACCACAAAAAATGATCTAAGGGAATGTTCTATCCATGAAACTCCTTTACTTGATGATCTTGGATCACCCATGGTCACTCCACAAACTTTGCGTCATCCTCGATGTCTAACTATCCCCAGCCAATGATATGGGAGTCATCGTATAGAAACTAAAAGAGTTGGGAAAAATGGAATACGTCATGGATTATCTTCCACAATGGTGGAAACGCCAAATAGTACGCCGCCACTCAATTTATTCCTTACACATAAAGGGCCCTAAAAACCTGCATGAAAGCTTATTACATCTACCAAACCTCCTCTTACCGTGTCGAGGGGAGAGCTTCAAGAACACATGGCCTCAAAACTCAAATTCTAATGGTCCCCTTATACAATTGGAATTTGAATTATGTTGGTCATGCACTGTGTTCATCCTCATATAAACAATTTGAACTCTACCGGTCATTCTCTACACTACATCCAAAACAAGAACAGTTGTCTCTACAACCTCATTCCAACACAACTGAGAATGAAACGTTCTTCCATAAAAATCCTAAAACTGATAAATGTTGATGGATGGATGATATGTCATATAATAATAAAAATCAACCAAATGCTGGTTCCATACCCTAGATCCAATAATGTCCAAGATGCATTCCCAAAACATATCGTCCAATGGCTGGATAGTCAACTATATCTTCCCAATTTTCTTAAGATGGAGAGAATATCTTATGAGTAGCTAAGTAAAAAAATCATGCTTTAATCACCTCCATACTCATGAGGTAAACCACACATCCTGATCTATCATAGTGGAGCTCAGAATGTTGTGCCACAACACCACTTCATCATCATACCTCTTAGAAAAGTCATCTACTATACTAGATTCCATAATCGTTATGAATTTGGTTGAATTGATCAATATGTCCAGTATCACCAGGTAAACATCATAGCCTCCCTGAGCTTTATGTAACCCTAGGATGAAATCCATTGACATGTCATCCCACTTCAACTAGGGGACATCAAAAGGATTCAAAAAACCACGCAGAACACAGTGGTCAACTATAACCTACTATAAAACTAAGCACCTCGCCACAAACTCATCCACTTATCATTCATCTCGGGCAACAGAAATGAATCCTCAACCCACATTACATCTGATAAATCCATAGGTGTTCGGATAAGGGTGATTTAGGGAACATAGAAAGGAAGACCTCAAATACTACCACTATAATGAAAAAATTTCTTCCAAAAAATATATGGTTTTGACCATCCTTTAACCACCCTTATAGATCATCACAACAGTCAACATGATCATGAAATACCTCATTATCCTAGTCTCCCCACAGAGACTCCTCCAATTGGGGAATCATAGAATACTACACTATCATCTAAATCAGACATCCTATATTGTTGTTCACCCGTCCATCCAAGTGCAATGTTTCTAACTCCACCATTGTATTCCAATAAATTTTAGATTTACAAAAAACCTCCTTCTATGAATTTATGCTGAAGGAATTGGCCATGACATTCCCCTTTCTAGTGGTGTAGGAGATCTAAAAATTGTTATCATAAAAAAACTCCAAAAACCTTTTCTGTAATAAGTTATGATCTCCCAAAGATAAGAGACACCTCAAGCTATTATGATATCTAAATTCCACAAAGCTCTACCTAATTATGTAATTCCACAAAAAATTATGAGAAAAAATTGCTACTGACAACTTAAGATCATGGATGGGATAGTTAAATTTTTGGGGAGTTAATTTTATAGACTAATATGATATCACATACCAATACTTCATAAATACACATATAAATACTCTATGGGAAGTGTCACAGAACACCTCAAACATTACCCCTTCATATGTAAACCAAATCACTGGGGCATGGAAAAACATCGCCTTTAGATTGCGGAATGATTTCCGACACTGATCAATCCACAAAAATATTGGTTCTTCATCATTATAGTTGTCAATAGGGATATAATATAGGATTAATTATGTAAAAATATTAGATAATGGATATGAGACCAATAAAACTATAAACCTATTACATGTTCTTCCGTGATTCCTGAGAAATAACTACATCAACTATTGATCGGTCTACTGCCACACCCTACTGACACAACACATGTCCAAGGAAATGCACCTATCCTTTCTGAAACATACAATTGTAAAACCTTCCATAGATCTAATGGTATCGAAAAAACTGAAGGATAATTCTAATATGCTCAGCATGTTCCTCATTGCTCATATAGTAGACCAGGATATCATGGATAAATACAATGAAGAACCTATATAAGAACTTAAAGAACATGAAGTCCATGAGCCCCATGAACACGGATGGTGTGTTCACAACACTGAAAGGCATGACTATGAACTCAGATTTCACATACCTTTATCTGAACATAGTATTCAAGATATAACCCTCCTTTACCCTCAAAAGTTGATATCCAGACCATAGATTGGTCTTTGAAGACCGACTCACCCCTCCTAACTAGTTGAAAATATTATCTATTTTCAAAAGTAGGTAATGTATCTTGATCGTCACATGATTCAAACTTCAATAGTCTATGAACAACCACATGCGACGGTCCGCCTGCATTGCGAACAACACTAGTGAACTCCATGGTGTCACAATAGGCCTAATAAAGCTCATATTTATCAGATATTCTATATTAACCTTCAACACCAATAACTCATAAGGTTATATCTGGTATGGATAAATCAAAATCAAAGTAGCACTAATTTGTTATTCCATCCTGAACTCAACGTCATATTGAAGGGGTAGAGTCACAAAAGCCTCAGGGGAAACATCTAAAAACTACACAAAACCACTAAGAACCTCGACCATCTCAGTGTAAACTAATTACACAGATAGATAAGCTCACATGGAATTAATAGGGTCACATGCTGAATGCCCACCGGGTAACCTCTCTCGCCAACGATAGCCAAACGTTGATCATCTGCATCTAAAAACAAAATTCTCGAACATAACAAATCAATAATGGAACATCTAGAATACTTCCAGTAAATGTTAGGGATGACATCGTCAGGTTGAATCAATCACAAGAAGAGATCCCCACAAGACTAATGTGTCACCATCATCAGCCTACACCCTTGGCACACATCAAATAATCAAGTTTTCCCTCTGACTCGTGTACTCAAAACTAGGGGTATGTTATGACTCTCTACTTATAGTCCCAGATCATGGGATAGTGTGGGAGAAAAAATGTAGTGTTAAGATCCTAAATAATACAAGGATTAAACAAGAGTACAAAACTATTTTATCATATATATGAAAACCTTTGGCCCTACTATAATCGCTTCCTCCATTATGTGAAACAGACCACCCCAAAGTACTATTCCTCTCTATAGATGTCTGATTCCACAACCACTCCATGGTTGAGGTCCTTGACCATGAAAAATATCTTGTGGTCGGACCCTACAATAATCACCTACCCTCGATTAATCATAAGCCTACTAACCCTTCTACTGAATTGACTTGACTGGAAACTGTTTCTGAGGATTGCGCTAAACCTTTGTAGCTCCAAAAAAATGCGGTCAGACAACCACTTGGAAATGATTCAAAAGACGACGTGAAATGTACAAAATAAACACTTTAGTACCATGTTTGTAGGATTGGAACGAGGGCTAGGTAGCTAAAAAGGAAGCTTCTGAGGTCGACTCCGTATCTATTGAATCCTCAGAGATCCTGTCACCTATGACCATCCACTATTAACCATGACTCTCAAAGAACCAGATTGGCTCCCCTATTTAAGTAATGCTACTCATGATTGAATCCTCTTTATTAAATTTTCCTTCTTTTAAACCTCCATGTATATTAGTCATTTAAAATAAGTAACTGTATATTGGATCAATGCATGGAGTGCCTCCTCAAGATGTCTAGAATGAGACTCCTCATCTAGAGAGATATTTGGGAAAAAGTAGGATATTTATGGACTTGATGTCCACATATCATACTAACGCACTCCCCTGTTGATGGGAGAGTACCTTATGCCTCTTCTCAGCCTTCATAAATGAACTGTACATGGAGATAATTCTCGATGTCGTCCCTCAAAACGTCTACCTCTTTCCTTTCACCCTGGATACAACACCCACTTGTGATTTCTAACTACTCACATATATCTAACTGCCTTGGGAACCCAATACTCAGTCGAGACCTAGTTCAAATTAAAGGTGATCTCATGATTCTTAAGCCATATTTTTGTCTCCATGTCTTTACCACCTCTCACATACATTCCCAAACACTTCCACTAGAAACCACACAACTTCTTATGCCACTTTTCATCTTTTTCAATTGGATTAATGCTCATTTGACTGACTAGATAATCCTATTGAGCCTCAACTTCTCCAGCCACATGTGGACAATGACCATGAGACATAAAAAATGGTAAACAATGATTTCTTAATTGCATGTATCATGGAATTTAAGATTCATTTTATCTTATTTAATTTATTTCAATCATATTTCTTACCCATTTTATCCTTCCCAAAGCATCCCAATTCAAACACAATCATAAGAAATTAGGGTGAATGTACAATCAATAGGGTCTCTATGCTACAAATGGTGTATCCTCACTCAGTCATTTATTAGGATCAGAGTCCATGCATCGGATCACAGGGGGCCCTAAAATCCCATTTCCTAGCCGATATTCCCTAGAATATATCATGCACCAATATCAACTACCACTATTTCTCTTACAACCCATTCAATACATACAATTACTAAATCCAAACTCCATCTTATCTCTTAAACACCCCCTCTGATACCATTCTATCATGACCCATCCACCCAAAGATACCCCTCTTGGGATGGTAATGAAGAAAGGGATATAATGACCTATGAGTCCCACCTCCAGTAGGCCATATAAAAGTGACTTTCACTAAAGGTATACAGATCATGTGATATAAAAGGTATTACAATTTTTTTTTGAAATATCATAGGGAGATATTATGGACCATACACAATAAAACTCCAAGAAATATATGAAAGAAATCCAAAATCCATCTCATATGCATGTATTAAATAGATCTGGAATAAATAAAAAAGCTTCCAAAATATGGAACCCTAAAGAAAGAAAAAGCAAGAAAATACTATCATGATATGAGCTAGTATAATCTAGCACATTCTAAATTATACTCCTTGAAAAATGAAATATGTTTTATAAATTTAAGATGACTATACATGTTTACTCAGTATGAAACCCAATGCCTCTCATGCACATGTGATGGAAACAAACTAATTCTCCTGTGATAAAACAGGAGAACCAAATAGCACCTAACAAGTGTAAAAACCATCCCAACATCATCAAGGCACTCTCACCATGTAATTAATGTCATGAATGTAATATAATGGACATAAATGATAAGGTACCACACACAAATTCACTTTGATTTGATATTATTTCCCAATGGGAAATGTCCTCACACTCCCACATATTCTAAATGTACACCCTCACAACCCGACCACACAAACCTTGGCTAAAAAAAACACATCACTTACTACCCTCACAAACCTGGGCCACAAAATACACCATATCAACCCACAAACACCTAGGCCACAAACCACACTGCATCCCACCTGAAGACACCATAGACACAAACCCCACCACATCCCACTCCCATAAACCCAGGCCACAACCCCCCCCCCCCCCCACCCCACATCCCAAATAAATATAGGAAAGAAAAATATATATCATGTTGAAAAAAAAATTGAATGAACAACACATATGATCCTGAGACCACATGGGAAATCACAACACATCTCATCTTGAAAACACATGAAATAAACTGACAAAAAACACCTACGCCATGCCAACAAAACCCATCCTAAATAACCTTGGGCTACCCCCGTCCGGAAGATAGAGCAGGGAAGAGCGTGTTTTCATCCATCCATCCACCCACTGAGATGTTTGGGAAAGGCACCCTATCCTATAAAAATGGTGGTGTTTGGAATGTAGTTCTCAACTGTTGTGGGTAGGTATAAAAATAAAAATGTAAATACATCTATGTGTATTAAAATATTATATCAAACACTTAATCCCAACATATGAGTTCTCAAATGGAATTCTATCTCACAACACCACCAAATTTACTATACCCTCTAAATGAATAATACCCCAAAACAAGACATAACCTATTTTCAATTTCTGACAAAAAAAATTAACCATTACCATTATTTATTCCTAACTCATTTCTTCATTTTGTTTACCAAACCAAATCATGTTATTTCTAAAATTTATTAGCCTATTATTTATTCATTGATTCCATTACTATATGGGAAACTACCAAGAACATAACACAAAAAGAAACACATAAAAATCCTTACGTAGAGAAACTCTAGTCGAATTACCCATACCAACCATCACCATCCTATTTTAAATTCATCCCTCCATAAAACCATCAACTCACAGCAAAATATAGAAACACAACACCACTCTTCCAGAATGTAGAACACCTTCCCTACAATTCTAATCCATTCCAAAATAAATAAGTCTCTAAATATAATATTATATTACACTAACCAATCCATCTCATTGCATGCCTCCATGCCCACAAACATACAACATCACAAACTAGTGAAAACCCACATATCACAACATAGCCACTTCATATTTCGTCTACCCCACACACACAGTCACAACCATTCCACACATCTCATCACAATACATGAAATAACATATATAGGAGTTCAACATGATCTAGACAACATGAATAAAATTTATTTAAAAAACATGGGAGCCAACATCCATGATTTTCTGTGGGGCATCAAGATGGAAAAATAACAATATCACCATCATAATATAAAAACTAAAAAATCATAAAAATGAATCCCCATACACCTTTAAATATCATTTAACCCATTCTTATTATTGAATATCCTAGTGCAACCATGATCCATAGGTAAAAAATTATATTCCTACCAAATGATGCACAAATTATGAGAAAAAGGGAATTCAACTTAAAAGAATATTTTCAAGTCGTCTGTGCATGTTAGGGTAAAGAAGAGTACGTGCAAGAGACTAACACACCTATAGAAACATATGTTAATCTATTACACAATATAGAATTATCAAATAGATTTCCAAACATCATTATCATTCCAAATAA
The DNA here is from genome assembly GCA_963277665.1 of Viscum album. Classification (NCBI taxonomy): domain Eukaryota; kingdom Viridiplantae; phylum Streptophyta; class Magnoliopsida; order Santalales; family Viscaceae; genus Viscum; species Viscum album. The sequence goes on from OY728164.1 coordinate 903,229,473, forward strand.
TACCATGATATCCAATATGAGGGGATGACCAAGAAGAAACTACTGAGAAAGAGGAGAAAAATAACCGTGTATCAATCACAGATCGTCAATAAATAACAATAAAAAAAGATAGATCAAGGAGGGATGAGTGGGGCATAAAGGAATCTTAGTGGTTCCCAGGGTTTGAATAGAATGAGATGAAAGATGTAAAATGTATGAATGGATGAATGTTCAGTAGAAAATAATTTAAAAAAACTAGATCTAAGTATTACACAATGTGTAATTCCCATTAACATTGAGAAATACTCAGGGGTTGGTTTTCTCTGAAAATTGTATCTCCTCTTCATTTTATTTTAGTTTTCCATCACAGAAATATAACATCATGTGAAACTCTCCATCACAAGGTGAAATTACACAATGTGTAATTCCATTTCACATCAAGTGAATGATGAATACTTTGACTAATCATCCCCAACTATTCTAATCTCTAAAAAGAATATGATGAAGAACAAATAACATAAAAAGCCTAGTTTTCAGTGAATTTTAATGAAAATGAACAAAAAAATAATTTATAAATGAACTAGATCACTTCCTATAATTTATAAAGTAAATGAATAATTTTTTTTAAAACAATATATTTGAATAATATGAGGAAAAATATCTCGAAGAAGAGTGTAGTCATGTCTTCCAAAATAAGACACATCCTTAACTTCATGACCAATAGAGCAACGAAATTTCGTACACCTCAGGATAGTGTAGTTGGTTTAATTTCCTATGTGACCTTAATAATACAATCAATTTAATACCATTATCATAGTTTAAAAAATAATGATTAAGAAAACCAAAGCCCAACATAGTTTTCTTATAGTAATATAGCCTATATATTAACCTCTAATTTGGATGAATTAATTCCCTACTAATTGTAGATATGAATATATTTTACCTACTAATGTTTTATCTTATACATGGTGTGTAAAACATTAGTACATATCATCCATTTTGGGACATTCTTGACCACTAGTGGTTCTTATATTGACGATTCAAAAGGTAATTTAATTTTTTTCTTAGGTGAAAATAGAAAAATTTAATGTCATTTAAAATATCATAGAACAAATTTATAGATAAAATTATTCTGAAGTGGATACTCTAGAGTTCTAAAAACCATGTTGTCATGAGTAACAAATTAATCACACCATCAATGTATGAAAAAATTTGAAAATAAAAATAATACTATTGGTTCTGATTATGTTCTGAATGAGAGGAGTTATTATGAGGATGATAAATTTATTTCTCATCATATGTAATTTTGAGAGGATTTTAGCATCCTTTTATTTAAGAAATTGAGGAGGTAATCCATTTAAATTTTTTGATAGTGCTTTTTAAATCCATAATATGGTTTCTTAATGGATCTATTTTATTGATTTTTTAGGTTTTACGGAGTAGTTAGATTTCCAGTACAGATAGTAGTGAATAAAAGATAAAGGCTTATCTAAAAATTAATGAACATTACCATTTTAAATAACACATTAAAATAAAATAAATATCATTAATCTTTAACTTTTAGAATTCTACAATCTCATGGAATCACACTGGATTTTGAGCTCAAACCCATTCCTACTCATTTGAAATACTCATTTATAGTGTAATTATCTAAAATTCTTATTCTCATTTCTTATAGTTTAATTGAAACTCTAGATTAATGGCTTTTGGTTGTATTGAGGAAGTTAAAATCTATCATATGATGGTCCATTTCCAGGATTAGGTATATAATTCAATATTATATTAAACATAAAAATTCTATGAAAGCAGACCATAATCATAGTGTTTATGTATAGGCTATATTAAATCCCAAAAAGAATATTTTCAAAGAGAAGAAGTTATTCGATTTCCAGAATAAGGGATTATCTAACCCATTTCATAGAGAAAATGGATCCGTCTACTAAAATTAATTCATAAAGAGAGTGTATTCATTGTTTTAACACATTAAAAATGAACTTTTTGGGTAAGTATACAGAAATAAATGGTGGTTCTATATAAAAAAATAGGAATATATATATTTCTACTAGATCAAACATTTCCTAAATATATTTTGGACCAAATTTTAGAGAGGATTTCTTGAAATAATTTCTTTTATCTTTTTTATGGTTAACGTAGTTATAACTACATTTCAACATCTCTTGATGATCTATATATATCACCTTTAGTTGTATATTTGGGAAATTATCCTTTAAGATAATTCCCTTATTATTTTTTGTAACCCAACCACTTATCAAAGATTTATATTGGATGATTTTTCAATAATTATTTAGATAGTGATTGATGTTTATATTGATTAATTTTCAATAGTTTGAAGTAATTTTGAAAACATATTTGATAATACATAAATGTCCTTGGATAGATGTCAAGTAACAAACATTATTTTTAATAAAAAAATTTGATATTCAAAGAAAATAGTAAAATTTTAATTGATTTTAAGGTTTTAATGATATGTATTCATTTTTATAATGACCAAATTGATGTCACCAAAAATATTACACCTCATAAAAATTTGAATAAAATTTAAATCTTATTAGGAAATGATAGATTTTACTAGAGATTCATCCAGGTTATTTCTAAAAATCACACAGATTTTATGATTTATGTTGGTAAAGGAATAGTTTTATATTTTATGAGTAATTTTTATTTTCATTTAACCTAAATATTTTTAAACTTTTAACTTCACCTTTTGTCACTTACCCAGATTGGATGTTTCCTTTTTCGTTGATGATTGATACTAGCAATGCAATATTAATATTTATTTGGGGAGGAGCAATGAGAATAGACTGTATGGTGTCTACTATTCAATAAATCATTTATATGATGGCCAAAATAATAATAAAAAACAATAAGTGATATTGTGGTTTGAAATTTTTTTTTAAAACATTCAACAGTTTATGGGGGATTATATGGATAGTATTTTAAAATAATACCCTTCTCTCAAATATTAGTCAGGTTAAATGGATTTATAATCATGTATTATGAGATTGACTCTTCATATTATAGAGTTTTATTTATAAAAAATGGATGATAAAGGGGGAAATTTTGTTATTCGACTGTCTTTATAGGTTACTTAATATGCAAGATGAAGAACCCACTGAAATTTACACATCATTCATGGATGAGTAATTTTTTGATAATTTTGTTAGGAAATATTCATAGTATACAAATTGTACCAATATTATTTCTATAGGTTTCATGGATGGTAATATTTCATAGAATAAATGAAATATATTCATTCTTGTACAATAATATTAGATTTAAGAAGATCATTTATAATATATAACATGTGATGGTGAAATTATTAGAAGATGTGTGGTTAATGAACTGTTTTTCCCATTCATGAGATTTGTCACACATTTCCAATGGGTATACATTATGTAGGGGATAGAATTTCCCCAAAAAATACTCTATGATTGTATTAACTAACCTATTATCTTTAAAGACTATAGGGGTATTATGATAATATGTGAAAAAAAATTAGAGGCTTGGAAATATTGGTTGATGGAAGGAGTTTTGACAAGAAAAATGAATTTTGGAGGAAGTTGGTTTCGGAAAAGGGGTTTTTAATTTGTAGTACCATTTCCATCCTCTTATAGAAATGAGTACATAATTGTGAAAGTGGTATTTTTTCTATGTGGTTCGAGTTAGATTCCCTGAAAAATGTTCTACAATTATTCTTATGGTAATAATGAAAAACATATTTTCAATAATAGAATTTCCCAAGGAATTCATCACATACAATGATATTCCTTTGACAAATTATAAATTCATGTTTCTAAATAGAGATGTATGGGTTTGATCATACCAATGGAACAAACTATCACCCATATTCTAGTCGTCAGGCTTCGATGTTAAATAGAGAGATTAAGAAAATTCTAGAGGAGACAGTTTAAACATATATGAATCATTATTCAATCCAACTAGGTAATTTTTGGGTGCTTAATGGATGGAAAATAATACCCCCAGCATTTTTCTCCAAATAGTCTACTCATTTCAAAGAAATTTCATCATCCTATGTCATTGTATCATAGTTATCTTTGGGATGTAAAGGTTATCAATTGTGATTTTGTGTATGATGGAGAGATAATACTACTTTATTTAAGTGAGATGGTTAAAACGATGAGATAATGTTTTGATAAAGAATAAATTTTTCAACGTATTCGGAAATACTTTTTATGTATACTTGTGGGAAAATAGGAAATTTAATGTTGAAAAAATGTTTTTACTATTTTCCTAATTTTGGAAAAAAAATTTGGAAAACTAATATCCAATTTATCAAGAACATTCATCATTATAAGAGTTGTCATCACTTGATATCTTTAGTTGGTTGGCCAAGAAAACAACCCATTTATGGTAAATAGAAAAATAATTAAGAATTAATTTTATTGGAGACTGATAAAAATGGATTTCAAAAAAATATTCAATATTTGAGTCATTAATCAATTCTAACTGAGGACTATAAACTCAATTTTTTCATGATATCTAACCCAAGGTTCTTGTATTGATTACTTTTCTGTTATATTATATTAAAAATATAAACCTTTTTGTTATGTTTTCTATGTTGTAATCCACTAAATGTTTACACAAGGTAAATATCATGTTACACCAATTGGAAATTCGTTAATTTATAATGTTAGTTAATGATAGTTTCCAAGGTTCTACCATCATAAATAATCTTCTAAGACCCCATGAAATATCTAGAGTACTAACACTTCCAAAAAAATGTATCAATTTAAAAACATGGGAGAAATAAAATATATTAACAAACTAAAACCTATAAAATAAAAACATCAATTGAAATTTATCTTGAGATTTACATTAAATATTCATATTTATATCATTTTACTTTTACCAGAAATAGAGAAGATTTACTAAAGGACTTCAGTCAAGCCTATAATTGAGATACTGATTAATAAATTTAAGAAATAAATTCACCACATTATTTATAGTCCATCCTTCATTTCAATATTTTCTATTTATTAATATTCAGGATGCTTCTTATTTTGAACTAATTATATGGTTTGGAAATTTTTTAATATGTTTTCATTCCTAGATATTATGCTTTCTATTATCTAATTTGATTAAAATATACTAGAACTAAATAATTGTCCAAGATTACACAAAACAATTTCATAAATTTATAATACTATATTTTTTTCATTAATAACCAAAAAAACATTTGATCAAAATTGAAAATAAATCTATGTATAACAATAATAATCAAGAACATTTTCACACAAAAAAACATTGAAATTTTGATCAGAAAATATTTAAAATATAGGTTTTGAACATTTCTGTAAAACCATTTAGTTCACTAAACAATTGATTATTCAGTTTTTGTTGAATGAAATTGTCTTAACACTATAGAATTTAACATTAGGAATAATTGTATGTTTTATGTGTGAGGTAGAGGGTTCATTCTATATGCTAAAATGATTATGCATTCATTAAAAATAAGAAATTGCCAAATATTCTTATAAATAACCATTTTTAATAAATAAATTTTGTATGTCAATATATAATATCTATTTTTACATTATAAATAAAAATAATTATTTAGAAATGTCTGTAGATTAGGAAAATAAAAATTCAATTTTTCATGCCCAGGGAAAAATTCCATGCTCATTTGGAGGGATACCTCTTGTAATGAGGTTTTCCTATTTGATTGATTTTCATGAGATATTGTTAGTAATTTTTAAGGAATTAAAATTTTAGAACATGAAAATGATTTGTAATATACCATATTTTTGTCGAATAGGAATTATAAATTTTGAATGATGATGTTTGAAACTGAACCAGGTGACTTTTCCTAAGTTAAATGGAGAAGGAACCCAGACCACCCTGAGGGGGGGGGGTGAATCACGGTATCACCTTTTTCGGTTAAATTAATGGATATTATTCCCATGTTAGTTATGACAACCCTGCTTTTATTACAAACATAAACATGGTTTATTACCTAAAACTCCACTTGATACAACAAAGAAGATCGAGAGGTTTAGTGTATTTGGGTCTTAGGACCATTACATAAAAACCGAAAACAGTAAATACAACATCTTTTTTGAAAACGTCCTTTACATGACCACTGCATTCCCTCGTACTTATCATTGCATGGGATAACCTGAGGACATGCATAAGAAAAGGGTGGGCCATAAAGCCCACTAAGGGAGTACGCATGGAATAACATGAGGAGTACATTACATGATAGACAATAGGTATATCAATAGAGAATATAAGAAACATGAACATAAAGTCATGATAAATCATGATAATCAGAACATGGAAATGTGGCAACAACACTTAATATAGAATTAGCATGAGCCAAGGCTCATTGCACATGGAGCATGAGTAAATCCTCATTGCACATAAAGCACAAGTAAACCCTCGTTTCACTTGAATTATCACAAGTCAACACTCACTGCACATGACGTATCATGATACTATACTTTACCCATTGCATTGGAGCGCTATAAGGGCGCACCCTTCGTAAACATTTAATTTCATGCATAAGTGTGCCACATGGATCATAAAACATGGATTCATAAAACATAATCATTTATTCCACAATAATGTAATGTGGAATTAATATTTGAAAATTCATAATGAGTAAGTAAATGTGCATAAAGGTGAAAACCCTTGATGGAGAAATGGGCATTTTATTCACTACACAATGGCTTTTGCTTAGAAAATTGGTGCGATTTCGACAGCGTAACGGCGTGACAAAAGAATTCATAAAAACGGTTGATGAGAGAGAAAGGGGTTCCTTATCATATTTATTGTAATTTAATGTAAGGATATCATTTAGATACATGTCCCAAAAATTGTAAAGGAATTTAGATTCATGATACAAAAGTGTTGCTTGAATGTAAAAGATGAGAGAGAAGTTCCATTCGGAATTTCGGCATTGTAAAGGGTGTACATGAGAGGAATTTAAATACAGAGAAAGGGGTCTCCCATTATTCAAAAAATAATATGGCAGTATGGGGGAGGAGATAAACCATACCCCAACAATAATAACTGAAATTAAAAGGGTAATACAACATAAATAAAATTGACAAAAATGAGAAAGGAAGAAAAAACCCTTACTTGGAAGTGTGCTTCCAAAGGCTAGATAGAGGCTTGTGAGAGGCTTCTTGGGAGCTTGGGGAACCTTGGGAGGATTATAGAGAGAGTAGGGAAGAGGTTGGACGAACTCCAAGGGCTTTGAGTGAGGAGGAAGTGGGAGCTTGGGTAGGTTTATATATGAAAGGTGAGGGAATTCTATATTATTTAGGTTTGGGACCCCTTATATTAAATTAATAAAAACCACAAACCATACCATGGTTTATGCCCATGGATTTTGGAAAAGGGAAGAGGAAAAAAATATTTTATATGGCCATAGTCCTAAATTCTTAAAATATTAGGGTTTCTTATTTGGAGGTGAGTCACACTCGCATGGAAATTAATTTAAAAAGGCAAGGTGTTGAATAAGTCTTGAGGGGTCCATTAATGCTTTGAAAAGTAAGTTAAAAAAACCCAAAATCACATTATTTTAATGTTAAAACATATTTTGGACGAACACAAATATTATAGTATTTTATTACATAACTATTGGGTCATTATGATGTCACAAAACACATTATATATTTAAACGGTATTTAATTTTTACTCAAAAATTTGACTGTCAGAAAAAATTATGAAAAATTCACCATTGGATAATTTCGACGTCCTGATTCCAAAAATAACATTTATTTTATCTAACTAATTTTCTAAATATGTGAATTTTCACTTTTAAAATAAAAACCTAAATTTATAAAAAATTCACAGGTTTTGACAGAAATGGTTTTCAAACCTTAATAAAAATTATAATTGCATTCATAAAATTATAAGATCATTTATATTTAATAAAAATAAATTTAATATTAATAATAATATTTTATTAAAATATTATTTAATTAAAAAATACTTTAATTTAATAAAATATAATTCTTAATTAAATAATAACTAAAAACACCATTTGTACTTTAAAAACTATTTACAATATATCAAAAATGATTAGAAATTATATTCATTATTATATACAAAACAAATAATGTACATGAAAATAGTACTACTTATTTGTTACATAACCCCTTAAAATAGCTACATAATACCTAAGGGTAAGGTGTGCGATGGTGACAGACTCTTGGGGTGGCTCGGATAGCATCGCTCGAGTGGTAATTTCAATCAACTTCCACATTTCCTGTAGACGGTCACGTTCGAGCTTGACAAGATGAAGCTCAACTTGGGCTTGGTCAAGGGAGAATCCCAAAGATGCCACCTCTTTTCTGAGCTCCGACAAATGGGCTTCGTATGGTGCAATTCTACTGGATGAGGCCATCGCTTCTTTTGTCTAAGTAAAATTGGATGTGTTAAAGCCCTATTTTTATACTAATCATGTGATCACTGTTCAACAGCTATATTATAAACGGTCAAAATTCTTAACATAAAACCAATGAAATTGAAATATTATATAAACATAAAGAGACATTTAATTAGATCAAGAGGGATTTCCATTAATGAATCTTTGGGTCGTTACAATATTCCCCCCTTAAGAAATTTCGCCCTCGAAATTTTCCTTTTCCCAAACTAAAACAAATGTGGGTAACTCAGCTTCATCATATCCTTCGATTCCCAAGTTTCTTCTTCAAACTTATGGTTTTTCCACAACACATTTACAAGGGGAATTGTCTTATTTCGTAGAACTTTTTCTCTACAATCTATGATCTTCACTGGTTTCTCCTCATAAGAAAGATCATATTCAAATTGTACCACATTAGAAGAGAGTACATATGAAGGGTCCAGTATGTACTTCCTTAAGAAGGATACATGAATTACATCATGTACTTTGGCCATAGTAGGTGTAGGTGCTAGTCGATATCCCACAGCCCCGACACGATCAAGAATCTCAAAGGGGCCGATGTTCCATGGACCTAACTTCCCTTTCTTTCCAAACCTCATGGCCTTCATCCATGGAGATATGGGTAGAAAAACCATGCCTCCAACATTAAACTCAAGGTATCGTCGACGGTTATCCACATAACTCTTCTGTCAACTCTGAGGTTCTTTGATATGATGCTGAATGGTTTTCACCTTCTCCACCATTTCCTCAACCATTTCTGGTCCAAGCAGCTTACGATCACCGACCTCATCCCAACATGCCGGTGTTCTGCACCTTTTCCCATACAGGGCTTCATATGGTGCCATTTGGATGCTCAAGTGGAAACTGTTATTATAAGAGAACTCAACAAGAGGTAGATGTTGATCCCATCCTCCTTTAACTTCCATTGATAAAGCTCTCAACATATCCTCAAGTGTTTGGATAGTACGCTCGGATTGGCCATCAGTTTGAGGATGATAGGCCGTATTGATGTTCAGTTTAGTATTCAAAGCATGTTAAAGACTCTTCCAAAACCTTGAGGTGAATCTTGGATCTCGGTCAGACACAATAGATAGTGGTACTCCATGCAACCTTACCACTTACCTGATATATATCAGTGCCAGTTGATCTAATGAGAAATCCTTCTGAATAGAAATGAAGTGTGCAGTCTTTGTAAAACGATCCCTAACAACCCAGATTGCATTGTTGCCTTTGGATTTCCTTGGAAGTCTGGTGAAAAAGTCCCTAGTGATGTTCTCCCATTTCCATTCTGATATGGGCAATGGTTGCATTATCCCCTTAGACTTCTACCTCTCTACCTTCACTTGCTGACACACCATACACTTTGATGTATATTCAGCGATCTCCTTCTTCATATTATCCCACCAAAAGTTTTCTCAGAGATCTCGATACATCGTTGTGCTCCCGGGGTGAATAGAGAAATTTGAACTATGTGCATCTTCCCAAAGTTCATTCTTCAGCTCTGGAATTGATGGAACACATATTCGTTTCCCAAACCACACAATTCCTTCTTCATTAATATTAAACTCTGAGGATTTCCCCCTTTTGATAGCTTCCACTTTTTCCTGAATTCCCAGATCATCCTTTTGAGCATCCTTTAACCTTTCCAAAAGAGATGGTTGAGAAATAATTTGTGAAAGGATTGATGATGTTCCCTTCTCATTGATTCCCATGTCCATACTCATCAAGTCTTAGAAGATTAGATCCATCTCAATTCTCATCATTGATAGAATCGCTGGATCTTTTCTACATAGGGAATCTGCCACCGTGTTTGCTTTCCCAGGGTGGTAATGTATTGAATAGTCATAATGCTTGATGAGCTATATCCATCTTCTCTGGTGCATATTATGCTCTTTCTGCGTGAATATATATTTAAGACTCTTGTGGTCAGTATATATCTAACATTTCTCTCCATAGAGATAATGCTGCCAGATTTTCAAGGCAAGGATCACAGCCGCCAACTCCAGATCATGTGTCGGATAGTTTCTCTCATGTATTTTCAACTGCCTTGAGGCATAGGATATCACTTTATCATTCTGCATCAGCACACATCCAAATCCCTTCTTCGAAGCATCACTGAATACCACAAAAATATCCCCACTTGTGGGTAAAGTGAGCACGTGTGCAGTAATAAGCCTCCTTTTCAACTCCTTAAATATTTCTTCACATTCATCACTCCAAGAAAAAATTACTCCCTTTCGAGTTATCTTGGTAAGAGTGTTGTACAATCGTGAGAAATTTCTCACAAATCATCGATAATATCCAGCTAACCCCAATAAGCTACGGATATCCGTTACCAATGTTGGCCTCAGCCATCCCTCAATTGCATCTGATTTGGAGGGATCCACCGATATCCCATTGCTTGTAATGATGTGGCCCATGAAGGAGACTTCCATCAACCAGGACTCGCGTTTTTTGTACTTTGCATAGAGCTTCTCCTTGGCAAAGTCTCCAGTACAGTTCTTAAATGCTCCTCATGATCCTCCTTGGTTTTGGAGTATATTAGATTATCATCTATAAATACTACCACAAACTTGTCTACGTAATATATAAAGACTATATTCATTATGTCCATAATGATTTCTGGAGCATTGGTGAGTTTTAAAGGCATTACTATGAATTCAAAGTGCCCGTATCTTGTACGAAAATCAGCCTTGGGGACATCTTCCTTCTTCACCCTTGATAATATCCTAACTGCAAGTCTGCCTTAGAGAAATATTGTGCTCCATGCAGCTGATCAAACAAGTCATCAATTCTTGGGAGAGGATACTTGTTATTTATCTTGATTTTGTTAAGTTCACGATAATCGATGCAGAGCCGCATTGACCCATCCTTCTTCTTGATGAAGAGGACTGGTGCACCCCCATAGTGAATCACTTGGGCGTATAAACCCTTTATCCAGATTCTCCTGTAGTTATTTATTCAGCTCTTTATTCTCTACAACAGCCATTCTATACGGAGTTTGGGATATTGGTAGCACCCTGGGTATAAGTTCAATTGAGAACTCAACATCTCTTCTTGGGGAAAGACCAGGCAGTTCCTCGAGAAACACTTCTGTGAATTCCCTCACAATTGGCATTTCATCAAGGATGGTTTCTTCTTTGGAATCAATCATCTGATCCAGATACATGTGCTCATAGGTCAGTAATATCCATGCTTGAGATAATGGAGCTAAAGGAGATTCATCTTCAACCTGAAACTTGTAAAGAATCGGGGGTCGATTCTCTATATGGAGTGTGATTTCCCTCTCCCGACAATTTATACTGGCTCTATATAAGGAAAGCCAATCCATGCTAATAATTGCGTCAAATTCCACCAGAGGGAGTATGATGAGGTTCTCCAGGAAATTCAATCCACAGATTATAACAGGGGAGGACCTATATTCATGGGATGCAATGATTTCCCCATTTGCTGTACTCACCGACATCTTCACTTCCATGATTTGTGGTGGTGCTGGGATTTTTCTACTAAACTTTCTTAATATAAAAGAATGCGTAGAACCTAAATCAAAAAGTACATTTTCTATTCTTGAATGAATAACAAGCGTACCTATCACCACTTCATTGTCGGGGTTCACTTCGGCATAAGTGATGGAAAAAGATCTTCCTTGTTGCCTTGGAGGTTATTGGTTGCCTTTGAAAACCCTTGGATTAGGGCACTGATTTGAAAAATGACCTGGTTCTTTGCATTTGTAGCATTGAAAAACGCGTTGAGGTTCGAACGGAGTGTTCCTCCCCTATGGTGAACCGTGGGTCTTTCTTGTCGATATTTAACAGCTAGGTGCCCATCTCTTCCACACCTGGTGCATTTTCTCGTCCCCTTAAGGAAATTCCCGGGGTGGTTCTTTCCACCCTTTTGGCAAGTGGGGTGATGGATCTTCTTAGCACCATTGGATTTATCAATCGAACCACCAGCATTGAATTACACCTTACACTTCTTGTCCTCATGATACCCCTATGATTCCCCAATCTCCATTTTGACCATGAGGGCACATTGGACAATTTACTCATAGCTGTCGAAGTTATAGATCGCTAATGCTTTCCACAAGCTAGGCTTTCGCTCCCCAAAGAAGCGGTCAACCTTGCATTCAGGTGTAATGACAAAGACAGAAGTGTATCGTGGAAGCCTTGTGAAGTTTCCCTCATACGCTCCAACAGATTCTTCATCTTTTTTCTTGAGGTAAAGGAAGTCCCTTTCATCTTAAGCCGGAGGGTGCGCAGAAAATATTTATCAAAAAACATCTTCCAAAAATCCTTCCATTCCAAAGCCTTGATCTCCTCCTCAGGCTTCATATTTTTTATCAACATCCACCATTGATTAGATTCACCCTCCATACGACAGGCAGCCAGGAGAACCTTATCTTGTTCAAAAAATTTAAGGATGGAGAAGATATTTTCAATGGAGTTGATCCATTGTTCAGTGATCATGGGATCAGATGATCCACTAAAAGTAGGAGGCCTTTGTCTCATGAAGCTCTCGATAGAGACTTGTTCTTTCTTAGGGGGGTTGAACATTCCTCTTGACCCATGTTTCTATTCAAAACTTGAGTTATCTGAGAGAGAAGCATGGCAAAGTTGGTGATTCCCGTTCCCATTGGATTTGGCATCTCATTAGTACAGTCATCACACTGATCTTCACAACGATTGTTAGCCCGAGTCCTCTAATTACCGGACATTGGCTGGAATAAAAGGAATTTTAGGGGTAACACATAATGGGTAATACAAAGACAAAAGATTATGGCTCATAAATAAACATTCATTTCCTTATCTAATGAGTATATAGTCTTCAATCTAGGATTTTCATGATCTACTTTCTAGAAAATATTTGTAGGGGCATTTTTTTAAATCCCTTAATAAGGGTTCGTACTAAGCTTTTGAATTTATGAAAACATATCCCCCGGGAGTGTCGTAACCAAGATTGTAGCAATGCCCATTGTCATGCATCAGTTCCCATTTGAGTCTACCTCAAAGTGGTGTTTTCGGGTTTTACCCCTAGGATACATCTGTGCCAGAGCCGCCTCTACCTGCTCGTATCCAGACAGAGATGTATTTGTTTGATAAAACACTTACTCACTTCTTACCCAAACATAGGGATGTTTTTATTATACATAGTCTTGTATATAAGGATTTACTAGGGTTTCCTAATCCCAAATATAACTAAACCTATCTTCTGATACAAACTATGACAACCGTTCTTTTATTACAAACTTAAACATGATTTATTACATAAAACATCACTTGGTACAACAAAGAAGATCGAGAGGTTTAGTTTCTTTGAGGATTACGACCAGTACATAAAAACATACAACATTAAATATGACATCTTGATTGAAAACATCCTTTACATGACCTCAACATTCCCTCTTACTTAGCATTGCATGGGATAACCTGAGGACATGCATAAGAATAGGGTGAGCTATAAAGCCCAGTAAGGGAGTACACATGGAATAACATGAAGAGTACAATACATGTTAGAAAATAGGCATATCAAAAGAGCATATGAGAAACAAGAACATAAAGGAATGATAAAGCATGATAATCATAACATTGAAATGTGGAAAACAACACTTAACATGGAATTAGCATGAGCCAAGGATCATTGCACATGGAGCATGAGTAAATCCTCATTGCACATAAATCACGAGTAAACCCTCATTGAACTTGAATAATCATGAGCAAACACTCATTTCACAGGACGTATCTTGATACTATAATTTACCCAATTCATTGGAGCACTATAAGGGCGCGCCCTTCTTAAATATTTCATTTCATGCATAAGTGTGCCACATGGATCATAAAACATTGATTCATAAAACACAATCATTTATTCCATGATAAAGGAATGTGGAATTAATACTTGAAACTTCATAATAAATAAGTAAATGTGCATAAAGGTGAATACCCTTGATGGAGAAATGGGAATTTTATTCACTACACATTGGCTTTTTCTTAGAAAATCGGTGTGATTTCTGCAGCGTAACGGCGTGACATAAGAATTCATAAAAACGGTTGATGAGAGAGAAAGGGTTTCCTCATCATATTTAATGTAATGGAAAGTAAGGATGTAATTTAGATACAAGTCCCAACAATTGAAATGGAATTTAGATTCATGATACAAAAGTGTTTCTTGAATGTAAAAGAAGAGAGAGAAGTTCATTTCAGAATTTTGGCATAGTAACGGATGTACCTGAGAGGCATTTAATGAGATAGAAAGGGTTCTACCATCATTCAAACAATAAGAGGGCAGTATGGGGGAGGTGAGAAACCATACCCCAACAATCATAATTGAAATTAAAAGGGAAATACAACTTAAATAAAATTGACAAAAATGAGAATGGAAGAAAAAACCCTTACTTGGAAATGTGCTTCCAAAGGCTAGAGAGAGGCTTGTGAGAGGCTTCTTGGGAGCTTGGGGAACATTGGGAGGATTCTAGAGAGAGTAGGGCAGAGGTTGGATGAACTCCAAGGGCTTTGAGTGTGGAGGAAGTGGGAGCTTGGGTGGGTTTATATAGGAAAGTTGAGGGAATTCTTTATTATTTAGGTTTGGGACCCCTTATATTAAATTAATCCAAACCACAAACCATCCCATGGTTTTTGCCCATGGTTTTTGGAAAAGGGAAGAGGAAAAAAATATTTTATATGTCCAATGTCCGAGCTTCTGAAAGTATTAGGGTTACTTATGTGGAGCTGAGTCATACTCCCATGGAAATTAATTTAAAAAGGCAAGGTGTTGAATAAGTTTTGAGGGGTCCATTAATGCTTCGAAAAGTAAGTTAAAAAAACCCAAAATCACATTATTTTAATGTTGAAACATATATTGGCAGAACGAAAAGATTATATTATTTAGTTACATCACTATTTGGTCATTATGATCTAATAAAACACATTATATATTTAAATGGTATTTAATTTTTACTCAAAAATTTGACTGTCTTAGAAAATTATGAAAAATTCACTGTTAGATAATTTCAACGTCCTGATTCCAAAAATAACATTTATTTTATCTAAATAATTTTATAAATTTTTGAAAGTTCACTTTAAAAATAAAAACTGACATTTATCAAAAATTCACGGGTTTTGAAAGAAATGGTTTTCAACCCTTAATAAAAATTATAATTGCATTCATAAAATTATAAGATCATTTATATTTAATAAAAATTAATTTAATATTAATCATAATATTTTATTAAGATTTTATTTAATTCAAAAATACCATAATTTAATAAAATAGAATTCTTAATTAAATAATAACTAAAAACACCATTTGTACTTTAAAAACTATTACAATTTATCAAAAATGACTAGAAATTATATTCATTATTATATAAAAAAAATAATCTACATGAACATAGTAATACTTATTTGTTACATAACCCCTTAAAATAGCTGCATAAGGCCTAAGCGTAAGGTGTGCGATGGTGATAGACTCTTGGGGTGGCTCGGATAGCATTGCTCGAGTGGTAATTTCAATCAACGTCCACTTTTCCCGTAGATGGTCACGTTTGAGCTTGGAAAGATGAAGCTCAGCCTGGGCTTGGTCAAGGGAGAAGCCCAAATACGCCACCTCTTTTCCGAGCTCTGAAAAAAGGGCTTCTTATGGTCCAATTCTACAGGATGAGGCCATCACATCTTTTGTCTAAGTAAAATTTGATGTGTTAAAGCCCTATTGTTATACTAATCATGTGATCACTATTCAATGGATATATTAGAAATGGTCAAAATTCTAAACATAAAACCAATGAAATTAAAATTTTATATAAACATAAAGAGACATTTAATTAGATCAAGAGGGATTTCCATTAATGAAACTTTGGGTTGTTAAATTAGCGGTAACTCAATTAACTCTATATGATGTATATGTGTTGTAATTAAAAAATTCACATGAATAAGGACAACACGACACTTTTACTTGGTTCACCACTTAGGGAAATATCTAGGGAGTATACATTGAGAGGTTATACTTCATACCAAATTCAACTAATCTTTACTAGAGGTGGATTACAATTATTTGGGAATAGTCACTATATCCCAGGACCATTGGCTTTACAATGGTTCAGGGATAGATCACTTCTTCCCTCATATCACTTCCATTGACTCCCATTAACTCAATGCTTTTGGAGAAGTCTCACTCAGTTTATCTACTTGAAGGTCTCTTCAATAAGTTATCTTGGAGGTCTTTATCTCTAGTCAGATAAAGACACTACATGCTTAGAATTCCCCAATTGATGCAATTTTATATTTAGTTTTCTCTATTAGTGAAATTACTGAATGCACTAAATGTTATACTTCTTTTTTACCAGAACAACAAGTAAATTTTTTATTGTTTGAGCAATGAAGATCAGTCTATTGGGAATCATCAGAATCAGCTTCTAATTCATTACTCTCCTCTGGTATGCTTGTATGGTCGCATGTTTTCATGAACTGTCCACTTATTATCCTTCTCATTCTCTTGGTGCATTTAATAATTGTTCAACTGAATTAAAACCTTTTACAAATTAATTTTACCATTCGTAATCTTCTCAATTTCACTTTTTCATTACATGAGGGTCACAAATCATGCACATGTAGCCATGTGCACCATGCATGAAAACTCCCCTTTCCCTTATAAACACACAAAGCATGGGGTTTCTTCAAATAAAAAAATATGAGTGTATCCATGTATGTACGACCCTTAATCATGAAATCACATTATTCTCCCATTATCATCACACACATTATCCACATCACATCTTTATATTAATTAGTTTGTTATATTCAATGAATTAAAACGGTTTCTCTTTATTGGATTATTCATGCTTACTAGGGTGTCTCAAATAATGCACATGATTTTAATGTGCATCATTCATGTTATCTACAATGTTATTCAAACACACAGTGTTCAATTTTCCTTCACAAAACCATGTGGTATATGGTACTGCTCTTCGCCGGACTATAATGGTGGATGATACATTTCATCACGAAACCATAATGGTATGGGGTACCTTTCTTTGTGAAACTTGAATAGTACATGGTACCATTTTTCATGGAACCAGAGAGTGGTTCACGTTTTTTTTTTCTTCACTAACCAAGCGTGGTTTGCGGATCAAATTATTCACAAACCAAAGTGGTACGAAGAACTCCTTCACTTCACAGAACCCGAGTGGCTCATGGTTCATTCTTAACAATCCCAGAATGGTTTGTGGAACATTCTTGTCACTCATGAACTAGAAGATCTAGGAGACTCTATCTATTAGAATAGGAGCTCTCAAAATCTTCGGGGCATCACCCTTTTTTCAGGTCGGTGGTTCTCTTTTTATAGGTAGAGATCAAATCTTTTTTCCCATTCAAATTTCATGAGATATTCCATGAAGATCGCAGTTTTTAAATCATCAAGACATATTTATTATATACTCTGATATTCTAAATTGTTTACTTTTCATATTCTTGAACTTCCCCTTTCTCATGAAAACATCACTTGCATGAATTTAAGATTACATGCAACAATTGATCACTAACACCTGAGCTCTATGACGTGGCCTCAAAAATTCATTTTTTTTGCCACATTTGAACTTCCCAATTTGGTATCATGCGTGAAAATGCAATTTCATTCATGATTTCATGACATCCATATAAGTGTGATGATGTGAATTGGAATGTTAGTGATGGTATAAAGCTCAAACAAGAGGGTTTGATGGTAGCTTTGGAGAAATATGGCATTAGAATCCCATCATGGGTTTGGAGGTTGAAGATGTCAACATGGTCACCCTACAACTATTATATTGATGTAGATATGGAATATGAGGCAACAATTAGATCACAAGTCATGGGATGAGTCATGCAATCAAGATCATGTGCGAGATTAGATGAAAGACTGAGGATAGTCTGTTCATTAAAAAATTGTTCACACATCGAATCATGGATGAAGAAGCAATGTGGTTTAACTATCAACTCGCTCCATCATTGGATCACAATTCTCATCCCCTCTCCATGATACCACCCCATACCTAGTTCTTTGGGCACACTCTGCGTGCGCCCTATGAATCCTTTCCACTATACTACCCCACACGGCAGTAGGCGATCTGCATCCACCATGCCACTCTCAGTCTGGCTCTACCTAGCTTCTCCATGGGTGTGGTCGACTCCTATGGTCCTGCATGTTCCTCAGGCTAAGGTAGGGTAGCTTTCTTATAGTATGACCTCATTTTTTTTAAAATAATCATCAATAAAGTGTTAAAATAAAATAATATGCATCTCCACCTAGTATTACCATGTTCACTCATGTACACCTCTAGAACACCAAGCTTCTTCCACAACATACTCTTTTTTTCCTCTTCTTCATTTTACTTAATAGAGATTCTTTCTTCATATAGATCGTGATGGTCACCCATTGAAACCCACTGAAAAAAATAAAATCTCATAAACAATGTTTTCCCATCAATCTCACCATTGTATTTTGTTATCAATACTTTAAAATTATTCAAATGAATGTGTCAATATGAAAATGATATCTCTCAACCATTTACTTATTTCTCCAAAACATCCTTTTCACTTTCTATCACCCTTATGTACAAGAAATACAATATTCTCTAAGAGAGAGTATAATTCCTTACTTAAGTAACGTGAAATCAATTTTTTCACTCCTAGTCTACTTGTGCTTCGATCAGAGTAAAAATCAGAGGAATTGATTTAGACAAAAAAATCTATCCATTATCCCTTGATCATGATATCTCCTGAGATGAGAACTCAAATACTTATCTTCCTAGGTTTTCAATTTCTTTCCATGCGGTGAGAAGAATCTTTCTATGAATAATCAACCTAAAACTTGTACACTAAATTCAAAAATTAGATTAAAAACATGAAAGGTTAATTGGTAGGATATGTGATATTGGCACACTTCCCTTATTCTTATGTCACTGATTAGTTTGGTCACTCCTCCTTAATAGAATGATATTTTTTTGAGTAACCAAGGAAAAAATATATGGAAATGACTTACCATTTCCGAGGAAATGTTCTTCAAACTATATTCATTGTAAATTAATTTGATACTAATTGTAGTTGATACTGATTGAAATAATAACTCTATGAGCTTCTCCATATACATCCCACTCAAGGGAACAATTCTTTGGTTCAATTCCTAGGTTCATGTTTCACCTTTGATTCCCTGTATTATAATAATTAATTCAATACACAATGATTCAAGGGAATAAGGTGGATCTTCATTGCTTTATCAATGTGAACTTCTTGGTTGAGATGATTCTATCAACCAAGATGATCTATTTGCTCCAATATTCACACATGCACATTTGATCTTTAATTCTATATGTGGTTTTGTGTATCTTTTTACTTATTCCACAACTTTGTGTGTGGCCCTATCTTTATCAAGACATTTTAGATCACTAGTATCCATTGGATCAATATTCATATTTTTAAGGAATTCTTCCTAAGCTTGAAAAAATGCAATGTAATTCCTAATATGGTGATCAACTTATTGCACCTCACACAAATGACTTCTCTATATTTATGTGGAATCTTATTATTTCCTATTGCAGTAGCCTTAGACTATGAATCTTCATTCATTATCATTCTTTCCAAAAAATCAATCCATAATACCAATTTATATTTAGGAACTATGGAAGAAATTTTGGGTTTTCAAATGGCTTTTTTAGAGTGTCGTCATTCTTAGAAGTTATTTTTTATTCATAGCTCTTCAGGTTATTTGATTTTGAATCCATTGACTTCTCAAAATTATTTCATGGAGTCTAATTCGGAGAATTTTCTTTTTCACAATTCATCGTATTTACTCCCAATGTAGCCTTTCATTCTTACACGACTTAGGTGGTCTTTTATACTCATCTACTCTCGATATATACTAAGATAATAATTCTCCATTCATATGGCCACACCATTTGAAAACATCACAGAAGTTTTCAAATATTATAAATCTATTTACCATATAAAAATGCTTCTATATGTACTGATGCTTCTTAATCTTCTCTGGAGTTCTCCAATTTGATATTGGCTTTCAATGTGATTTTCCATTTAAGGGATTGTATGAACAATCTAGTGCACAATGTCCAAATCTCTTTCGACACAAACATTATCCCAAAAATCCTGACTTCTTGATATCTTATGTATTATATTTTTGGTCCTTCTTCTAGATGTGTTGTGATCTCGGTGGGGAAATATCTTCCTACTTATTCTTCGTATCCATATTGGTAATGCTGGTAGGTATCTCTTCACTTTTTCTCATCTATACTTATTTTGAATTTTTCTTCCAACCTTCACTTTTTGTACACTGAAATTTGGAAACATTAATATAGTATTCTATGGATGGTACCTTAATGTTTTCAGCTTCTTATGATAGATCATTGAGTGAAGTCATGATCTTATTATCACATATTGAAGGTCTTTGGACAATAGAATCCACTATTGATCATTGAATACTGTCAACAACTGCTTCCTTCTTTTAGGAAGGCCCAATATGTGTCTTCTCAAGAATGGTCATCTGGGATTTCAATTTTAGACATTCCATATTAAGGATGATGTTCCGATATTCAACAATGGTCATCGTCTCTTCACAATTAATTTTCAATCTTTTATCTCTATCTTCATGCGTCTTAATTTTTCATTGTAACAAAGACTCAATCTCTTTGTTTTTCTTGGAAGTTTCTTTCATGTTTGTAGCCATGAAATTAGTGATATTTTTTAGCTCATATTTAACTGAATAGATATTTTCATCTAGATATTTATTGAATCTATCCTTCCATTCACAGGCTTAAATCTTCCTAAAGGGCTTTAAACATTGACTATTTTTTATATCGAATCCCTCTTCCATATTTTCTGCTTCTTGTTCCAACTGGGTGATTTATGCGAACATACATTGGACGATTTTACAAAAAAAATTAAACTCTTTCATCATGTAGATAATTTATTAATTTCACAATGGAAATCTCATGTGATATTGGGAATTGATCATCTTCACCAGCTGTCCAGGAATCATTTTTTTGGGTGTAACCCTTAGCCACCTTCTATTTACTTTCTAAGCCTAATATTTATTCATTATTGGAAGGGCATGGAGAAACATACACTGCATCTTCATTAGACATGGTGGAATTCATCAACTATCTCTTCTCTTTAATTTTCATATTTTTTAGGGTGTTACTGGATGCAGACTTCTACATAGATATGACTAAATATTTATCAAGACATCACTTCACTATTTACTTAGGATTTAATATTCAAATCATCTTCTGAATAAAATTACAGTAATGTATCCAACATACCTTAACCTCTCTCTGATACCAATTGTTGGACCCCAAACCACCATGAGGGGGGGTGATTCAGGCTTTCACCGTTTTCTCATAAACTCATGGTTCATGATACCATGTTTGTAGGAACGTATTTAACTCTATATGATGGATACGTACAGTAAATAGAACATTCACATGAAGATGGAAAATAGAAAACGTTAAATTTTTCTTAAGTAATGTATACATCCATGGAGAATACACCGACACGTTGCTGGTCATACCAAATTCCACTAATCCTTACTAGCTCTAAATTACAATTGTTTGAGCACAATCACTTTTCCCCATTCACCCTTCCTTTAAAATGTTTTAGGGATAGCTCTAGGCTTTAATCATATCACTTTTATTGACTCCCCCAAGATCACTACATTGGTCGAAGTCTCACTCAGTTTATCAGCTTGAAGGTATCTTCAACATATTGGACAGAAATTTTTTCTCTACTAGGCACAAGACACTTATTGCATCGAAGTCATGAATTGTTGATCTTTTATTATCAGTTTTCTCCTTTAGTGAAATTACTAAATGGACTGAAACATCTTCAATTTTTTAACTAGAATCACAAGTACCTTTGTGATTTTACAAGAAATGAAGATCAGCTTAATGTGCATCATCAAAATCAACTTTTTCTTCTTTCTTCTCAATTGTGTTGCATGAAATCATGAAACTGTACATGCACTCTCCACATTTCCCGTTCTCTTTCTCCTTGTGTAGTTAATATTTGTTCAACTGATTTTCACCCATTTACATATGTGGGTGACAATGCGTAATCTTTTCACTTTCACTTCTTCTTCACATGTGGGTCACAACTCATGCACATGTATGCATGTGCACCAAGAATGAAATATCCACTTTCTTTTACACACACAAGAAGCCTTGGATTTCATCAAATAAATCATATGAGATCATCCATGTATGTATAGACCTTCATAAAATCAATTACTTCTCCCTTTCCCAACACACACACTTTCAAAATTACATATTTATATTAATTAGTATGTAATCTTCTTTAAATGCAAACACTTGTTTGGATTTTTCATTGACACTTGGGTGTCTCAAATCATTCACTTGATTTTCATTTTCTACCTGCATGTGTTTCACAATATTCTTCAAACAAGTAGTTTGAAATCCTCCTTTGTAAACAATTATGGTTTGTAGATCCTCCTCACGGAAGGTATGAATGAAACTTCTTTGTATAGAGACTGCAGAACGCCTCCACATAACAAGTGGTATGTAGTTCTCCTATTTTTTCAAATAGAGTGGTACACAGTACAGTTCTTCCTGAAATAATAATTGAACAATGTACCTTTATTCGCCAAACCTTAATAGTTTGTGGCACATTTCAAAAGGAAACCATAGAGTGGTTCATGGAATTTTACTTCAGGAACCAAGAGTGGGTCGTGTCTCTCCTTCTTTGTGAAACTAAACGGTACACATAATGCCATCACTTTGCTGAACTAGAGAGGTTTATGGTTCACTATTCACAAACTGATAACGATTCATGGAATATGCTTTCCCCATGCGAATTGGAAAATTAAGAAGACTATGTCTCTTAGAACAGGTGCTCTTGAAATCTTGAGAGCAACACCCTTTTCTCGAATTGGTGGTTTTATTTTTATAAGAAGATATAATACCTTTTTCTGCATTCAAATTACTAGAGATATGCAGTGATGATCACAATTTTGACTTCTTCAAACCAC
Organism: Viscum album; assembly: GCA_963277665.1. NCBI lineage: Eukaryota > Viridiplantae > Streptophyta > Magnoliopsida > Santalales > Viscaceae > Viscum > Viscum album. The sequence continues at coordinate 903,252,889 of OY728164.1, forward strand.
AGTTATGAGATTATATGAAATTCATGGTTGTTTCTTTTTCATGCACGTGACCTACTGCATTATTGTAAAAACATCACGTGCATGCATTCAATATTGCATGAAAGTCAATATCACCGACACTTGAGTTCCATGATGTGTCCTCACAATGTTATTTTCCTCATCCATGTTCTAAAATCTATATTTTGTTGCATCCATTGAAATTCACATTCATGCATGATTTCGTGGTTCCTATACAAGTGAATTATAAAGATCAAACAAGGGGGTTCAATCTTATATCTGGAGAACTATGGGATCAAGAGTTCTTTGTGGGATTGGTGGTTGAAGTTGTAAATGTGTTTGATCTATAGCTGTGGGATCAACTCATATCTGGAATGGAGGGTAGCAAATAGATTTTAGTTCACATGATGAGGCGTGTGGTTATGATCATCGGCAAGATCATATGGATGACTGAGATTAGTTTGTTCATTATAATATTCGCCCCACATAGAATCATAGATGTAGAAACTTTGTGGTTTCACTATCAACTCAATCCATACTCAACTAATAATTATACTCCCCTTTCCATGGTACTTCCCTATTCCATGCTCTTCAGGTGCACTCTGTGCCCACCCTATGCATCCTTGACTTTGTGCCGCCTCGCAAGGGGGTGTGTCCCCTGGTTCCACTATGCCACTATCGGCATGGATCTTCCTAGCTTCCCCATATAAATAGTTGACCCCTGTGGTCCTACATGTGCCCCAGTTTGAGGTTGGGTAAATAGATTGTGGGATGGATCCCTTTTATTAATGTAATCCCCCAAAAAAGTGTATACATAAAATAAGATGCATGGCCACCTAGTATGCCAAATTTCATGCATGGACACATCTGGAACAACAATCCACTTCTACAACCTCATTTTATTTTCATCATTTTGATTCTACATAAGAGAGTTCTTTTATTCTTTTTGATCATCATTTTGATCCATTAACACCTATTAAAAACAAATACAATCTTATAAACAAAGTGGTCCCATCAAATGGGACATGAGAGGGAGACACGTAAATTAAAATTAAAATAACATCATTTAATCTACAGTAAAAATGTAATTTTTGATTATATGTCGAATCTATGATATAAGGGAAATATGTTTTAAAAAATAACAAAATACAATCTCAATAAGTACATTTCATAGTGCTATAAACAAATTCAAGGATGCGGAAAATTCAAATATATTTTGTTTGTCCAAAATGATTTCATTAATGTGAGGGGAATATTGATCCCCAATAGATATGGAAACAATTGATTCAATGAAAATATTTTCTATTGAATCAATGAAGTGGAATATAAAAAATTCATTTGAGGAACTCAAGAGATCATGAAATATAGTTATGTTCCTTCTTATATATTTAAATCCTTATGAATATCATATGTATAATCTCTAAAAAACTGGAACATAAAATGTGTATTGGTAGGGTTGTGGGAGTCAATAACATAAGAGGCATTGCAATTTCAAGTAAGTGAGGGATATATAATTTCTTTTACTATTGTGTGAATTTGAATTTGGTTATGATAAGACATATGTGTAGGATTTATTGTAAATAAATAAATTCCTTTAATTACGCAATAGTGTAGCTGATTATGTGTTGGGGATTTAGATATGTCTATAATTATATACTATTTCCTATATAATTTCTAAAAATTAAATGTTTTTTCTTCTGTGAATGTGTTATTATATTAGCGGGTTTATGAGATTTTTTTAATTATATGATGAATCTAATGTTTATTGAATATTGTAATTGAAATAGTGAATTTTAAGATTAAATGGATTAAATTAATGCGATTTAACTTCAGTATCATTAAGAATAATTATTTTAATTATTATCATATATTCATTGAAATAATATTTTCGATGTAATTTTGTGGTTTTTTGGTTATGGAAAAATAATTATTTTTAATTCATTGTTTTTTTAACACTGCACATTAGAATTTTCATTTAATATTTCTTCCATTCATGAATTTTATTTTTGAATTATGTTACTATATGTTTTTATTTTTTACGTAGGATTTCTAAATATCTAATTAAAATCTGTTGTGTGTTTAAGAATGTTTCATAAAGCTAGATTTATGCCTCTATAAGGGTACTACTTTTTATGTAATTATTACCCATTGCTTTAAAAAACAGTGTTAGAGTCATGTTTCACCTGAGTAATAGATTTTTTATAACTTCAAAATCTTGTGTAAAGGTTTTGAGAACCTTAATAAGGGTATTCCTATCCTGTATATTGGATTTTTTGGCATGAGAGGGTCTATTTAAGGATAAATCAACATTGTGGTAGTATTTCATAAGAGTATCATCAACTACATCAAGGTCGTGTATGTGTACAACTATATATAGTTACTGAGTTTTGTGTAAGGGTAGGGATGTTATGCATACATTATGAAATGGTATCCTCATGCATCGAGAACTTTTATCAGTGTTAGGATGAAGAACCAAAAGGTATGTCAATGTAGATGTTGACTTTCATAAAGGTAGGCCCTCACCTTTAAATCTTGGCTATGTATCCTCCATACTATGATAATGTTCAATTGTTCTACATTTATTGAGTATGAACACTATCAGAACCACCATCCCATACCACCATCACCTAACACCAACTTCTACGTCCAACCATCACCACGATACTTCAACTATATCTTGTTATCGTTGTTTGTCTTTATGTTTTTTCCACTATATCATACTATAACCAGAGTTAAATTCTTTCCACTTATAGCACTTCTATGAATAACATTACTATTTTCTACAACCAGAACCACGATACCACTATCACCACACTAACCCTTCTTCCATTTCCATCTTATACCAAACGCAACCATTACTATAACATCCATTACGCCACCTATTCACTATCATTACCCATCCCTTTTTTCATGGACTTTGACTCCTTATTCAGTTCATATATCTATTGAACTAGGGGAGATAAAATCGAAAAATATAAAGATGAATCTGAACAACCACGCCTAATATTAAGACCAAGAAGAACCCAAATTGGAAATGTTGAATAATCCAATTTTGGATGCAGAATATTTTGATCCCGAGTTAGAATGGTGGTAACCGGTGTTTTGGAAAAAAAATGTAATTGGTTCCACTTGAATAAACATCTCAAATATGATTTTTCCTACTAATCTAGGCACATGATTCACTGAAGTGGAAAGTGTAAATGTGTGATCATCATTGACTGTAAAATTATTCATTATAAACGGCCTTGGATGAATATTTAATATTCCTTAGTTCTACTAATGCATTGATATAATTTTTTTATGATAGATGACTAAAATAAGTTTGAAGAAATGATGCAATTAAAACATCAGCTAAAAAATTGAAATTTTGATTATGCAATTCAAATGGCGAGGAAAGACAAATCACATTTTGATGAGGAATATTATAATCCTCCATTGAAGCCAAAATGATTCTATATATGAAACTGGTGGATGAATGAATTTAATTTTTTTTATGATGGAAAGGGAAGGAGATGGAAGTTATAGGATAATGAACACAATTAAATTAAATATTAATCAATCTTAATATCTCATAAATAAGGAAAGATTTTTTTTTTCATTTAGTGCAGTTGGGATGAACGCCACCCAATATAGATTATAAGTGAGTGAGGCCAAATGTTATGTTGATCCCTAAGGAAATTTAATCATTATTATTAGGAGATCATGGATATATATGTATTATTTCACAATGTAAAAAGACTCATATCAAGTAAAAATTTCATTAGTTTAGTTTTATCTAGAAAAATCATGGAGGGAATATTCTATATTTATATATCCTATTGTTCATCTCCATTAATCCTTCCACATGGAGAGCATCCAATATGTGGATCATATTCACTATAAAAAACCCATTCTCAAGGAGGTTTAAATTATATTAGAGGGGATTATAATAATACCAACAATTGGGGAGGAATAATCATTGTAAGGGTCCCATGTAGAGGCCAATTATAAAATCAAGGTCTTATGGAATCCTTATGTATCATCAACTAATTCCTATCATTCAATTACCACGAAAACTAAAATTATATGGTGCAGACTAATAAATTGATCTTGTGCTTCAAACATCTGACATGATTAGAATCCAATGCTCAATCATGATGTATTCTTCCCCAATATGATCGATATAAATCCCTAGAGATGATATAATGATATTCAAAAATGAGTAACGATCAATAATTCATATTTTTTTTGTAGGTTATTTAATATGTGAATAAATTACTTGAATCTAAGTGGTATCATGCCAATGGAATTATCACTATACAATATAAATAAAAATTTACTAGCTAGATTAGGATATTCAGTAGATTTAATCCACATTGAATCCATATAATCCTCTACTGCTACCATTTACATGATTCCTGCAGTGGAATTCAAGGATTTTTCTTGGTATTACATATCCCTAAAAGCCATAAGGAATTTAAGGAATTCCTTTATTGAATTCTATAATGGAAAGAAATTTAGGATACTCAACCGTGTTATTATACCATAATTTAAATATAAACCAATTAAAAAATCTATGAAAAGTTCACCATTAGGGTTAAATTATATTTTTTTACTAAATTATTGAATATACATATGCACTATAGGGAAATAGGGGTTATCCCAATAAACTGATATTCAATAATGAATCCATAAATCACCAAGATATCATAAACTACACAATTATTTTAACTAATTCCAATGAAAATTTTAAATCACCAATTTAGAAATATTTATTGCTGTAAATCCATAATTATACATGTAATTATAAGAATCATGGGGTTAATAACACATCATAATGTTTTCAAAAAAGTTTTTCATCTTTTTAGTTCAAACAGCCATTGAGTCATTGCAACCGTACAAGAAAACATGTGATATAATGGTGACACATTAAGGAAAAGTAATTGGACCACCCACCCTTGGTTGGTAGACTACTACATATTTATTACAAACTATAATTTGTTATATAAAAGATTTAAGTCAAGAAAACATAGAATATCCACAAAAAGAGTACATTTGTTTTTAATAATTTGAGATAGATTTATACAATAGTGAGAAACAATATTGGATGTTAGCAGAGTGTTGGACATACCAAGATCAATATTACATGATATAAAAAGTGGATATAGAGGATGAATGATGGAGGTTCACCCAAAATCCATAGTATAGGATAGAAGAGGTACCATTTTATTATTACAATCCTAAGAGTTTCCATAATTTTATTATATAAGAAGAAAGGTAAAGAGTTAAACTATATTTCCCCTTTAAAAAATATTCCCAAACCCAGTAGAAAGATGGTGCATCTCACTAGTGATTCATTAGTCTTATAGTTTCTCTTCATGTCTATAACATAACTATGATCCAGTTAGTGTGTTGATACCACCTAACCAATTGACCAGAAAAATTTAAGATGCATTCCCAGGACTCCTCATGAGCCCATCGAACACCCCCTTATTCTCCTAAATCCATTCAACATTCCCAAACACACCAAAAAATAATGAATCAAATAAGTTTATGAAAAACTCCACATAGTTCGTATATAAATATACTAGTGGTGTATTTTAACCTACTCACCTATAGATAGTTCTTCCTTGAGATGCACCATCAAACTCTATCGATATCCTTGATGAAAATGTATAGACCCTAGGGCTAGTTGTCAAATTACAAATACCATGTTTCCTCTTAGAGACACAAGTGTTTCCATAGAACCCACACTAGTGGAATATATATTCTATGGATCATATTCATGCTATCTTCTTTAATTGAAACTAGATTCTCCTCTAGGGATGCATCATACTTGGGAACAATATCCCTAACATATATCATGTGATATGTATTGGAAATTTACATCCAATGATTAGATGCATAGAATAAATCATTAAATGCATTGAATTTATGTAAATGTTCTATAAGGTATGTCATTGGGCTAGCCCTTTCCATAATATCAAATGGTCTCACATTCTAGGGTACCCATTTCTCCAATCCCAGTATATGATGATTCCTAACCTAGGTGAAAAATTGAAAAACACTCAGTCACTAAGCTAAAACATATGAATATGATTATACCAATATGAATAGTATTTATGATAAATATTCATTATTTCCATCATATTCCAAACTGACTAGATGTTATCTATTATACATTGAATGACACATAGCTTGACCATCACTCTTTAATCTAACTTTAACTAACTAAGGGGTGAACGACATGGCCTCCAATATAAATAAATTTAGGGTTGCATATAAAATTATTCCTCATAACTACTATTTTAGAAACCCCTTAAAATAATTTGGAAGTTCCCACAAGATCCAAAAAATTATGTAACACAAAACCTTTACAAGTCATATGACACCTGAATAGTCTATTCAGATAGTCCATCAGATATTGGGTGGTATGTGGTACTCAAATACTTCTGAGTGCCCAATTATTTTTGAAACACCCTCTAAAACCTGATATGAACTAGAAAACTGTATCAGAAATGATTCTCCAAGTAATGTCATTTTGTAATTTTATATCTCAAACATATAGTCTTCCCAACTCATCCAAGACAATGGTCTCTTGGGTTGGTAGAAAATTAGTGACCGTCATCCACTAATCATTGATGAACCATACTACATATTAACTCGAAGTGATATTTGGTATTCCCATTTGAATTATATGGTTAAATCACCCTATTAACCTCAATACTTTGATGATATTTTAGGAGACAATTGTCTATTAATGCTCACCTATAACCTATAGACATGTGGATCACTGGATAAGGATCCCCTCTGTGTCCAAAAACATGTAGGGCCACTAATAAAGATAATTAAAAACAATGATATAGTATTATAAACCATTGGTGTACTAACCATTTTAATATATGCCAATCTCTAATAAATTCAACTTTCATTCCAATAGGAACTATAATAGGTTCATGAACATGAATATCTATATTCTAATAAATAGTATAGGGTGGTGTTACCTCACTATCATCATTGTTATTTTTGAGGGCTAGGATCTCAAGATCTAAAATATGACTTTAATTATTTTGAAAAGTTTGGGAATTAACCAAGGATAAGAAGGAAACAATAACCTGATGTAATGGCCTAGGATTTTGGGGTTCCATTACTTTGTGAAAATATGATGTTGACCATAACGGTAGCCTAATGGTAAGCGCACCCGTAGCCTTAGCCTACCGGTAGTAGGCCAACTGGTAGCTCGGTCTACCGGTAGCCGCAGCCTACCCGTAGCTCTGTCTACTGGTAGCTCTGTCTACCAGTAGCCGCAGCCTACCGGTAGCTCTGTCTACCGGTAGCTCGATCTACCGGTAGCTCAGTCTACCGGTAGCCACAGCCTACGGGTAGCTCTGTCTACCGGTAGACGGAGCTACCGGTAGCCGCAGCTTATCGGTCTTTCGGTCTACTGGTAGCTCGGTCTACCCGTAGCCGCAGCCTACCGATATCTCGGTCTACTGGTAGCTTGGTCTACCGGTAGCTTCCGCCTATCGGTAGATCGACTACTGGTAGCTGTAGCCTACCCGGGTTTTCCAGTAGCACCTCCTTTTACACAAATTGAGTTTTAAACTCTATTTTGACCCCTTTGGGCTTCTTTTGAAGCCCAATAACGCCCATAAATGGCATTTAATTAAATATTTAATGATTTAACCTGCTGTGTGCGTCGATTTAAACCACCCCAAAGGTCAGGGACCCCTTAATGATGTGTGGGGCCGTGTAGTCAACACATGACATGTTCCTTATGCGGTTTCGCGTCCTTATCTCAGTATCTCAACCATTACCTCTTCTCCCTGGGTTTCCTTTTTCCTCGGCCACTCTGTGATCGATTCTTGTGCTCTTCCTTGGAGTCCCCGAGGTCCCTCCCCTTCCTTTTGTTCATCTGGTGTTCCTCGCGTGTGGAGAGAAACTTCTATCATTTATCAATCAGGTAGGGTTTTACCTTCGTCTCTCCCTTATGTGTATCTTGCGGGGTGGGCGCGCTATTGATTCTGTAGAACTGGATGAACCAATCCTTAATGAAGACAATAAATTGATTCTAATGAATAAAGGGGAGGGGTTTGATCGATGTGATTTTATTATACTTAACATGCTTGCGTTATTTGGTGAGTGTGGTCGGTGAGTGGGATGGATGAACTCCTTGATAGTGTTGGTTGTCTGCTTCTCATGGGACTTTAGAACGTTCTCCCACTTGTGCATGAGAGTCTTTGGTTCTTCTCTACTGAGTATAATTTTATGCTCACCCTATGTATATAAAACTGCTTTCAAGTTTCCAGGAGGACTTTGGGGATCACGCGGGTCCGCACTAGCTTGGACCTTTGGGGCATTTTTTGTTGCTGTTTTATTTTTTTCTTGGTATCTTTTTACCTTGGGGTTTTGTGGCTTGTATCATTTACTTTTTAAAAGTCATGTAAGAATGGTTTACCTTTTTGGTTTTTAGGTTTCTTTCAGTTTTGGTGTTGTTCAGTTTCATCATCTTCTTTCCTGATCTTATAAAACAAAAAGGGCAATGCCTTTTATTTGTGCATGAATTCCATACCCTTGGTGCTAGTCACCACTCCGTTACCTATTGATGGCGGGTTTCGGGGGTCATTATCTCTTCTTCAACTTAATGAAGGAAGGTCTTGGAAATCTGCTGACCCTTCCCTCCTTTTGGTGAAGGTAGGTCATGACACCTGACAATAATCCACCTAAAAATCCATTAGAACTGTAGTATAAAAGAGTGTTGATTTTATATAGAGCACAAACCTATCCCCCTTGAGATAGTGTTTCTAGTACGTCAATGTGTGAGAGAACACTGTAAGAATAATATTTTGTACAATATAATTATTTCCATAACAAATAATATACCTTGGACAAAAATCATGTACATGATCCTGTAATATATGTTCTACACTGAGCTCAACACAAGATGTACCATGATATAAAACATATTCCCTGTATGGATTTGAAAAAATGGGGATCAGTGCTTAGGCCACTCTATCATTATACATAAAAATGGGATTCTCCTATGGTTACAACTGAATAAACTTTAACACCATTTGGATCAACAATTTCTTTGGTTGTAGAAAACTAGAGAAGTAAAATATAATTTTTTAGTAATATAGCTTTCTTTCTATAAATCACTGAATATCAAAAAAATATTGATGCTTACTAGAAACCAAATCTATCAATATCACATTATCAAAAGACATGGAATCTTCTTATATGATATTCCCTAATAAACTTACATGGTTAATGATAAAAATTAAACTTTAAATATATCCTATATATTTATTTCTCCCATAGTGTACACATAATAATATCAATGTGTTGTATATGAAACTCCATTATAAGGGAATACATGAAGATATCATCCACAAAAAAAAACCAAAACAACATCTAGGTATTCATACAAAACCATGTACATCCATGTTATAAACATTTTGGGTTTGTTAATTATTCCATAAATTATCCTTAAGAAATCATATTGATCTTACCTACTTTCGATAGTCATACAAAGTAGATATGAGGGCCTCATAAAAACCAGGTGATAAACTAACCAAAAATTATTCACGAATATGGTCTGTGAACTCCTAAACATTCAAAAAAATCCTTTGTACATGTTTTTGGATAATTTATCTTACTATTCAACTTATATAGATACCAATAATCGAGACATGTCCTTAATGTACCATCTCCCTTTGTAGAAAATTTGATATGAGTGCCCCAATGAGAAGTAATCGGGAAAATTAATATCTTAGCCACTAAATCATCAAAAAAGATATTAATCTCATGAATAATTATTGGTTCCATCAAATAGAGTTTAATAAAAAAAGGCTTAGTGTCTTATATGTGATTAATGTTGAACTATAAATACCTATTGGGTGGTAATACAAAGATCTTATTTTGAAGAATGTCTACAAACTAGTCCACGCCACGAGGAAAACTACAAGAATCTCCCATCCATCATCTAACATAATGATAAAAATATATAATAAAACCCCACCCATCTTCTACAGATAGGTATATTCTTGACTAGAGAGAATCTTCCATTTTCTAGATCAGATAACCCCTTCCATTTTCTAGGCCTATAAAGTTAGTTGGACTCTAACAGCCTTCCAAAAATGAAATCAAAATTACACAATAATGACCCTAAACTATCTGATTATATCAATCGTTAGGTTCTAATGATACTCTGGTAAAAATAATCTGTAGATAACCCACAGTATCACAATATCATCACTTGACTAGTGGCCTGTCACAATGCTAATAGTGTTGAATATCCCTACCACAATGAAGAAATAAAATTTTTCTTCCTCAAATCCTTCTTTGTCCCCAAATAAATTCTAGGACCCATCAAATTGGACCATATTTACAACAATTGTTCAACTTCCAACTATGGTTCCATCCCACTACCATGGCCATCTATCATATTCAACTTGTAATTAAAACCTTGATTTAACATCTTTGAGAAAATGATTTAGAGAAATACAATTACTTGTGGCGTTATCTACTACAGAAGTCCAACCACATATAACCATTCCCTATCCCACCCATCAATATCCATAGACGGGGTGAATAATTTTAACTCACCAAATCATGGTTCATTTTCCACAATAGAAAAACCCTCACACTCTAATTGTATGAACGTTATGGTCCTATTAGACCATACAAGTCATTTGTAAATGGGTTTTGAGTAAACTCGTCTAGAAAAACATCTTTTCCATTAAACCATACTGGTCATATCTATAAACATAAACCCTTAATATCATTACCTATCCTCAATGTATATAGTTAAAAGCAAAAAGTTCTTCCCATGGTATGTCTGTATATTCTGAAAGATAGTTTTTAAATCCTAAATCCTTGTCTAAACTACCTTGAAAAAACCATCATCGTTAATGCGGGTGGATAATAGAACTAAACATCCCTGGTTAATAAATTTATCTACATCATAACTCAAGGTGAATATCTATCTATATAATGCATAACATAAATGAAACACTCCCTAAGTTGAGCATCTACAGCCTATATTTGTTCTATAGGTGGCTTGGTGCATTGATCCTAGGGGGAATTATTTTTTTGTTCTTAATGGTGCTCTGCTAGTGGTTTGAGAGGTGAAATTTCTATAGACATCGAAAATAATTTGTCAAAACAAATTACCAATATAGCTCTTGATATCATAGTTTTGATAAAATATTATGAAACATAGGATCTTTATCACATAACTTGGGTTCTCTCACTAGGCCCATCTACCCACACTTGTGTCAAGATACTCAAATAAAAAATACTCATGCTATTAAATTTAGAATTTCTCTCCATATGTAGGGTCTACATGGTTGTGTTATTTATCTTGTCTAATATCCCAATTATTTATTAAATATAATTTCATTCAATGTTTATTAGGAAAATTGCATGATATGTAGGGTCTACATAGTCATTTATCTTATGCATTTAGATCCTTAGAATTTTGGAATTCATTTATATTTTCCTCATACATCAACTATGTGTCATTATATGATGTGTCAATAATAAGTTATAAAAGGAATAAATCTTTCTTTTAAGAATTTCACTCAATTTACCTAGAACTAGATTTTGTTCAATTCTTAAAAGCCATGAAATCAATTCATAATTCATGTAAACGTTGGTTATATTATTTTACACCAAAAATATATATAGTAAATAACTCTCTAGGATAATGCTGAAATTTTAAATAAAAAAATCATTTCATAACAAGGAAACTGATCAAAATAATCATGGAAATCATTAAAAGGGAATGTTAATAACTACATTATGAATATGATATATGTATGAATTAAAGCTATATATAATAATGAAATAGTATAAATCCAAAAAATAATAACTTCGATGAACATGTTCTCCACTCATGGTGAAAATTAAGAAACTCTTATAATAAATTCAGTAATCTATTACTCCCACTCTAGATAAGTTTAATTTTACCTGGTGTGTGATTTAATTACTTATATGCATGAATTCATTACAACATCTCAACACATGATACCTCCAGTTAACCGTTGTCAATAAATAAACAAAAAAAGTCATAGATACCATTTTTAAATTCCATGAAACACATTCCCCTGAACCGGTGTCCCTAGACGATGTGCTAACCAAACTCAAAAATACCTCCTCATTTTCCAGAGTCTGATGGAATGCCTTGTGCGATAATAGCTGTTATATTGGAGAGGCTATACCCTCTGGTGAATTATCAAAATATTATAAATATATAAAAATTCATTAATATCTCTTCTTGATGAATAAATTATATGTTCTAGAAACATTAATACACATACCAAATAATAACAAAATGGTGTAATAAGAAAAATGGTCAGGTGATACATATCATTCATGTCAAGTAAAATCATCACTGTAAGTAAAAAAAATTAACAGACCAATGTATTTAAAATTTTTGGATTTCTTGATCTGTAGACCACCTGTTATATCTCAAGATCCATATTCACCACATAATCTTGCATCAGTTGAAGGTTTCTTACATTTGACTATGAATTCATCCTTGATATGCATTGAGGTACAAAAAGGTAACCCAAATAGGGTGTGAGTACAATTCCAGAGTCCACCACCAATTATATCTAATAAAAATAAAGACAATAGGTGTAAATAATTATGCTTTTCAATAAATATGTAAATATTTAATAAGAATATGCTACAAACAAAAATGGAACTATGTTATGTCGAATGTATCAAGGAGACACCCCAAGACTGACCCAACCAACTTTTTCCAACACCTATCTTATAACACAGAAAATGTATAATTTCTCAATCTACTTCTATAAAACATAAACGAGGTAGTAATAATAATGTAACCCAAAAGAATACATGATTTTCATTGGGTAATTATTTAAATAAATTACGAATAAAAAAGAAATAATACAATCCATACTTGAGGAATAATCATAATGATTTTGATGCCATACATGAATACAATCCATTGTTCACACTAGAGGTATTAAAAACTAATATGATCGTGAAAAATATAAGGAGAGAATGTCATATAATTTAACAATGGAAACCCTATTGAATCCACCAAATTATTATATTTAATTCAATAAATGAAAACAATGATCAAATATATAGGGGAGAAACCTCATGGAATTCATGGTAATGAATCAATGTCGAATCCAATGGATAGGCAGTGGACTCTTGTATATTTATTCCTCAATGATCCCAAAGAAGAATTCACTCCTAGAATTCACTTGAGTCCCAATTGGAATCCAAGGATCATATATAGAATTCCACTACCAGGAAATTCATAAATAATTTAAGAAATGTTTCCATGGAATTCAACAATTTAAAACAAAATAAGAGATTCATTTATGATGTGATTCTAAAGTTAAAAAATAAAACAATTAAAAAATTTAATGAAATTTCCATATTTGCGATGAATTCACATATGAACATAAGAATTACCATGAAATAAACCCTACCGAGTCCTAAGGGTCATCAGAGACATCCAACATTAATATAATAAATCACTACATCATAAGGATTTCCCTAAAATATCTAACTATTTCATGTAATTCGAAGAAATAACTCTAACTCACCACATTAAATGCATTAGCAGTGTTCAAACACTATGTGAACACGAAACACCATGATATAGTTGGTTTCCTTGATATCAATTTGGTAGAAAACACATTACCTTAATTTTTTAGTTCATTTTCCAGATCAATCCATTCAGCCAAATATTTTTTTATTTCAATAGGATGGTGAAACATTAACGGAAACACATTAGACCACCCGCATTATGTTATTCAGAACTCATTTGTATATTATTAGACTTTTATTCAAGATGGAATGTTACAAATTAAAAAATTAAATAGAATACCTAAAAATAGAGAATTTTTCTACAACAATATATGGAGATTTATAAAGAATAGAAAAATAATTTTAGAAGGTAGAAAATGGTTAGACCTAAAATAAAAGTGATGACAATGAATTTGGAAGGAAAAATATTGGTGTAATTATAATGGTTTACCCATAAAACTAAGTGAGGAGAGGATATATCCCATACCACTATTATAATCTAAAAATAGGTCCAGATTAGGGTTAAGAAAGAAGGGTAAACGGGTAAAAGAAACATTTCTCCTTTTAAATTACATCCTCGTACCCACCACCTATACAATGGGTCCCACTAAAGACCTTGTAGGTTTCTAGTGGTTGTATAAGCCTACCAAAATACAATAATCTAGCCACTAGTTTTTAACTAGATACCTCATGGAACATTATCTATTAGATTATTATCCCCTGCCATATCTTGAGCCTTCCAAACACCACTGTGAACCCCAAAACCACTGCTCTAATCTCAAAACACTAAATATACATAGATAAAGTATTTAAAGGGATTATAAATATTGTTTATAGCTGAATACATGGGTACAATATTATAAATAACATCACATGGAATCAAATATGGGGACAATATTCATAGATACGGGGAGAAGAGTAAGAGCTTTATAATTTTCTTGTCATGATATGAAAATTAATAAAGTGAAAATATAAAATGGGGTTATTTTTTACATGGATTGAAAGGGAACGTTGACCCCAAAAAATGGGCACTAACACCTTATGGAGTCTCCCTATATGTCCTAGTTTTTCCCAACACATCTAGGAAGAACTATGAATAATGGACACCATGACCCCATTGCATGGTGTTTCACCTTCACGATGTAAAACACATCCTTTACTCATATACAAAACATGGAATATCCCTTGAAACCACCATCGTGGTACAATAAATTGTTTATACCATCTCCATACTCAGTTTTCTAATCTCAAAGAGTCATAAAATATGACATAATTATAATGAGTCACCACTTTGATATGATTTCCAGTCATCATAGAATGACCTCCATACATAATATTTTCATGATTTCACCATGAAAAACATAAACTTCTTCCTCAGAGTGTGATTCCCATTTCCTTAGTATGATACCAATATCGCTCAATTTTCCACAAAGTTAGAGACCATTTCCCATCACCTTTACATTATATGTCTTCATGGTGAGGCACACCTCAGCCAATGTGAAATCCTTCATTCTCAATGTAAATGTTTTTAAAGGGACACATATGTGCCTTTTTCCCTTATGTACCATCATTATATTATTCCTTTAGAAGGAGACATGATTCTCCATCTTCCCCATCCATTTTAAAATTCCCTTCATGTCATGATTTCCCACAATTGTAATGTGACTTAAATCCATTGAAAACTGATGAATACGAAATCTATGAAAAAACATAAAAATTGTTTAAGTCATTAAATAATGATAAAATTAAATAAAAAAGTTAAAAATTATAATTATTTGAGTTATAAGTGTGACAAATATCCGCAAAAAATAATTAATTCAAAATGCCATATTTTAATATTATAATACATGAATTAAGTAATAATTCATTTTTTATGAAAATGAATAATTAAAATGAATATATATTTTAACCCGAGAACTATATTCCACATGAGGTAATAAAAAATAAAATACTACTAAAATGGTCATTAATTCCATTCAACATCATTATGTCATGGTAGATTATGGTGATGGAGACATAAGATATTCTATTTCCAACATAAATATACAAAATATCATTTTAATTTGTAAATTATTATTCAATGTAGATATCATTTATTAGAATTGTCAGTTGGATATATATTTTTTTATTTTAAATGATGATTTATTTGTATCTATGTGTAATAGAATAGTTTTTATGAAGCAATGGCTAATTTAGTGATCTATATATTTCAGAGTTATATAAACTCATAGAAATATTAGTGAATGGAAAGATTGAATGGAAGTGTCAAGAAGGATTGATGTACCAGAATGTTATAATAATAATGAACCATAATTTCCATCTCAAAAAGGATTAGTTTCACCTCAGGTTTATTTAATGAGGAATACTATCATCATAAGATAAATTGATAAGATCAAATAAAACATTTATTGGTTTATTGAAATAGATAAAAAAATCATAAAGTCATAAGAGGTGTAGTGTTCGGGGGAAATCAAATAGTGGAGACTATGGTCAGGGAAGTGACAAATTCCTAAATAATAATGACACATGGTATCTAATAATTCTATCATTAGGAAAGTGAGATCTCTGAAAGAAATATGTCTCTCCCTTGAAGTAATAAATTGATAGTAGGAATCTATACCATGATAAGCTAGTTTTGAAATAAATTTATATCATATAGAATAATTAATTTGCTGACATACTCTCTCCCATGTGGAAGTGTACATTTTTTGAAACTATATTAGGAATGTTTCCATACAAATTTATGTATATTTATAAATTATGTGGAAATATAGATTCTATTTATGTTTATTTATAGAATTTAGTATTTATGAAGTAACAACTATTTTTTAATGATACTATAATGGAGGATATGGTGTGTCACATCGAATAAATTTTTCAATGGGTCAAATTGTCACCAAGATAATAGATTAATAGATTTGATTGTTTCAAAAAATAGAAATATCTTATTTGATTCAATTTTAATAATTCATAATACCATAAGGATTTTAGTTATCGGTATTTAATCAAAACAAAATTTATATATTTATTAAACATGTGGTATTTATAATTCATTTTGGTTTTTATGTTTACAAAATTTGAAACTAAGAATTAAAATTATAATAAAGGAAATTAATTTATTTTATCACTAGAAATTTGAAATGATAGCCATATTGATATTTTATTGAATGATTTTAACCAATTTAAAATATTTCCAATATCCTAATGGAATTTACCACTACTGAATGAACATTAAAATTTTAAAAAATATTAAATAAGAAATTAATTTCAATGTATATTTTTTTAAATATATATATATAATTACATCCATTCATAAATACTATAAATTAATTTATAATATTTATATCAAATGTGATTAATTTAAATATAGTTAAATCCACTAGTACGAGCTAAATTGTCTCAACAATAATAATCTATGACCTTATGAATTAATTTTTATGTTTTACTTGGATTAATTTTTGTTTTTGCAGCTTATATATAAAGAATTATTTTAAATCATATGTATTGGATTATAGTCCATTTTTTTATTTAGCTATTAGACATGATTTTTCAAATTTTAGGTTTGAGCATTGGGTTTTATGATAATTTATCATTAAATTGGATGTGAGAGGTTTGGGTGGGCTACACGGAATCTACACCTGTGGTTTAGAATAAAATTAGGTACTTGTTGAGCTTGGTAATGGTTGTGTCCCCCTAGTGGTGTTACGAGGTACACGAAGACCACCAAACCAGTACCTCTTAGATGAAAAAAACATGTTTATTGAGAATATTTTTTCTATTAAAATTAATCACATTTATAATTCATTTTTTTCTCCACCTTCAAGCCACACTACCCTCATTCATTTTAGAGGTAATTTCACTACTTTTTCGGCATTCTTCATCCCTGTCCTTTACCCAATTATCCACAGATT
This sequence comes from Viscum album, assembly GCA_963277665.1. Classification (NCBI taxonomy): domain Eukaryota; kingdom Viridiplantae; phylum Streptophyta; class Magnoliopsida; order Santalales; family Viscaceae; genus Viscum; species Viscum album. The sequence goes on from OY728164.1 coordinate 903,270,351, forward strand.
TTTAGAAGTTTGTTACTAATGTAAATCCATTTTAATACATTCCATTACTTCATTTCATTCATTATTTACACTTATATTTTATTTACCCTTATTGGTTTAGTGATTTAGTGTGGTGATTTCAATAAAATATGGTTAAATAAATCCTAAACCTAGGGATTCTTCTTTAGTTTCCAAATGAAAACACATATGGATGTCTTTTTCAATCTATATTTATTTCTTGGAATAAATTAATTTGGGTGAATATAATTATAGGTTTCTAATTATTTTGGGGTGAAAATGGAATGTAATTTAATTGGATTAATTTAGATAATTGGTAGTGATTATACTAGATTAGTTTTGGGATTTACTCGTCTAGGTTCCAATCTAGTTTTGTGATTAATTATTTATTATGAATATCAATTTGGGATTAATTCATAATGAAAATAATATTTATTTAATGATATGTGATATTTTTTGTCATAGTGTTATTCTGTGAATTTTGGAATGTTAAAACTCACCAATGGTTATGGCAGATTGTATTAACCCCTATATTGAATTTTTAATCTATTCTAGAGACATACAAACTACTTTTTTTCGTAAATAATAATAAATTATATATATTATTATAAAATTTACAACTAAATGATATATAATTAATAATTTGGTATAAAACTTTACACATTCTCAATGAGTTTTATTTTTTTATTTTTCACCATATTTTAAAAATATTTTGTTTTTAGTATAACGTTGTATGAAATTATATGAATTTGATTCATTAGAAGCCATAAATCACATATATTTAAGTTTAATTTTAATGACTATAGTTTATCATGTGCATGGATTATCTACATTGACATATTTATATATCCTAGATGAACCTATTTATGTATTTTTTCATGAAATTATTTTAACATAATTATATAGTTAAAATTATTTATTAAATTAATAAAAATCACTTTAAATTCATTTCAAGATTATGAGTTCCATGGTACTAACCATGATAAAAAATTTATTATTCTTATTTATTATTTTCAAATATTATTGGAGACATATCATTAATAGTGAAGGTGGATAAACTATATCATACTTTGTTAATACCATTATTTTATTTTATATAGTTTTATCATATAATTCCCCTATATCTTGAAATAAGTAATTTTTATTTTCTATATATAACCTCTTTGTAATAAATTTTATTGTTGGTGAGACAATAAATTGAATATGCTTGTGGGGAGAGAAGGTTTGGGCCAATAACTTCAAAATTTCATTAATGAAAACCACTAATTAAATACATTAAATGGTTTTCATCCACATAATGTAAGAATTTATCCTAGATTTACACAAATACCTCTATTATATAATTTATAAATTTTGTTTGCATTCTTTTAGAATTAATTACTCTTAAAATATACGTCTTCTAAAGCCAATTAATTTCAATAATATATTTATATATAAATTTTCAGGTAAAAAATAATATGTTAAATTAGTTAAATAAGAAATTATTACCCTAAACATTTTTTTCATAAATCATTTGTTCTAAATATAGAACCTATCTTAATAATATATTTTAATAAAATTAAACAAATTATGTATTGAAATTTAACTTAATATTAGTATTATTTGTTATTATTCTCAATTTTAAAACACTTAATATAGTTAAATAAGCCAAATATTTATTAAATGTTATTCTATATTATATTTTTAATCGGTTCATGTTTTGAAATAAATTAATAGATTTTTTTATGGAGTGTGGTTAATGGTGTAAACATTTCATTTAAAAAAAACCATTTCATAGGTAATTGATTTACATAAATAAAGATTCAAATATAATGAAAATGTTCCAAAAGATCATAATCTCTATTGTTGACAAGTTACTAATTTTTCCATACTAGGTTTCCCATTTGGAAAATCATTGTAAACCATTATATTTTTATGTCCTCCTTTATGATCTAAGTTATTTTTTTATAAAATGGTCCCAAACTAGTGATATTTCTCTAAGAATATTCATATTTATTTTTTCATCAATAAAAAGAAAATATCCTTGAACAATACATATATCGGTGTCTTTAAAATAAAATCGACATTTTATTATCTTTTTAGTTTAAAAAATTTGACAATTAGGAAAAATTATTACAATGTAAACCTGTACATCGCAACTGGGATCTTATACACATTATCCATTTTTCTAAAATATAAAACTCTTTGAAGTAAAATATTATTTATCTTTATGAACATTTATCACCATTTTCCTTAGGATATCATCCTTGTCAATATTCTAACATAACCCATGGGAAAGGAATTTTAAAAACTAGGGATGGTAAAAAAATAATATTAAAGTATTTAAAAACAAAGGAAACCGTTAGTATATTAAAATAAAGAAAATTCATATAATATTTTCCTTAATTGTACTTTTTCTTTGATAATATAAAATTAAAAAATTTAACTTAATAAAACACACATATTCTCAATGAAAATTATCAAAAACCATTATTAAAATTAAAACTTATTTAGGTATCTTAGAGCATCATATACATAAAACCCTTTCAAAACTATTTCAATTGGAAAGACCATGTTAAATAATTCCAATATTATTATTACATAATTATACTTTTATAAACATAAACAATGATATCTATGCCACCTTATTTTAATCTACCATGGGTTTACGCTGTGTCATCTAGGACAACCCATTTTTAGCTATAATGGTCTTTCCAAAGGATATCTGATACACCCCATGTTAAGTTATAACGGGGTCACCAGGAGAAATCTGAACTACACTTTGTATAATCTATATTGAGCTCACAGATTTCATATAATTATCATGTACCATAACATTAAAAATATAATTAATCCTAATACCCTTAAAACTATTATAATCCCAAAATAAAAACAATTGGAATAAAAATAACGTTTTCTTCAAAAAAATCTATATTCAATGAAACAAATCCCAAAATAGATGGGAACAGATTTTCAATAGAGGAAAATATGTCTTCCTGAAAAGGAATCTAGAAATTAAAAATTTTCATGGGGGGAGAAAATTCATTGTAATCATGTATGTTAATAATAGAACATTATTTTTTTTATTTTTCAATTAATAACGTAAAAACACATAAAAATATTTCTTTTGAAAACCATTGAATAAAATGAAAAATTAAAATTAAAATTTCCTTTACTACCCTTTTGTTTCACTGCCTGGTCCAGGGCCCCTCGACGCTGCAACGGATCTCCTTTCTACCTGTTTCGATGGAGTTTTGACTTCCATATGCGGCGCGATCCCTCGACGTTCGCGGTTTGGGTTGTTTGTCATCCGATTTGCCCGAGGATATGTGTGGAAGTGGATGTTGCCAGGGCGCCGGTAAGCTGGATCTGGGTTACGGATGAGCAACAGTTCCGCTGGAAACAGGAGGTTGTGTTCGATTCGTGGATGGCTTACTGTACGTCGTGCGGCTGTTTCGGTCATTTGGAGTCGGTGTGTCGCAGTGGTCGAACGAATGCCCCCCCTGGTGAACACGAGCGGAGATGCTGTCAGTGAGAGCTTGAGCAAGAATGCGGGGATGAAAGCCACTGTGGAGGGGTCCTCACGATTGATGAAGGTGAACATCAGTGGAGGTGATGCTGGTATTGGCTTGGACAGGGATGCGAATGTGGAGGACACTGGGAATGAATCGACAGTGGGTAGGGGGGACATCGGAGACACTAGTCGGGCTGCTGTTCTTCCTAACAGCAGTGCTGTTTTGGGGGCGCAGCTGGGTAATGATCAGCTGCAGTGGGCGAATGCGGCTCCTGCATGTGCTCCTGGTCTGAAGTCAGCGGTGGTGTCCCAAAATCCTTCAGTGAGGCATGTTTTCCAACGATTGAGGAACGAGTTGGGGGCTGGCCAGCAGCATCTGCCGGAGGCTAAGGAAATGCAGGTGATTACGACTTCCAACCGGTTTGATGGTCTGGAGATTGAGGAGGTACCTGCTGCTGTTGAAAGGGCTCTTCCGGCTGAGGATGTTCAGAATGCGCAACAACTTGGAGATAAGGATGGGGGTGCAATGGAGTGTCTTGACATTGTGCCAGTCCCTCAACATCTCTCCCCATTGGATCAGAACAGGCAGTCTCAGATTCTAGATGAAGCGAAGGACTTTGGCCGCAATGAGTTTGGTTCCGTGATGGTTAGGGGCAAATGGGGAGACATTTCTGGAAGTGATAAGGAAAACTGTGGTGTGTGTAGGCCCTCGTTCAGTGATATTGTCCAGAGCGGAAGAAGGAAAGAAGCTGAAATTGATGGCACGATGACTGCTCCACATAGGAGAAAGCCCAGGAAGGATTATTCTCAATTACCCAAGCCAATGGCCACCAGGGCATCGGTTAAGAGGGATAATGGAACCCTTCCGGTGGCAGGTTTGCAGCATAACAAGGAGCTGTCTTCGCTGGAAAAGATGAAACTTAGGAAGAAATATGCCAAGATACTGAAAAGAAAAGAAACGTCTTCAGAATGGGAGTCAGCGAATACAGAAGAAGTGTCCTACTATGGGTATGGAGGAGGGGATGATTACTATGACATGTAGTTTTGCTGTTTTTCTGGACATGGTTGGCTGCAGGCAAGATGTTCGCCTGCAGCCTTCTTCTTTGCTTCATGTACTTTTTATTTTCATTGAATAAATGGTCAGAGGTCTATCCTCTGACTGAACTTTCCTGACAAATATGTAAAATAAATATTATGAATTGAGATATTTATTTTGAAAGGAAATCGTTAAACACTCAAAGGGTCCCACAACACATGAACATTTAAATCCTAAACAAATGAAAAAAATAAAAGTTCATAAAAATTAATTAAATTATAATAAATAAATTAATTAAAATATAACTCGAATGGGGATGTATATAACGCTCACATATTAATGTGGGGGTATAACATAAAAAATATACCTCAATGGAAGGAGATTAACATGAAGGTCCTTACATTCAGTCTGAATCATCATGTATAATCTTTATATTCCTAAATAATATAAATTGGATAATTATTTAATTTACTCATAACATATTTGGAAATTTTTATGCCATTTTTATCAATAATTAAATTTTAATAACAATTACTTAATTATTTATGTTCACGTTAGATGTTTTGATGATAATCAGTACATCCTTCCAAAATGAATTTGGTTTGATATCTATTGTCAAAAGTGGTCCTCATTCTATCATATTCATAGTAAAATTAATGAAATAATAATCAATTTTATGTATCAATTATACTTTTAAATCAATCAATTGAAAATGGATATGAACAATAAATGATGATACACTCATATAGAGGTTAATTTATACATATACAAGAGTAATGTTACCATTTTTTAATAATAATTGTTGATGTAAGGATAATATAATTATATATTAGATAATTATAATAATATACTATATATATATATCATATTATTTATCAAAATATTCTTATATTTATAATTCCTATTATATGGGGATGATAAATAAATCACATCACTTCATGTAGGTGATAGATCACGCATACGCACAAACGACATTGTCATTTTTCATTGCATGGAAAGGTAATAATGGAAATGAAATATTATCAATTAATAATTATAAATATGTCATTAATAAAATATATAAAATTTAATTCAATCATTATAACCATTCTTGAGGTGTGTTGATAGAAAATGAATTATATTGCCTTGTGAGCCGGTAATTCACCATACGAACAAACCGTACTTATTTTTCCATTTGAAGGAAGGGTAAATGGATTTAGGTGATTATTATAACATAATAACGTCTTATAATATTTAGGATACTTTATTAATTATTAAATAATTTTTTAAAATGATATTAAATATGTTGATGAATAAATAAAACATATATACATGATTAAAAATGATACCTCTTATTCGGACTACCTCCTTTACTTGACTCTTTAAGACCACTAAGGATGGTGTTTTGAAGAAATTAATAGCTCTAAAATGTGGAGATAGGTTCTAGGAAGGTATTTATATAGATATTTTCGAATCGAAAATGGTTTTTATGTGTGAGGAATATATAAGAATAAGTTCCCTTTTATAATATGTAGAAGGGAAATCTGGGAATTTCAAAAAATATTAAATAAATATAAATAAAGTTTTTAATCTAAATTGTTTCAAACAGATTTATTCAGAATATAAGACAATTATAAAGCTATATAAAATAATAAAATGAAAATTAAATAATTTTTTACTACTTTTTATTCCTTGTCTTTTAGCTATCACCTTTATTTAACATCTATAACTCCTACCGTGATAACACTTTTTTATTATTTAACAATTAATATAGTCATTGTAATATGTTAAATGATCGATAAATTAATCATTTGTGAACTTATTAAACCCATACATATAATTTTGAAACATTTCATATTTTTATTAATTTTATATCATTTATTATAATATTATTTATTTTAAAACAAAATTAATTTCAATTTTGACACTATTCATTACATGAGTTTTTAAAAATATAATAAAAACAATATAAATAATAATAAATTCTTTTTACACATCAATAAGTCATCAAATTATGATGTAAAATAATATAATGAAATTAATTATTCCAAATTATATTTATTGTAAAAAATTTAATATCATTTATTTTATATTTCAATTAAATAAAAAAATTATTGTATAATCATTATTTAATCCTTTAAGTTAATTATTTCAATCCTAATTTTTTTAAAAAATTACATTATTAGTATAAGTATATTATCATTACATAAAATTTATATATTCCAATATATATTCGAAATAAACCTATATTAAAAATGTGATATTCCTTAGAACATTAGCATGACATCTTTGTCTTTCTATTAAAATAAAATACAATAAAGGGATTAAATTAATAAATGTGGCTCAAAGACGTTATAAATTGTACCCAGTATATATTATTTAGGAAATAATTCTTCTAAAAAACTTAAAAGTTTCAGGGTAATTTTATAATATTTATAAAAATATTTTTGAAAAATAATTATTAAATTTAACCTTTAACGTGGTTATAAAACATTATAAAATTATAATTAATATTTTCCAAAAAGGACATATTTATAAAATTTGAATCATAGAATAAAAAATAAAGAAATCATTTTTTAAAATTCAAATCACATAATTTTAATAAATTAACCTAAATATATTAATATTAAAAAAATGATAAAATTAGGTTTTAAATTGAGAATGTCCAAAAGATTGAAATGATTTTATATCCAAAATCAATGTGAAAATAATTCCAATTATATCAATTTAATTAAATGATATAAAAATTATCTAATTTTACTTTAAATACAATATAATATTTAATTTAACACTATAAATTTTTTAGAGGATAATTTTTTTTAAATTACCATTCAGTATTTTTTAGTATTCATCAATACATGAAACTTACAAAGAAATACAGAAAATCATCCAATGTAAATATTGATATTACTTATTGAAATAAATATTTTATTTTGTCAAATACGAATAATAAAATAATCATAAACTTTATTTAAAACAATTTCACAATCAAAAAGTTATCACAATTGTTATTTTAGAAAAAATACATCATTTCTAGGAAAATTAGATTTGTTCTTATATCATGTATAAAAAACACATTGTATGATTGCTAGAAATTAAATTTAATATATCATAAATTTCAATAATATAATCATAGAAGTGCGAATATTTTTTATTTGAATTGAAAAACACTTTTTCAAATTTAATTATATTTTCAGAAAAACATTTAACATTATTTTATAAGGAATTTAATTTCATTTATAATAAATTCGTCACCAAATAATTAACTATATATAAATGTGTAAACCATATTTTAATAATCTATTTAATCTTATTAATAATCTTTTTTCTGACAATTATGTTATAATGGTGACATTTGAGTAATAATATATTGTTGTCTGTTTATCCTCGATGTGGAGTATCATGTACACTATAAAAAACGGTTTTTATTTATTAATATTTTGGATGTTACATTCTCCCCCACCGAATTTATAATTTTATTCCATTGAATTTTAAATCTCTATTTGGATCTTGATTTTAATCTTTGATTGTATGTTCATTGAAATACAACATCAAAATAAGGGTCAATAAAAAATCCACATTAAAAAAATTCAATTGATGTATGAAGGTCATATGAGATAACACGTACTAGGGTTACATGTATGAAAACATGGAAATAAAAGAAAAATAACTATAAGGATCTAATGGATTATGATTATAAAAATTTTCATTATAATGTTCACCATCTCAAATCCGTAAATTTGTGATGGGTTAAAAGTTCATTGATTTCATAGTAAGAAATATAAATGGGTAACATTTTTTTATGATCATCTTTATAGAGTGGTCAAATTCTACAACTACCTAGAATGTAAAAAAATCAAAATATACATACTTTATGAGTATAGTATCATCCCTTCGTCAATTTCCATCACAAACTTAACATTTTCTCCATACAATGAGTAATTAAGATGATTTTTTACCCCAGATGCACTATGATCAAATTCTTGAGTAAAAAATAATCCATAAATTATTAAATTTCCATACCTTTAGTCATGAGTCATTAGGGAAAACCAAATTTTTTTGGATAACATAATATAATTATAAAAAAATAATAAGCCTTAATATGAAGAAAATCAAATTTAAATCGTTAAAATTCCGTTCTAATTCCAACTATTCAACATTGATCATTTGATAAATAATTATCCTTATAATTCCTCAAAATAATCCAATATTACATTGAATCTCAAAATATTTAAGTCTTTGATCACAAATATTATCAAGAATTATTTTAAGAATTATTTTCAAATAAAATCAATTACATATGAAGAATTATACCAATAATTAATTTTATTAATAATCATCTAGAAAAACATACCATTTCAATAAATAACCTGGATCACCATAAATCAACAATAAAATAATATATCCTTCCAAAATATAATTTCATATCTATTACTCAAATTAATTATTAAGGAATTATATTTACCATAATCAAATAGGGTTTCCCAAAATTATAAACATCTTTTGAAATAACATTAAGAACTTAATCACCAAATCGCATTCTAAACCCAAGGTTATCTATATGATAAATCATATAATACCCAAATAAACATATTATTCACCCTTTTAATCATTTATCTATAAATAATAAGTCATAATAATTAATAAATTACATAGTCTTGTGGTAGGTTATTCACCCTTTTCTCTCTTCAGTTGTCAGTTAAATTCTTATTGCCTTAACAGATGCGATGGGTTGTCACCCATCTGGCGAGTTGTCCTTTTTCTATATCAATTAAAATTTTATAATATTCCAAAAATACATTAATATATTAAAAAAAACTAAAACATGTTTATCCTCATTACATATCTCATATATTTCATTTTTCATCCTAAAATTTAATAACCCATGATTACCTCAAAAATAAATTTCCCCAAAGATACCATTAGTCACCTTAAAATTTAATGACATAAATTCTAAAAGGGGTTTATATAAAACTAAACATATGATCAAACATGAAATTATAAACCCATGATGATATCCTTAACTCTCAAAATGTCTAATGATATCTAAACATATCTAAACCATCCTTAGATACCAACTATATGGACTTGGCCTTAAACATAACAAATCCTAGTGTTTTTAACTAGAATTAAATATTGAGGATATATTTAGTTAATAGTTTTAGAGAATTATGAAAACACATACAATGTAAACAAATATATTATAAGTGGACAACTATAAATTGAATCCACTTTCCCATAATATTAAAATATTTAAAATTAAAAAAAATAACTTTTAAAAATACATCCCTATTATTCCTACGATCTCATCCATGTCTCTATTCCCCCTTAAACCCAATGAAATACATGTTAGAAGTATGTGACAATAAAAAATATCAGTAATGAATATAAAAGGTAAGGAAAAAATTAAAACATAAAAACCCACATGTATTTTACCTTTATCGTCAATGTTATTTTAAAATATGAAATAAAACATTTTCACATGATAAACATTCAAACTTTTTGCTCAAATGAAATCATAGAAGAAGTATTAAAAACTCCATTACGTGTTTTAGAAAATAATATACATAAAACCCTTTATAAATTTATTCCATTGGATGTATCATATGGAAGACTTCAAATATCATCATTTCTAAAATAATATATTACGAGCATACTTGATGAGATCTGGGCCACCCATGGTAAGCTATAATGGGAAAGCTAGTTGCTTTCTTGGATACCCCATGTTTTGTTCTAATGGGATTTTCCAATTCTATTAGGGAAACCACATGTTTTATTTTAATAGGCTTACCTAGTCCTATCTGGGATAACTCATGTATAAGATATATCAGTCTCAACTATTTTATATAACTATCATGTACTATTTCATTAATAGAACAAATTCATTATAAAAACAATTAATATTATAATTTAATACCTTATCATAAAAATCTAATAAAACCCATTTATATTTAAAAAATTATATTAAATAAAAAAATATACCAAAAATAAGGGAATATGGTTATTTAAATAAGAGCATATGTATTCTTTAAAATGAAGATAGAAATAAAATAGTTGTCCTGGTTATGGAAAATTTGGTATCACTGTGTACGAAAAGAATAAAATATTTCTTTTATTGTTTTTCATGCATTATATAGAAAACAAATATAAATATTTATTTTGAAACCCATAGATTAATATTAAAAAAATACATAAACTAAGCTTTATAATACTTTTATATCCATATAAATAAATCTGAATAATAAATATCATGAATTGAAAAAAATATTTTGAAATTAAATAATTAAACATTGAAAGTGACCCACTCCACTAGAACAATTAAATATAATTCTCAAGATAGAAAAAAATTTAAAAAATTTAAATAAAATGATAAAAATTAACTTAATTATCTGGTATGTCAAAGGGGGATGTACATACTCCTCATAAAAGTAGGTGGTCGTATAACATCCAAATATGCCTCAATGAGTGGATATTGAGGTGAAGTCTCTTACCTTGAGTCTTATTCGTCATGTTTAATAATTATATTACTAAATAATAACTATAGGTAAATAATATTGTTGTTTGAGAATGGTTTTATAGTTTATTTTCAATTTTTTCCCTTAGTACCATTTATAACAATTATATAATTTTTTATGTTCATGTTGGATGTTTTGAGAATATTCGGTACACGAGTCCATAATGAATTTGGTATGATGTTAGTAGTAAAAAGTGATAAATAGTACATATTATCTAGAATAATATTCAAGAAATAATAAATAATTTTAGAGATCAATTATAATTTGAAATACATCTATCAAATATTCATGTGAAAAATGAACTATGTTACAATTATTGAGATGGTAATTCGTACGTACACATGAGTAACATTTCCATTTATCAACAACCATTTTGGGAAAATATTCAATAATATTCTTTATTTAAATAATTATAATTATAATTAAATATTTAATATTATTTCTAAATATATACTTATATATTTTTTCTATGGGATATGATGATGAAAAACGAATCGCATCGCTTCGTTGTGGTGATAGTTCACATGTATGAACAAATGATGTTATCATTTCTCTCTACATGGAAATGTATGGAAGTAAAAGATATATTAAATTATTTATAATGATAAGTACTTAATTAATATCATATATAAACAATAATTACATAATTATAAATAATCATGATTGTTGGTTGTGGAAATAAAATTATATTTTTTCACTAGGCGGTAGTTCACCGTACACACAAACAACAATTCATTTCTCATATGATGGAAGTGGAGATAGAGTTAGGAAGTGATATAAACATAAATATATATATATATATAGGATTTTGTTTTTATTATTTCTACGTGGTGTAAAAATATTTTAAGGATGTGGATGAAGATATAAAACAAAAATATTAGATTTAATATGATAAATCTTCCTCAAACAACCTCTCTTATATAAAAACTTATGACAACTAAGGATATGGATGTTCTTAAATTATTATTTCTATAATTTGGGAATGTATGATATGAATGTTTTTACTATGTTATGGGATAAACTGTAAAGATCCAAAAATTTCAAGGGAATTTTTTTTTCTTAATTTTCTTTTGAATTTTACAAGAACACAATTTCTGACGGCGCCTGATTCTGAGGCCCGGTGTGCCCGGAATTAATTTCTGAAGTTTGGCTCGGGTACGTTCAGTGAACGAGCGAGCGGGAATTTCTATCTTTTGAACCGGTGGCCGGAATCGAATTCCGAGGGCACCGATGGAACCGTAGTGCCTGTAATTTCTTAAGAACGCCATTTCCGGAGTTGCGTTTATCCGAGAGAAGATGATAAAAATTGTGGAAGTCTAATTTATAACTTATCTACAATTTTTATTTTCTTATTAAGTAGATTAAGTGTTATGTTACAACACTTGACCCTCTCTTATGTGGTTTTAACCTATGTAAGGGAGTTAGGGGTGGGACCCACTTGGAGTTAACCACCCATGGAAGGATTTAAGGTGAGGTGGGGCCCACACGAACCCCACCCCTTCACATTTCCCATAACCCCCTAACTCTCTCTTTATTTTGAAACTCCTCACCTCCCTCTTTATTTTGAAACTCCTCACCTCCCTCTTTATTTTGAAACTCCTTCTCTCTCTCTCTCCCTCATAACTCATGCCAACTAGCACTTAAATTAAGTTATTGAAACTCTTAATCAATTAAGTGTTTGAATTTTGAACTTACAATGCATGGCATGATTAAAATAAAATAAGGGGAAACCTTGTTTTATTTGAAGGTTGAATTGTGGTGGGGGGATTTTTGAGAAAGAGCCTTTGTGTGACAGAAGAAGGAAGCTCCTTCTTCGTTGAAGAACGTCCTCCTCTCCATGAAGAACGGTTCTTCTCCGATGAAGAACATCGATCCCTCAACTTAGAACGACTCGGTGATCACGATTCTTCATCCTCTTTTTCCTCCACGGCAAGGGAGAAGACACCGACGTAGGGAACTCTCCAACGACAACGCGCCTTCCTTCTTCATCTCCGCAATAAGTGAGGAGACGTCGTTTCCTCCTCGGACGTACCCCAACATCCATGGAATCGACGTCCAATCTCCGTGACGTCGTTCTCCGCGACGCCGTTCTCCGCGACGCCCGACGTGTGACGTCAAATATCCAAGTAGGGGTTTGTTGTTGCTTTATTTAATTATTTTCCGTTCTTGCTTCTAGCATGACAAACTTGAGGATGAACGTTTAATTGTTATCGTCTAATGAGAGGGGGACCAGACCGCACAAACACGGCCGAACCCCCCTCCTTTGTTCTTGAATGTTTCTTGTGGATGAAACGAGATAGCGTGGTGCTGTCGCACCACGCGGGAATCACACAGAAATTATTGCGCGGCACCGTCACGCCGCGCCGTGGAAAGAATTATCATGAATGCGACGCCGTCGCGCCGCGTCGAAGGAAACCGAAGACGCCATGGCCGGAGCGGGGACGCGGCGGAGGGGCGCGGTGCCGTCGCACCGCGCCGGATGACGAAGGCCGCGGCCGGTTCCGGGCCGCGGTAGATCGTGATGACCGGCGGCTAGCCGGGCCGCCGGTGCCGGAAGACGGAAAAGGACCGGCCCTTGCCGGTCCTGTTGACAAGAAGCCGGTCGGCCAGGTCGGGCCGGCTGGGTTGGTGGAAACCGGGGGAATTTAATTCCCCCGGGCAGTTATTTGGCCCCCCATTATCAGGGGGTCCGGTTTCATAAGGGGGGGGAGGCGGCCCCCCATTTCAACAAGCTCGGCCTTCGGCCGAGCTGGCAGCGCGCCTTGCGCGCTGCCTTGTGCCGCACCGGCGCGCCTGGCCGGTTCGTCGGGCCGGGCCGCGCTGGGCCGGGCCGCTCTGGGCCGGGCCGCGCTGGGCCGGGCCGGGCTGTGCCTGGCCGGGTCGACCCCGTCTGACGCAGGTCGACCCGGTTCGGGCCATCCAGGGGGTCTTGGGCCGGGACGGCCCGGGCCCGAAACCCCCATTACCAAGCAGTTTGGTCAAATACCCGTATCTTGGGCTACGGGCCTCCAAACGACTCGCCGTCAGCGGCAACGCGATCCTTGGATCGAGAAGGTCGTTTCGGTATACTATACTCAAGGTGAACCTTCCTTTTCGGGAGCCTACCTGGTTAAAACTCCATAGTTAAGCGTGCTTGGCCTAGAGTAGTGATCAGGATGGATGACCTCCTAGGATGTTTCCCAGGGTTGGTGTGAGACGGAAAGGCCAATAAATAACAGACCGGGTGTCCGATTGACGCGCCGTCTGTTTCGTTGAATTCCTCTAAGTGAGATGGATCTTTTGGTTTACTCCGCTCGAGATTTGGATACCGACGGAGTGCGGTCGGGTTGGATCGCACCGAAATCCAACCGGGCCCCTGGAATGTAAAAAGCCAATAACTCTCAGACCGGGCGTCCGATTGACGCGCCGTCTGTTGCGTTGAGTTCCTGTTGACGATATAGAACTTTTGGAATCCTCCGCCCGAGTTTTGGATGTAGATGGATAGTGTCCGGGTTGGATCGCACTGAAATCCAACCGGGCCCCTGGAACGGAAAAGATGATATCTTTCTGACAGAATGTCTGTTTGACGAACCGTCAACGGCGTTGGTGATCTCGTTGAGAAACGGTCCATATGAGTATACCCTATGAGAGATCGGGGTACAGTTGAGATACGGCCGGGTTTGGTTCACTCACGAAACCAACCGGGCCCCTGGGACAAAAAGGCTAATAACTCACAGACCGGGCGTCCGATTGACGCGCCGTCTGTTGTGTTGAGAACCCTACGACGAGGCGGTCCTTTGAGATACTTCTTCGTGGGACTTTGAGATACTTGGAGTATCGACCTGTAGCTTGTGGAGCGGACCCTCCCAGTGGCGAGTGTGCGGAGTACAGAGACTGTGTAACTGGCTGAGACCTGACGACTGCTTGACCGACTCGACTTGGAGTGAGTCGACTAGCCCAGTGGACGGAGCACTACTTTCTGAGGTGCAGACCCATGGCGGACGGAGCACTACCTGTGTGACAGTGCAGACCCGCGGTACTCGTCCGGAGAGTACATCAGCAGGCTACTAGGGGGTGTGCACTACTGTGTTTGGGTGACATACCTCGGCGGGAAGCACTACTGTGTCTGGGTGGCTGACCCGCGGTACTCGACAGGAGGAGTACTTCAGCAGTCTTAGGTTAGTGAGCAGTACCTCGGAGTCGTGACAGGACCACTGTACACTCCAGAGACGGAGCTCTTCAGCAGTTACGGTTTCGATAATGAAAATCCAGGTTTGAGCTGAGACTTTGGACCTTGTGTTTACCTCATGATTGAGATGGGTCACTTGATAACTTAGGTATATGTATGGGCATATACCTGGGTAGTAGTTATCCGTTGATTTCACAATCCTTGTGTTTCCTCATGATTGAGATGGGTTACTTGATAACTTAGGTATATGTATGGTCATATACCTAAGTAGAGGTTATCTTTTGAGATCTTATATGTGGTTATCCTTGTTGGTTTTAGTGAGACCTTGAGGGTCTCGGGGTCCCTACTGAGTATCGTTATACTCACTCCTGCACGGGCTATTCCCGCACCTCGTTGTGTTGGTTGCAGACGACGGCCAGTACTGACAGAGGCCGAGTGTTCGAGGACTGGACGGTACCCAGAGGTGGACTATACGACGAGATGGTACCCAGTGGTGGACGTGACAGCAAGGTGGTACCCGGAGGTGGACCACTGGGCGGGACATACTCGGAGTGGACGGCGGGACCCGAGGAGCAGAGGAGCTGTCTGTACCCACCCTTCAGGTGGCATTTCCTGTGGAGAGCTCGGCGTAGTAGCTTTACTTTTCAGTTGCTGTTTTCCCTTTCGAGTTGTACTTTACAGTTGGGCTTGTATTTCCGGACCCTTTTTACTTTCCGCACTTACTGTTGTACTCAGTTTTTACTTAGTGTTTACTTCTTCCGCTTGTACTCTGTGTGATTGTTTACTTTATAAAGGCAATGCCTTCCCTTTTTACCGGGATTTACGCCTTGGTGCTAGTCGCCAGCCCCTGGCCTATGGAAGGCGGGTTTGGGGTAGTCACGGCACCGGCCCCGAGGACCGGTCGTGACAAATTGGTATCAGAGGAGTTCGGTTCTACCCTAGAACTTATAACTCTGATGTTTCTTTCTGTGAAGTAATAGTGTTAAGGGTACCGAGTGTG
Organism: Viscum album; assembly: GCA_963277665.1. Lineage (NCBI taxonomy): Eukaryota > Viridiplantae > Streptophyta > Magnoliopsida > Santalales > Viscaceae > Viscum > Viscum album. The sequence continues at coordinate 903,286,539 of OY728164.1, forward strand.
GTTTTCAGTTCAGGGAGTCCAGTGTTGGTGCGGGCGGACGACGTATCCATACACCAGGACCCTGAAAACTGATTTCCGACTTTGTGCACAAAAACACTGATTGCGTGTGTGTTTCCAGATGTTTTTAAATGTCAGATCAAACCAGGTCAGCTCACCAGGTATAATTTTTTAACTGTGTTACATTGTTTCTTTCAGGATTCCTTTTCACGAACGACCAGCTAGAGCCTAGAGGGATGTGCGTACGGACAACCTGTCGAGTGATGAGGCTTCGGTACAGGGCCCTCTTGCAGTTGAGGCACCAGCGGAGGCACCAGCGATACTACCATACGTTGGGCCACCGATGCCACCAGCCCCAGCAGTAGGCGATGCACGCCACTTGAGTGCGCTGCACGAGTTCCAGCGCCAGAGGCCACCCAGGTTCCGGGGAGAGACGGACCCTCAGGCGGCTGAGGATTGGTTGGAGGCTGTGGTGGGAGTCTTCAGGCTAGTAGGGACGCCGTCAGACTTCATGGTGATCCTTGCTGCCAGCCTCCTTCAGGCAGCAGCAGGGAGGTGGTGGAGCCACTTGTTTCAGTTTTGCGACGGGATGACCTTCGCATGGGAAGACTTCGAGACCTTCTTCAGGGTGGAGTTTCTGCCAGTATCTCTACACCCTGACCGTGTACAGGAGCTTCTGCCTTTTCCACGTGTTTTTCGATCAGTAGCCGAGTCATCTGTGGGTAGTAGACAGATGATGCAGAGGTCCAGGAGGACCAGACTAGCAGTTGGACGATCTTGGGTTTTAGGACCGGTGGTGCGGGGCACCTGAGGTGGGGTCAGAGCCTGGCGTGCCAGAAACGGACAATGTTACTCCTGCGGCGGGAAGGGTCACCTGGCACGTGACTGTCCGACTCCTCGTACGATTGATCAGCGGGTGTTGGAGGAGCCACCGAGACAGAAGCAGCGGCGAGTGCTTGAGTAACAGCCGAGTAGTGGAAAAGGCAGTAGAGCTCCGAGAGCAGGTGGACATGAGAGGAACTAGTGGATACGTCCCTTGTACTACTAGTTCCATTTTCCTATTGTATTCGTGTCTTGTACTATGAGCTGCAATAAAAAAAGACACTTATCTTTGTTTGCTTTACTGTCCTTTTGTTTGGTTGATACTGAGTGGTCCCGGTTAAAATGTTGACTTGACCCTCACTTTCGAGATTTCAACTGGAGGGGACCCAGTGACCTCACACTGATGCCGACAGTGTGACTCGACCCTTGGAGATGAGAGTGACAGTTGGATATCTTGGTTGTTACGTCGAGGCCTTACGACGTCATCCATGGCATGAATGCACCTTTAATGTTGGAATTGAATGTATTATGCAACGAATGTGGTTCATCCAGGGGATGAGAACGTATTTCTCTTATCGGCAAAGATGAAATAATAGCAGCTCTTGTGAGACTAAAGGAGGTCCAGGACATCCAAGAGATGATGAAGACTGCACAGTACAGTAAGAAACAGGAAACCGGTGCCAGTCATAGAGACTCGGGCATGTTAAAGAAGAGGAAGCTTAAAGGAGAGATGAGTCTACGAAGCAGCAGACGTGGAGGCAGAGCTAGGAGAGCAGCATGAGGTGGCGTACATCCTAACTTTGTACAACCACCCGACTTAGTTATTCCTGCCAGGCTCAGGGAGCTGGAGGGTGGAGGAAGAGTGCGGCTGCATGCGATCAAGGAGTGTGACCCAATGGCTCTATAAATGATTCAAGGGACATTCTGTGTCCACTACTGGCTGCTTTAGTAAAGGACGTCGATGTGAATCATTCCTTGCTTTCACAAATCTTGTTCCAGACCTAGAGTTTCCGGTAATCTGTGGACTTGACCCTCACGTCTGGAGATACCATGGGAGGAGACTCGATAATGACACTTACGCCGATGGTGTGGTCAGACCCTCGAGGTGAGAGTTTCGGTTGGAATCTCTTGGTGGCAGCGTTGAGGCCTTACGACGTTAGTTTGAGTATGGAATGGGCAATAACTGTTCATACTCAAATTGACAGTTTTAGGCAAACGTCGGGATGAGTTTTCCTTGGTTGGCGGAAAAGGAAACCCCAGACAGCCCAAGGTAACTCTTGCACATGAGGGTGCGACCGATCAATCTTGAGTCGGTCAACCTTACCCTCGTGATAGCAGCCTTTCGAGTTCTTGCTCAAACAGAAAATGGAGACTTCTGGAGTTTGAGGATGACGATCACGCCCTTATACGGGTCTCACCTCGACGAGGTTTACGAAGATGTGGCCAAGGCGGCAAGTTATCTCCGGGGTTCAGCGGACCTTCTTAGGTCCCCAGCTTGGTAGGCGGGGTGGTTTACTGCTTGACCCATTCACCGCAGTTGCACCAGGTGCACGAAGACTTCCACGTATCTCAACTGAGGAGATACGTGCTCGACCCTTCGCATACCATCGACCATGAGGAGCTGGACGATGGCGATGGGGTGTATTTCACGGAGATTTCAGTGGGGATCGAGGATCGATAGGAGAAGATCCTACGAGGACGATCGATTCCTCGGGTGCACTTTCTTTGGCAGTACGAAACCTCCGGGTGAGCACATAGGAGCGGAAGGCTCAGATGCGTGCTCGGTACCGCTTTTGTGACCCTAGTTTGTGTTGAAGCTTTACGGGGACGTAAAGCCCTGAGGTGGGAGTAATGTAAAGATCCGGAAATTTCAAGGAAATTTTTTTTTCTTAATTTTCTTTTGAATTTTACAAGAACGCAGTTTTTGACGGCGCCTGATTCTGAGGCCTGGTGTGCCCGGAATTAATTTCTGATGTTTGGCTCGGGTACGTTCAGTGAACGAGCGAGCGGGAGTTTCTATCTTTTGAACCGGTGCCCGAAATCGAATTCCGAGGGCACCGATGGAACCGCGTCTCCGGTAATTTCTTAAGAACGCCATTTTCGGAGTAGCGTTTATCCGAGAGAAGATGATAAAAATTGTGGAAGTTTAATTTATAACGTATCTACAATTTTTATTTTCTTGTTAAGTAGATTAGGTGTTATGTTACAACACTTGACCCTCTCTTATGTGGTTTTAACCTATGTAAGGGAGTTAGGAGTGGGACCCACTTGGAGTTAACCACCCATGGAAGGATTTAAGGTGAGGTGGGGACCACAAGAACCCCACCCCTTCACTTTTCCCATAACCCCCTAACTCCCTCTTTATTTTGAAACTCCTCACCTCCCTCTTTATTTTGAAACTCCTTCTCTCCCTCTCTCCCTCATAAATCATGCCAACTAGCACTTAAATTAAGTTATTGAAACTCTTAATCAATTAAGTGTTTGAATTTTGAACTTACAATGCATGGCATGATTAAAATAAAATAAGGGGAAACCTTGTTTTATTTGGAGGTTGAATTGTGGTGGGGGGATTTTTGAGAAAGAGACTTTGTGTGATAGAAGAAGCAAGATCCTTCTTCATTGAAGAACGTCCTCATCTCCGTGAAGAATGGTTCTTCTCCGATGAAGAACATCGATCCCTCAACTTAGAACGACTCGGTGATCATGGTTCTTCATCCTCTTTTTCCTCCATGGCAAGGGAGAAGACACCGACATAGGGAACTCTCCAACGACAACGCGCCTTCCTTCTTCATCTCCGCAACAAGTGAGGAGACGTCGTTTCCTCCTCGGACGTACCCCAACATCCATGGAATCGACGTCCGATCTCCGCGATGTCGTTCTCTGCGACGCCGTTCTCCGCGATGCCCGACGTGCGACGTCAAATATCCAAGTAGGGGTTTGTTGTTGCTTTATTTAATTATTTTCCGTTCTTGGTTCTAGCATGACAAACTTGAGGATGAACGTTTAAGTGTTATCGTCTAACGAGAGGGGGACCGGACCGCACAAACACGGCCGAACCCCCCCTCCTTTGTTCTTGAATGTTTCTTGCGGATGAAACGAGATAGCGTGGTGTCGTCGCACCACGCGGGAATCACACGGAAATTATTGCACGGCGCCGTCGCGCCGCGCCGCGGAAAGAATTATCATGAACGCGACGTCGTCACGCCGCGTCGAAGGAAACCGAAGACGCCATGGCCGGAGCGGGGCCGCGGCGGAGGGGCGCGGTGCCGTCGCACCGCGCCGGATGACGAAGGCCGCGACCGGTTCCGGGCCGCGGTGGATCGTGATGACCGGCGGCCAGCCGGGCCGCCGGTGCCGGAAGACAGAAAAGGACCGGCCCTTGCCGGTCCTGTTGCCAAGAAGCCGGCCGGCCAGGTCGGGCCAGACGGGTTGGTGGAAATCGGGGGAATTTAATTCCCCCGGGCAGTTATTTGGCCCCCCATTATGAGGGGGGTCGGATTCACAAAGGGGGGGGGGGGGGCAGGCGGCCCCCCGTTTCCAGCAAGCTCGGCCTTCGGCCGAGCTGGCAGCGCGCCTAGCGCGCTGCCTTGTGCCGAACCGGCGTGCCTGGCCGGTTCGCCGGGCCGGGCCGGGCCGGGCCGGGTCGACCCCGTCTGGGGCAGGTCGACCCGGTTCGGGCCATCCGGGGGGTCTCGGGCCGGGACGGCCTGGGCCCGAAACCCCCGTTACCGAGCGGTTTGGTCAAATGCCCATATCTTGGGCTACGGGCCTCCAAACGACTCGTCGTCAGCGGCAACACGATCCTTGGATCGAGACGGTCGTTTCGGTATACTATACTCAAGGTGCACCTTTCTTTTTCGGGAGCCTACCTGGTTAAAACTCCATAGTTAAGCGTGCTTGGCCTAGAGTAGTGATCAGGATGGGTGACCTCCTGGGATGTTTTCCAGGGTGGGTGTGAGACGGAAAGGCCAATAAATAACAGACCGGGCGTCCGATTGACGCGCCGTCTGCTTCGTTGAATTCCTCTATGTGAGATGGATCTTTTGTATTACTCCGCTCGAGATTTGGATACCGACGGAGTGTGGTCGGGTTGGATCGCACTGAAATCCAACCGAGCCCCTTGAACGAAAAAGCCAATAACTCTCAGACCGGGCGTCCGATTGACGCGCTGTCTATTGCGTTGAGTTCCGGTTGACGATACAGAACTTTTGGCATCCTCCGCCCGAGTTTTGGATGCAGATGGATTGTGGCCGGATTGGATCGCACCGAAATCCAACCGGGCCCCTGGAACGGAAAAGCTGATATCTTTCTGACAGAACGTCTGTTTGACGAACCGTCAGCGGCGTTGGTTATCTCATTGAGAAATGGTCCCTATGAGTATACCCTATGAGAGATCAGGGTACAGTTGAGATACGGCCGGGTTTGGTTCGCTCACGAAACCAACCGGACCCCGGGGACGAAAAGGCTAATAACTCACAGACCGGGCGTCCGATTGACGCGCCGTCTGTTGTGTTGAGACCCTTATGACGAGGCGGTCCTTTGAGATACTTCTTCGTGGGACTTTGAGATACTTGGAGTATCGACCTGTAGCTCGTGGAGCGGACCCTCCCAGTGGCGAGTGTGCGGAGTACGGAGACCGTGTAACTGGCCGAGACCTGACGAATGCTTGACCGACTCGACTTGGAGTGAGTCGACTAGCCCAGTGGACAGAGCACTACTTTCTGAGGTGCAGATCCATGGCGGATGGAGCACTACCTGTGTGACAGTGCAGACCCGCGGTACTCGTCCGGAGAGTACCTCAGCAGGCTACTAGGGGGTGTGCACTACTGTGTTTGGGTGACATACCTCGGTGGGAAGCACTACTGTGTCTGGGTGGCTGACCCGCGGTACTCGAAAGGAGGAGTACTTCAGCAGTCTTAGGTTAGTGAGCAGTACCTCGGAGTCGTGACAGGACCACTGTACACTCCAGAAACAGAGCTCTTCAGCAGTTACAGTTTCTATAATGAAAATCCTGGTTTGAGATGAGACTTTTGACCTTGTGTTTACCTCATGATTGAGATGGGTCACTTGATAACTTAGGTATATGTATGGGCATATACCTGGGTAGTAGTTATCCGTTGATTTCACAATCCTTGTGTTTCCTCATTATTGAGATGGGTTACTTGATAACTTAGGTATATGTATGGGCATATACTTAAGTAGAGGTTATCTGTTGAGATCTTCTATGTGGTTATCCTTATTGGTTTTAGTGAGACCTTGAGGGTCTCGGGTTCCCTACTGAGTATAGTTATACTCACCCATGCACGGGCTATGCCCGCACCTCGTTGTGTTGGTTGCAGACGATGGCCAGTACTGACAGAGGCCGAGTGTTCGAGGACTGGACGGTACCTGGAGGTGGACTATATGACGAGATGGTACCCAGAGGTGGACGTGATGACAAGGCGGTACCCGGAGGTGGACCACTGGGCGGGGCATACTCGGAGCGGACGGCCGGACCCGAGGAGCAGAGGAGCTGTCTGTACCCACCCTTCAGGTGGGATTTCCAGTGGACAGCTCGGCGTAGCAGCTTTACTTTTCAGTTGTTGTTTTCCCTTTCGAGTTGTACTTTACAGTTGGGATTTTATTTCCGGCCCCTTTTTTACTTTCTTCACTTACTGTTGTACTCATTTTTTACATAGTGTTTACTTCTTCTGCTTGTACTCTGTGTGATTGTTTACTTTACAAAGGCAATGCCTTCCCTTTTTATCGGGATTTACGCCTTGGTGCTAGTCACCAGCCCCTGGCCTATGGAAGGCGGTCTTGGGGTAGTCACGGCACAGGCCCCGAGGACGGGTCGTGACATAAACCAAATAGGTTTCTTTGTGTTAGGAATATATGATAATTGGCACCCATTTATAAGAGATGGGAGGGAACTATTAAAATTTCTCAAAATCTTAAATTAATATAAATTATATTTATTTCTGAAATGGATCAAAACATATTTATTTATAAGACAGGATTATTATGGGTAGAAATACCTTCACATAAAGGTTATTTTGATATGTCTTAACTATTTAATATCCATATCATTTAACTTTAACCCATATTTATCATCTAACTCTAACCATGATAACATGTGTTTTTACATATTAAGGAATAATATAGTTAAAAAAAATTAAAAATTACCATAAATTGATCATTGATGAAATATTAAAACTTATCCCCGTTATTTCAAATATTTTTTTATTTTTATGTTTTTTTATCATTTAATATAATTTTATTTATTTTAAAATCTCTTAATGTCAATATTGATACTATTATTTACATGAAATTTTAAAATTAAAATATCAACAAGATAATTTTAAAAAATTATTCTTATACATAAATTAATTTTTATCGGATTATATATCATCATTGGTAAACATTGAGTATTTGAATTTATATTTATCTTATTCATTTTAATATCATTAAATTGATATTTCCATTAATTAAATAATTCTAGCATCATTAATGTGTAATCATTTAATGTGAATATTTGATTTCTTAAATTTAAAAAAGAAATTCCATGTTGTGTATAGTAGTTATATATTTTCAAATAGTATTTATATAATATGATATCTTACAAATAAGCCTGATTTATAATTTTTATAGTTATAAAAACCTAAGTGTAACATCTTTCAATTTTTATAAAAATAATATACTATAAATGGATTAATGCCATCCATGTGACTTCAATAGGTCATAATATTTCCCCAATTATGATTTTAGGCCATAATAAATCATCCAATAAAATTAGGACACATGTTAGGGTAATTTTATAATATTAATTTATTTTAATTTTTAACCCTCAATTTTCCAATTTACCTTTATCCATTGTAATAAATATTACTAATGATGCTATTAATGTTGTCATAAAATAAAAAAAACTTATTTAATAAATTCAGAACTTTTATTTCCAAATATGGTATCCAATTTTCAAAATTAAATTATAAAATGATTCAAAATTTATTTTGAGAATAATATCATTGATAGAAAGAGAAAAAAATTAATGTGAAAGTGGTGAGAAGATTGATATTCTTTTATATCAAAATTCAATGAAAATTTAATTAAAATGACATAAATTCAATTAAATTATATAAAATTAATCTAATTGTAATTTACATCCAATTAAAATAAAATTTAATAAGATAAATTAATTAAGAAAAAAAAGGTTTTCAATTATATATTTGTTTTTTCTCTATTCATAAAAACATAAAACATATAAGAAAATTTATAAAATCAATAAAAGAGAAATTTTATATTACTCATTTAAAGAAGAAGAATATTTTTTCAAAAATATTTTTTAAAAGTGTCTAAAATTATTTTAAATAAAATTTGTAACCATATGTTGGAAAATCTTAGTTTTTTTAAAAAAATACTTTTCTTATGAGTAAAATTGGATATATACAAATTTCATGTGTAGAAAATACATACTATGAATGTTTAAAATTAGATTGAATATATTATAATTTTGTAAATTTTATCTGACAAGAATGATTGTTTAATGGTATAAAACACACTTGTGTATATTTAAATAGTTATTCAAAAAAATATCCCCTCTTAATTTAAATTGTTTTTCATATTCGTTGATAATAAAATTTTTACTAGGTAATTAATTAGATATAAATTTTTAAAACAAAATTTCATAATTCAGTTAATCCATTACATTTCCTCTATTCTAATGCATTTTTTATAATGGTAACAATTAACTAATAATATTTAGTTTGTTGTTTTAGGCTCGATGAGGCGTATCATGTAAGTTTATCGAACATAGTGTTTCATTCATAAAATCAAAGGATGTTATATTTAATGATGTATATGGGAACATGGAGACCATTCACCATATTCAATAGGATAACTAATGTAGCTAGTTCATCTGTATTTCATCTATTAAATTTTTTTAATTTTTATGTAAATTACATGGTATGGGTTGTGATACACTGACTATGTGTACCCCTTTCCCAGATAGATTTACCAAAAATCTCGATTGACTGGTCTAAAGTTGGTATGATATGTATTGATCCACAAATTTTACAGATTTATAGATTATAGATAATATTCATATATTTATTACCCCACTAGTTTGAGTATTTACGAAACTTATTTTTTTGTGTAAATATATTTTAATAATATTAACAAGAATGAATACACTTGGACATGAATGGATGTATTTATTAACTATTTAACTGAGACAACATTGGTGGTTGGCATATGATTATATGTATTCTCATAGGAAAAAAACCTAGTGGAAATGCAACATAACTTAATTACATTCAGTTAAAATAGGAACATATGTAGATATAGGATTCCAACTCACTAGTGGGATGTTGATGCAAGTTAATGATTTTATACTCTATATGAATTGGTGTAAGAGGTCATGTTTAGAATGTGGGGTGTTTCCTTATTGCTTATTAATGTCTATGGTGTCGTATTTTTTTATATTTACATGACATGACTATTTGGGGAGATTCATTATGTCTTATATATCTAACCATATTCACAGATTGATGACTTTACTTAAAATATAGTATAAATGAGTTATGTTAGGCTTTATAGTTTTCATTCATGAAATATTCAGTATCAGGATTTTTCATAAGAATCTATATAATGGACGTTTTGAAAAATATTTTACTGATTGAAGCGGTACAATAATTTCTTACAATTTTTTAAGGTAAAATGAAATTTCACTCACCCTCGGGGATTAGATAATTTTCATGGTTCCAGAGATGAACATTTTCTTGTAATGTTCATGTATTTGAGTTAGGGTCCTTAAAAGATGTACTAGATCTCAATATTGGATCATTGGAATTTTCCTGAGAGTACATTGCAGATATTACTATCAATAATCAAGATGTTGTCCATAAATACACCATTCCATTATAATTATAGTGGATGTATGAGTTATCAAGTGTTTTTGTTCATTTATATAAGATCTACTTGTACGAGTGAGGTAATATTATACGTATCTATAGATAGAATTCGAGAAAATATTTGGATGGTTGTTATAGGTATAAATTTATATCTTCTCCATGCATCATTAGATGTATTATATAGTTGATAAACACATTAGGAAATTTCTATATAATTAATATTTTATTTATATTTTGTTAATGACCATAATTAATTTAATATCAACTAATAGAGTAACTAGTGTTCTTTTGAATACATTAGTATTTTTTTCCTAATTAATAAGAGTCACTTACATGTATGACTATGTTGTTGAATTGATACATAAATTGGAATGTTGATAATATTTATTTTAATCTACATTGAATCATATTTTTAAACCTAAAAAATGGTCCATGTTGGTCATTTTTTAACTTGGCTTTCAATACCCTTCTTATTTTTATATATTATTAAAACTTATATGATACGTGCAAAGGATTTTTTTGCAAATATTATTTTTTTATTATGTTGTTTATAATTCATTAACAATTATTTATTGCTATCTAATGTTTTAAAATTGAGAGGAAATAATTATTAAATGATTTTTATTGAATGAAAATGGGTAATAGAAAGAAAATATTTTTTTAAATAAAATAATTTTCTAAAATAAATTGAGAATGTATTTTTTTTAATGAACATATTGAAAAAAATTATTTTAAAGAATTAATGGTCGTAGAATTGGATATTTTTGAGAATTTATATTTCGTTGGTATGTTTTAAATGTATTATTTATCAAACAAATAGTTCTATAAAAATTAGAATTTGAAATAAAATTTGACATATTATTTTTAAATGAAAAAAAAATCCTGATAAAATATTATTTTGAAAATTGAAAATTATTATTAAAAAATTCACTAGTTGGAAAATAATGGGTTTATCGTGGAAAATTACAATGGTGGGGTGAATCATAAATATGGATAAGATTAGTCGATGATGTTATGATAGGATTAGGAACCTTTATAAGACTTCTATTATAAGATTTTAAGTCCGTTTAGGGAAATGTGTTGATATTGTGGATGAAGTATTGGGATATAATTTAGTGTTTGGAAATAGTATTGGGTGTTATTGTTAGTAATTCTATGAATAATTAGACATTAAAGGGTTTTTTATTGATTTTTTGGGGTATAATATTTGACATCTATTAATAATTTGGGTGGAATTTTGGTGTACTTCTATTTTATAAGAATCATTATAAAAAAATTTTTGTCATTAAATGTTGTGAGTTTATTTTATATGTTTCTATCATGTATAGATAATATGTTTTAGTATATGTCATAGATAATTTTGTTATGAATTGTGGATTTACTGATGTCATGGTATATAATAACCTGGAATTTTCCCATGGCCCGTATTTTAAATAATCTAGTGTTGAGGTCTTCCAAGATGTGTTATTTGCTTACATCATGTGTTTTCCAGATTACCAATTTTTCCATTAGCATGTCAGTGCGTTAGCAAGTTAGTGCATCAGCATATCAGTGCATCAGCATGTCACTGTGTCGATGAGTTAGGAGGATCAACCTCATAGAGGAGAATATGTAGATATCATTATATCAAGGGAATAAGTTTTAGTAGGCCAAGGTGTTGGTTTTTCAGGGCATCAATAGGTCAGGGCGTCGGTAGGTCAGGGCGTCGGTAGGTCAGGGCGTCAGTAGGTCAGGGCCTCAGGAGGGTAGGGTGTTGGTAGTTCAGGGAATCAGCCAGTCATTGTGTCAGTAGACCATGGAGTTTATATCGTAGCTTCAGTAGCTCAATGTTGATGACTCACCCATTGGAGACTCATTTCCACTTTTTCCTAGTTTTTCCTTTATCCCTTAATATGTGTTTTTCATCATTTAAAGTTATTCTATCAACTCATAGTTATCTACTTGACTACGTCCACCATTATTGAGGGGAATTATTAATTCTCATTTAATTCCAATGTGTGATACATCCCAATAGTGTGGTCAAACCATGATTTGAAACTTATTTACATTGAAATGTTCCCCTCAATTTTTGGATCTGGCTATATCTTATGCCGAGATCCCCTCTTACTTATTCCTTTTTTTTTGTTTTTCTTAATGCCCCTAGAGACTCCCTCCTGAGATGAGTCATGCACCTGTGTTGGATCCCTTCCTTCTTATCCATGGAGTTCTTCCATCAAGTCTTGTAATCCCCTCTTATGGGTGAAAGATGGAACTTCAATATTTTATCATCCAGGTAGGGATTTTAACTGATTATATTTAATTGTTCATCAAGTGGGGTGGGTATGTTAATGGTTCCTTGTAAGGGTTGACTGGTTACTATTCTAGAAAATATAATTAAACAAGTATTTAATTTGATATAATGATAACTCGTGAAAATAAAATAATCGGCACGGTGTGGTTTGATATTGATCTCCTATTTTATTATCATTGATTATTTTATGACTGTTTTCCTGTATGCTTTCTGAAAGTCATGTCCATTGGTGGACTTTTCTTGTTCACTGGTGGGGTTATGTTTTAGTATGGTGTTTTAATGTAAAAATGTAACATGAAATATGATAAATCACATTCACATGGTTAAATGACCTGATTACCTAAGATCAAACATGTTCTGTGATCACCCCGGTTATATTAAAATAGAAATTATAGATCCCTTATTGGTAAAATTTAATCATTCCTGGTTTTATAGTTGTGGTTATGTGATATCGGTTCATGTATATGTTCTGTGGGATTTGTATGTGGGGTGGCACATGGGTGTGTGTTGGTGTATCAGTCAGATAGATTGATTGACTGCGGGATGGATAAACATGTAGGCAACTGAACAACCTTTATATTGTGTTGTGGTCATGAAGAGATAACGAGCAGTAGGAATGTGGTGTGATTACAAACACATTATGTAGTGGGACTGAAATGTGGAATTGTTTTGGAAGAGGGGCTGGGTTTTAAAAGATGTAATGGGTGGTATAGCTTTTAAGAAAGAAAATTGATATCCATTGAACGAGGATGTGTAGTGGGACTGCAAGTCTAGTTTTGTGCTGCTGTGTAGTGGGACTACAATTTGGTTTTTTTCATTTCATGGTGTGGTTATGGATATCAGATTCCTAGTGGATAAAATATAATTTAAATTGAATCATATTATATTAATATATAGAAATTAAAAAAGGGGGTTAGGATTATGCTTGGAAGTGGTTGTTTTATGGTTGTGCATATAAGAGTAGCAGCAAAAGTGGTGATGGTGTGGGCTTGTTGTTAGTTCATGTGAAACCCATACCATATAGAGGAGTGATTGATTACCTTTATAAATATATTGATTTCAGTTCCTTGTGATCTCTACATGAAACCCACCCTTGTTGAGCAGTATATTTCGAACCCCACCATTTCATGGGGAGGGTGTCTTTCCCAAAATCCTGGTGGGAGGATGGAGGGTGGATACTAATTTTCTTCATCACACCCTCTTCTGGATCATGACTCTTAAGCATACATGGGCATGCTATAATGGATGGAGGCTTACTATAGTACAAGATTCTTCTGGAAAGGTTTTTTTGGAGTAGTGGCTCAGGTATTTTCGGGCTAGGTATCCTTTCCCAAGTATTTTGGGGATGATTCCTAGGTGTTATCATGCGTAGCGGTGGTTTTTCTGGTCGTGGTGTCTTCGGGCATGGTGGTCGTTATTCTAGGCTAGGTTTCTACGGATGTGGTTGTGTATGGTTTGAGGCCCCAGTTTGTGTGTTTATATTGCGACTGTGGGAGTATATGTGAGAAGAGTAGCATCATTAAAACGTCAAATCATTAGGAATGATTAGTTAACCAGTGGGAATGTGGTGTGGGGTACCCAAATTTTGATGCGCTTATAATATAACATTACATGACTTGTGTAACATGGGTTTGTGTGCCTTGGTGTGGTTGGGTTGGTTAGTATTCTTTTGTAGGTGCTTGAGATTCAACTGTTTTCTCACATAGACATTAGTGCATCCCCTCGCTTGTGCACAAGTAGCTTTAGTTTACCTACTATGTATACTTGTGTGATCACCCTACGTATGTAAACATGTTTTCAAGTTTCCAAGAGGACATTGAGGACTATGGTGGATGTAACACCCGAGACTTTTATGTTATATAAATCATCAAAGGAATCTTTTTCTACACAACACTTTCTTGGCTTTCTTTACACGCAATCGCGACCTTCCTCGATAGCTTGCGTCGTACGCAATACCAAGTTTCACTAAACAACAATATGCTATTAAAACTAGAAGTTATGAATAGTAATAACCACTTTTTGAAATTTTATAAATTTTATTTTTCAAAATGGACTTCATTTTTGGACTCAGAATATCGAAATTAGCCTAGGGTGAAATTTTGGTATTTTTCTGAAAACTTTCAATTTTTGATGAATAGTGAAACCACTAAGTGGTAGGTTAAAAACTGAATTTTGCATAAAACTTAATTTTACCGCTTCTGTGAATTGAATTTCAAAATTCCGAGAGACACGGTTAATATCAAGGACTAAAATGTGGTTCAATGAGATGAAAATAGTTTTTTGGTGAATAGTAACTTTTTACTATTTTTACCGCGGTTAATAGTAAATAGTGTAACTAAGGGTAAATATGATATTAATATTACCCTAACACATGTCCTAATTCTATTGGACAAGTTTAATTCGACCAAAAACAAACTTAGGAATAAAATATGACCATTTAGGCCCACTTGGATTAGATTAGGACATTTATTATTAATTTATTTAAAGAAGGGTTAAAGTAGTTAAAATCAAAGTTTAATAAGTAAATCATTTCTAATATGGGGTTATACATAAGATAAATTCGATTGTAAATATTCATTAGAAAGATAAAAATATTTACTACATGATGGTATTTTATTTGTAATTTTTATACATCAAATAATTTAATTTATTTATGACACAAATATGATGCAGTAATTATCTTATTAATGAAATATTGACATAATTGATGTTATAAACACCCAAATAAATGTAATTTGAGACTTTTTATGAATTAAACTAATTTTCTAGGTTACTATGATATATTAGTGTTGATTTAATAAACTTTTTTCGAACATATAATTCTGTTATGACTTTCACAAAAATCATATATCAAATAGTGTCAAAATTGACACAAAATAGTTTTTAAATCAAATATTATATTATTAATTTTTATTTTATTCCTAAAAATCTAAGGTTCGGCCAAATGACTTAGATAAGGATATATATATTAATAATAAACAATTTTGGGTTCGTTTGGCATGTTATTGTAAGTTTATTAACCATATAGTGAAAGAAAACAAAAAGACATGGTAAAAGTTAAATTATTTAACTTAGAGTTAAATCTAATTGATAAGGTTAAAATAATACCCTAAACTTGTCTAAATCTTATTGGTTTATAGGATTTCGACCCATCCCCACATTAGCTTCTAAATAAGACCCTTTGGAACCATTATAAACCGATTTTGACTTTAATATAAAATAATATTTTGAGATATTCCTAAGGTGCCCCTCTCCTCCCTCATAAAAGGGCACCTCCTCCCCCTCCTCCTCACACCAAATTGAGCACTCAATCTCGGCCAACCCCTGCCATTTTCTCCTCTCCACTTCCCTATAATAATCCTAGAGGTCCTGGTCTTCTCCAAAGACCAATCTTAGTTCCTTAAGTGGAGGATTCAAAGAGACGTTCCAAAGAAGAGGTAATATCCATTACCGATCTTTTCAATTTATTTCTTCT
Organism: Viscum album; assembly: GCA_963277665.1. Lineage (NCBI taxonomy): Eukaryota > Viridiplantae > Streptophyta > Magnoliopsida > Santalales > Viscaceae > Viscum > Viscum album. The sequence continues at coordinate 903,302,011 of OY728164.1, forward strand.
TCAACATCTTCTTCTTTAGTTGTTTCATGATAAAGTAAAAACATCAGTATTACTTACATACTGATATGTTATTATAAATATGAAACAACCCTAATTCACCTTCTATCCATCCTACGGAAAAATGAAATCACCGCGCGTGCGTACGTACGGAATACCGTCTCCACGCCGTGGTGTAATCTATTTTCCACCATCACCTTACAAGGATGGGTATAATGGTGTAATGAGTAAATATATATGATTATTATGAAGTAATATTGATACTGAAATAATATATATATACTCCAATACAATTCCACGATCATAGGAACGATATCATCACTCGTGCGTACGTACGGAATACAGTCTCCACGATGTGATGCGACTCGTTCTACATGATTTTCATTTCATAATGATTATATAAGTGAATTGAATGAATGAATATGGTATATACTACACTAATACCATTCTGGAAATGAATTATCTATAACCTAAAGATAAGAATAAGAATTTATTTGACAAAACACGCATAAGAACAAAAAGTTATAAAGACCCGAGTAACAAGTAACAATGAAATATTACTAACAAGAAGCTAATAATATGACCATATATGATATCATATCAATATGTATGATTCTGGAATAAGTCAATAACATTATTTAAACCATTATACAGGAGCTTCAGACACGAACAAATCAAATCGGACCTAAGGTAAGGGAAATATCACAATCCCATTTTTATCCGAGATTGTTTATTCGTAAGTATTTACTGGGGTGTATTTTATCATCCACATACATGTACCCTCAATATGTAATATTTTTTCCATCCACTTGCAATAGTTTAAATCCAATTTTACCCTTAGGTGAGTTTTTAGTAAAGAATATGAAAGGAATCTTTTGTCGTTTTTCCATACGAGGTACTTTTTGACTTTTCCGACAAAAGTACGAAGAATGTTTTTTTTAACTTATACGGCATGAATGGATTTTTAAAACATTATTTACAAGAAGATTCCTTTACAAGTTTTCAAGTTTATTTTTAATCAACTTCTTTTATTTTAAAGTCGTATGACATGCTATGAAAGGAAAAATGTTTTTGAAGAAGAAAGGATATTTTCCTCAAGAATGGAGTTCAAGTGTTTTATCAAAATTATTTTCCATCTAAGATAATAAAGGGTTCTGTTTTTATCCCTATTATTACATTGATTTGATTATGTTGTAAGTGAATTATTTTTATGAAGTCATTTACCTTATATGATTTGTTTTATGATGTCATGATGTTTCAAGAATCCCATTTTTATTACATGTGTTATGCGATGATGTATGATTTATGATTTATGTGGCACACATAAGAAAGGATTCATTATATGATGGGTGGGACCTATATCTCCCTCCAATGCATTGGGTAAAGATTTTATATCTCATGAGATAGACATGGCTGGAACGGAAGGTTATTTCGGTTCAGTGATACAGGACTGAAACGAGGAGTGAACTCGGTTCAGAAAGGGACTTTGTCCACTAAGATAGTCTTGGCAATGAGTCATGACTAACAAGAAATGATTTTCCATGATTATGTGTGCATGCCACAAAGTTTCAAGTTTTATGTTATGATTATGGGGATCTCATTTTCACTTCTATGATATATTCCATGTTAAGATATTATGATCTCTTTTGCAGGTTTTGATTTTCAAAAAGATATGATATGATTTTTATCTCCTTTATTTGCCCTTGCTGAGCATTTGAGCTCACCCTTTTATGTTTTCTTTTCCCCAGGCCAGGAAGATGGATATTAAGTAGAATATGCTAAAAGGGACCCTAGATATGATGAAATAAATGGGAGACACTGTAGAAGATTTATGAACCAGTTGTTTATGTTTCCCAGTTTCTAAAGACACTATACCTATACGGTCCTTTGTGGTTTTGTAATATGTTGTAATAAGTGTGCTTCAATTTTGAAGTAATAACAATGTATGTAAAGTATGGGTCGTTTTAGTTGGTATCAGAGGAAAGGTATAGTCAACCTTTAGAAACTAGGATGTGAAAGCCTTAGTAAGAACCCTAAGGATAAGTCTAAGCATAGAACACAATCTTAGTGTTTTAGAAATGGCCATGAATAACCTAGGATAAGACCTTAAGCATGAAAATTTTATTCTTGAATTATGTGGTTTCCTATTATAATTAGTGTTGCTCACACTATTCTTCTTGGTTTTAGTCAATGGCTGGAACCCGAAGGAACCGTGTTAATGCGGAATGCGATGGGCAATGCAATGATTGTCCCCCTGAGCAAACAAACGATATGGGAGCTGGAATGCAAAATCTTGTAGCCATGCTCACACAACTTTCTCAAGATATGAATCATGCAGGATTTCCAAACGAGCAAAGGAGGGAGCAACATTCTGTTGAATCCTTCATGAGGCAGCGTCCACCTTCTTTCAGCGGGTCTACTAATCCATTAGTTGCTGAACAATGGATTAGTACTACTGAAAAGATATTTTCAGTTCTTCAATGTTCTGAGCATGATAAAGTCATCCTAGCAGTGTATCGTTTGGAAGGAGATGCTGATCAATGGTGGAATCTTGTTAAGAATACGAGGCAAAGGGATGAAATTGAGTCTATGGAATGGGACGAGTTCAAGAACTTATTTTTCAATAAGTACTTCCCTCGTATTCTCCGAACAAAGATGGAGAAAGAGTTTCTTGAACTGAAGCAAAGGGATGATGAATCTGTTGGTACCTATGAAGCAAATTTTACAAGACTTGCAAGGTATGCTTCTGGTATTATTATCCAACCTGAGAGTAAGATCGATCGATTCTTTAGTGGCTTAAAACCAAGTCTTCGAAGGGCGTTAGCCATAAGAGACTTCAATATCTACGAGGAAATCGTTCGATGTGCGCTCAAAGTCGAGATGGAGATTGGAGTAACCCATCAGTCACATGGGTTTGATAAGAAGAGGAAGATGGAATTCAAAGAAAAATCTAAAGAGCACACGGAAAAGAAGATGAGCTTTTCCTTATGCTCAAAGTGTGGAAAGAAACATGGAGGGAGTTGTCTTAAAGGGACAAGTAAATGTTTTAAATGTGGAAAAGAAGGTCATCGGGCATTTGAATGCCGTGATAATGGGAAGAAGATGTCTAATGACGCAAACAAAGGAAGGGATACACAGAATGAACCTACTACACTTCAATGTTTCAAGTGCAAGGAGATGGGGCATTATGCCAATCAATGCCCAAATCCAAGGGTTGATGATGATGGTCGATGTCAACAAAATCCTAAGGCTAATGACAAAGGAAAGTCACATGCAATTTCTATCAGCGATGTGGAGTACGATAACGAAGTGGTGAAAGGTACACTTACCGTCCACTCTAAAGTAGCAAATGTTTTATTTGATTCTGGATCCACCCACTCTTTTATTTCTAAAGAATTTTCTAAGGGTATCACCATATTACCTCAACAATTAGATGTTGAGTTAGCTGTGACAACACCTAATGGCACATCAATCGCATCAAAAGTTTATAATTCTTCTCCGATCAAAGTTTGTGGGAAAGTGCTTCCTGTAAATCTTGTGATCCTTCCTTTAGTGGAATTTGATGTGAATCTTGGCATGGATTGGCTTTCTCTACATGGAGCTCATATCAATTGCCAAAGAAGGGAAGTCACATTTCATATTCCAGATCAATCTATGATCGTCTATCAATGCAAGGATGAACATAACCTTCCAGTGGAAATTTCTTCCATCTTATGGGTATTGATTCCACTAAATGAAGGTTATTTATCTCAAATGGTTGGTGAGAAACTCACGATTAAGAATATGCCTATCGTACGGGAGTTTGACGATGTCTTTCCGGAGGAATTGCCGGGTCTTCCACCAAATCGTGAAGTTGAGTTTTCAATAGAACTCGTACCGGGTGCTTTGCCTATTTCAAAGACACCTTATAGAATGGCCCCAATTGAGTTGCAGGAATTGAAGAAGCAACTCCAAGAGAATCTTGATAAGGGATTCATACACCCTAGTGCGTCACCTTGGGGATCACCTGTTCTATTTGTTAAGAAGAAAGATGGATCAATGAGACTTTGCATTGATTATCGAGAACTTAACAAGATCACTATCAAGAACAAATATCCTCTCCCACGCATTGATGACTTATTTGACCAACTACGCGGAGCTCAATACTTTTCCAAGATTGATCTTCGTTCAGGGTATCATCAATTAAGGGTCAAAAGGGAGGATATACCAAAGACGGCTTTCCGTACAAGGTATGGACACTATGAATTTATAGTGATGCCATTTGGTCTTACTAATGCCCCTGCTATCTTCATGGATCTAATGAATAGAGTCTTTAGAGACTATCTTGATCAATTTGTGGTAGTCTTTATAGACGATATTCTTGTCTATTCAAAGAGCAAGGAAGAGCATGAAGATCACTTGAGAATTATATTGAAGACCCTGAGAAAGGAGAAGCTTTATGCCAAATTTACCAAGTGTGAATTTTGGCTTCAAAAAGTTGCATTTTTGGGTCATATAATCTCAAAAGAGGGGATATCTGTGGATCCAGCAAAAACAGAGGTTATCGAAAGATGGTCAAGACCAACAACAGTAACTGAGATCCGAAGTTTTCTTGGTTTGGATGGATATTATCGACGTTTTGTAAAAGATTTTTCACGATTATCTAATCCAATCACCAAGTTGACTCGGAAAGGAGTTAAGTTTGTCTGGACAGAGGAATGTGAAGAGAATTTCAAGGAGTTGAAAAGAAGGTTATCCAGTGCACCTGTGCTCACACTGCCTTGTAGTGGAGAAAGGTTTGTGATCTACAGTGATGCATCCAAGAAGGGATTGGGGTGTGTTCTTATGCAAAATGATATGGTGATAGCTTATGCCTCACGACAGTTGAAAATCCATGAGCAAAATTACCCAACACATTATTTGGAGTTGGCTGCGGTAATCTTTGCATTAAATATTTGGAGGCATTACCTTTATGGTGAAAGGTGTGATATTTATACTGATCATAAAAGTCTAAAGTATATTTTCACACAAAAGGAGCTGAATATGTGCCAAAGAAGATGGTTGGAGCTGATTAAGGATTATGACTGCTCAATCCATTACCACCCTGGGAAAGCAAACAAGGTGGCAGATGCATTAAGTCGACAAGACCATGCTAGTTTATCCATGATGAGGATCACAAAAGATCCAATATTTATGGATTTACAAAGGATGGATCTTGGAATTATAATGGAAGGGGAAAAATCTTATCTTTCTCAAATGAATGTTCAACCATCTATACATGTGAAGATTAAAGAGGCACAGAAAGAAGATGTTGAGTTACAAAAGAAGGTGAGAAATGTTCCTGAATTCAACCTTGATTGTGATGGGATAATAAAGTTCAGGAATCGGGTTTGTGTTCCTCCCATCCCCGAATTAAAGAAGGAGCTGCTGGATGAGGCTCATAGTTCTTCATTCTCTATTCATCCTGGAAGCACGAAGATGTATAGGGACCTGAAAGAGTACTTCTGGTGGGATGGCATGAAAAGAGATGTTGCTGAATATGTCTCTCGATGCTTGGTTTGTCAACAAGTTAAATCTGAGAGAAAAAAGTCTAAGGGGATGTTACAACCATTACCCATACACGAATGGAAATGGGAAAACATCACTATGGACTTTGTCACAGGACTTCCTAAAACATCCAAAAGCAATAATGCTATCTGGGTCATAGTTGATCGTCTTACAAAGTCTGCACACTTCATTGCTATTAGAGAGGATTTCTCTCTAGATCAGATTGCCAGGATATTTGTAAAGGAAGTGGTAAGATTGCATGGAGTACCACTTTCTATTATATCTGATCGGGATCCGAGATTTACCTCGAAGTTCTGGCGAAGTCTTCAGCATACTCTGGATACAGAGTTGAGTTTCAGCACTGCTTATCATCCCCAGACAGATGGTCAGTCTGAGAGAACAATTCAAACCCTAGAAGATATGTTGAGAGCTTGCTCTATGGATTTCAAAGGAAGTTGGGATCAACACCTACCTTTGGTAGAATTTTCTTATAATAATAGCTTTCACTCCAGTATTCAGATGGCTCCTTATGAAGCTCTCTATGGAAAGAAATGCAGGACTCCAACTTGCTGGGCTGAAGTTGGGGAAAGAAAGCTATTAGGACCTGATCTCGTTGATGAAATGGCAGAAAAAGTCAGATCTATTCAACAACACATAAGAGTAGCTCAGAGTCGACAGAAAATTTATGCCGACAACCGAAGAAAAGACCTAGAGTTTGAAGTGGGTGATAAAGTGTTCTTAAGAATATCTCCGTGGAAGAGGGTTATGAGATTTGGAAAGAAGGGGAAGTTGAGCCCTAGATATATCGGTCCTTTCGAAATACTGGATCGTGTTGGGAAGGTAGCTTACCGATTGGCGCTTCCACCGAATCTCTCTCAAGTTCACGATGTGTTCCATGTATCTCTCCTGAGAAAGTACATACCAGATCCTTCACATGTACTCAGCTCAGAAGTTGTACCGCTGGAGCAAGATCTTTCTTATGAAGAACAGCCGATAGAGATTCTGGATCGTAGCGAAAAAGTCCTACGAAACAAGACCACTCGCTTGGTGAAGGTTTTATGGAGGAACCACCAACTTGAAGAATATACATGGGAGCTTGAGGAAATGATGAGGGAGAATTATCCTCATCTGTTTGTTACAAAGTGATGAATTTCGAGGGCGAAATTCTTTTTAAGGGGGGTAGAATGTAACACCCGAGACTTTTATGTTATATAAATCATCAAAGGAATCATTTTCTACACAACACTTTCTTGGCATTCTTTACACGCAATCGCGACCTTCCTCTATAGCTTGCGTCGTACGCAATACCGAGTTTCACTAAACAACAATATGCTATTAAAACTAGCCGTTATGAATAGTAATAACCACTTTTTGAAATTTTATAAATTTTATTTTTCAAAATGGACTTCATTTTTGGACTCAGAATATCGAAATTAGCCTAGGGTGAAATTTTGGTATTTTTCTGAAAACTTTCAATTTTTGATGAATAGTGAAACCACTAAGTGGTAGGTTAAAAACTGAATTTTGCATAAAACTTAATTTTACCGCTTCTGTGAATGGAATTTCAAAAATTCGAGAGACACGGTTAATATCAAGGACTAAAATGTGGTTCAATGAGATGAAAATAATTTTTTGGTGATTAGTAACTTTTTACTATTTTTACCGCGGTTAATAGTAAATAGTGTAACTAAGGGTAAATATGATATTAATATTACCCTAACACATGTCCTAATTCTATTGGACAAATGTAATTCGACCAAAAACAAACTTAGGAATAAAATATGACCATTTAGGCCCACTTGGATTAGATTAGGACATTTATTATTAATTTATTTAAAGAAGGGTTAAAGTAGTTAAAATCAAAGTTTAATAAGTAAATCATTTCTAATATGGGGTTATACATATGATAAATTCGATTGTAAATATTCATTAGAAATCTAAAAATATTTACTACATGATGGTATATTATTTGTAATTTTTAGACATCAAATAAGTTAATTTATTTATGACACAAAGATGATGCAGTAATTATCTTATTAATGAAATATTGACATAATTGATGTTATAAACACCCAAATAAATGTAATTTGAGACTTTTTATGAATTAAACTAATTTTCTAGGTTACTATGATATATTAGTGTTGATTTAATCAACTTGGTTCGAACATATAATTCTGTTATGACTTTCACAAAAATCATATATCAAATAGTGTCAAAATTGACACAAAATAGTTTTTAAATCAAATATTATATTATTAATTGTTATTTTATTCCTAAAAATCTAAGGTTCGGCCAAATGACTTAGATAAGGATATATATATTAATAATAAACAATTTGGGGTTCTTTTGGCATGTTATAGTAAGTTTATTAACCATATAGTGAAAGAAAACAAAAAGACATGGTAAAAGTTAAATTATTTAACTTAGAGTTAAATCTAATTGATAAGGTTAAAATAATACCCTAAACTTGTCTAAATATTATTGGTTTATAGGATTTCTACCCATCCCCACTTTAGCTTCGAAATAAGACCCTTTGGAACCATTATAAACCGATTTTGACTTTAATATAAAATAATATTTTGAGATATTCCTAAGGTGCCCCTCTCCTCCCTTATAAAAGGGCACCTCCTCCCCCTCCTCCTCAAACCAAATTGAGCACTCAAGCTCGTCCAAACCCTTCCATTTTCTCCTCTACACTTCCCTAGAATAATCCTAGAGGTCCTGGTCTTCTCCAAAGACCAATCTTAGTTCCTTAAGTGGAGGATTCAAAGAGACGTTCCAAAGAAGAGGTAATATCCATTACCGATCTTTTCAATTTCTTTCTTCTTCAACTTCTTCTTCTTTAGTTGTTTCATGATAAAGTAATAACATCAGTATTACTTACATACTAATATGTTATTATAAATATGAAACAACCCTAATTCACCTTCTATCCATCCTACGGAAAAATGAAATCACCGCGCGTGCGTACGTACGGAATACCGTCTCCACGCCGTGGTGTAATCTATTTTCCACCATCACCTTACAAGGATGGGTATAATGGTGTAATGAGTAACTATATATGATTATTATGAAGTAATATTGATACTGAAATAATATATATATACTCCAATACAATTCCACGATCATAGGAACGATATCATCACTCGTGCGTACGTACGGAATACCGTCTCCACGATGTGATGCGACTCGTTCTACATGATTTTCATTTCATAATGATTATATAAGTGAATTGAATGAATGAATATGGTATATACTACACTAATACCATTCTGGAAATGAATTATCTATAACCTAAAGATAAGAATAATAATTTATTCGACAAAACACGCATAAGAACAAAAAGTTATAAAGACCCGAGTAACAAGTAACAATGAAATATTACTAACAAGAAGCTAATAATATGACCATATATGATATCATATCAATATGTATGATTCTGGAATAAGTCAATAACATTATTTAAACCATTATACAGGAGCTTCGGACACGAACAAAGCAAATCGGACCTAAGGTAAGGGAAATATCACAATCTCATTTTTATCCGAGATTGTTTATTCGTAAGTATTTACTGGGGTGTATTTTATCATCCACATCCATGTTCCCTCAATATGTAATATTGTTTCCATCCACTTTCAATAGTTAAAATCCAATTTTACCCTTAGGTGAGTTTTTAGTAAAGAATATTAAAGGAATCTTTTGTCGTTTTTCCGTACGATGTACTTTTTGACTTTTCTGAAAAAAGTACGAAAAATGTTTTTTTTAACTTATACGGCATGAATGGATTTTTAAAACATTATTTACAAGAAGATTCCTTTACAAGTTTTCAAGTTTATTTTTAATCAACTTCTTTTATTTTAAAGTCGTATGACATGCTATGAAAGGAAAAATGTTTTTGAAGAAGAAAGGATATTTTCCTCAAGAATGGAGTTCAAGTGTTTTATCAAAATTATTTTCCATCTAAGATAATAAAGGGTTCTGTTTTTATCCCTAGTATTACATTGATTTGATTATGTTGTAAGTGAATTATTTTTATGAATTCATTTACCTTATATGATTTGTTTTATGATGTCATGATGTTTCAAGAATCCCATTTTTATTACATGTGTTATGCGATGATGTATGATTTATGATTTATGTGGCACACATAAGAAATAATTCATTATAAGATGGGTGGGACCTATATCTCCCTCCAATTCATTGGGTAAAGATTTTATATCTCATGAGATAGACATGGCTGGAACGGAAGGTTATTTCGGTTCAGTGATACAGGACTGAAACGAGGAGTGAACTCGGTTCAGAAAGGGACTTTGTCCACTAAGATAGTCTTGGAAATGAGTCATGACTAACAAGAAATGATTTTCCATGATTATGTGTGCATGCCACAAAGTTTCAAGTTTTATGTTATGATTATGGGGATCTCATTTTCACTTCTATGATTTATTCCATGTTAAGATATTATGATCTCTTTTGCAGGTTTTGATTTTCAAAAAGATATGATATGATTTTTATCTCCTTTATTTGCCCTTGTTGAGCATTTGAGCTCACCCTTTTATGTTTTCTTTTCCCCAGGTCAGGAAGATGGATATTAAGTAGAATATGCTAAAAGGGACCCTAGATATGATGAAATAAATGGGAGACACTGTAGAAGATTTATGAACCAGTTGTTTATGTTTCCCAGTTTCTAAAGACACTATACCTATACGGTCCTTTGTGGTTTTGTCATATGTTGTAATAAGTGTGCTTCAATTTTGAAGTAATAACAATGTATGTAAAGTATGGGTCGTTTTAGTGGAATTTACAAGCTGAGGTTTTGTGATAGTTGTTGTTGTTTTTTAGTTTCTTATATTTAGTACAATTTTGGGTAGTTTTTTCTTTACTTTGTATTAGTTTTACAATTGAACATGCATGTGGGAATGGATTCATTGATTTACTTTTACCATTAGTCCTTCATGCTACTAGGATTTACCATATTATCTCCCAACATTTTTCATTACAAATATAAATGAATTTCATTTATGAGATATTATATACCCTTGGTGCTAGTTTCCACTTTGGGGCCTACTAAAGGAAGGAATCATGGGTCATCATCTCTTCTTCTTCTTGAGGATGGAATGTCAAGATACTTTTTTTCCCATCCCTTATCTTAAAGAAGGCGGGTCATGATAAAATTCTATTAGAGGGAGGTTTTGGGAAATATTATAGAGATTGGGTAAGGTACATGAATCATAATGATTTTTGTTCTTGTGTGTATTGGGTGCTTTGGGAATTTAAAATAAATGAAGAGTTCAAACAAAAAAATTAAAAACAATCTACACTACTCAAACATAGGAGTTCATTGTTTATCATTTTAGTTATGGAACCCAGACATCGTCCATGAGTGTTAAGAGAAGTCAAGCACTATCAGGTTGATCTTGTGGATCAGAGGAGGGCCGATTGAGAGGAGGATGACTAGTGGCATATTTTTCTTTATGACTTCTCAGATATGACTCTGGGAAAGTACAAGGGGAGCATCTCAGACATGGAGATGGAGATCAGGCATTAGGGGCTATTGATCTCTTTCAACATGATCCAGGCTCCGAAATAGTATTGTTTTCTTATGTAATTGATCCATATGCGAGGAGCAGAACGTTAGTGGTGGATGCTTTACCTCATGGATAAGAATGAAATTGAGGTTTCATGGACTAACTTTAAGAAGGAGTTCAGGGAAGAATTCCATTATTCCATGATGAAGGCCTAAAATGGGCAGAAGTTTCCCTCCCTATAGAAATGGACTATGTTAGTAAGGGAACTAGGTATCGAGTTCAAGGATCTCCTTCATTTTTCACCAGACCTCTTTTTGGATGAGGAGTCATGGGCAAGAGTCTTGGAAGTTGTGCTCCAACCATCTCTCCAGTATGTAGTTACTCCCATTACTCCAATAATTTACATGGAGTTTCAAATGAATGATGAGGTAGTGGAGAGGTTGCACATGTTGGGAGGTGTGCCATGGGATGGAATCCATTTGATTTCATCAAAGGGGGAGGCTGTCAGCATTATGTCTCCATCATTAGGGCCTTCCAGGTTTCAGCAAGTAGGGAGTATTACTCCACATTTCATGTTTCGATCCAATAGTTCCCACCCATTATCCATGGGCCTAAGATCGAGTAGCATTATTTGTGGTAGCCATAGGGAATTTCCAGAATCATCTCCCTATCCGAGTTCAGTAAAATGCAGGTGTCCAGGTTTAGCACCCACCTCAACAACATTAGTTGCCATCCGAGCCCTTCCAACATCACGGTTAGTGATCTCCCACTCCACCTAGAGTGGATGGTGCTAGAGGAGGCTGACCCTTGGGTGATCTGTATGTACCTCTAACAGGGCATGGTTGGGGAGGTGGTTGACATCCAAGGGGCGGAGGGGTTTTGTGTGGGCAGTTGAATGCTGTAGAGGTAGCAGTTTCAGTGGGGGTAGAAGTTTTTTGAGGTACGATCAGTATTTTTAGTACTCTTGTCTATTACTTGTTTGATTCAAGAGATTCAAACACCTTTTTTCACCCAGTATTTCCAATGTCTCGGTGTAGATGTAGAGAGATGTTCGTTGTCCCTTGTGTTGAGTATGCCAGTTGGAGGTCTGTCCAGAAAATTTGATGTTTTTCGAGGATGTAGACTGATGTCGGGTTCACATCAGTCCAATGAGGATCTAGTTCTACTAAGAATTCTCCCATATGATGTCATCCTAAGAATAAAATTGCTATTTTTTTCAAACTACTATCAAAATATTCCTAATAAGGTTCATGTTCTCAGATACGAGAGGACTGCTCATAGCTTTCATAGAAAAGCGATATTGCTGGGAGGTTTTCCAGCATGTGGAGCCCCTTCTTTCATTGTTTGTTGTTCTATCAGTGGAATCAATAGAATCGGATATGGTGGAGGTTCTGGGGATTTTCAATGAGTTCCTATATTTCATTTCCAAATAGGTTGTGACTCTACCCCCTCAACATGATGTTGAGTAAGAGATAGACTTGTAACCCAGTGCTCGTCCATTTTGTAAGGTTCCCTATCAGATGGAGCCTCTTGAGTTGTGGGAGATGCGGATTCAGGTTGTTGACCTAATGAAGAAGAGTTTTATATGGACAAGTTTGTTTCCATTGGGAGCTCCAGTATTGATCGCAAAGAAAGAATACAGTGGTCTCAGGCTGTTTGTAGTCTACTAGAGTCTGAATTAGGTGACTATCAAGATTCGCTACCACCAGAGGTTAGACAACCTTTTTGACATGTTAATGGGTTAATGTTGGTTCTCTATGATCGAACTACAGTCTATATATCACTAGATTATGGTGAAGAAGGTAACATTATTAATACAACTTCAGGTGTAATTATGGGAAATTTGAGTTAGTGTTCAGGTTTTTCGGTGTTAAGAAGAAATTAGATATGTTCATGGTACTCATGAAATTTGTTTTCCGCATGTATTTGGAATAGTTCATAGTCTTTTTTATCGACGATATCTTGATTTACTCATGATCATGTGAAGATCACTCTGAGCATCTAAAGATAGTTTTGTTGGTCCTCTAACGCCTCCATCTCTATGGGACGTTTTCCAAGTGCTTGTTATGGGCATGAGAAGTGCACATGCTTTGAAACGTTGTGTCCCAGTAGGTAAGAGTAGTGGATCCATCTAAGGAAGATGTATTGGTGTCCTGTTCAGCACTTGATAATGTAGTAGTGATTCATAGTTTCTTGGGTTAGGCAGTTTATTGTTGGAGGTTTGTACTGACTTCTCCCGAGTTTTGGCTCTATTGACGGCTTTTACCAGAAACAAATATGCTACCATATGGTGTGTGTAGTGATTTGGAGCATTCAGTTGTATGAAAGTGAAGATGGTCAGTTCCTAGGTGTTGAGGGTTCTAGAAGAAGGGGTGATATTCTAGGTGTTCTGTGATGTTTCTATTCTAAACTTGGGTTGTGTGTTGATGCAATAGTGAGTTGTGATCTCTTATGGGTCTTGGCAGTTTTTTCCCCACAAAGATAACTATGCCACCCATGACCTGGAACTTGTAGTGATTCTGTTCATACAGATTTTTTTGGGGCATCACCTCATTGGGGAATGCTTCATGGTCTTCACAGATCACAGAATATTGATTTATATCTTGTCCTTGTGAGATTTGAACTAGCGGCAGTGGAGGTGGATGGTGTTCTTTTTGGACTACAACATTGAAATATTATATGCATCATGGAAGGGGACCATGGTGTCTGATTCTTTGAGTATGATGTCACTTTAGTATGTAGTTCGGAATTCTGTAGATGCTTGGAATGTGGTGGAGGAGTTGGATGCATTATATCTAGACATGTGAGTGGAGGATGATAGAGGTTATCTAATTCCGATGACAATATAGTCTTACATGGTATGTAAGGTGGAGGATTCTCAGTGTGGAGACATAGAGGATGATGTGATGCATGATGTCTTTATCCATGGTGATTCCCCAGAGGTATGGTTGGAGGATAGTCATAATTCAATGTTGTTATGTGGGAAGCTGTTTGTCCCTGTGGTGATGCACGAGGAGTTCTCAGTGAGTTCCAAAACTCGCACCTGTAGGTACATATAAGAGTCACCAAGATATACTAGGGCTTGATATGTAATTTTTTCTAGCTCCGAGTGAAGAGGGAAGTGGAAGAGATTGTGACAAGGTTCCTTGTGTGTCTGCAGGTGAATGCTGAGCACTTTGATCTTGGAGGACTATTGCAGCCCTTAGGCATTCCAATGTGGATGTGGAATGACATCTTGATGGTTTTAATCATAGGAATACCCTGGGGTGAGCAAGGTTATGATGCCATATGGGTAGTAGTAAATATATTAATGATGTCGACTCACTTCATATCAGTTACAGAGTTGAGCAGAGTGGTTGCGTTACCCCAATGGTATGTGGGTGAAGTGGTCAACTACATGAAGTTCCAAGATCCATCATTTTTTATTGGGATACATGAATTTTTTCATGAGTCTTGAAGGTATTATTGTGTGATTTTGGAACCTAGATATGCCTTAACACCCTTTTCCACCTTTATATATATTTAATGATTTAGAGGACAATACATACATTTAAGGTTATGTTACAGTCATGTGTTATGGACTTCATAGGATGGTGGGAACGACACTTTACCCTTTTCTAGTTTTCCTACAATAATAGCTACCACACTACTATTTTCATGACACTATTTTAAGCCTTGTGTGGAAGACCATGTCGTTCTCCCATGGGTTTGACATAGGTTGGGGAGGTAGGTGTGTTGGCTAAGAGGTGGTGTAGAGAATGACAGAGAAGGTTCATCTTGGGCGTGAATGAATGAATGCATCTCAGGGCCAAAAAACCCATATATTTATCATAAGAGAAGAACCATTGAGTTCAAGGTTGAGGAACACATGTTCTCAACGGTGGCCACTTGGCATGGATAGTGGAGGTTTAGTAGGGGGAGTAAAATTTCTCCCAAGTTCATCAGACCCTTAGAGGGGTTGGGGAAAGTTGGCGATGTGGCATATCAGCTGGAATTGTCACTATGGTCAGAGAGGACCCACAACATATTTCATGTTTCATAGCTCCGTCGATATCTACACAATGACTCCCATATCCTAGACCGAGGAGAGTTGGATATTGAGGGAGATGTGACAGTCATGGAGTGACCAGTGAGAATCGAATAACATAAGGAGAAGGTGCTTAATGGATATACCATTCCCATATTTCATTTCCTATAGAGGAATGGTGTCCACAACAATGGTAAATGGGAATGGGAGGAACAGAAGTGTTCCCATTACCTAGAGTTGTTTCGTGTTTTTCTCTTGGGTTTTCTTTCTACCTAGAATATGATATAATGTTTGACCACACATGTTTTATGATATGTTGTTTCCCTATTCTCTGATTTTTTTGGTGTGAAATGACCTAAAAATTTGAGGGTTCGAACATGGTCCCAAATAAAGATGCATTAATGTGGATGCAATTAAACTCTTGTTGGAGAGACAGAGCCTCCAAAAGAAGATACTCTCTTGAGATGGAGGAAGGGTCTACATAATCTATGTGTCTGGATGGAGTGACTTTTAGTGTTTTTCTAGTTACCTGAGGGAGCATAGTGGTACTGTTTTTATATTTGTTTAGGGGATATATGTCAAGGATGTTTCCTTAGATGTCACAGTTTTTTATCCAACTTTATAACAACACAATGTGGTTTACACTTGAGAGGAATATTTTGGGATGGATGTTCAAACCAATTTTCATCTATGCTAGATTTAAATTATAATGGAAAAGAATATGTTTAATGGTATCTGATATAATAAACAGGATTTTACCGTAGGCCCTTCCTTTTTAAAAATCGAGTGTTAAAGTGTTTTGGGATTTATTGGTGGCTTACATCAAGAGGTTTCCAAATTTCTAGTTTTTTCATTGGCATGTCAGTGTGTCAGCATGTCAGTGCATCGACATGTTAGTGAATCAGTGAGTTAGGGGTGTCGACATCGATGAGTCCAGGGAATCAACATTTCTAGATCAAGGGTGTCAGTTTCGGTAGGACAGAGTGTTGGTAGGTTAGGGCATTAGAATCTCAGTGCGCCACTAGGTCCGGGAGTTGGTAGGTCTGGGTGTTTATATTTGAGGGAATCAAAAGGTCATTACGTCGGTAGATAGTGGCATCGGTAGCTCGAATTTGGTAGCTCAACATTGGTGAATCACCCCTCAGTGGGTCATTTCAAGTTTTTCTTAGTTTTTCTAGTTTCTCCCCTATTACATGTTTTTCTCAATTTCATGTTAATATATCAACTCACAGACATCCTATGGTCCTTTTTCTACGATTTCCTACAGGAATTAATAAATATCAATTAATTCCAACATGTGAAACCACCCATCCGTGCAGTAAACCACGATCTATATTTTAAGTACTTGTAAATGGTCTCCCTAATTTTAGGATCTGGCTACTTCCTAAGCCGATATCATCTCTTCCTTATTATTTGTTAGTTTCTCTAAATGTTCCTAGATAATCCCTTCTATGAAGTTTCATGAACCCATTCTAGATCCCTTCCTACTCAACTTTGGAGTTCTTTCTACAAGTTGTGTCATCCCCTATTTTTTTCACAAGAAGGAACATCGTTCATTGATCATTCAAGATGGGATTTTCTTGCCATCCCTTTAATTTTTCTTTATATTTGGGGGGGTATGTTAGGGGATCCTTGTATGGATCTAATGGATACACTTTTTGAAAATATAATTAACAAGATTTTTATATGATAAAAATATAACTAATGAAATTAAATTAGTGGGCAGGGCATGGATAGATGTTTAACATATGTTTTATTATCTATGATTATTTTATGGTAGTTGTGGATATAAGGATTTTGAAAATCATGGTCATTGGTGGTCTTTGACTGTGCACTAGTGGTGTTCTATTTTGATCTGGTGTTTGGATTTTTAAATGTAACATGAAATATGATAAATCAAGTACACTCAACTAAATGAAGACTTTCCCCAGGGTCAAACATTTTTTGTGATCACCCCTGTTACATTCATGTGAAAATTAAAGAACCCTTGTCGGTTAAATTTTAATATGCTTTGGTTTGATGGATATGGATATGTGTTGTTTGTTGTAGTTTTGGTTCTGTAGGATGTGAATGTGGGGTGGTACAAGGGGGTGTTTTGGTGTCTCAATCTGAGAGATTTATTTATTGTGGAATGGATGAACTTTTAGGCTGATGAACTACCTTTATGTTGTGTTGTGGTCATGAAGCGATGTTGAGTAGTGGGAATATAGTGTGGCTATGAAATTATTATGAAGTGGGACTGAACTAGGGATTTTTATAGGTAGCAGGAACCTAGGGATGGGTTGTTAAACATAGAATGAGTGGTATTAATTTGATGAAAGATAATTGATAGTAGTAGAATGGGGATGTGCTCTGGGACTGCAAGTCTAGTTTCATGCAGTTGTATAGTGAGACTATAGTTCGGTTTTATTAATTACATGTTGTGGTTACAGATGTTAGTTTCCCATTATTGAATGAAGAATTTAAAGTGAATCCTCTTATGTTATTAAATGGAAATTGAACAAAAATGGGTTGCATTTTTTCTTGGAAATTGTTTTTGTATGTGGTGAATATAAGAGTAGTTGCAAAAGCTATGATGGTGTGGGATTTTTATCTGTTTGTGTGAAACCCATAGGTTAGAGATGAGTGCATCTTTACCTATATATAAATATATTGTAGTTCATTGTGATTTATATATCAACCCAACCTTATTGGGAACTATCTTCTAAAAACCTCAATTTCAGGGGGGTGGGTGTCTTTCCCAACATCCAGGTAGAAGGATGGACGGTTGGTTATTGATTTTCTTCCTCACATGCTCGTATATATATTTCCACTCAGGAATATTTGGGAGGGATATAATGGATTGAGGCTTAAAATTTTCCATGATTCTTTAGTCAAGGGTTTATTTTTAGAATAGGGGACCAGGTGTTTTTGGGCCAGGTATTTTTTCCCATGTATCTTTGGGATGAGGCCCATGTGTTGTTGGGTATGGCAGTGGCTGTTCTGTCCCATGTGTCTTCAGGCATGGTATTGGTTGTTCTTTCACTCGAGTGTATAGGCGTGGTTGTATGGGGTTTGAGGCCCAGGTGTGTGCTGGAAGGTTGAGACAATTGAAATGTGTGTGGGAAGAGTGGCAGTGTCAAGACATTAGATCATTTGGAATGAGCAGTTAACTAGTGGGAAAGAGGATCAGGTACCCAAAAGTTGATTCCCTTATAATATTACATTACATTCATTACCTGGGTGAGTGTTCCTTGGTGATGTTGGTTTGGTTAGTCTTCCTTCATAGGTTATTGAGGTTCTACTATTTTCTCATAGGGGAATTAGTGAATTCCCTCACTTGTACACAAGTGGCATTAGTTTCGCTAAAGAGTATACTAATATGGCCACTCTATGTATGTAAAACTTTTTTCACGTTTCCAAGAGGACATTGAGGACCATGATACACTTTACTAGATCTGGAAGTAGGATAGTTACTTTTATTATTTAGTTTCTTTTCATTGGTACATTATTTAGGGGTATTTTCTTACATTATATTAGTTTTACTTTTGAACATGCATGCGTGAATGGATTCTTGTAATTACTTTTACCCTTAAAAATTGGTTTTGCATGGATTTACCATGTTATCTCTCGATCTTGTCCTATAAATGGTTGATTATTTCCATTTATGTGAGATTCAACACCCTTGGTGCTAGTCGCCACTCTGGGGCCTACTAAAGGTGGGACTTGGGGGTTCATTGTCTCTCATTCATCTTGAGGAAGGATGGTCATGGAACTTTGTAGTCCATTCCATCGTCTAGGATAAGGCATGTCATGACATGATAATTTGAAATGAATATTTGAATCATATTTTCAAAGGACATTATATTTATGGTGGGTTGATAATAATAACTTATTCTCTTGTTAATTTATTTTAATGTGAAATTTTGGATTAATTATGATATTTAGAAGAAAGATGTAAAAATTTTATTGAATCATAGGATTTTTATTTCCATTTTTTAATTTCTTTAGTTTCATTCATATGTTTTAATATTCAATGGTTGAATGTTATCTAATTTTATAATTATTTGAGGAATCATAAGAGGTATGGGGTTTTGGTTGGATTGAATGTCACAATAGTAATATCATTTTATAGAAGTTGGATGTGGGTAAATGGTGAGTTTTTTAGTTTAGGGGGTTCTAAATTCGTACCACCATGAATATTGGCACCCCTTCCTAGGTATTGAGAATGAAATAAATTTCATTTAAAGTGTTAATTTTGACCATTTTGAAATAAACCCAATTCTAATTATTTTATTCCCATAATTCAAAAATCACTCCCCCTTCTATTTGAGAGGCCTTCTCACATATTCGATTAGTTTTATTCAGAACATTATTTTAATAAATTTTTTATGGGAGTTTTTATTGGTGTACCTCACATAAATACAAGTTAATACTTCCCCTTCCTCAATTTATCCCAATTCATAATATTCTAATTGATTGCTATTGATGTGGGTTTGATTTTTTGTTTTTATTTCACCGAGACATGGTGAATTCAAACATAGAAAATGGAGTATTAACTCATTTATCAACCTATATATATAATTGTTAATAAAATTATCTAAAATTAAAAACATATAGATCAAAATTTATTTTTATCATGGTCACAATTGAGTTTAAAATAATACTATTCTTAATAGATTTCTTAACATCAAACACCAAGGGTTTAACTATACTGTGATATATTATTAAAATAGTATTATATGATCGTTATATCAAAGTCATTCAACTAGAAAGTATAAATATTAATAACTACAATATGAAATGTATTTATAATTATTTTAAATAATGAAAATTTATTCATTGGTGCATAATAAATTAGTACTCAATTTTTAGTGAATTAGTTTTATGCTTCGAAATTATGCCTTCTTAAAAACTGGTTTTTATTATATTTCATCCATGAGAACTATAAATAAATTTGAAAATTTATAAAAAAAATTGAAATGGATATAATTTTTAAACTAATCATATAATTAGTATCTTCTGGTGACTTTTTTGTGATTTCACTAAAAATATTTATTTTTTTCTAAATATTGAAAAAATATGAATTTTTATAAACCTAATTTTTTTAATAAATCAAATTAATGTATGATTTTGTTTTTAATATTAATCTAAATTAAAATAATTATCCGTTAATTATAACTACTTTAACTCATTACATATAAATAAACATTGTGCATGATTTTTTATGTGTTCATTTTGAGTATTAAGAAAACATTTCCCTAAAAACGAACTTCATGCATGAAATGTGTTTTTATATTAATAAATTAAACTAATCACTAAATATTTTAATGAAATTTTTGTATTATATATTAAATCAAATATTTAAAAATTCATTGTGTAGTCTGGGATAGTCTTGGTATATAAATACATTTATCATTGTTATTTAATTGTTAATGACTATGTATACTCATTGATTTATTTCTCTATGGAAGGGTATAATTTTTTTAAAAAATATGAAAACTAAAAATGTAAATAAATATTTTCAATATAATCTTTAATTCCATGATGAAGGATGATCATACGATTATTTATGGGTTTTATGCCAAAGAATATGAATGAAACAATAGTTCAAATTGTGGAAAAATTAAATTCACATCATGAATATCATTGGGGACCAAAAAGAAAGATCATGATTGTAATAAAATATAAATACACCAAAAAGGAATAGGTCACATGAAATTAATGGAATAACTTCATCTTTAATTCCATTATTGTTCCTAGATCATCCACGAATCGGGCTCTTTGATGTAGAATTTTATGGTATACTCCAATTTATTATATGAAATGACATGGTAAACTGAAATTAACCTAAAATTATGTTATAAAAATATATATTGTAAATTAATTTAACCCTAAGAACACTAAATATCTATAAATAATTTTTGTTTTGATACTTCTACGGATTGATCCTAAGACCAATAATTAACGTGAGTTGTTTCCCTGGAGTATAGTCATCTACCAGTTTTCATCTTCATTTTTCATTCAAGTTCAAATTTTTCATTCTCTTTACATATTACACAAACATTACTATAATGGGGTGGGGGTTAATCCCAATATAATCTGGGGTGATCTATATAATTGTTATGGTGTGTTTTATTTTATTTTATTTATTTATTTTTACTGAGGAAGTTAGAAATAAATTTCCAATATATTTTTGTTTCTTCAATTCATGAAATTTTATTTTATATTCTAAAAAGTACATTTTAATTTTGAAAATAATTTTCCTATATTACGCCAGATCATTGAATAGACCATGATTATTAGGTTTTGAAATGGAATTAAGAACACCATGATGCCTCAATGACTTAAAATAGTTGACCATGGGTAAATGGGGATTTTCGTGTCAAGGATGGTATTCTATAACCATTGGATATACATATTATTAACTCTGACACCAATCACGAATTAAATAATTTAATTTCTAAATCCTATTACATAAAAATCCAAAAATCTAAAAACCACAGAACAACATCAAACATGTTTTATGAAAAAAAAAAAATTTATGCTCTTTTTTTTCAAAACATAATGAACATAAAATAGTCATTATCTATCCATATTTCTAAAATCAATTTAATAAAAAAAATTATATCTCTAAAATCATATTGAACTATATTTATGGTTTTAACCTCAAACTTAAATATATATATACATTTTAATTAATTAGTTTCACTATTTTATAATTTTAATAATGATTTTAATTTTGTTATCCTTATGGGGTACTAATAAGGCCTCATGGGTTTTCTAATTTTAGTTTTAATTGTTGGAAATGGTTGTAACTTAGCCTTTATGATTTAAATTTTTTTATTTTAGTGTATTTTATTTAATGAATTTAATTTTTTTTATTTTGAATTACTTTCTCCTTTTTACAACTGGTATTTCATTTTAATGTTTCATATTTAATTTTTTATGTACACCCAATACACTCAATGAAAATCTAAAGAAATCCTCAGTTTTAACATTGATCCTAAACAATACAAGTTGAAGCATAATGAAGAGTCAAACATAGATATAATAGAATAAAAAAATCATGGTTATGGAATACCACAATAATGATATATTTGATTATAATAACTTACATAATATAGTAAAACATGAGAC
This sequence comes from Viscum album, assembly GCA_963277665.1. Lineage (NCBI taxonomy): Eukaryota > Viridiplantae > Streptophyta > Magnoliopsida > Santalales > Viscaceae > Viscum > Viscum album. The sequence continues at coordinate 903,324,205 of OY728164.1, forward strand.
ATTTCCATGAAATAGAATAATTTTATATCCATTATCCAATAATCATTTTGATGATGATACATTGATCATTTAGATTATTTCAAACAAATTATGATTCTCGTGAATAATCCATGAAGATACGAATATGTAACTGGGTTGTTTCTTATATATCTAAATCTTCTCCGTGTTTTTTAACATTTCATATTGTGTGTTACAAATTTTTTCCTTAAATTTTATTTACAAGAGAGATCTCTTGGATGGATCCAAATTGAGAAGTAGATTCCATCACTACATGGGATGAGTTGGTAAATCCTTTTCACACCCACTTCTTTCCTCCCTCAATGTACATGGATATGGGGTTAAAAATATAAATTTTAGTAAATTTTATGATTAATAATTTTACATTTCATTGTAGAAATTTAAATAATTGAATAAGAAACATCCACATCAGGACATTGAAACATGGATACAAATCAAAACATTCTAAAAGTTTTAATAATAAGGAAACATATCAATATTTAACAATACATTAATTTTTTCAATGATGATTAAAAAACATATAGAAATATAAATTCTTCTAGACGAGATGGATTGAAATATCATTCAAATAAAATCTGACGTAATTCAATGTAGAGACCTTAACATGGGGGTCAATAGGTTGATGGATTTCAAAATAGACACCATTCCATTAAAGATGGATATGATGAAGGATATTAAAAATACCCCTCGTACATGTATGGAAGATGAAAATTATGTTGATTATAACAAATATATAAATTTCAGGGGTACTATAAATAAAATCTATAAGACTAAGGGTGCTAACTAATTCCACAAGTACATTAAAAACAAGCACCCCAAGATCATTTAGTTAAACTTAAAACAAATACTATTCAAGTGACATTGTAAACCTTTGTGATCAAAATCCTTTTCATCATCTAGGATATAATGGAAAACTCAATTAACCCATAGGTTACAATACAAAATCTATAGTATCAAGTGGTTAAAAGTTCATACAATATTCAACAATGGCCAACATGAGTATTTCAAGGATTCCTCAAAGTAAAACCATATTTAGATGGTAAATAAATATCTATTATAATTTTAAATAAAAAACAATCTAATACAAAGACAAATAATATCAAATAAAATTAAAATTAAGAAATATATGAATTATAATAGTATTATATGAGGCTCCTTTTCTAGAGTAGCTAGTGCAAGGAAACAATAACACATCAAATTTTAAAATTCATGAAAACTATAAATTATTTTATATTTATATTCTTTTTAACAAGTCTATTTCAAAAATATTGATGAAAAAATTATTATAGAAGATATATTGACCAATTAAAATAATCAAGAAGAAATTGGCACCACAACATTCACACTGGAGTACACATCTGTGGTCTAAAAATAAATACCAAAAAATGAGGAGTCGTGTAGGTTTATAGGTCAAAACCATATTAGTTATAAATATTTGTAAATTACTTATGTTATATAGGTTCTAGAAGGAACAACATTCAAAACAACATATTAAAGAGAATGACATTAGAGAAAATGATATTTATTTTATTTTCACACTAGTTTTCATAGTCTAAAATAAAATAACCTCAAGGGGCCCTATAATATATAATTGTTAATGTCGAAAAGTTATGCATACCAACATATTCATTAATACTCTACATGGAATAAGTGATTATCCTATCAATTTTGGGAAGACCATTTTTCATTACTAGGAGAGCACTAATTGACATAAAAATTATTAATCTCTATAAGAGGGTTGGTAGTAAAAAAATAAGTTTTAACATTCACAATGCGATAAACGAAAATTATGAGATATATTATGATGATATAGTAGTGGAAATAAAACATAATATGGAGTACATTACTAATATTATATTATTTAATGAGCTTCATATTATCTTAAAAGAGGTTACTAAATTTTGATTTTCCATAAAGATGCTTGGGAAGATGAAGGACATGACCAATAACACTAAATGACAGTCAAATTCCATTAGGATTAAAAAGGCTCAGTTGGTATGTTTAGTACATGAACATACATTAAATTTTTAGGCTATAAAAAAGAAATTATTGATCGATATAATAGAAATTGACAATGTGATTTCTACCTGAATGGTTAATTAATTTTCAAGCTATGTAAATTGGTAAAACTATTTGTAAATTTCATATCTAAGTCTATTTAATGACCCCAACTAGGTAAAATATTTGAAATCAGTTGTCACCTAACTGGAATCTAAAAGAGTTAAGGTCATGATAATTATGTTAAAAATTCTTCTATGAGGTAGAATATGTTTTTAGGATATTTATTTTTTCTATTTTAAGGTTCATGTACCCTCCCCAAAATATTTTATTTTTCATTTAAAATTGAATTCACATTCACTAGTTGGTTTACATTTTTCAGGACCATGATGAAATTGGAAAGGTGCAGAAAATTAGCTACAAAACCAACTAACTACATGAAACTAGTTGATGTTGTGAAATAAAATCTATTAACATCATCAAATAGATTCACATAATGAACCTAGAGAAACAAAACATGTGTATCCAAATTCAAAGTGTAATTTAAAGGGGAGTATGCGTTTCAATTCTGTATTTTTCAATATCTCTATACGAATTTAATTTTCCTAAAAAATTTAACTAAAATTTTTCTTCATTTATTGATTCTTTCGCTAACACACTAAACTAAGATACATAAACTTCATAAAATAATTATTATAACATGTTTCTAAATTTCTTTACTGATAAAACTCGAATTGAAATAAAAATTGGAAGAAATAGCTGGGATTATAATGTGGTTAATTTTTTTTTCAAATAATGTTTTAGGGGGATAATTTCAATTGAATTAATATTTTAATAATATAAATACATGAAATTAAATAACCTATATATAGAGAGAATCTAAGAGAGTGAAGAAGGGGGAGAATTTGGTTACAAATTCTGGTTTTTTAGAAACTAGTTCATCGTCACTCATAGGGAAATAACATCTAGTAACGACATAAATAAAAATATATTAGAAATAAACATTGTTATATTAATAAAAATGTCCTATAATACAAATAATAATAAAAACTACTTCTCGTGAATTAATTATCATTACTATGATAGTTTCCATTCACCACTAGTCATGCTAGGAACAAAATCCAATAGATAATTAAATAATTATTTAAGTATTAGTGCTATATGAAATATTGAAAATTTTCATTATGTGAAGATAAATCATGACATAAGGGTTGAAACCCCCTTTCACTAGAAATTATCTCTTAGTGTATTTATCAAACCATCTCAAATATATCTATAATAATGAGTAAAACCTATATTATAGAAGAGAGAATAGAATAGAAATATTATAAAAGAGAATAATGAAATGTAAATACTATTAAAGTAATGAAAATATGAGAGATAACTTATTTCAAAAAATTCAATGTAAAAACAGAACAATGATAAAAAAATCTCTGGGTTTTAACCCTAGAGGGAGCCCTCGTGTGGTTGAATGAATTTCCCCCTGAATCTATCAAAATCCAAGACTATGAGATGATGTAATAATTTTTAGGGGTGGATAAATTATTTGGGTTCATTAAATTAACCATTAATGAGATAATTTAACTATATATGACTCAATATGGGTAATTTATAATTCTTGGATCATTATATGGGTCTCCCATCAATAGATACATCAAACCTATCCAATACTGGGTTTTTCAATGAGGAATCATAGAATGACTTATAGTGCCAAATTGTTTAGGTTTTAGAAACCTCTATGGGTGTGTTCTTTCAAGACATTTTCATGTCATGAATTGGATTAACATAATAAATTATATTTATGATGTGAATTGAATTTTTAAAATGCATTAGACTCACTTTCTTGTAATTTGTTTATATTCCATGCTATAGTAACATCACATAAACCTCCAAAAACTTTGGAACACATATTAAAATGTGAATAATTTCCCTTTTCCCTTGTTTTTCATGTTTTACATTAATTAGAATATTGTTTTTCCATTACCATCAAGATCAACATCATCCTAATTTTTATAGTGTCACTCTGTATCTGAATTATTCCATATTAATGTCTCCCATATGAACATTTAAAACCTTAAAATATGGCATTAATATGATATCCATTCAATAAATACTCAATTTTATCACAAATGAAAACCCATCCAGATATGTATATGAAATTCCAATATGAAATACCCCCACAATATAACCTTTATGAATCATTTATAATAATATCAACCATGAAATTTAATGATTTGATACATTAACAATGTAATTTCTTAATTAATATTCTCATACCAAATTATTCATGAATTTCCTAAAATCACAAGAAAAACAATTAAAAAGTTCATGAATCATAACTCATATATAAATTTTAATTCATGAAATACGCCCTATTATATTATAGATTTAAACCATTCATCATCACCCATGCATTTTAAGATTTACATGACCATAAAATTTTTCTCTAATCATTCAAGGTATGAATTTTAATGGAGTTGTGTTCATTTGTAAAGTACAACATCCAAACTATAGGCTTCAATTAACTATAAATTCTCCACCATATCAAGATAAATATCAAAATTAATCATTATGGAATGATATTAAGTGTAAAATAACACTTAGGATATTTAAATGTAGGAATTAATGTAAAAATTAAATTATGGTGATAAATCCAGGGTAAAATATAAATTATAATACTTGGTATTCCAAATAAAATCACAATTAAATTCTCATTTCCAATGTATAATTTCATCAGGTACACCTATTAAAGCCTAATGTAATTGAATATGAATAGTTTATTCCTAATGAATAATTATTTTCTCTTATTTTGGGAACCTTCTTATTTTTTCCATTTCTTTTTTTTTCATTTTATATTTTTTATAATGTTGTACCCCAAATAATATTCACATACATCGCATATCCTAATATTATTATCAGATTATTGAAATGTTAATAGTGATTTTGACCTACCAAAATAAAAATCCTTTTTTTCTATATATATATATTATAAAAAAAGTGGTATAAAAAGATATATAATGAATCAAAACATGTTCCTTACCCAATCACATGGAAAATAGAAGTATTCTCCACTCAAGACACAATATCTCATAACCACCATGAATAATCAACATAATAAAATACAATCATATATGTAATAATTAAAATGAAATTTAAAATTAATGTAATATTGTGACTTTTAAATTTTCTACATGTATATATATAAAATAGGGGGTCGGTAATTCAAAGTCTAAAACATGTCCAAATATTTTTCCTATATGAATATGTCTCCAAGATCACTAAGTAAAATGAAAATAATCCAATTATTTGTTACAATTTCTATTTTTTCATGAAAAATTTAGTATTTTTTTAAAACCAAGAAATGGAAAAATTTGTTTTTAATAATATAAGAAATTAAAAATAGTGTTCCCCATACATGAATTTTTTTATTTATCTTTTTTTCTTTCTATTTTTTCAGGTCAGTCTTCATTAATTCATCCAAAAACATATATATTAATCTTATGAAAGTACAAGATAAAAATTATTAATGCACAAAAAATAAAATAGATCAACTATGGTGAGAGTTATTAAATTTATCATACAAAGTAAACCTAAATCTAAAAAAATAATTTAAAAATACAGGTCACACCCTAGTAGTTATACTTTATGTAATACACCAAGAAATATTACATTTGTTATGTGATAGAAGAGTGGTAAAATTTTACCCTATCATGTTGTAAAATTGATGTGAAATTTGGATCATTTTATGTAAATTAATTCTTCCTCAGATGTTTTTGTTTCATAAATACTGGTTTTAGTGGGATACAACTTGAGTAATGTGGAAAACATAATAAAAAAGAAAAATATGAGAATTTTTTTTTCTCTTCCACCGTAGATTCTTCCATATTTTCTTTAGTTTTAGATTCAACAATTAATTATTCACTTTTAACTACATTTTTATTCTATTTTTCATGAATGTGTATAAGGGAGCCTCATTTTGCTATAGTCTCTTGAGTTTCATTGAGGTTGATCAATATTTTCTTATTATATCCATAATTCAAATATTATTATTCCCACTTCAATTCAATTTCATTTACTTACTTCTACTTCTAATTTCTACTTTTACTCTATCAACTAGTTAATTATTTCTATCATGTTGTTTTATACATAATATTTTACATGAAATTGGTACCCTAGTTTTTTTATTTGTCAAACTATAGAATATATAAGATGCCTAAGGTTATGCTTATTCTTCATCATAATCATGATGATCATATTTTCAAAATTTTCAAAATTATCTATTTATATATCCTTGAAATGTACTTATTGAGAAACATGGTTAGTATGTATTTTGAATTATTATCTAAAGGGTGGTGGATCTATGGGCATTCATGATTGTATTTGTTAGAGCAAGATTCATATTTAATGTATTGAAAATTGGGGGTTCTTCCATTATGATAATAATATATATTTATATTTTTTTAACTATATTTATAAATAAGAATAAGAATCACTACATCTCGTTTCATGATGCGACCATCCATTTGAATTTAGTTCATCCCTTGTTAATAGAAACCCCAGATATTCACTGTATTGAAATGGTAACCCTGAATAATACTGATATTATGTGAATTACGTATTGTAAAAATATAATAACTAACATGAACATAAAATATAATAGTAAAAATTAAATTTAATACCTAAATTAATATTAGAAACAAAAGTTAGATAAGAATAATATTTAGCCTATGTAGTTGGTTTCCAATTGTCTTCTATTCTGTATTGTTCCACAGAAATGGTGATAAATTAAACGCACTAGAAAACCATTATTAATTCCACTAGGGTCTGAATAAAATATAAATATATATTATTCTTGAATCGTAGTAACTACAATATTATAGTAGCGTTATAGTACATGTTCTATCCCACAAATATTATAGAATATAATGTAATCATTAAAAAGAATATTATATTGAAATTATTTTAATTTTATTAATTAATTAAAATATTAAGGAATTAAAATTAATATATATTTATATAGGAATATAGGAAATAATATAATACATAGACTAAGAATTTAAATGGTTGTTATCTAAAATTAATTCAACTTCACTAATATGGACATCACAACCAATATCAATGCAATAAAAAATATTATTGAAATCAAAAAATTTAATTACACCAAAACTATCCTGCATCATCATCATATGTATTTATTAAAATGAGAGAAAATTATAGAATTAAAATAACTATAACTCATTATGTTAAAAAGGAATACATATATGAATAATCTAACCCAGTGATAAGGAATTATTTAAATTTATCATGATTGTGATCATTCACTATTGGATATGCTAGGTTAGTGATCCAATGGAGAATACAACAATTAACATAATCATATATTGATACTAATGAATAACTTTTTTCCTCAAGGGATTAAAAATAATGACATTTTCATAAGAACCCCCTATCACTAGTAAAACATCTCATGTGGATCTACCCAATAGTCAATTGGCGATCACTAATAAAGAATAATCCCTAAACATATATGATAGAATATAATATTATGATAATGAAGGAGAATGAAGAAATGAAACTAGAATTAAATTAATAAAAATAAAATTTTATATAAAATAATTAAATAGAAATTCATAAGTAAAACATAACTTTTGAAAAAAAATCCCTTGGCCAAAACCCAAATAGAAGCCACCATGCCAAAATGGCCTGAAGGCCTTCTAATTGATGATCATTGTGGATTTAATTCAACAATAATGACACTATTTAATAAAATGAATGTAAATATTGAAAATTTATGTTATTTGGGTCATTATCAAGGTTTTAAATCAAAATATATGTTGAACATAACCTAGGATGGTGTCTCCCACCGTGATTCATGGAATGACATATAGTTAAATGCAATTATTATATTAAAAAATTCCCTGCATGTTTTTTTTCACACATTTTTTTACTTATTATATTAGATTCAAGTGCTATGTTATATATAAAATGTGAATTTTCATTTTCCAGCTAATTATCCTCCATCTCACGATGTTTCTTCTACTTTGAGCTTTGGGATGATCCGATAGACATCCACAGTCATGGGAAACATCTTATGATTTGAATTATTCCCCCAATTCTCTATATTTCTAATATAAAATCTATCATTGTATTATTTTTCATTAATTACCATCCACATAGTCATCATAATTTTTTTACTTCATGCTACATTGGTTCACAATGTGTCGTGAGGTGATTTTTTCATTTAAAAATTTCATGATTCACTGTTAAATTTTCCAAATTCATGATTTTCATAAAAATAAAAATAAATTAAAATTTATCTTGAATATTATTTTTAAAAAATTAATATTCAATGAAATTACTATATAAATATATCCAATATGTCAACCAAATACATATATCAAAATATTATTATTTCATTTTCCATGTTTTTCTGAAATAAAACTCTTCCATTTATATATATTTAATCAATTAAAATAGATTACATATTTTAAATTAAAATAACTAATATTATGTAATATTATAATCAATTTTTTTTTATAATTACCCTTAAACCAAGTCTATTTTATTACCATTGTTAAGCTTAAAATGAGTTTATCAAGGGTTAAACTGAGATATAATGGTAAAAATTAAATCTAAGAATTTATAATTAATATTTTGTTATTATCATCGAAAAATATTGTTTCTTATCCTCAAGTCATTGGTCTATTTTTATACTTTTTTAGGAAATTGACTGTATATTATTGAAATATTTTAAATAATTTCATGTGTGTCTCACACCACACTTCTAAACGGGAAAATGTTTCCCTCCCTTATTCACAGAAAATGAACCTTATAGTTTAGAAAATTCTTATTCCAAAATATTTTACAATTCCTTAACATCATCTTGTAATGAAAATTTATATCCTAAGACCTATCATTCAATTATTATGGTGTAGGAAAAATTTCGTATCAAGAATAAGTGTTATAAATGTTAACAATGTAATTTTAATATATATATTTTTACAAATTCTCTAAACCAAATGTGTCCATAAATATATTATTTATCCAGCATCATCCATATAATGTGATGTCATTATGATGATTCCTCAAACATTTCCCACCTATTCTCCATCAAATTGGATATGAAATGATCATTCAAGTGTAAGTACGAACTACTTCTTCCACATAGTAATACAATTCATGTTACATAACCATCCATCATTTTTTGTTATTATCCTTGAATTAATATTCATATATGAGAATTTTTAAAATAATTATACTTATGTTTTTTTATGATTTTATATAACCTCTATTTATCCCATCCATTGCTAAATGATAACATCGTTTTTCAGTATGTGTTGACTACCACCTTCATGTATGGATCTTATTAGTTTTTTTCTTAAGATTTATATGGTTTGTAATAATGATATATTTAATATATATATATATATGTTATATCTATTATTTCATAATAAATATATATATGTAAATAATTATTGACCATTGATTCCTTCCTTCCAATATATAGTGGAATAATCACCCATGTGTATGTACAAACTACATTGTCCACAAAGTGAGGTAACTCATTTTAATCACCAAATTATATGAATTTTTTAATAATTGAAAATAATTATGACATATTATATATATTATATGATGAAAAATAAATACATGATCGAACCATGATGAAATCGCAATGACTATAACTTCATAACCAAAACATAGAAGAAAAATTAAACAGTTATCACCTGAAAATGTGTATTTTAATAAAAAAATTTATAAAAAGGTGTTGTTATATTATAATTGAATAAAATATGATATGATGGAATTGATTGATAATAAATATAAAGTCAATATTTAGGAACTCTTTATTATTATAAATCAATTCAATCATAATATAATGGTTTTTTGTATCAACACTATTTCATCGACACATGTTTGATTTTATTAAAATAATTATTTTTATGAGATATAAATGGATACATTAACATGTAATATATTGTATAATCGTTAATTCATGATATTTTCCATTATAATTTAAATTATAACCTCCAACGGGTTTTTAAAAAAAGTTTAGTATTGTGGTTAGGGTTTATCATCTCAAATTATTTTCTTTAGGACATATGTTATAAGATTATCATCATCTATGAGGTGTATCTACTTAACAATTAATATTTCATATCATGAGTATCATTATATTCATTGTATATAATTATTTATTTTATGTTATTTCATTCATGGTGGTTAAGATACACAATTTACCAAAGTAGTAAGATTATTTCATAACAATATTACTTTTTACTCAGATTGTTTTTTTGTATATTTCAGATGATGAGGTTATAAAATATATCTATCATAAATATTATTTATTTTATTAACCAATATTTTTTTATATAGATTAAATTTTTTCAATTAATCTTTCTCTCTTTATATACTTAAAAGATCGAATGAATGTTTTTTATTATAAAATAACCATTATTCCTCTCTTTTATAGGGAATCATTTCTTTGATATCCATGTTTTATTTAATACATTTCGAATAATGGTTCTACCATAACCATATGATATTATAATTTTATTTTTAACAATATTTCACAATATATAAACAGTTTAAAATGATTCTTATTATCATTTTCCATATAATGTACTATTGAAAGTTACTAATAATGTGAATGGAATCTATGTATTAAAATGTATTACCAGATAAATTATCCCAACCATAATAACATATATTTAATTTGAATATTAATTTATATGTTACCATGGTTCGTGTCATGACCTCCTCCCTACTATGTGTACCCCTCCTAGGCCGGCAATGTGAGAAGGGAGATAATGAAGCTGACCACAACCTCCTCCACGACCTCTCTGACCCTGATGACGGCCATCACCACGGCCGCGCTCTGATCTCTAAGGACGAAGAGTGTCATGGGGGTGTCCTCTACCCACCCCATCTACCCTCTAAAGATCTAAATATGGTGCAACTGACTGCTGCTGCCTCGGCTGGAACTGCCTCAACGAAGGAACCTTGAGCGTAGTTCCTGGCGTAAGATGGGCACTATGAAACATATGGAACTCCCGTTGCTGATGACCACGACCACCATAAGAAAAACAAGCACATGATCCCGTTTCATAGGCCTGGGAGTTGATGCCTCTAGTGAAATGAGTTGTGAAGGGCTGGGACCAACCCCTGGGTGAACAGAAACTCTTCTGCCCTGAAAATCGAGAACCCTGGACTACAGCTCTGCATCGTGAGGAATCATGTCGATTCCCCTCTTATGATGATCCTGTCCTGGCCATAGTTCTCTCGACAACCTCTATCCTCGACAGCACCTCAAGATATGTTTTCAGCATAAAAGAGGTGACATGGTGTTGGATCTCTAGATGCAATTCCTCCCTAATATGCTTCGGACCTGCTACCAGATGATGAGGCTAGGGAGAGGCATTTTGAGGAGGCTTTGCATCCATAAATCCATCTCCAAGTCACCCCTTTTTTGCTGAAAACATATCTTGAGGTGCTGGCGAGGGAAGTGGTTATCGAGAAGACTTTGGCCAGGACATGATCATCACGAGAGGGGAATCAGCATGAATCCTCACAAAGCATAGCTATGGTCCGGGGTACTTGGTTTTCAGGGCAGAAGAGTTTCTGTTCACCTGGGGGTTGGTCCCAGCCCTACAGAACCAATTTCATTAGAGGCAGCAACTCTCTGGCCTATAAAAAGGGATCATGTGCTTGTTTTTCTTATGGTGGTCTTGGTCATCAGCATCAGGAGTGCCCAACCTTTCATAGTGGCCATCTTTCACCAGGAACTATGCTCTAGGTTCCGCCGTTGAGGTAGTTTTAGTCGAGGAAGCAGCAGCCAGTTGCACCAGCTTTAGATCAGAAGAGGGTAGATTTGGTGGGTAGAGGACACCCCCATGACACTCCTCATCCTTAGAGAGTAGAGCACGCCCATGGTGGTGGTCATCATCAGGGTCAGATAGGCTATGGAGGAGGTCATGGTCACCTTCATGCTCTAGCGTTGCCAGCTCCAGGTGAGCCAGACGTCATCTGAGGAACCCTTTGCTTGTTTTCTACCATGGTGTATTCCTTTTTTGATTCAGGATAGACACACTCCATCATATAACCTGGCCTTGTCCATGGTTTGGGAATTGAGGTAGAGAGGCTTCCAGTGCCCTTGGCGTTGAATACGCCAGTTGGAGGTCGAGCTGACTTGTTTGAAGTATGTAGAGATTGTGAGCTAGTGTTGGGGCAACACTGCTCTTGGGGTGATTTCCTATGTTTATGAATATAACCATATGATGTCATCCTTGGCATGGATTGGTTGTATTCAGAGCAGGCTATCATGGATTTTTTCAGGAAAAAGGTCATTTTCATTGGAGCAGGTTGGAGATCAAGCTGGTTTCTACTAGCTTGTGGTTGCAGGAGATTTCGAGCTTGTGGTTGCTGTTGTTTTACTTTCTTTTGGGTACTTGCTGCATTTTCCTTTCCATTTTTAGTACTTTTTCATGACATTTCATATGTGTACTTTGGTTTCTTTTATATTCCAGTTATAATTTGGAGTTTATTGGTGTCTATATTATCTCTCTCTTCCGCATGTGTTCTCTTAGAGGGTAATGCTTCCCATTTCTATGTTTACTATACCCTTGGTGCATGTCGCCAACATGGGGCCTACTGGATGCGGGACTTGGGGGGTCATTATCTCCCTTCTCACATTGTCGGACCAAGAGGGGTACACTTTGTGGGGAGGGGGTCCTAATAGTTAATGTTAATGAAAAAAAATCAACGACATTTTATTAATTTTTGGTATTTATATAGGTGATTTCCCAACAAATGGAATATTCATCAATAAATTTTTTATTGATCATTTAATGTTATTTTATTCTATAAAACACAATCATTATTTGATATGATTTACTGGTAATTTGAGCTAATGATACCAAATTTATTCTTTATCTATAAAGCTTATTATTATGAATGAGAAATATTAATGAACCACATTTTTCTCATTCATGAGTTTGTGCATGAATTAATGATAAATTTTTTTATGATTATGTGGAACACTAATAAAGGGATTATGATTATTTGGGAAGTGGGTCTATCATATCCCTCTAACATATTGGGTAATTAATTTTGGTTTACGATATCAAAGGATACACATGAGATTATCCAATACCCAAAACAATGTACATAGGTTTTTATCCAAAACTCAATAAGTTTCCAAGAGAGTTTATACAAATATCTATGTAGGTACACATGTTAGTAACCTAACCATTACATGTTATAAATTTTTTGGTGATAACCCTTTTTATAACATTTATTTGATTATGATAAATCCACACATTATTCAACTCATCTATGGTTTAATATTATTACAATGGTATGATCTGATTGACGATGTTGTACAATTAATTTCCGATTCACGTGTTATATACTCTCAAGGATTATTATATGTGTCATGATTATTATCTAAATTTTTTTTTGTATGAATTTAAAATGTTTTTTTCATTCTCTCACAACTTGATTCTAATTATTTTATTTTATATGATTTTGATTGATATATCCCTTGTTTACACTTACTGGGAATTTGGGTTCAGGATTTATTATTTTTTTCCTTTCCAAAGGATATGATGAAATGTATTAAATATGTAATACCTTAGGAAGATTCATGGAGTAGTGTACATAATTAGTGATTTATTATATTTTTTATATAATAGTTTTTTATAAATGCTTCAAAAATATCAAAAACATTATGGTTTTAGCATGGTTTTTGATGATATGAAATGAATATTTATCAAATATCTTGTAATATATAGGTATTAAATGTTTTAGATTCCTAAATTGGTATCATAAAATGAAATATTTTTTTAGAGACTAGTATGTGAAACATTTATTGAGAACCCATTGGATAATATTAAGTATAGGAGAACATCCTTAGTTAGTCAAAATAAATTACAACACTATTCTCAGTAAATAAATCAGTCTCTAGATACTAATGAGTGGATATACCTATTGAAAATATTCAATTATGGATCAAAAATTTGATACTATAAGAGCAGGATTTACCTTGATTATCAAAGGTGCATGATGATTGGACCTAAGAATGAACACTAAGCTAGGAACTCTATATGTGTTATTCATGGGTTAATTTGAATCTTCCTTATGATCCATCATAGATAAATTCAATATATTATGGCAATGTATATCATATTTTAATCATTTTGATATATATTTGAAAGAATGATTCAAGAATTATACATACAATGAATTATGATTCATGATTATTTGTTTTTCCCTATGACTAAAATTTATCACACTATGATTTTTTTTTAAAAAATGGATGGAATTATGCGGAATTGCGTTAGTAATGAAAGTGAAAAAAATCATTTATTTAACTAAGACTGACCAATTAAATAATAGATGGAATGAGATATAATATGATTAATCATAACCATATATCTTAATATATTATTCACAACTAAAATATCAGTGTCTTTTTTAATAAAAAAGTTAAAAGAAATATATAATTTCTGGAATCTTGTTGAGAAATTATGATTTATCATCCGAAATATATAATATAAGGAAATAAAACACTATGTTAATGTCTCAATGGAATATGAAAATTGTTTATCTTTTAAAATAAAGGGCATAAATCATGAAATTTCCAAATAAAAATGTATTTTTTTAATAAAATGGATAGTAATAATGGTTTCAATAAGTCATAATCAATTGATCAATTTTTTAAATGTGGATGGTAAGTTATTTATGCAATTCAATTTTTAGGCGTAAATCATGAGAAGAATAATATAAACTTCATTCAAGTAATGTTTTTATTGTCAATTCTGAAGTGAAAATGAATATTATATGTATGGAAGGTATTATTTTTATAATATTTATTTTTTAAAATTTAATAAACAAGATTAAATTGAGGTTTATGAGTCCAAATTTATGATTTTATTTCATATTCTTTGAAAAAGTTATTAAATGATGTGGTGATCAATCCTTATTAATAGTTTAAAAAGGAAGTGGAGTGATTTATGTTTTTAGGTATAGTGATGTGATAATTACATTGTATATTTTTATTGTCAATGTTATTCAGGTTATATGAATCATGATATTTATAAGGATTTTACTATGGTATTTTTCCCTTATTTTTTTCTACAATAAGGTAAATGGTACTGATAACCTAGAAATGTTTTATAGTTGTATGTTGGTATTTTTTGAAAAAACAATTAGGGATGGATAAACATTAATATATTCATAATGTTAATAAAATAATGTGTATTTTGGATAATAAGTTGATTGATATTGATAAAGTAAAAGGGATATAATTAGTTACAATGAAATTGTTTTTTTATTTGATGAGGATGTGATTTATATTTATTTTTATTACATTTGTTGATTTAATAATATAATCGATAGTTTGTGTTCTATTAATTTTTATAAACATTAATGATTTAATTGATGTCTTATGGTGATTTAGAATGTGTTTTTAATGTAATCAGATGTTATTATATGAAATATGACCATGTTATTCACTTGTTTGACATGGGACACTGTATGATAATTTTTTTCCAAGGATTAATGTTATATTAATTTTAGAAATTTTTTGAAATAATATTTACTAAATTTATATTTACGGTTTTGAATTTGTAATGACATATTTTATAGGGTTCTTAACATTAATAATTTATGCAATGGTTTAATTTTGAAATCATGTGTTATTGTTAAGGATTTAGAGAGTAATTGATTATTTAATGACATGATGATTAATCCATTAGAAAAGGTATGATTAAATTTTTTATTTTGGTAAATATATATTTATGTATGGAATGTTTCTTAATTCATTTAGGGTCATTATGAACCATTTAAAATTATTTTTATCACTCTAGGAAGAACAAATTCATCCTGAATATTCATTTCTTTATGTAAGAGATGAAATTGAGGTGGAAATTGATTTAGGAACTGCCAGATGATAAAATTAAGATTATAAAATAGAATGAATCCTTGTAATTATATTTTATTTTTTTCTCGGTTGTGATTATAAATGAATCCATCAACTAAAGGAAAATGGTCTTGAAAAAAAACATTCTCCTTTTATATTTATTTAATATTAGCTAATTTTTTTCTTTATCAATTATTAATTCATAGTTTGGATGTCATTGACCTTTCCATAGTCATATTTTATATAACTTTTTATTTTTACAATGGATTTTTTCCCTCAAAGTCTATATTTTTAATTCAATTTTATTTTTTCCTTAAATGGGATCATTATTATGCTTTATATTAGGGAACTTTTATGTTATCCAATTTTCCATTAGAATTTTTTTAATATCCTTCGGTATGATGGGGGATTTTGAAAATTTTATTTTCAAATATTTAACCATTTATTTCCAAAATAAATATTATAAGGATATAAGTATTTAGTTTGGAATAATTCGACACCTTAAAATTATGTTTTATAAGTATATTGTTCTCACAACAATCTTAAATGCAACACCAATCTTTGGGAAAGCTGTGAGATATTATTAAAATAATATTATGTGACTTGTATACCGTAGTTACTAAATTTATATGAATGAGTAGTGATAACTGAAATATTTAAAGTAAGTATTAAAATAATAGGTAATTAAGAAATATTTATTTATTTCTAAAAAATAAGTGCATTGTAATTTGAAATGTCATTTTAGAATTCAAAAATATATTTTCCTCAGAAAATGTTTTTCTTACATTTTCTTTATGGAAAATATAATTTATTTATAAAAATTTTATACAAATATTTTAAAAATAGAATAACTTTTTAAATTATAATTTCAATATTATCTATGATTAATTTTTTTTTATTTTTTATAACATTTATTTTTTTAGATAATAGTGAATAATATTAATTTTTATAAAATCTGTCATTTATTTTAATTAAATAAATTAAATTAATAGTCCCATAACATTATAAATTGATATTTAATATAAATAATTATACATTATTTATAAATAATCATAATAATTAAATATGAATAAACGTTATAATTTACTTTTTTATTAGTCTAACTTTCTCATTAAAAAATAAATTTCTCCAAAATCAATTTTGTAAGCGCATTTTTTTATCTTAATAAATTAAATTCATCTCTAATTATAAATGTTATAAATTTAATGTGTATTATATATATTTAATAAAAATGTTATCATTAGTTTTATGGTATTTATAATAATAATAATTGATGTAAATTATATTTTATGGTTCGAAATAAATTTTTCCAGAAAACGTTATTTTTTTGTGTTTTTCATACATATTTAAAATTAATTACTACAAAATATAAAATATTATACTACGTATATTTATTCCAAAATATTAATAATAATAATAATTAATATAATTTAATAGGTTCACTTTATTTAGTCATAATCACAAGTAAAAATAAATAATGTTTGGTACCATTGTCAAGGTTAAAATGTATTTTACAAAGGTTAAACAAAAGAAATATGGGTTATAAAGGAACATAAACATGAATATTTATTTTTTAATTAATATATCTAAGAATTATATTTTTTTTATGTTATATATGTTTTCCATTTATTTCCACTCTCTCATGAAATCAACCTCATATTATTTAAATACATTATATAATTCCATATGTGTCCCTCCCCTCACTCATAAAAAGGGAAACTATTTTCCATAGTTATAAACAAAAATCTAGGAATATATCTTAGAAAATACATTCATTAAAATCCTAAAATATTTTATATCTTCATCCTCTATGCTTGGGTCTTCTTTAACCACCAATATTTGAAGACTTAAGTTTTATTCCATAGTAGGACTCCCAAAGAAAAGGTATAAATCTTAACCAAGCTCCATCAGTTGTATTTCATCATCCACCTTATATAAACATGTTATATTAGTAAAAACATGATGAATCGTTATTCAGAAATATAATTATATTTTATAATGATTATTTAATTACTAATTCCCACCTCTTCTCTCAGAAATGGGAAATAAAATAATCTCTCATGCAAATGTGGGATATACTGCCTCCACGTAGAAATATTATTCATTTAAAATAACCAACATAAAAAGCTTTGTATTAGGATAGATTTAGTATTCATAAATGAAATTTTTTACTTAATTATTATTTTATAATTATAATATATTTTCTACCTAATTCACATCACATTGTTTTTGAAATCGATAATGTAGTTCATGAATACATGACTAATATGACATCCAAAAAGTTGTGTTATACATTTTTTATTTACCCTTTACAAGATTGGTAATAAGAATATATATATATATAATCAATATATATGATATTAACTATATAAAAATTATTATATGAACATGATGTATCATTTTCTATTTCATTCCATCCATCGGAATGTGGGAATATGACTTGTGCGTATGTACATACTACCATCCCATGAAGGGATGTAATTCATTTACACACTACATTATATGTATGGTTATAAAAGGTGAATGATTAATTAAATATTCTAACTATTAAATTATAAAGAATAATTAAATTATCTAATAATTACCAATGTTCAAGGACCATATCATTTGAACTGAAACATATATGAAAAATGAAATAGTTATCACCTGAATATGATGATTTTAAATATGAATTATTGATTAATAGGTTTCATAATGTTATAATTAAATAATATAATATGTTATATGTTTTTTAAATTGTTATTTATTGTAATAATAATAAATATAAATTTATTATATAGGGTTTTATAGTTCTTATTAATCAAATCATATATAAGTTAAGGGTTATCCCTATGAATATTGTTTCATTGATACTTGTTTAATGTTATGAATCTATTTATGTTTAAAAAGTATATATATGAATACATTGAAATTTAATATCCTTTTTAATTATTATTTTATTTTATTTAATGTTTCTATTAAAATTATTTGATCCTAGTGGTTTTTATTAAACTGTTGCCAAAGTGGAAAGGGGGTTTCATCACTAATTTCCCTGTTTAAAACATATGTTAAGTTATGAACAAATATTATTTTATGAGGTGTACCAAATACCCAATTTTAATATAATTATAAAATAATATTTATATTCATGGAATTTAAATTTAAATTTAGTGTTATTTCATTCAATTGGTTTGGCATCAAAATTTACTAACGTGGTAAGGGTTTTATATTAAAATATCTATGCTACCGTGATTGTTTATACATAAATTAAAAATGATGAATCGATAAGATATAAATATCAATAATAATATATAATTTAATTTACAGATATTATTTCTAATTTTTAATGGTTTTATTTTTATTTTCAACTATTTATGTAATCATTATTCTCAATGATTTTTTAAGGGAAACATTCTTAATTTCCCTCCTCTGTCAACACTACTTCTCTTCAATAGCAATATTTTATATAACACATTTGTAAAAAATTATTTCACCATTACCTAATGATTTTATTATTTAATTTAAAAAAAACATTTACTTTCATAAAAAATTTTAATTAATAACACATATCAATTTATAAGTTATTTATTTTAAAGTTTTGTTGAATAACTGAAATGAGTCTTCAGTTTAATGTACACAGAATAAATGAATTTTAACGCCATCATGAATTACCTTTACATTGATGATTCCCTTTAATATTTTTGTGTATATTTTCTAAAAAAATGTTTCAATTAAAAATTTTAATTTTTAGAATATAAATAAGTGATTTTAGATTAAAAATTGTATATTCCTCAAGAAATATAAAATTATATTTAAAAATTATTTATCTATAACTATAGAGACCCAAAATACTAATAAATTAATATTATATATTAATATGTGAATATTAATTAGTAACCTCAAATATATGCTATATAATAATATTGGTATACTGAATTTGGAATCATGGAAATGTTAACAACTAGTACATAAGTGAACTTCATCATTTATCTCATTTTTTATAAATAGGAACCGTATTAGAAATAACATAAATAACACCTTTCTTCATGACTTGAGGAAAAGAAACATAAGAGAGGGTGTCATTTGTTTCTCATTAAGGACATATAAGGGAAATATAAACATAATATGATCATAATGGATGAAACAATTTGAGTAAAAATTATTAAGCATACCCAATATATCATTTATCAAATGCATTAGTAATGAAATAAATCATTTTTGTTCATAAGACATGAATCATAAAAGAATAAAAGAATACAACCTATATAAGAATTAAACATAAAAAATACATGGAATTGTTGAATATACATAATCATAGAAAATTATTAGCATAATAGTGATGTTTAATTTCATTGTCTCTTACAGCGGAGTAGGCTTATCCCCACACCATCATAGTGTTCAAGGATTACTCCCTATAGTATCATGTTGGGAAAATTACCTTATTGAACTTGGTCTACCCACCATTTCATTCATGTTTATGTCATGAGATATCAATCTTTACCCAATAAATTAGAGGTAGATATTGGTCTCAGCCATCAAATAATAAAAATCATACATATGTGTTCTATAAATCATAAATCTTTTATCATATCATACCCCATGAAATGAAACTGTTTTATAATCATTTAACCATATAATAACATATGATAGAGAAATATATTTTACAAACATTTCCGTATTTCATTATCATATAACCTATGGAGAAATTATGGCTTTCATAAACATTTTTTTCATAAAACCCATTTTTAGAGTAATTAAGAATGTTATCCCTAGTTGAAATCCCTTGTATATCATGGGTAACATAAAATGTAGAAATCTGAGATTTTTTTTGAAATATCACTTGGAACATTTCATGAGGTAAATAATCATTCTAAATTGAAAAAAACTATTAAATTAAATATATTTTAATAATATTATGTATAAAATTTTCTTTTAAAATAACCTTGGTAGAATGTAATATAATAATCTAATCATGGAATGGTCATGATTTCAAATATTTTAGCACGTATCGTATACATTAAAAATATTGCACAATTTTATATTTTATATTAAAAATCAATGAAACATCATTCATAAAAAAGGAGATAGATTAATTTTAAATACTTATTATAAAAGTTAATGGATGGATAAATTGAATTAATAATTAATATGACATTTATACAGATATCATTAAAATATTTGTATAAAAAATGGAAATGAAAAAAAAAAATCAAAAAAAGATAGAAGTGAAGGTGATTCTTCCATAAAAACATATTTTTTATATTCGAGTTCCTCAAATGAAGAGAATGGAAAAATATTATTCTCAAGAATTAATCTTGTGAGGAAAAAAATAATGTTTCTCAGCTGAGTTATATCATAATATTTCAATATTGAAAACTATAGCATAAATAATATCTATAAATGATTAAATTTTAACACAAAACTTCTAAAAATTCTATAAGTTATGGTCTATAATTACCAAAAAATTATAATGTAAAATAATACATTTTATATCCGTAGTATAATTTGATTCATGATATAACATTATGTACTGGTTGTATATACACTATAAAAGGAATGCGTGGTGAATATGAAAAAAAGATTCCTGGAAAATAAAGGTGAGACTAGAAATCCCTTAACATAAGTCTTGAATCACATCATACTAATTAAAAAAATGTGTAATAAATTTATGTCTATTATACATATACATATATGACAAATCCATAATCACATATATCATACCGTATATTATTTACCTATTACCATTTACTAATAATTTATTGAAAATTCCCAAATAAAATCATGCTTCAGTAATAACTGCATTGTTTTTTGAGTATGCATTGGTTTGGTATTTTTGTTAATTTTATGTTGACCATGGATCCATAATATACATAATTATAAACACGACATAAATATATGAATATTTTATTTTATATTAATTTATTTTAATCCACAAAATAAATAGATAGAAAATGAATTACAACATTCTTGGTGATAGTAACCTTACAAACTCATGAACACTATTTCAATTTTCAGGGATGGAATGATAGTAATTTAAATAATATATCACATTTCAAATTAAATTAGGATTTCATATATATACAATAAATATAAATTTTATTTATCCTTTTTACGATTAATGTAATGCATGAGTGAAAAACAAATAACTTGGCTTCGTCATGCAATAGTTTGTCATACGTACGACCGACATTATCGTATTCCCATGGAATGATAAATAAGAAGGTATATGTGATATTTTAATTATAGAATTA
The DNA here is from genome assembly GCA_963277665.1 of Viscum album. Classification (NCBI taxonomy): domain Eukaryota; kingdom Viridiplantae; phylum Streptophyta; class Magnoliopsida; order Santalales; family Viscaceae; genus Viscum; species Viscum album. Next base: position 903,346,372 of record OY728164.1, read on the forward strand.
TAAATATTTATAGTATATCATAAATAAACCACAAATCCATCATTATTTTCTTCCTTGAGAAGCGGTGAAGGAAAATGGGTTATATAGGTTTGCAAGCTGAAAGTCTGACATACAGACAATCGACGATTTTGTTTTACACTTGTTGGAAGAAGATATTTATGTATTTAATTACCTAAATATAATAAATATTATTTATATTATATAATTTTATACTATTATATCACCATTATTGATGTATATTTATCATAATTAGAGGATGAAATAAAACAAAAATGCATTGTTTAGGATTATAACTCTTCATCAGAGAATTCTTTTAGGTTTATACCTAAAAAATTATTAGGGGAGTTTCCTAATAAAACTAATGAATCAATGAATTGGGGAGGGGTTTCAGTAATGGATATGGGGAGATATTTTTTGAACTAGAAGGCTTGGTAAATTTGCATATAACGGGAGGGGGTGATCCCTTTTATATGTTGTAGAGAGGGCACACCTGGGAGTTTTGAAAAGAAAAAAAATGTAACCATGATTGTTTAATTCCAAAATACCTAAAATTGGATAATTATCAAATATTAGATATCCTAAGGTCTATATATTCCAATAAAATGAGTTTTTTTTCATGTTATTAAGTCATATTACACTATATTGATTTAGTTTGACCCCCCCAGTTAACTCGTTTAAGCCGTAATCATTGTAATTAATTATCATTTTATTTAAAATAAATTTGGAAAATAAATTTAGTTTATATAATTATATAATAATAATTATTCTGATTAAAAATATTTAATAAAAGTTTCAAAATTCCAATAATATATGTGGAAAAATTAATTTAAAAATAAACCTATAAATTGGATGAAAAGGATGTTTTCAAAGATTAATATTTCATAAGAATTGAATGTTTTAAAATAAAAACCCAAGATTATTATGATTTTAATGAAATAAATTTTTTTAATACAAACATTATTTAAATATTCTAATAATTAAAAAAAATTAAACAAGAGGATATTTCAAAAAAAGTTAATGAAAAGAAACATTTTAATAAAAATCAATATTTTTCATAACTGACTAAAAATGTTACCATTTCAAAAAAAAATTCAACAATTCACCCCAAAATAATTATGAAAGTCTTATTCCAAAAATAATGTTATTTCATCCAAATAATTTTTTAAAAGTTTCAAATATTAATTTTTTTAAAAAAAAAATCAACAATAAGTATTTGTTCATAAGATAATGACATTAATAAGAAATTATTTTAGTTATATAAAATCATTATATGTGATTTTAAATACTTTTATATTCATAATCATAAAAAAACTAAATTTCTATTTTATATTGGCCATGATTAAACAATTTTAGTAATATCTTGTTTTTCTTCAATAAAACTGAGTGTTTCTATAATGAAAGATATCTTTGAAAATAAATTTTTAAGAAAAACATATTTCATAAAAAATTAAGGTGTTATAAAATACTGACCATAGAATTTATTTCTCAATTGAAATTCATCACTACAATATAATAGAATGAATATAATTCTGCTTCATTGTATAGTCAATTTCCTAAGTAGTGTCTTCAAATTTGTGGTATTGACACAAAACTATGACCAGGTGACTAGTATTATTTCATAGAACTATAATGATATAATCTATAATTATAGAGACCTAGCCCGAGTGATCCCGGAGTCAGTGTCTACTACCAATTACATTATAATTATTATATGGAATCAAACCCAAAATAATTGATTAATATAATAGACTTAGTAAATCAGAAATATAAATTAGTCTTGTCTAATAAGTAAATATAAAAATTATAGATTATTTTTTTCTTATGTTAAGCATAATAACTTTAATCCATATATTATTTCCCAACAAATCATTGTTATCACACTTCATGGAATCTTAAGGAAGGAAACACAACATGCTTGGAATCAAAATCCTAGTAACATTAACGTATAATGGAAAAATATTAATTCAATAAGAGTAATGTTTATCGTATAAAAAATAATTGCACACACAAACCATATAATCAACAAACTGAGAAGTAAGTGCATAAAAAATATAGAATGGAAAAAAATGGAAACACATTTCATTAAAATAACGTGATAAAGAAAAATAAATTTGTTAAGGTAAGAAACATAAAACATATTACATTATATCAATAAAATGAGATTGAATTGAATCCATATATTTTATCTTTTAAAAATACAATTGATAATAAATTATGAATCAAAATAAAGTCAATGTATAATTATTTCATGTTATGTCTCAAGAACATGAAAAAATCTATTGTCAAGATCTATCCTATAGATAGTATAAAACAATTGATATAAACTATTTTAATTTGGTAAAAATATTTGTCTCGTAATAACCCATCGATGCATTAATGATATATATAATTTATGGAATCATCCAATAATTTCATGTCCAAATCATTATTTATATTGAGTAATTTATTTAATTAATAAAAAACATTCCATATCAAATATTCATATTGAACAAGAAAACATAATTATCAATATTCCCAAAATGATCAAATAGTAGAAAAATTATATACTCTATATAAAATGGTATTATATTTATGTAATATAAATATCAATGATAAATTAAATGGAAAATTTAGTGTAAATTCTAGGTTCAATGGTCATTAGACATTAAATATTTCAATGGGACTAACAAAGGAAACACGGAAGGGAGTGTGAATACTCTTCTTATGAAAATCAATAATAAAGTATCCAGATGGGTAATAAAAATGGTATCAACACTATATATCTCATGTGGAGTAAAAGTTAATGGGTGAAGTTTTTTATGAATATAAATTCTATAAAAATTCATCTAGAAACATTATTGAGAAAATATCTTTTTGAATTAAAAATCATTAGAAAACCCAATTCTTTGAGAATAATTTTTCAGAACATTTTATTTAAAATGTAAACTTTTATACATGAAATTTAATCATAAAATAAAATATAGTAGGTAAATCATTACTTTTCATGCAAGGTAAAAATAAAATTCACTTTTCTTGATAAAAAGGATAGAAAAATTCCTTGTTCATAAAAAGACAAGACGATTACCTGGAAAACATTTTTATAAGGAAAATAAGGGAAAAAATGTTTAAATGAAATCATTGGAGAAGGTTAAAAACATTATAGAAAATATTTTTTTGAAAACTAGTTTATTAAAAAAAGATATTCTATGACTAAATTGATTAATAACATCGGGTTTTCCTAAAATGATTTTATAAATCTTTTTGTGTGTAAATGGGTTAAAAAAGTTATTACTTAATTAAAATGTTTCAATAATAAGAAGCGGAGTGTAAAATTAAATTGTTTATTATAAATTAATCAAATAATTTCTTCATATGGAATTTTTTTTGTAAAAAATCCCAAAAAACTATATTCTAAAGTAACCCCTTTAAAATATTATAATATCTGATTGAGAATCAATCGATGAGTATAATATGTATATAAAATGTAATTCAACAAATATAAGAATGAAAACATCAATAGATAGTCAAATTCATTATAAAAATGATCATAGAATATTAAAAAAACATGTATGTAATATAACCCAATAAAAATATATTGGGTTGTGAAATTATTTTCTAAATGGAAACATTTAACATGAACCCCCATAGATGAAATTACTCAAATTCAAACTCAAAATATCATGAAAAATGAATGAATCCTGGTGATATTTGACAAAGTGGAATTATTTTCACTATATATAAAAAATTAGGTGCTAAAAATGACGTTATTTTTTAAGTGAGATGGTAAAAATATCAGAGGAAGTGAGTTTCAAATATATAATCATTAATAATTTCCCAAAAATTATAATATTTAGAAATTCCAAATTGTCCCATATCACTTTTTAACATTTTGTTAATAATCTAAATGAATTGACACATTAAATAAAACATATAATATCATATGAATAAAGAGTTTCATTGTAAAGACCCGTAAAATTCAAGGGAAATTTTTTCTTAATTTTCTTTGGAATTTTACAAGAGCGCGGTTTCTGACGGCACCTGATTCCGAGGCCCGGAGTGCCCAGAATTAATTTCCGAAGTTTGGCTCGGGTACGTTCAGTGAACGAACGAGCGGGATTTCCTAACTATTGATCCGGTGCTCGGAATTGAAATCTGAGGACACCGATGAACTCGTAGCGCCGATATTCGCTTAAGGAGACCTTTCCCGAAGTTGCGTTTTCCTAGGAGGAGATGTTTAATTTTCTGGATGAAATGAAGAGTAAAATAAATTTGTTATACAATATTTATTTTATTTATCTTCTTAAGTGGTTATATCCTAAGTGTGGAAGTTGGGGTGGAATCACAAGTTCCTAACTAACCAAGTGAGGATTAAGGTGAGGTGGGGCCCACACGAGCCCCAACCCTTCACCTTCCCCTTAACTCTCTTCTACCCCCTTAAACTCCCTTGCACTTAATGTGCCAAAACCCCTCAAATTCCCTAACTCCCCTCTCTCCCTCTTAAAAGATTGAAAACTTAACTTTTAATTAATTATACAACACATGTATAATTAATAAGTGAGTTTAATTTTGAGTTTTTGAAATTCAAACTCTTGAATTCCAAAGGTTGGGTTGTGTTAATAAATTATGTGTAAGCATGATTTATTTTTGGGTTAGTTCCTTTGTTACTTGAGAGGATTGGGAGAATCGTTGAGAGACTTGAAGATCTTCTTCGTCTTCGACGAAGAACGTGAAGAACGGTTCTTCTCCGACAAAGAACATCGATCCCACGACCATCGAGACTCGGCGTCCCGGATTCTTCCGTCTTCATCTTCCTCCTCGACAAGGGAGAAGTCGCCGACCGTGGTAATCATCGCCAACGACAACGTACCTCTCTTCTTCGTCTTAAGCGACAAGTGAAGAGACGTCGTTCCCTCCTCGGATGCACCCCGACGTCCACGGAATCTACGTCCGACGCCGCGACGCCTTCCTCCGCGATAACCGACGTGTGACGTCAATTTTTAAGGTAGGGGGTTTGTCCTTTTTAAATTACGTGTTTTCATTCCCTCGAACATGAAAGAATAATCCGTTGGGTGTAGTTCCAAATTTTATTAAAAATTTGTGAAACTTTCATTGTTGTGTTTATACGATTGGCCAACTGATATCGTTATAACGGGAGGAGACCGGACCGCACGAACACGGCCGATTCTCCTCCCCCTTCTATTCTTTCGTGTTAATTTAGCGGAGACAGCGCGGTGTCGTCGCAACCCCGCAGGAACAACAAAATTAATGGCCGGAGCGAGCTGCGACGAAGAAACGCGGTGCCGACGCACCGCGTCGTTGTTTACGAAAGAGACCGCGGCCGGAGACGGGCCGCGACGGAACAAGGAGGCGGCCGGCGGCCAGCCGGGCCGCCGGCGCCAGAGATCATGAAGAGCCGCGGCTACGGCCGCGGCGGAGAAGAAGAAGGCGGCCGGCCGCGCCGGCCGCCAGTTTGGTTAGGAGGCGGGACCCGCGAGTCCCGCGTGAGAATAAAACGGCCGGCCTTAGGCCGGCCGAGATCCGAAAAAAGGGGGGCTTTACCCCCCCGCGTGCGGCACATGCGCGGCCCCCTGGCCGCGCCGCCGCTGGCCGGACCGCGCCGCCGCTGGCCGGGCCGCGCCGCCACCGGCCGGGCCGGGTCCAGCGGACCGGGTCGGTCCGACCCGGTTCGGGTCGGATCGGGGTCGGGTCAACCCGGTTCGGGTCAGACCAGGGGGGGTCGGGCCGGGTCGGCCCAGACCCGGACCCCCCGTTTTCGAGACGACTTCGGTCTTTTGGCCATAACTTGAGCCACGGACCTCCGATCGATGAACCGTCTGCGGCAACGCGATCCTTGGATCGAGACGGTCGTTTCGGTATACTATACTCAAGGCGCACCTTCTTTTTCGGGAGCCTACGTGGTTAAAACTCCGTAGTTAAGCGTGCTTGGCTTAGAGTAGTGATCAGGATGGGTGACCTCCTGGGAAGTTTCCCAGGGTGGGTGTGAGACGGAAAGACTGATATCTTTCAAAATGGACGTCTGATTGAAGAACCGTCAGCGGCGATGCGATCCTTGGATCGAGACGGTCGTTTCGGTTTATCGCACTCAAGGTTTCGGATTACTTTGAGTTCGGCCGGGTTGGTTCGTTCACGAAACCAACTGGGCCTTCGGAGCGGAAACGCTCATATCTTGAGCTACGAACGTCCGATCGACGTGTCGTCAGCTTTGTTGTGTTCCTATTAGTGAGACGGATCTTTTGGAATACTCCGCCCGAGGTTTGGACGCAGGTGGAGTACGGTCGGGTTGGTTTTTCCTTAAAAACTAACCGGGCCCCGGGGACGAAAATGCCAATAACTCTCAGACCGGGCGTCCGATCGACACGCCGTCTGTTGCGTTGAGTTCCTGTTGACGATACAGAACTTTTGGATACATCAACTCTGGACTTTGTGACAGTTGATTTATCAGCCTCTCGGCTCGTGGAGCGGACCCTCCGAACGAGCTTGCTGTGTGCGGGAACCCTAGTGCTGGCTGCGACTGTTACTGTGACTACTACTGTTACTGCTGCTACTGTGACTGCGACGACGACAGTACAGAGATCCTGTGTGGATTCGACGACGACGACTACAGCACTCAGCGATCCTACGTGGATCAGTGCTATAGGTCCTGTGTGGGCCCGATCCTGTGTGGGTCTGATCCTGTGTGGGTCCGCGCTCAGCGGTTCTGTGTGAGCCAGCCCCTACAGGTCCTGTGTGGGCCCGATCCTGTGTGGGTCTTTGCGGGGGTTAGTTACCTATCGATCCTTCGTGGGTCCGACGACTTAGATGGATCAGAGATCATCTTTATCGTCCTTTGGTTAGTTACCTATCGATCCTTCGTGGGTCCGACGACTTAGATGGATCAGTGATCATCTTTATCGTCCTTGAAGAAGTATACCTGTGTGAGCTGAATCCTATTGCTTTCCTGTGTGGATTGTGTTGAGCAATCCTGTGTGGATTACGTTTTGCTTTCCTGTGTGGAATACGTTTACTATCCTGTGTGGACTGAGTTGTACTTGGGCTCGGAGGTTGGAGCGTATTTGAATTGATGACTTAGGTATATGTATGGGCATATACCTAAGCAGTGTCGGTTGTTACTTCGTGATTGTACTTTTCTTCGTGGTTTATCCTTTGTGGATTTGAGAGACCTTCAGGGGTCTCGGGGTCCCTACTGAGTAGCTTATACTCACCCCTGCACGGGCTTTGCCCGCACTACGTTGTGTTGGTTGCAGACGACGGACAGCGTTGACCTTAGCTGAGGCTTGCAGAGCGGGACGGTACCCGGAGTAGGACCACTGGGCGGGACGTGCACGGAGCGGACGGCGGGACCCGTGGAGCAGAGGAGCTATCTGTACCCACCCTTCAGGTGGGATTTCCAGTGGACAGCTCGGTGTAGCGGCTTTTACTTTTCAGTTGCTGTTTTCCCTTTCGAGTTGTACTTTACTTTTAGTTTGGGTTTGTATTCTGGCCCATTTACTTTTCCGCACTTTCAGTTGTACTCTGCTTTGTTTAGTGTTTACTTTCCGCTTGCTTACTTTGTGGTGTTTGTTACTTTTCAAAGGCAATGCCTTCCCTTTTTACCGGGAGTTACGCCTTGGTGCTAGTCGCCAGCCCCTGGCCTATGGAAGGTGGGCTTGGGGTAGTCACGACACGGACCCCGAGGGCGGGTCGTGACAAATTGGTATCAGAGGAGTTCGGTTCTACCGCGAACTCTGATCTTTTCTATGTGAAGCAATAATGTTTAGCGTATTGAGTGTGGTTATCAGTCCAGGGAGTCCAGTGTTGGTGCGGCGGCCGACGTATCCGTACACCAGGACCCTGACTTCTGATTTCCGACTTAATGCACGAAAACATTGATTGCGTGTGTGTTTCAAAGTTTTCTTTGTGATTTCTTTGTGTCAGCTCACTAGGTATACTGTTTGACCGTGGCGCACCAGTTTCCTATTCAGGATGTCCCCACGACGGCAGCCAGCTAGGGTTCCGAGAGTTGAGCGTGACGACAGCCCACTGAGCGACGAGGCCTCGGTGCAGGGCCCTTTGTAAGCAGTGGCACCGGCGGTAGCACTACCCGCTGAGCCCCCGATACTTCCAGCACCAGCCGCTGACGATACACGTCGCCTCAGCGCACTGTATGAGTTTCAGCACCAGCGACCGCCCAGGTTTCGCGGGGAGACGGATCCCCAGGCAACAGAGGACTGGCTGGAGGCAGTGGTACGAGTGTTTAGGCTAGTGAGGACACCAGCAGACCTCATGGTGATCCTCGCTGCGAGCCTACTACACGCAGCAGCAGGACGATGGTGGAGCTTGATGCTCCAGGTGCACGATGAGGCATCTCTTCTTTGGACGGACTTTGAGAGCCTCTTCCGCTCGGAGTTCGTTCCAGCCACCCTTCGTGCGGTGCGTATCCAGGAGCTTCTACAGCTGCGGCAGGGCAGCATGACGGTCACTCAGTACTCGGCGAGATTTACCGATCTCTCGCGCTACTCGACCGACATGGTACGGGACCCATTCTTCCGGGCCCGGACCTTCGAGCAGGGTTTGAGACACGAGATCAGGGCATCGCTGATCTCCCTCAGCATACCGACTCAGACAGGAGTACTGGAGCGGGCCCTTCTGATCGAGAGCTTCCTTGCTGAGTCTACACCAGCACAGAGACCCACCGCGGGGCGGCACGTGGCAGAGTCGTCTGCAGCAGGCAGTCGACGGATGACTCAGGGGTCCAGACAGCCCAGACCTTCAGGCAGACGATCTCAGGACACTGGCTCAGCAGTGCGGGGCACACAGCGCGGAGCCAGTCTTTTGAGTGGAAGACAGTGCTTTGCATGCGGCAGGCAAGGCCACATGGCTCGTGACTGCCCGACCCGCCATGCGGAGGAGCAGCAGACGGTTGAGGAACCACCTAGGCAGAGGCAGAGGTTCGACCGTGGCGGTCTGCAGGGAGGAGGCGGACGAGGCAGAGGAGCTGGCCGAGCAGCAGGTGGTGGACGACGCTTTGAGACTCTACCACCACCACCACCAGGAGGTCCACCCCGACCGCAGGGGAGAGCTCAGCTTCAGGCAGCCGAGGCCTTCGATCATGGAGCTCTGGGAGCCGATGGACAGGAGCAGAACTAGTGGATACATCCTTTGTACTTCTGGTTCCTTGTTGCTTTTGTGTAGCGTCTTGTATTATGAGCTGCAATAATAAAAGATGCATAACTTTGTGATATTTTCGTTCCTGTCCTCTTTCGTGATGTTACTAGGAGGTTCCAGTTTTGGCTGTTGACTTGACCCTCACTTGTGAGACATCTACTGGAGGAGACCCAGTTACCACACACTGATGCCGACAGTGTGACTCAACCCTTGGAGGCGAGAGTAACGGTTGAATCTCTTAGTAGTAGCGTCGAGGCCTTACGACGTCATCCTTGGTATGGATTAGTATCATCCATGTTAGGATTGACTGTTTTAGGCAAAGAATGTGGTACATCCAGGGGATGAGACCAGATTTCTCTTTTCGGCAAAGAAGAAATCTTGCAGCTCTTGTGGGACCTGTGATGGTCCAGGCCACGACAAAGAAGGTCCAGGTCATCCAAGAGCGGATGAGTACAGCTCAGAGCCGGCAGAAGTCATATGCTGACAGGAGGCGGAGGCCACTAGAGTTCGAGGATGGCGACCACGTCTTCTTGCGGGTCTCACCTCGACGTGGTATTCAGAGATTTGGCCGAGGCGGCAAGTTATCTCCGCGCTTCATCGGACCCTTCCAGGTCCTCAGCAGGGTTGGAGAGGTGGCTTATCGCCTGGCTCTACCACCTCAGTTGCACCGGGTGCACGATGTCTTCCACGTGTCTTAGCTGAGGAGAGACGTGCACGACCCGACGCACATCATTGACCATGGGGAGCTTGACGTTGACGATGGGGCGACTTTTACGGAGGTCCCGGTGGAGATAGAGGATCGACATGAGCGGTTCCTACGTGGGCGATCGATTCCTCTTGTGCGCATCAGATGGCAGCATGGGAACCTCCAGGAAAGCACATGGGAGCGGGAGGCTCAGATGCGTGCTCAGTACCCTCATTTGTTTCCCTAGTTTTGATGTATCTTTACGGGGACGTAAAGCCCTGAGGTGGGAGTAATGTAAAGACCCGTAAAATTCAAGGGAAATTTTTTCTTAATTTTCTTTGGAATTTTACAAGAGCGCGGTTTCTGACGGCACCTGATTCCGAGGCCCGGAGTGCCCGGAATTAATTTCCGAAGTTTGGCTCGGGTACGTTCAGTGAACGAACGAGCGGGATTTCCTAACTTTTGATCCGGTGCTCGGAATTGAAATCCGAGGACACCGATGAACTCGTAGCGCCGATATTCGTTTAAGGAGACCTTTCCCGAAGTTGCGTTTGCCTAGGAGGAGATGTTTAATTTTCTGGATGAAATGAAGAGTAAAATAAATTTGTTATACAATATTTATTTTATTTATCTTCTTAAGTGGTTATATCCTAAGTGTGGAAGTTGGGGTGGAATCACAAGTTCCTAACTAACCAAGTGAGGATTAAGGTGAGGTGGGGCCCACACGAGCCCCAACCCTTCACCTTCCCCTTAACTCTCTTCTACCCCCTTAAACTCCCTTGCACTTAATGTGCCAAAACCCCTCAAACTCCCTAACTCCCCTCTCTCCCTCTTAAAGGATTGATAACTTAACTTTTAATTAATTATACAACTCATGTATAATTAATAAGTGAGTTTAATTTTGAGTTTTTGAAATTCAAACTCTTGAATTCCAATGGCTGGGTTGTGTTAATAAATTAAGTGTAAGCATGATTTATTTTTGGGTTAGTTCCTTTGTTACTTGAGAGGATTGGGAGAATCATTGAGAGACTTGAAGATCTTCTTCGTCTTCGACGAAGAACGTGAAGAACGGTTCTTCTCCGACAAAGAACATCGATCCCACGACCATCGAGACTCGGCGTCCCGGATTCTTCCGTCTTCATCTTCCTCCTCGACAAGGGAGAAGTCGCCGACCGTGGTAATCATCGCCAACGACAACGTACCTCTCTTCTTCGTCTTAAGCGACAAGTGAAGAGACGTCGTTCCCTCCTCGGATGCACCCCGACGTCCACGGAATCTACGTCCGACGCCGCGACACCTTCCTCCGCGATAACCAACGTGTGACGTCAATTTTTAAGGTAGGGGGTTTGTCCTTTTTAAATTACGTGTTTTCATTCCCTCGAACATGAAAGAATAATCCGTTGGGTGTAGTTCCAAATTTTATTAAAAATTTGTGAAACTTTCATTGTTGTGTTTATACGATTGGCCAACTGATATCGTTATAACGGGAGGAGACCGGACCGCACGAACACGGCCGATTCTCCTCCCCCTTCTATTCTTTCGTGTTAATTTAGCGGAGACAGCGCGGTGTCGTCGCAACCCCGCAAGAACAACAAAATTAATGGCCGGAGCGAGCTGCGACGAAGAAACGCGGTGCCGACGCACCGCGTCGTTGTTTACGAAAGAGACCGCGGCCGGAGACGGGCCGCGACGGAACAAGGAGGCGGCCGGCGGCCAGCCGGGCCGCCGGCGCCAGAGATCATGAAGAGCCGCGGCTACGGCCGCGGCGGAGAAGAAGAAGGCGGCCGGCCGCGCCGGCCGCCAGTTTGGTTAGGAGGCGGGACCCGCGAGTCCCGCGTGAGAATGAAACGGCCGGCCTTAGGCCGGCCGAGATCCGAAAAAAGGGGGGCTTTACCCCCCCGCGTGCGGCACATGCGCGGCCCCCTGGCCGCGCCGCCGCTGGCCGGACCGCGCCGCCGCTGGCCGGGCCGCGCCGCCACCGGCCGGGCCGGGTCCAGCGGACCGGGTCGGTCCGACCCGGTTCGGGTCGGATCGGGGTCGGGTCAACCCGGTTCGGGTCAGACCAGGGGGGTCGGGCCGGGTCGGCCCAGACCCGGACCCCCCGTTTTCGAGACGACTTCGGTCTTTTGGCCATAACTTGAGCCACGGACCTCCGATCGATGAACCGTCTGCGGCAACGCGATCCTTGGATCGAGACGGTCGTTTCGGTATACTATACTCAAGGCGCACCTTCTTTTTCGGGAGCCTACGTGGTTAAAACTCCGTAGTTAAGCGTGCTTGGCTTAGAGTAGTGATCAGGATGGGTGACCTCCTGGGAAGTTTCCCAGGGTGGGTGTGAGACGGAAAGGCTGATATCTTTCAAAATGGACGTCTGATTGAAGAACCGTCAGCGGCGATGCGATCCTTGGATCGAGACGGTCGTTTCGGTTTATCGCACTCAAGGTTTCGGATTACTTTGATTTCGGCCGGGTTGGTTCGTTCACGAAACCAACTGGGCCTTCGGAGCGGAAACGCTCATATCTTGAGCTACGAACGTCCGATCGACGTGTCGTCAGCTTTGTTGTGTTCCTATTAGTGAGACGGATCTTTTGGAATACTCCGCCCGAGGTTTGGACGCAGGTGGAGTACGGTCAGGTTGGTTTTGCCTTAAAAACTAACCGGGCCCCGGGGACGAAAATGCCAATAACTCTCAGACCGGGCGTCCGATCGACACGCCGTCTTTTGCGTTGAGTTCCTGTTGACGATACGGAACTTTTGGATACATCAACTCTGGACTTTGTGACAGTTGATGTATCAGCCTCTCGGCTCGTGGAGCGGACCCTCCGAACGAGCTTGCTGTGTGCGGGAACCCTAGTGCTGGCTGCGACTGTTACTGTGACTACTACTGTTACTGCTGCTATTGTGACTGCGACGACGACAGTACAGAGATCCTGTGTGGATTCGACGACGACGACTACAACACTCAGCGATCCTACGTGGATCAGTGCTATAGGTCCTGTGTGGGCCCGATCCTGTGTGGGTCCGATCCTGTGTGGGTCCGCGCTCAGCGGTTCTGTGTGAGCCAGCGCCTACAGGTCCTGTGTGGGCCCGATCCTGTGTGGGTCTTTGCGGGGGTTAGTTACCTATCGATCCTTCGTGGGTCCGACGACTTAGATGGATCAGAGATCATCTTTATCGTCCTTTGGTTAGTTACCTATCGATCCTTCGTGGGTCCGACGACTTAGATGGATCAGTGATCATCTTTATCGTCCTTGAAGAAGTATACCTGTGTGAGCTGAATCCTATTGCTTTCCTGTGTGGATTGTGTTGAGAAATCCTGTGTGGATTACGTTTTGCTTTCCTGTGTGGAATACGTTTACTATCCTGTGTGGACTGAGTTGTACTTGGGCTCGGAGGTTGGAGCGTATTTGAATTGATGACTTAGGTATATGTATGGGCATATACCTAAGCAGTGTCGGTTGTTACTTCGTGATTGTACTTTTCTTCGTGGTTTATCCTTTGTGGATTTGAGAGACCTTCAGGGGTCTCGGGGTCCCTACTGAGTAGCTTATACTCACCCCTGCACGGGCTTTGCCCGCACTACGTTGTGTTGGTTGCAGACGACCGACAGCGTTGACCTTAGCTGAGGCTTGCAGAGCGGGACGGTACCCGGAGGTGGACCACTGGGCGGGACGTGCACGGAGCGGACGGCGGGACCCGTGGAGCAGAGGAGCTATCTGTACCCACCCTTCAGGTGGGATTTCCAGTGGACAGCTCGGTGTAGCGGCTTTTACTTTTCAGTTGCTGTTTTCCCTTTCGAGTTGTACTTTACTTTTAGTTTGGGTTTGTATTCTGGCCCATTTACTTTTCCGCACTTTCAGTTGTACTCTGCTTTGTTTAGTGTTTACTTTCCGCTTGCTTACTCTGTGGTGTTTGTTACTTTTCAAAGGCAATGCCTTCCCTTTTTACCGGGATTTACGCCTTGGTGCTAGTCGCCAGCCCCTGGCCTATGGAAGGCGGGCTTGGGGTAGTCACGGCACGGACCCCGAGGGCGGGTCGTGACATTCATGATATAACATTTAAAATGGAGGTATATACACCATATAAAAGAAACTATTCATGAAACAACACATAAGTCTAGGTGGAATTTAAATTTAGATGGAATTCCTTTTCTTGTGTTTATTTTTTGGTGAACATCCTCAAAATTATTATATAATAAAAATATAATAATTATATAATTTATATAGAAACTTTTTAAATTTTATCAATAATTTTATTTCACTTATAACCATATTTTGAAGAACTACTTTATCAATTATGCTTACATCAGGTTTTTGACCACGTTCACTTCATGTATTAAAATAACTTTTGTAGGACCACTATTATCAAAGGAAAAAGACATATTATCTCCAAAATAATAATTATGTCATGTATATCATATTTTTACATAAATTATTTTATTGACAATAATCATTAAATATAGATATTAAAGATGAACCAACCTTACAATAATGGAGATGGAAGGCCATATATACACTAGAGTAATGTTCTCATTTTTCAATGATCATTATTAAATGAAGAAAAGTAACCCAATAGTATAAATGAATTATAATTATATCATAAATACCATATTATTTAATCATATGTACATATAAATAGTATTCATGTGTTGTAAATGGAAACACATTATGTTGAGGAGGTGGTAATCCACACATCCACAAATGACGTTATATCTTTTAACATGTGTTAATGAGTAACAAATAAAATGATACCCATATTTTTTCAACGAAGGTAATTATATCAAGAATATCATAAATATTATATCTATGTATTGTATTTTTAAATATAATAACTATTTATACATTCCATTTACCATGTGAACAAATCACATCTCATTTTTGTGGCAGTTGTCCACACTTCCAAAAACGATATTATCATATTTAAAAAGAGATAAATTATAAAGGTATATGTGGTAAAATAATTTTATAATACTAAATAATATATATATATATATATATTATATTTTATAAATAAATAGTGTTTCTATCTTAATATCCTTTAATGAATATTGGTATAGGAAAAATGTACAATCATTGTTTCATGAAGCGATAGTTCACCATACACAAAAACAATATGTTTATTACCCGTTTGATGGATGTGGGTCTTATTTTAGTTTGAAATTCCATAATAAAAACATCATATTATATTTATTATTTTTTTGTAATATAATAATTGAATAAGGATAGGTTAGGGCTTCGAGAAAGAAAAAAAATGCATAAGGACAGATGATACCTTTTAATCGGGTAACTCCTTTTGGTTTGATCAAACGGAATTCTTGGACTTATTACACTCCAATGGGATATTTCTATTATGAGATAAGGGATGATGAAGAGATATTTTGGACCATCTTGTTCAAGAAATTTTTTCAGGGGAGGTGTGAAGAAGTAGGAGGAAATGATCCTTTTATAGTGCTCGAGGTGTGGGGCGCTGTTAATATTTTGGTAAATTATTTCAATATACATTTTACTTGTTGGAACTGTATCCAATAATGGTAAATGTTTTGGAAAATAGTGGATAGGGTATACATATAGACATATAATGGCTATTGGACAAGTGTCTAAGTCATTTTTCTTTTAATATCAAGGTTAATTCTCTTATTAATCTTGATTTTAACATAATGGTTGTATTTAATTTTAATAAATTTCCCTAATAATTTTATTCAAAAAAAATGTTGTCATTATTATACATTATAAATTATAATTATATAAACTATGCATTCCATTTTTCCAAATTCTAATAAAAAAATATTGACAAATTTATTGAGTTTGTACATATCTTATATTCATAGAATCTATTGGATGAATGTCAAAAATATTATACGGAATATATAATAAACATTATACATTAATTTAACTCAATATTGTAATTAATATTATTTATTTGGGTAAAACAGCTTTGGGAGAAAAAAATAGTTTTCTATAAAATATTCCCTTAATTTTCAATTAACTCTTATATTCATTCCAAATTAATTTGTAACCAATAAATTTGTTTCTTAATCTATATTTTCATAAGTTATTTATTACTATTCATAATTTGTAGTCTATATATTATAAAATAATAATATTTTGGTAATATAGTATTTTTCGGTAATACTCAATCTTGTGTAAGCGCATTCCATTGAAGGAACTCGTTGTTTCGTATATCGCACGATAACTTGGTATCATATGCATTGAAATATATAAATTATATTGAAATTATTTTTATAGTTATTAAATTATAAATAATTTTAATATAATATTCCCTCACATTACTGTTTTTTCTTATCATTCATGTTATCCAATAAAATTTACTCTTTTTGAATTTTTGTGGTGTTATAGAAATCTCCACCAGTTATTCCCTGTAATAATGATATTTCTCTAGTGATACAACCACTATGTTCAAATCATGTTATGGGTTAGGTATGTACATCCACAATACATTTTCAATCAACACATCATAGAGTTTAGAGAAGTTTGGTGGATGCGACTAGCAATAATCAACCATCCATAATCTTTCAAGAATATCCAAGGGTGAAATATTACTAGGGCTTATAATTCTTCAAATATTTAATAACGTAAATCGATTGAAAAATTCATTAAATATCCTTCTAACCAACATTATACACTATATAACACTAATTATTATCAATATAAATTTTATTTCAACATTGGGAGACCTTTATGGGATGTTCAATGTCTCTGAAATTTTCTTTCATTTTTATAGCTATCTCATTTCCCAATATATTTACATATCCAACATCATCCCATCAGATTATAGTTCTACTCATATATTCCAGAAAGGGATTAATAAGGAGTGATTTCAATTCTCCAGTGAATGATATTGTTGTGAAAAAACATATGTATGGGATGTTTTTGATTCAAAATGCATTTGAAATCCATTAAAAAATATCTCATTGTATCCCTTAGGGTTTGAAGTTTTTTCATAGATTGAATACTTATCTAAGTTTGATATGTAGTGATGAAACTCAATTTTGTATCATTGGATTTTGGAATATTCCTCTAGAACATCTAGGTAATTCTCATATCTCAATTATTTACAATAAAATCTTGTACGCTATGAAACCATATCACTTCTCAAATGTATATCCTATCAATCATATCAATAGAAAAATATTCACTAATAGTGATGATGTGTGCCAACTTTGTTTGGATATCGGCTATAACCCATGAGAACTATTCCTTTTTGATATTTTGTGGAGATTTATGAAAAAAACATGGTAATGGTTTTCCATTTTCATTATGGTATGGGTAATAGCTTTAACATTCCCTTAGAATTTTGTCTCTCATCCTTCAATTAATTACAGAGCAAGAATTGACTTAAAAACAATTCAAATTTTCTATTCATTCCATACCACATGAAATACTCACACAAATGAAAATAAATAAATATAAATATCATATTAATATAGAATTAAAACTATGAACTTCCTCTAACATCCCCTTCATTTTATTGAGTATTAATTATACGCATATAATGTTTCTAAAACTAATCATTCCATCACAATGGAGGTTAAACTCAGAAACACTTATTACCTTCTTCAATAGTTATACATGTTACTTTCCAATATCTTTAATGTTTACATATATATATGGTTGGACACTTATTTTATAATATTATGATATTATACCTTCCTCAAGGATTTCTATATCTATCATTTTCTAGCCTATAAATATTTGTTCTTTTGTGATCATCATCCATGATATTCTAGAATTACCATGTCAACTCAAATAATCATCCACCTTCTTAACTCTCTTATGTTGTAGTATATTGATTAGTCATGAATATATATATTAAACCCATATGAAAATTATGTATAAAACACCTTTATACATTAATAAAATCCCTCAATGTCATAAATATATCAATTACAGTACAAAACTCCAAATTATATTTTGTGTATCTTTTTCATGATCCTTCAATATTTATGTAGAATCTACTCTCAGCCTATCATTTTTTAGGATAAATAATCCAAAAACACTTCTTTAATGAATCACTATGGATTACAAACTGATGTTCATTACAATGTAAAGTAAGAACATATGTACTTACTTAATATCCTTCCATTTAGTTCCTTGAAAATTTTCTCACTTTCATCTATCAAAATAATCTTTTCTCCCTTATGTGTTAAAATTGTTAGTGGAATGGGAATCCCTCTAAAATATTCCCTAAATCAGATATAATTGCATTACATCACTAGAAAACTATGAATATCATTCCTAATTTTTGGTCTTGGCCAACATTCAATATTATTCTCCTTTGTTGGGTCCACTGATATATCCTATCCTATAATTTCATGACCCAAAAATTAATCATTTATTAATACAATTTGTTGTACAAATAGTTTTCATATAGTGGATTCTTCTTTATGTTATTCAACACTATCCTTACATGGTAGTAATGCCCCTACTTTCTCACTCAAATGATATAATATATATTATAACGACTCTCAAAACAAATCATGGTAATCTTACAAGAATATATTATCAAAATACACAAAGATAATGGCGAATTGACAATAAAAAATGGGATCAATATATATTGGTAATAACCATACCATGTAACGAATGTTGTCTTCAGTATTTCAACATTCTTGATCCCCAATTTATGATGTCGAATTAGATGGTTAATCTAGAAAAAGTATTGTGATCTGTGTAGTTGGATAAAAAATCTTTAATATGGGGTATCATATACAAATTCATGATTTTTATCATATTTCTTGCTGGAGAATAAATATAGTGTCTGATATATCGTTCATTATTCATAAGAAATGATAGGTTCATCCATTTATGACATACTAGGATGGATTAATTCCTATTCATGATTCTCCTAGATTTTCATATTCAATTATTGTAACTCAATCACATCCATTCTATATGGTGTGTTTAGAATATGTGTAACACCATGTATGAGTTCTGTTTAGAAGCCGACCTCATGATTTGGAAGATGAATAGATAGATCTTCCCCAAATAAATAAAAAATCTCCCTTATAAAAGAAATATCATCGATGTTTAGATTCTCCCAAACCATCCATGACAAACAAAACATTTGAAAATTAATAAAGACAAAATAAAATGTATGTGATTTCCCTAAGATGTTCAAGTTCACATTCACATTGAAATATGATCATAGGGAGATAAAGAATTTAAATCATGAGTTCCCTTCCTCAAAAATTGATATTTGATTTTTGTAAATAAGTCCAATCCATTACTATGATAACATAAAATTCAACCATATAGATAATAACAACGGTTTTTGGGAGAATATTACCCAAAACATCAACTACGGATTAATCTTATACATGACATGTGGTCATCATACCATTAGGGTTTTCCAAATCTAATTTAATAACAAATAATTTGGTTTTCATTTTGATAACCATATAAAATTAATGGGATATAATATAATGGGTATATCCATAGACTAATAATTCATTGGAATTTCCATAGTGTATGTAATGTAACACCCTAATCTTCCATAGTATATTTCTATTTTAATAGTGAGATAGCTTTCATTGTACTCAACTTCAAGATTCTAACACACCATGACTAATCAAACTACCCATTATGAATAATAATACCCACTTTTTGAAATGTTATAAATTTTATTTTCCAAAAAGTAATTCAATTTTGAATTCGTAATATCGAAATTATCTTATTGTGAATATTTGGTATTTTTTTGAAAACCTTCAATTTCAATGAATAGTTAAAAACACTACGTTATTGGTTAAAACCGAATTTTTTAAATAATTATTTTTTTATTTAAATTTATTTTAGGTCAAAATATATACCTAATACCTATATAAGTTTAATGTAAATCATTGGAGTCATTTTATAATAATTTTATATATATATAAATTTTATTGAACATCTTACCGTCTTTTACCAACCTCATAGGAGCATTTGCGAATTTTCATAAATCATAATTTTACCGCTTTTGTGAGTTGAATTTAAAAACACTGAGGGACACAATTTATATCAGTAAGTAAAATTTGGTACAATAAGATAATTTTTTTTGGTAAATAGTAACTTTTGACTTTTATTTACCACGGTTAAAAGTAAATAATGTAATTAAGGGTAAAAATGATATCATAATTACCATAAAACATGTCCTAATTCTATTGTATAAGTTTATTTCAACAAAAAAAATACTTAGAAATAAAATATGATCCCCTTTGGTCCACTTGGATAATATTAGGTCATTTATTATTATTTTATTTAAAGAAGAGTTAAACGAGTTAAATTCATTGTTTAATAACTAAACAATTATTAATATAGGGTTATACAAAAGATAAAGTAGACTATAAATATTCAATAGAAATATAAAATGATTTCCTACCTAATGGAATTTTATTTATAATATTTATACATTAAATAATTTATTTTATTAATGACACAATGATGATGAAGTAATTACCTTATTAATGAATGATTAAAATAATTGATATTATAAATATACAAATAAAAGTAATTTGAGAATTTTGATGAATTACACTAATTTTATTGGATAATATGACATTTTCGGGTTGATAAAAGAAATTTTAAGTAATCATTCTGTAATTATTTTCACAAAAACCAAACACTTAGTAGTTTCAAAATTGACATAATTGAGTTTTTAAACAAATACAATATTATTAATTGATATAAAATTCTTAAAAATCCATGGATCAGACAAAGGACATAGATAAAGTTATATATATTAATACTGAACCACTTGGGGTTCACATGGCATGTTATAGTATGTTTATTAACCATATAATATAAAAATACAGTGAGACGTGGTAAATGACAAACTATTTAACTAAAAGTAAAATCTAAAAGATAAGGTTAATATGGTGACCTAATCCTATATAAAACCTACTGGTTAATTGTTTTTATACGCATCCCCAACTTATCCTATAAATAAATCAATTTGGAGCCATTATAAACCGAAAATGATTTTATTATAAAATAATATTTCAAGATTTTCCTAAAGTGACCCTCGCCTCTCTTTTTAATGTCCACTTCCCCTTCTCATAATTACACACCTCCAAAGAATTTTGGATCTTCCTAAACCAGCCCCACTATCCTCAAAACATTCCTATATTCACCTTAGAGGCCTTCATTTTTTCAGAAAACCAACTTAAGGAGCCCTTTTTATCAAATCAATAGAATGAACCCGAAAAAGAGATAAATATTTAATCACCTCTTTCAAGTTCTTTTCTTCTTCCACTTATTATTACATTCTTCTTTCCATCATAAAATAATAATTCCAATTTATTCTATCTACTATGATGTTATTATATATATTGTAAGCCATATTAATTATTATATCCATCATATGATTGAAAAAGTCACCATACATGTGTATGTATGACATACCTTCTCCACGTAGAAGTGTAGTTTTTTTATGAACACTTCATTATATGGATGCTTATAATAATGAGTATAATTGTTGTAAATAATAAATATAAAATGTTAATTATTCTGGATATTTTATATAACATCTAATTACATACAATTTCACCATCAATATATTGATATTGTTGCTTGTGCGTACGTACAGATTACCATCTCCACGAACATGATGAGATTCATTTCCCATTGTAATAATTCAAGATTAATTTTCAAGTTATGATTAAAAATAATGTTTAAGAACAAAATATCATTATTTAAAGGAATCAAATACATCATATCCATAACAAAAATGTCTTATGTAACCAAGAATATAATGGAAAACGAATCAGTTAACACCCGAAATGATGATATTACTGAAATAATATTAACAAAGAAATATTATAGGGTCATATATGATATCATATTTATGTATATAGTTCTTGTATATTTTTATTAATAATGATAAAAATATTATATAGGAGGTTAATGTACCCAAAACCAAGGAAAATTACTGGGTAACGGTTAATTTCATAGTCTTTTTATTATCCGAGGTTGTTTTTACGTAAGTATCCACTAGAAACTATTTATCATCCACATTGGTGTTTCATAAAAATATATTTCCAAAAACATTTAATATTTCTTATACTATAGGTTAATGTCATTTATACCATTTTTTTACTTTTTATAAATATTTTATTATGGAAATTTTCCTTCATTTTCCAAACAGGGTCTTTAATGACCTTTTCGACAAAATTATTGAAAGAATGTTTATTAAATTATACGGTGGGTGAGGCTATTTTCTGCCATTATAAGACCTTTGAAGATTACCTTAAAAGATTATCAGAATATTTTTTAAATATCTGTTTTCATTTATAATTACATGACTTATAAATGATTTCAAAATAGAAAGTGATATTTCTATCCAAAAGTTTTTATTTCATATATGTCAACATCCTTTGATGAATTTTAAATATGTTTGGAGTTGATTTATTATGATACAAATCATCTATATTGTAATGATGGTTTTTTGATATTCTTGATTGCAGATGAGTTATTTTTAAACCATTTATGGTATATGGATAATTTATTGAAATTTAGTATGTATGTTTTAATATGAATGTTTATGTTATGTATAATCCATTTCATATGAGAAATTTATTGGACATATCAAGTGACGAGTAGAGCCTATTATTGTTCCTTGATGCATCGGTAGGTCTCTTGAGACAAACTAGTGTCTTGGCACAAGCCCTTTACAAAATCTTATTTGTAGTCTTGGCACAAAGCCTTGACTATGTTGTTAGGAAGTTTGGCATTATGAATTCCATCATTATGAAAGTGGATATTGATATACCATGTGATTATTCGACTAGTAGAATATATATGTGAATAATTATATGTAATTATTTGATTTTTTTCCAAATTATGCTGAAGTTTATGTTTAAAATGATTTTTTATTATTATACATTTCCTTAAATGTTAATGCTTATTTATGAATGTTTTCGCAATATTGTTATCCTTACTAAGAATCTATGCTCACCCATATCTATGTTTTATTTTTCCCAGTATGTGAAGGAGTATTTTATGGATGACATTTAGGGATATGCTAAGGATATATGTGTGTTCAAAAGGTTTCCAAATTTTTGTTGATTTTATTTTTATTTCATGATGTAATGTAAAACATATGAATGTATCTAGTACATCAAAGGCTTCTAAACTGATCAGTCATTCTCGATTTGATCCTTTATGATCATGAAAATGTAATGTAAAAATGCACTAAGTCTATTTAACTAGGGTTGAGGCGTTATATTTGGTATCGGTGCATTTTTAGTACAAATCATGGAAGCTTGATTTATAAAAACTCTGATAAGATAACATTAACCTAAGATAGACTTTGAAGATTAGTATAGAAGAACTTCTAGGAATTATTTTATTTTTTAGATTTTTTCAGTTTTCAAAGCAATACATCCCTATCTGGATAAGAGTAGGTAGAGGCGGCTCTGGCACAAATATAACATGGGGTAAAACCAAAAAACACCACTTTGAGCTAGAATCAAATGGTAACTAGTGCACAACAACAAGCCTTGTTGCACTCTTGGTCAAGACACTCCTGGAGGATATGATTAGGATAATTCATATTTTCATTACAAACCATTATAAAAGATTTATGAGTATATAGTTCATCAATGAATTTTTTTTATGATTATAGATTATATCCATAAACTGTCCAATTTATGTTAAGTGTTCTACATGTTTGGAATAGTGTATTGTGATTAGTAAACTAATCTTGAGAATGTCATTGTTTAGAAAGGTCTCCTATTAGAAGGAATAGAAACCATATCAACCCACTTAAACAATATTGGGATTTCCTTCCTACACATTATAATTATAGTGGAACTGGTGATGCAACTGGTGCAGATCAGCATATCACCATACTGGGAAAACTCACACAGTTTATGTATAATAACCATACCATAATGGCGCACCCTGATGCACAACATGGAGGATCAATGTTAGAATGATTCATAAGGGAAAAACCAACAACTTTATATGGGACAAAAAATCTTTTTTTAGCTGAGAAATGGATAAGTTCATTTGAGAAAATATTTCACACTTTGCAGAGTAACAAAAGAGAAAAAGATGTCAAGGCAGTTTATCACCTCATGGGATATGGATGTCAATGGTGGTCATTGATTCAAAATATATAGGAATATGATCTAGTATCAAATATGGAATGAATGGAGTTTAAAGAGATTTTCATAGAAAAATTCTTTCCTCAGGACCATCAAGCGGATATGGAAAGACAATTTATGATTATGAGGCAAAAGGAGGATGAGATTGTTGGAAATATGAGGCTAATATTAAAAGGTTATTAAGGTATGCATCAGATTATATACATAACCCAAGGAGTAAGATAGTTCTATTCTATTATGGGTTAAAACCATTTCTCTGTCAAGCAGTAGTCTCACAATCCTTATCATCATAAGAAGTTGTTGTCTCATGTGCTATGAAGACATAAAATGAATTCTCTAAGCCTTATGAATTTAAAGAAATGTATGAGAAAAAGATATCTGTTGAACACTATGGATATGAAAATAATGGGAAGAAGGGATATTTTGAATATCCATCCTATAGGAAATGTGGGAAGAAACATCTCAGTACTTGCCTGAAGGGAATGGGAGTCCGTTACAAGTGCGGGGGAAAAGACCACCAAGATTTTGATTTCATGTAACACCCTGAGATTTTATAAAAAATATTCTTTTAATTTCATTGATGTCTTGTGCTGTAAGCTAAAACAAGATTACATTGCGCTATACGCAACACCGTATGAGCTTGCAGTGTACACAATACTAATCTTGGATCATGTTACACACAATTTTGATAATAGTTATTCTATGAAACATTGAGTGTATATATATAAATATATATATATATATATTAAATGTATAGATGAAATATGGTTGGATTCTGTTATACGAAACACAGGAGGATTCTTGCACAACACACAGCCCTGACTTGGCTTGCATTATACGCAATCGCGACCTTCCTCGATAGCACGTGTTGTACACAATACCAGGTTTCACAAAACAATGATATATGGTTACAATATTATTATGAACTAGATGTTATTAATAGTATCAACTAAATTTTGCATTTTATAACATTATTATTCATCTTAAACATTTTATAGAACATGGTATGAGAACAAAATCAATTTTTCGAGTAAAATAAGTATTTTTCAAAAAATGTAGTTTTGCCGCCTTTTGATAGAGCACCCACATTAAATCTTCTTTTTGACATGTCTATAAGTTCAATTTTACTAAATAAAATTCTTCTTTGGAATCTGGATATAAAAATTTATTTTGGATCAATTTTTCATATTATTCTAATAACTTTCATATTTTAATGAATAGTAAAAACACGCTATATTTTAATTAAAAACATCTTTTTTTCATCGCAATAATTTATATGGTTAGGTTATATTTTTAATTTGTTTTAAAGTTTAATTAGAATATATTTTTACCAATTAATCCAATGTTGTTCATTGGAATTAATTTCACTTTGAAATTGGATATAAACAGGTATGAATCTTTTGATTGTTTTTGTTTCTTAAAAACACGCTATTTGTTTTGATAACGGGAATTAAATTTAAGATTAATTAATCCCACTTATATGTTATGAATTTTTCAAAATAGAAAACAATTTTTAATTCAGAATATCAAATAATGCTTAGTATTAATGTTTGGTATTTCTCTAAAAAACATCAATTTTGGATGAATAGTGAAACCACTTAGTGGTAGTTAAAAAACTGAATTTTTTTAATTTAAATTAAAATTTCCACTTCTGTGAATTGAAATTAAAAAATATGAGAGACGTGGTTAATATCAAGGAATAAAATGTTGTTCAATGAGATGAAAATAATTTTTGGTGAATACTAACTTTTAACTTTTATTTACCACGGTTAAACGTAAATAGGATAATTAAGGGTAAAAATGATATTATTATTACCCTAACAAATGTCCTATTTCAATTGGATAAGTGTAATTCGACAAAAAACAACCTTAGGAATAAAATATGACAATTTAGGCCCTCTTGGATTAGATTAGGACATTTAATATTAATTTATTTAAAGAAGGGTTAAAATAGTTAAAATCAAAGTTTAATAAGTAAATAATTTTTAGTCTAGGGTTATACATAAGATAAATTAGACTATAGATATTAATTAGAAAGATAAAAAGATTTAATACATAATTGTATTTTATTTATAATTTTTAGACATAAATAATTGAATTTATTTATGACACAAAGATGATGAAGTAATTATCTTATTAATGAAATATTGACATAATTGATGTTACAAATACCCAAATAAATGTAATTTGAGACATTTTATTTATAAATTTTACTAATTTTCTAGGTTAATATGACATGTTTGTTTTTATTTAATTAACTGTTTTCAAACTAATCATTCTCTTAGGATTTTCACAAAAATCAATTACCCAATAGTGTCAAAATTGACATAAAATAGTTTTTAAAACAAATATTATATTATTAATTGTTATTTTATTCCTAAAAATCTATGGTTCGGCCAAATGAATTATATAAGGTTATATATATTAATAATAAACAACTTGGGGTTTGTTTGTCTTGTTATAGTAAGTTTATTGAACTTATAGTGTAATAAAAAAGAAGACACGGTAAAAGTAAAATTATTTAACTTAAGGTTAAATCTAAATGATTAGTTTAAAATAGAAACCTAAACTTGTATAAATCCTATTGGTTGAGAGGATGTCGACCCATCCCCAAATTATCTTTGAAATAAATCAATTTGTAGCTATTAAAAAACCGAATATGACTTTATAATAAAATAATATTTTTTGTTTTTCCAAAGGCGCCCCTCTCCTCCCTTATAAAAGGGAACCTCCTCCCTCTCTTCCTCACACCACAATGAGCCTTCAAGCTCAGACAACCCATGCCAAATTAATTTCTTCACATCCCTAGAAACATCCTAGAGGTCTTGTTCTTCTTAAAAGACCAATTATAGTGCCCTAAGAGGAGGTCTCAAAGAGGCGCATCAAAGAAGAGGTAATGTCTGTTACAGATTATTTCAACTTTATTTCTTCTTCCACTTCTTCTTATTTAGTTGTTTCATTATGAGGTAATAACATCAGTATCAATCATATACTGATATTTTATTATAAGTATGAAAAAACCCTATTTCAACATCTATCCATCCTACGGAAAATGAAATCACCACGCGTGCGTACGTACGGAATACCGTCTCCACGCCGTTGTGTAATCTATTTTCCACCACCACCTTACTTGGATGGGTATAATGGTGTAAATAATAACTATATATGATTATTGTAAAGTAATATTTATTCTGAAATTGTATACATACACTCCAATACAATTCCACGATCATGGGAACGATATCATCGCTCGTGCGTACGTACAAAATACTGTCTCCACGACGCGATGAGATTCATTCTCAAGGAATAACCATTCATGAATGATTATAAAATATATATAATAAGTAATCATGAAATATATGACATTATAATACTGGATTTATATATATATATATATTTTATTTCATCCAATTAATTCCATTTAATTCAATAAAGAAATGAAAACATCGTTCATGCGTACTTACGGACTACAGTCTCCTTGAACGGTGTATTTCTTTCCATTTATAGATCATTTATATATATGTATATTTGGAATATATATTATATATAAATCATTTTTTACATTCTGGATGTAAGTAATCATGATCTATGTAATCATATGAATAATTAAAAGTTAAAACATGAACGAAAAATGAAATGATTTTACCCAAAATGCTACATTAACATGAATTTACAAAAGAATGGGTAATATAAAGTCATATGTGAACCATATATGATATCATAATAATGAATATGATTCTGTAATAAGTCAATAACATTATTTAAATCAATATACAGGAGGTTCAATTACGTACGAAGCATATCAGACCTAAGGTAAGGGAAAACTTTTCCAATCTTATGTTTTTATCTGAGATTTCTTATATGTAAATATTTACTGGGGTTATATTTATCATCCATGTCCCAATTTCATAAAAATGGTTTCATGTATTTTTAAAGTCCTTTTTACCCATTTTTTACTTTTACTACATGGTATGTGTAACGACCCGAAATTTTGAATAAATCTTGTTTCCTAATTTTATGTGTTATTTTATTTTGTTTTTTATACTCAACAAAAATGTTTCATTTGATAACATGAGTATAATTAAAATCGGACCCTTCGGTTTTGACTGTTATATGACCATTGGTCAGTATGACCGCTGTAAACTAAACGTTTCGATTATTGTTTCTAAATACAAGTAATCTTGGTTAATTATTATAGAAAGAAGATTCCATGGCCTCACCCAGTAGTCTTGGACCGATTGAAGCCCATCTAACAGAACTTGGGAAGGAGGTAGTACCACTGGGCTTTGCTCTGGACCAAACCCAAGCCGAACTTCATCGAGTGAAGCTAGAACGGAATCGCCTTCGCGAGAAGTTCAACCTGATAGAAATTACTACTCGTGCGATGTTCACCGAGCCTCCCTCAGATTCTCTCACCGTAGCACACCTTACACTTCGGTCCTATGCTAGTGTGATAAGGGGCTATTTAAGGAGACCATAACTGCCTTGTGCAATCCCTTGTTTTAAATAAAAATTGGGATTTCTTCTTATGATGAAGATTATGAATTTTTAAATGACCAGATAAATATAGTATGCATATTGTTTTTATGAATTTTAGAGAATTTTTATTTTAAAAATGTTTGTGTAAACCTTAAATAATTAAAAATGTGTAATTATTTTCAAAAAATGGTCTTCTACAATTATGTTCAGTACGAAATTTAGAGTCTAATTAGATCAACTTAATTTTTGATGAACAGTAAATTTTGAATAGTGATTTTATGATTAGGATTAGTAATGTGTCCAAATGTATTAGTAATCTCACTTAAAGAAAGTATTAATATAATCTAGGCACCTTGATTAAGTAATGTGATTCAATAAAATGGTTAAATAACGATTTCATAAATTATTATTCAAGTATTAGTTTTTTCGAGTGAATAGTGTTTTTTAATTAAAAATTAAATTAAAAATATTTAAAAAATTATTTTTATATAATGAATTTTATTTTTGAACTCAGAGCACTGATATTATGTTATGGTAATTTTTGGGGTTTTTTCGGAAAAAAATGAATTTTCGGTGAATAGTGTATTTGTTTAAAAAACAAATTAAAAATATTTAGAAAATTATTTTTATAAACTGGAGTTCATTTTTGAAATCAGAGCATTGATATTTGGTTAAGGTGAAATTTTGGGATTATTCTGAGAAAGTTGAATTTTCGATGAATAGTGAAAATACAGTTTTTAAGTTACAGGTGTTTAATGACATAATTAAATGATGTATTAAGTATGTAATCAATATGGTCGACTTATGAAAAGTAAGATAAGGTATGAGGTGTCCCAAGTGGCCAATACCATGGGCAA
Source organism: Viscum album (assembly GCA_963277665.1). Classification (NCBI taxonomy): domain Eukaryota; kingdom Viridiplantae; phylum Streptophyta; class Magnoliopsida; order Santalales; family Viscaceae; genus Viscum; species Viscum album. The sequence goes on from OY728164.1 coordinate 903,375,638, forward strand.
TCCCATGGTTTTTCCAAAACCACTAATGAGGTGTCCCTTGGCCATTAATGCTTTGTCGCCTCACTTTCCCTATAAATATCAAGCCATCATCTCATCCGTTCGACTCCCCACTCTTCCCCAACAAAGTTCTGGTCTCATTACCTCCCATGGAGTCCTCCCAAGGTGCTCCCAAGCCCTCAAGGTCCCAAACATTGAGTTTTAAGAGTTACATTTTAAGGTAAGGGATCTGATCTCTCTCTTTCTTTTCATGAAATCTCTTTTATGTAATTTCATGTATGATCCATGTTATTATGTTAAAGGGTGTTCTTTTATACTCATCTTACTGCCCTTATCATGTTCACATAATGAGATATCCCCTCTTACTCTCATTATTTCGTTTTATGAGGTTTTAAGTGGCGCCGTTAGGCTGCCGAAATTTTTGTAACGGATTCTTTCTCCCTTCTCATTTTTGAAGATTTATTTTCATGTAAAGTATTTCATGTTACTTTTTATTATGTTTGGAAATGATATCTAAATTTATCATACTGATATTTTATTATCATATGATGAGAGACCCCATTTGATCTCTTCAATTCAGTATTTTGAAGTTTAAGTGGCGTCGTTAGGCTGCTGAATTTTTATGTGGTCCTTGCACCTTTCTCCCTTTTCAAAGTTCTAATTCCATGTCAAGTCTTGAAAGTTCCTTTTTATTATTTTGGGGTATGATATCTATATCTATCATACTGATCTTTTATGACCATATGATGAGAGGCCCCATTTTATCTCTTCAATTCAGTATTTTGATGTTTAAGTGGCATCGTTAGGCTACTGAATTTTTAAGTGGTCCTTGCACCTTTTGCCCTTTTCAAAGTTCTAATTCCATGTCATGTATTGAAAGATCCTTTTTATTATGTTAGGGTATGATCTCTATATCTATCATACTTATATTTTATGTTCATATGATGTGATACCCTATTTTATCTCGTCAATTCATTTTTGGTTAAAGTTTATGTAACGCTGTTATGCTGCCGAATTTTCATAAGAGAAATCTTATTTTTGTCTTCCTTTCATGTTCTTCAATTCATATGGTATATTTTCAAATTTCATTACCATGTTCTAAAATCCCTTATATTCTGTCCCTCTACTTTTTTATGGGTCATTTATGAATTTTTGACCCATGTCCCCTCTCTTTTCAATGTTTTCTAAAAACCTTGTAACATAGACGGTATGCTGCAGAATTTTCGTCTCAAAATGTCTCTCTCTTTTTTTCTAAAGATATTTTATTTTATTAAGTGAATACTCAAAGCTCTACCTTCTATATGGGTATTCACATATATACCAAGTTGTTCTATTTTAAATTCTGGGATTTACATACATGAAACCTGCTTTCCCTTTTCGTGGGTTTAAAGTGACGTAAAGATCATGTCTTTAAAGTAGTTTTTAAAACGTTATGATTATGAAATGAAAACCATTTATTTTATGCTATATGGGTCATTTATAAAATGTTTGATGATGATATATGTGGCTCACATGATAATAAAGGCAAATTTAAGGGTGCTACCTGATAGAGCTCCAATGCATTGGGTAATGATATAACCACTAGAGATTACAATTCTCACGATATCTTGGTGAATAACCTTGGTAATTTTCAAATGACACCTTGGGGATGGACCATGGTGATATGTTCATGATTTTCTATGTTAAATGTTGTATCCACATCTTCATGTTATGAAAAATGTTATTTTTATTATGACATGCCTCATGATTTCTCTCTCATGCCTTAAAGTTCTTTTCATGACCTTATTGAAGTATCTCAAGTTCACATGTAAAATGTTTCTCTTGTTTCCCTTACTGGGCCTTCTGCTCACCCTTTCTTTTGATGTATGTCCCCAGGTTATGAGATGCAGTAATGAACCTAGGATGAACATGAGGAGAATCCTTTCAAGTGTTTAAGAAGAATCTTTTATGTTTTCATGTTTAAAGTTCCTAGTTTCCGAGACACTAAACCTTAAAGATCCTCAGTTTTTTAAAATGTAATGAACGTTTATGTGATAAAGAGGTGGGATGCTATAGTTGGTATCAAAGGATGGTTTAGTTATTTGTGGAAATTAGGATATGAAAACTCTAGGAAGAACCCTATAGAAAAGTTTAAATATAGGAAATCTTCCTGGTATTTTAGTGAGTATTGAGTAAGGGGTTGCCAAGCAAATACATCCCTGTCTAGATATGAGCAGGTAGAGGTGGCTCTGGTATAGATGTACATAGGGGTAAAACCCGAAAACCCCACATTGAGCTAGACTCGAACGAGAACTGGTACACGACAACGGGCCTCGCTTCACTCTTGGTTACGACACTCCCTGGGGATATGCTTTGCTAAATTCATAACTTAGTATTAACCATTGTTAAACGAACAAAGATAAAATAAAATAAAGATTCACATAAGAATATATGATCATGGATAACCTAGATGGGAACCTAGGGGATCACAAGTTAGGGTATAATTTTCTTCTACAAGTTATCCTTATATGCTTTCAGTTCTTTTTCATGATTATTGGCTAAGTACTTAAGCCCCTAATTATGCTTTATCTTCTTAGTTAATGGTAGGAAATGGAAGAACATGTCCCAACAACCAATGTGATAGAAATGCGACGATTGTCGTATTAATATGACAGGTATGATTAGGGGATTAAAATATGATTATTATTTTGGAATATGATCACTATTTTGGGACCCTATATGATCGAGGTAAATTGATTACTACGGTATTTTCATTGAGGAGTAAGTTTGACTTATATTTTGAAGAATCGATGAATTTAAGGTGGACTTATAGTAATTTAGGATACTTATTTAAATTATTAACCTATCTTGGGTAAAATATGTTTAGGTTAGATACTTTTGTTATAAGAGGTTAGGAGTGGTTGATGTTGTTTGGAGATGAACAATGAAGTTTATTTTGGAAGACTATTTTATCAAATCCTTCTTGTATTTGGGTTTCAATCTTAGTTTCGTTTATTTTGAGGAATTTTATGGACCGTTATTTATGGAATGGACTATGATGAACTTTGGGTAGTAACATGGAACTTTAAAGATTTAAAAGTAGTTTCCATTCCTATGGGATTATTTCTTTTTGAAGAGTTGTTTTACCTTACCATTTCTGTTTTTGGGATAATGTTTAAAGATAGAAGAAATAGATAGTTAATCTTTTGTTGATAATGTGATTCTCTATAAGATGATTCTTGTGTTTTGATTAGACCAAGTAGTTTTGAATGCTAATATTTTGGAGAAAAGATTAGTTTTGGGTAGTAACTTATTAAAGGATGAAACACTACATGAAGATAAGTATATTTTCTTATGTTTTTGTTCTATGTTGTAAATAAATTTCTCAAAATTATGAAAAGGAACTTAAAACAAAAACATTTTTGGTTTACATTTCCTACTGGGTAATCAAATACCGTTTACACACATCATAAGTTTGGGATTTTCTTATGGTTAACTTTCTCTTAATCATGTTTTCTATCACTCTCCCTCAGAACATGACACTTTGTTTTCTCCTCCATGTCCATGTTTTCTTACATGGAATCTTAGTGTGGGCTGACTCGGGTGACCTTTGTACTTACATTTTTTTCTTTTAAAGTAATAGTTTTACTGACTCCTTTTCTGATGTGGTACTTTCAATGAAATTTTAAAACCCAATTTTAAAAATTGCGAGGACGCAATTTCTTAAGGGGCGAAGATTGTAACGACCCGAAATTTTGAATAAATCTTGTTTCCTAATTTTATGTGTTATTTTATTTTTTTTATACTAAAAAAAATGTTTCATTTGATAACATGAGTATAATTAAAATGAGACCATTGGGTTTTGACTGTTATATGACCATTGGTCAATATGACTGCTGTAAACTAATCGTTTCGATTATTTTCACTAAATGCAAGTAAACTTGGTTAATTATTATAGAAAGAAGATTCGATGGCCTCACCCAGTAGTCTTGGACTGATCGAAGCCCATCTAACAGAACTTGGGAAAGAGGTAGAACCACTGGGCTTTGCTCTAGACCAAACCCAGGCCGAACTTCATCTTGTGAAGCTAGAACGGAATCGCCTTCGCGAGAAGTTCAACCTGATAGAAATTACTACTCGTGCGATGTTGGCCGAGCCTCCCTCAGATTCTCTCACCTTAGTACACCTTACACATAGGTCATATGCTAGCGTGATAAGGGGCTATTTAAGGAGACCGTAACTGCCTTGTGTAATCCCTTGTTTTAAATAAAAATTATGATTTCTTCTTATGATGAAGTTTATGAATTTTCAAATGACCGGATAAATATAGTACACATATTTTTTTATGAATTTTGGAGAAAGTTTATTTTAAAAATGATTATGTAAACCTTAAATAATTAAAAATGTGTAATGATTTTCAACAAATGGTCTTCTAAAATTATGTTCAGTATGAAATTTAGAGTCTAATAAGATCAACTTAATTTTTGATGAATAGAAAATTTTGAATAGTGATTTTCTGATTAGGATTAGTAATGTGTTTAAATGGATTAGTAATCCCACTTAAAAAAAGTATTAATATAATATAGGCACCTTGATTAAGTAATGTGATTCAATAAAATGGTTAAATAATGATTTCATAAATTATTATTCAAGTATTAGTTTTTTTGAGTGAATAGTGTTTTTTAATTAAAAATTAAATTAAAAATATTTAAATTTTTTTTTATAAAATGGATTTCATTATTGAACTCAGAGCACTGATATTATGTTATGGTAATTTTTGGGGTTTTTTCTGAAAAAAATGAATTTTCGGTGAATAGTGTATTTATTTAAAAAATAAATAAAATTTATTTAGAAAATTATTTTTATAAAATGGAGTTCATTTTTGAAATCAGAGCATTGATATTTGGTTAAGGTGAAATTTTGGGATAATTCTGAGAAAGTTGAATTTTCGATGAATAGTGAAAATACAATTTTTAAGTTACGGGTGTTTAATGACATCATTATATGATGTATTAAGTATGTAATCAATATGGTCGACTAATGAATATTAAGATAAGGTATGAGGTGTACCAAGTGGCAAATACCATGGGAAAATACCATGGGCAAGCCCATGGTTTTGCCAAAACCACTAATGAGGTGTCCCTTGGCCGTTAATGCTTTGTCGCCTCACTTTCCCTATAAATACCAAGCCATCCTCTCATCAATTCGACTCCCCACTCTTCCCCAACGTATTTATGGTCTCATTACCTCCCATGGAGTCCTCCCAAGGTGCCACCAAGCCCTCAAGGTCCCAACCTTTGAGTTTTAAGAGTTACGTTTTAGGGTAAGGGATCTGATCTCTCTCTTTCTTTTCAAGAAATCTATTTCATGTAATTTATCTTATGCTCCATGTTCTTATTTTAAAGGGTGTTCTTTTATACTCCTCTTACTTCCCTTTTCATTTTCAAATAATGAGATATCCCCTCTTACTCTCATTATTTCTTTTTATGATGTTTTATGTGGCGCTGTTAGGCTGCCGAAATTTTTGTAACAAATTCTTTCTCTCTTCTCATTTTTCAAGATCTATTTTCATGTAAAGTATTTGAAGTTACTTTTTATTATGTTGGGGTATGATATCTAAATTTATCATACTGATATTTTATGATCATATGATGAGAGACCCCATTTGATCTCTTCAATTCAGTATTTTGAAGTTTAAGTGGCGTCGTTAGGCTGCTGAATTTTTAAGTGGTCCTTGCACCTTTCTCCCTTTTCAAAGTTCTAATTCCATGTTAGGTCATGAAAGTTCCTTTTTATTATGTTGGGGTATGATCTCTATATATATCATACTGATATTTTATGACCATATGATTATTGACCCCATTTTATCTCTTCAATTTAGTATTTTAAAGTTTAAGTGGATTCGTTTTCAAGTGGTCCTTGCACCTTTCTCCTTTTTCAAAGTTCTAATTCCATGTCAAGTCTTGAATGTTACATTTTAATATGTTGGGGTATGATCTCTATATCTATAATACTTATATTTTATGTTCATATGATGAGAGACCCTATTTGATCTCATCAATTAATTTTTTTTGAAGTTTATGTAACGTTGTTAGGCTGCCGAATTTTCATAAGAGAAATCTTATTTTTGGCTTCCTTTCATGTTCTTCATTTCATATGGTATATTTTAAAATTTCATTACCATGTTCTTAAATCCCTTATATTCTGTCCCTATACTATTTTATGGGTCATTTATGAATGTTTGACCCATGTCCCCTCCATTTTCAATGTTTTCTAAAACCCTTGTAACATAACTGTTATGCTATAGAATTTTCGTCTCAAAATTTCTCTCTCTTTTTTTATAAAGATATTTTATTTTATCAAGTGAATAATAAAATCTCTACCTTCTATATGGGTATTCACATATATACCAAGATTTTCTATTTTAAATTCTAGGATTTACATACATGAAACCCGCTTTCCCTTTTCGTGGGTTTAAAGTGACGTAAAGATCATGTCTTTAAAGCAGTTTTTAAAACGTTATGATTATGAAATGAAAACCATTTATTTTATGCTATATGGGTCATTTATGAAATTTTTGATGATGATATATGTGGATCACATGATAATAAAGGAAAATTTAAGGGTTCTCCCGAATAGTGCTCTAATGCATTGGGTAATGATGTAACCACTAGAGATTACAATTTTCACGATATCTTGGTGAATAACCTTGGTAATTTTAAAATGACACCTTGGGGATGGACCGTGGTGATATTTTCATGATTTTCTATGTTAAATGTTGTATCCACATCTTCAAGTTATGAAAAATGTGATTTTTATTATGATATGCCTCATGATTTCTTTCCCATGCCTTAAAGTTCTTTTCATGACCTTATTGAAGTATATCAAGTTCACATGTAAAATGTTTCTCTTGTTTCCCTTACTGGGCCTTCTGCTCACCCTTTCTTTTGATGTATTTCCCCAGGTTATGAGATGCAGTAATGAACCTAGGATGAAAATGAGGAGAAGCCTTTCAAGTGTTTATGAATAATCTTTTATGTTTTCATGTTTAAAGTTCCTGGTTTCCAAGACACTAAACCTTAAAGATCCTCGGTTTTGAAAAATGTAATGAAAGTTTAAGTGATAAAAAGGCGGGATTCTATAATATGTATGGAATATTTATTTTAAGAGGTACTCTTTGACTTTTCCGGTAAAAGTACGAGATGAATGTTTTTTTAACTTATAAGGTAAGAAAGGATTTTTACGGTTTTATAAAGCCTTATTTTCATGAATCTTCCTCAAAAAGATTTCATGACTATTTTCAAAAAAATCTCTTTCTTTTAAAATTGCATGGAATTTTGTGAAAAGAAAATGATTTTCAAGGAGAAACTATATTTTCCTCAAGAATTCATTTCAAGTGCTTTATCAAAACCATTTTCCATCGAAGATGACATTAACTCATATGTGTATGTTTCAAGTATAATGTCTCTATGATTTACATGGTTTCAATTTTCTCATTATTAAATTATATCCATTTGATTAATATGGATAATTTTATGATGGGATGATGTTTTTGAAACACATTTAATTCTTTGGGTTTTGATTAATGAATTATGTTTATTTTGTGGCACAAGTAAGAATGATTTCATTATGAGATGTGTGGGACCTATATCCTCCTCTAATGCAATGGGTAAAAGATTTATATCTCATTAGATAGACATGGCTGGAATGGTAAGTTAATCCGGTTCAGTGTTACAGGACTGAAACGAGGAGTGAACTCGATTCAGAAAGGGACTTTGTCCACTAATATGGTCTTGGCAGCAATGCCTTGGCTACTATAGAAATCATGACATGCGTTGAATGGTTGTCACAATTACATTCTTTATTCCCATTATATTTTATCATGATTGATGTTCCATTATGATATATGCATTACATACTTCAATGATTTATGTCTTTGCTAAAGGTTTTAATGTTTATATTTCATGTTAAAGTTTTTTCTTTCAAATGTTTATAGATTGTTTTATGTTCTCTATGTTTGCCCTTACTGAGCATTTGAGCTCACACTTTCTGTGTTTTATTTTCCCCAGGAAATAAAGAATGGTTTTAGGTAAGGAAACAAAAAGGGGACGAATGTTATGGGAAATGATGAAGATCTTTCAATATGATTAGATGTTTATATTCCGAATTTCCAAAGACATTAAACTATTATGATCTTTGTGTGTCTGTTTTTGTTATGTATTAACTATTCCAAAAAAATAATGTATTCTCCATGTACGTCAAGCTTTAGGTCTCTACAATTGATATCAGAGGAAATGTTTAGTTAACCTTTGGAAACTAGGATGCGAGAACTTTAGTGATATCCCTAGAGATATTTCTATGGTATGTCTAGGGATGTCCCTAAGGATAAGTATAAGTATAATTTATAGTCCTATAATTACGGTAATGATTTTAGAATTAAACCTAAGATGTTAGATATTGAAGGTACTCCCCCTTTATTATGTTTTTTTCCCTAGCATGATTTTTTCCTCTCACAGTATTATTTTTGGGTTTTAGATGATGGATGGAACCCGAAGGAATTGTGTTGATCAATGTAATGTAAAATGAAATGATTTTCCTCCTGAAAAAACAAATTTTATGGGAGATGGAGTGAAAAATATTATTGCTATACTTATACAAGCTATGAATCATTCTGTACTTCCAAATGAGAAAAGGAAGAAGCAACATTCTGTTGAATCCTTCATGAGGCAGTGTCCACCTTCATTCAGTAGTTCTACTGATCCAATAGTTTTTGAACAATGGATCAGTACTACTGAAATGATATTTTTAGTTCTTCAATGTTATGAACATGATAAAGTCATCTTTGTGGTATATCGTTTGGAAGGTGAAGCTGATCAATAGTGGAATCTTATCATGATTACGAGTCCAGGAGATAAAATTGATTCCATGGAATGGGATGAGTTCAAGAACTTATTTTTCAATAAGTACATACCTTGTATTCTTCAAACAAAGATGGAGAAGGAGTTTCTTGAACTAAAGAAAAAGGATGATCAATCTGTTGGTATATACAAAGAGAATTTTACATGGCTTGCAAGGTATGCATATGGCTTTATCATCAAACCTGAAAGTAAAGTTGATCGATTATTCAGTGGTTTAAAAACAAATATTAGAAGGGAATTAGTTATAATAGACTTCAATAGCTATGATGAAATTGTGCATTATGCTATCAAGGTAGAAATAGAAGTTGGTGTTACATATCCATCTCATGGTTTTGACAAGAAATAAAAGATGGAGTTCAAGGAGAAATCATAGAATAATGGTGAAAAGAAGATGAATGTTTCCTTATGCTCAAACTGTGGAAAGAAGAATGGTGGATATTGTCTTAAAGGGACTAGAAAATGTTTTATGTGTGGAAAAGAAGGTCATCTAGGAGCTGAGTGTCGAAGTAATGGAAAAGGGGTTTCTAATGATGTGAATAAAGAAAATAATGCAGAGAATGCACCACCAACACTTCAATGCTTCAAGTGCCAGGAAATGGGGCATTATGCTAAAAAATTCCCTAATCCAAGGGATAGTGATGATCCACCTGAGCAACAACTTAAGGAAAAGGACAAAGGGAAGTCACATGCGATCACTATTGGTGATGTTGAATATGACAACGATGTGGTGGAATGATTATTTGTTCATGTAATGGGATTACAAAATAATGTTGTATATAGTATTGTGGAATATTGGAATATTTATGTATTGGACTATTGTGGTTTTCAATAATTTTATGGTACTGGTAACCATGAAAAGTTATTGAGATATTTTTGGAAAAAAGATGATATGCGCATAATGAATGGATAAGGAGAAAATGAAATGTTCGACAGTATTCATGATCTCATGACTGATATAAGGAAATAGTTATAAGATAGTTTGAGTATATAGGATTTTGGGGTTTTGGTATGTGGAAAGAGTTAACTTTTGACATCACTTATGTTTATACTAAGATTAAATGGGTATTCATTCTTCAATAGAATACATGATTAAGGAATTCACATGATTAGAATGTGATCAACAAGATATATCGGGGATAAATGATGGTATTCACATGCTCAGTAGATGAAATTTCTAGTAATTCTTTCATTTATACTATAATCTTGGACAGATGTATTTTGGATAAGCCTAAAGATTTGAAATGGATTATGTTGAACATAAGTTAGTTTAAGGCTAGAACTGTTTTTGATATTATCAATGGAATGTCATAATGATGTAATTTTAGAAAAAGGACATCCTGTAGGATGGGCGACAACCCGTCGCGTCGGACAAGGCTGTGGGAATCGAACCCACAACCGAAGTGCGACTGGCCTTTATCGCATACCACTGCCCTACAGGAAGTACGTGTTTTGTAGATACTAGTTTTATTATATTAAAAAGTATGATATAAGAAGTATAAGTCCATTTTAGGAACTATATATGATTAATCTCACTATATATGGACTTATGTATTTTTGGTAACTTTTATAACCTTTTGCTTGAGAAAGATGGAATGACCCATCATTCTATCACATGACTAGCTAACACTCCACGAATGACAAATACAACTTCATTTCATTAAGAGATGAAGTGGAAATTGTCCAAAGAATGACCAACGGTGAGATTGTACCAAAATCACGAAAGTATTTCTTCTAATTCCAATTTCATCAAAAATTGGGAAATGATCTTGAAAACCGAAAATGTTTTCCTAGTGCCCTTATATATGATGAATCAGATGGTACCATAGATCATAAAAAATATATGGCTTTTTGAAAGATGGCTTTTTCATAGCCATGTTCTCTACCACTCTCCATCAGAACTTGATGGTTATATTTTTCTTCCATATCCATATTTTCACCTTTTCTCTCTTATATGGAAACCCAGTGATGAGTTTCTTTGGATAATCATTACATTTCATACTTCAGTTTTTAAAATTAAGTTTTAGTATTCCATTTTACGATGTGGGTTTCTATAAATAGTAAACGATTTATAACCCTGATGAATTTTGGGGGAGAAATTCATTTTAAGGGGGGTAGAATGTAACACCCCGAGATTTTATGAAAAATATTCTTTTAATTTCAATGATTTCTTGTGTTGTAAGCTAAAACAAGATTACCTTGCGCTATACACGACACCGTATGAGCTTGCAGTATACACAACACTATTCTTGGATCATGTTACACACAATTTTGATAGTAGTTATTCTACGAAACATTGTTTGTATGTATATAAATATATATATATTAAATGTATAAATTAAATATGGTTGGACTCTGTTATATGAAAAAACAGAGGAGTCTTTCACAACACGCAACCCTAACATGGCTTGAATTACACGCAATCACAACTTTCCTCAATAGCGCGTGTTGTACGCAATACCAGGTTTAATTAAACAATGATATATGGTTATAATATATTGATGAACTAGCCATTATGAATAGTATAAACTACATTTTGAATTTTATAACATTATAATTCATATTACACATTTTCTAGAACATGGTATGAGAATAAAATCAATTTTTGAGTAAAATAAGCATTTTTAAAAAAATGTAGTTTTGCCGCCTTTTGATGGAGCACCCACATTAAATCATGTTTTTGAAATGTCTATATGTTCAATTTGACAAAATAAAATTCTTCTTTAGAATAAAGATATAAAAATTTACTTTGGAAAAAATTTTCATATTATTCTGATAACTTTCAAATTTTAATGAATAGTAAAAAGACGCTATATTTTAATTGAAAATAACTTTTTTCATCACAATAATTAATACGGTTTGGTTATCTTTTTAATTGGTTTTAAAGTGTAATTAAAATATATTTTTACTAATTAATAGAATGTTTTTCATTGGAATAAGTTTCACTTTGAAATTGGATATAAAGAAGTATGAATCTTTTGATTGTTATTGTTTCTTAAAAACACGCCATTTGTTTTGATAACGGGAATTAAATTTAAAATTAATTAACGCCACTTATATGTTATGAATTTAGCAAAATAGGGATCAATTTTGAATTCAGAATAACAAATAATGCCTAGGCTGAATATTTGGTATTTTTCTGAAAAACATCAATTTTCGATGAATAGTGAAACCACTTAGTGGTAGTTAAAAAAATGACTTTTTTTTAATATAAATTAAAATTTAACCACTTATGTAAATTGAATTTCAAAAATCCGAGAGACACGGTTAATATCAATAACTAAAATGTGGTTCAATGAGATGAAAATAATTTTTGGTGAATAGTAACTTTTTACTTTTATTTACCACAGTTAAACGTAAATAAGATAATTAAGGGTAAAAATGATATTATTATTGCCTTAACACATGTCCTAATTCTATTGGATAAGTTTAATTCGACCAGAAAAAACCTTAGGAATAAAATATGACCATTTAGGCCCACATGGATTAGATTAAGACATTTAATATTAATTTATTTAAAGAAGGGTTAAAATAGTAAAAATCAAAGTTTAATAAGTAAATCATTTTTAGTATAGGGTTATACATAAGATAAATTCGACTATAAATATTAATTATAAATCTAAAATGTTTTCCTACATAATAGTATTTTATTTATAATTCTTAGACATTAAATAATTTGATTTATTTATGACACAATGATGATGCAGTAATTATCTTATTAATGCAATATTGACATAATTGAGGTTACAAATACCAAAATAAATGTAATTTGAGACTTTTTATGAATTTCACTAATTTTCTAGGTTAATATGACATGTTAGTTTTGATTTAATTAACGTTTTTAGAACTAATAATTTTGTTACGATTTTCACAAAAATCAATTACCAAATTGTGTCAAATTTGACATAATATAGTTTTTAAAGAAAATATTATATTATTAATTGTTATTTTATTCCTAAAAATCTAAGTATCAGAAAAATGTCTTATATAAGGTTATATATATTAAACATAAACAACATGGGGATCGTTTGACTTGTTATAGTATGTTTATTGACCTTATAGTGTAAGAAAAAAAGAAGACGCGGTAAAAGTAAAATTATTTAACTGAAGGTTAAATCTAAATTAGAAGGTTAAAATAGAAACCTAAACTTGCCTAAATTCTATTGGATGGGAGGCTTTCGACCCATACCCACATTATCTCTGAAATAAATCAATTTGGAGCTATTAAAAATAGAATATGACTTTATAATAAAATAATATTTTATTTTCCAATGGTGCCCCACTCCTCCCTTATAAAAGGGCACCTCCTCCCTCTCTTCCTCACACCACTTTGAGACTTCATGCTCGTCCAACACCTGCCAAATTAACTTCTCCACTTCCCTAGAAACACCCTAGAGGTCCTGGTCTTTTCATAGACCAATTTTAGTGCCCTAAAAGGAGGTCTCAAAGAGGCGCTTCAAAGAAGAGGTAATGTCCGTTACCCATTCTTTCATCATTATTTCTTCTTCCACATCTTCTTCTTTAGTTTCTTCATTATGAAGTATTAAAAATCAGTATCACTCATATATTGATATGTTATTATAAGTATAAAACAACCCTATTTCACCATCTATCCATCCTATGGAAAATGAAATCACCGCGTGTGCATACGTACGAAATACCGTCTCCACGCCGTGGTGTTATCTATTTTACACCACCACCTTACTTGGATGGGTATAATGGTGTAAATAATAACTATGTATGATTATTTTAAAGTTTTATTGATTATGAAATGTTATAAATACACTCCAATACAATTCCACGATCATGGGAATGATATCATCGCTCGTGCGTACGTACAGAATACCGTCTCCACGACGCGATGAGATTCATTCTCAATGATTAACCATTCATGAATAATTATAAAGTTTATATATTAAGTAATAAGGTAATATATGACATAATAATACTAGATTTATGTATATATACATGTATTTCAACCAATTAATTCCATTCAATTCAATAAGGAAACGAAAACAGCATTCATGCATACGTATGGACTACCGTCTCCATGAACGGTCTATTTCATTTCATTTATCGATCATTTATATATATGTATATTCTAAATATATATTATATATAAATCATTTTTTACATTCTCGGTGTATGTAATCATGATCTATGTAATCATATGCATAATTACAAGTTGAAACACGGACGACAAATGAAACAATTTTACCCAAAACGCTACATTAACATGAATTTACAAAAGAACGGGTAATATAAAGTAATAAGTGAACCATATATGATATCATAATAATGAATATTATTATGTAATATGTCAATGACATTATTTAAATCATTATTCATGAGGTTCGGATACGTACGAAGCATATTGGACCTAAGGTAAGGGATAACTTTTCCAGTGTCATTTTTTTATCTGAGATTACTTATACGTAAGTATTTACTGGGGTTATATTTATCATCCATGTCCCAATTTACTAAAAATGGTTTCATGTATGTTTAATGTCCTTTTTACCCATTTTTTTTATTTTAATACATGGTATGTATGGAATCTTTCTTTTACGAGGTACTTTTTGACTTTTCCAGCAAAAGTACGAGAAGAATGTTTTTTTTAACATATACGGCATGAAATGATTTTTACGGATTTATAAAGACTTATTTTCATGAATCTTACTCCAAAAAATTTCATGACTATTTTCAACAAAATCTCTTTTTTTAAAATTGCATGGAATTTTGTGAAATGAAAATGATTTTCAAGAAGAAATGATATTTTCCCCAAGAATTCATTTCAAGTGCTTTATCAAAACCATTTTCCATCTAAGATGACATTAACTCATATGTGTATGTTTCAAGTATAATGTATCTATTATATACATGGTTTCACTTTTCTTATTATGAAATTATATCCATCTATTTTATATAGATTATTTTATGATGGGATGATGTTTATGAAACCCATTTTTTTCTTTGGGTTATGATGAATGAATTCTGTTTTTTTGTGGTACAAGTAAGAATGATTTCATTATGAGATGGGTGGGACCTATATCTCCCTCCAATGCATTGGGTAAAGGATTTATATCTCATGAGATAGACATGGCTGGAACGGTAAGTTAATCCAGTTCAGTGTTATAGGACTGAAACGAGGAATGAACTCGATTCAGAAACGGACTTTTTCCACTACGATGGTCATAGCAGCAATGCCTTGGCCAATATGGAAATCATGACATGTGATGAATGGTTTCCACAATTACATGTTTTATTCCCATTATATTTTATCATGATTGATGTTTCATTATGATATATGCATTACGTACTTCCACAATTTATGTATTTTCTCAAGGTTTTACTGTTTAGATTTTATGTTCAAGTTTTTTCTTTCAAATGATTATGGATTGTTTTATGTTCTCTATGTTTTCCCTTACTAAGCATTTGAGCTCACCCTTTTTGTGTTTTATTTTCCCCAGGAAATAAAGAAAGGTTTTAGGTAAGGAAACCAAAAGGGGAAGATCGTTATGGGAGATGTTTAAGATCTTTCAACATGATTAGATGTTTATATTCTCAGTTTCCAAAGACACTAAACTATTAGGATCCTTGTGTGTCTTTTTTTTTGTTATGTATTATGTATTCTGCAAAATTAATGTATTGTCTATGTACATCAAGTTTCGGGTCTCTATATTTCAAGGGTAAGAATGATTTTGTCAAAGTTGACTACTACAATTGTATAGAAAAGGGGAATTATACAAAATAATGTTCTAAGATTTAAGGGAACATACATCAGAGAAGGACAAGGGAGGAAGGCCAAGCATAAGCGATCACAACTAATGAGTTTGAAGCTCCAAAAGATGTGTTGGAAGGTAATTTAATGGTTTCCTAAAGTTTATCCAATGATTTTTTGATTATGGATCATCACATTGTTTCATATCGTCCCAATTTTTGATGAAAATTAGTTATTTTTAATTTTACTTAACAAGGGAGTTGTCAGTCAAAACACCTATGGGATGTATCATCGCAACAACACTTTGTGAATCAGTTCCAATTAAGGAATATTAGTGTTATTTCTATCCTGATATCATCATCATAACCATGATTTAATTTGATAAAATCCTCATAATGGATATGCTTTCATACCATAATGTCAAAATTTATTATAAGAAGAAGGAGGTTACGATTTTCGATGATGATAAGGAGTGCCTTATCATTAAAGTAGAAACCTCACGAACTGATTCTTATCTAGATCCACCACTAGTATCTTTACTAAATATAATTATTGGTGAGTAATAGGATGAAATAACTATGGGTGAGGAAAATAATTTTTGAATAGAGGACATACCGATTGTGCAAGAATATGTTGACTTGTTTCCAGAGGATTTACCTTGACATCCTCCAGAATGATTAATTGAGTTTTCCATTGATTTAATTCTTGGTTCAAGGCCCATATGAAAGACCCATTATAAAATGTCCACTGTGGAATTAGTGGAACTAAAGAAACATCTATGGGATTGAGTAATAAGTGATTTATTCTCCCCATTGTTTCTCAATGGGGAGACCCTTTCCTCTTTGTTTAGAAGAAAGACTGGTCTATGAGGTTGTGTGTTGACTACAAGGAGATCAATTCTATAACAATAAAGAATAAGTATCCACTACCTCGTATTGATGATGTATTGAACCAAATAAATGGAGCTCAATATTTTTCAACGATTCAATTTCAATCTGGATATCATCAGTTGTGGGTGAAGAAGGAAGACATTACAAAAACAGCATTTCGAACCAGGTTTTGGCATTATGAGTTTACCGTTATGACTTTTTGGATTGACTAATAAACCCTCTATCTTCATGGATATAATGAATAGAGTTTTCACGAAATATCATGATGAATTTTTAGTGGTATTTTTTGATTATATTTTGGTATAATCCAAAAGCTATGAAGATCACGAAAATTGCTTGCGCCTTATTCTAAAGACTCTTAGACGAAATGAATTATACGGGAGGTTTAGAAAATATTAATTCTGGCTTCAAGAGATTTCATTTTTTTGCCATATTGTCCCTAAGGATAGAATCTCTGTTGATCCATCAAAGACCATGGAAAACCAATAATTGACTGCACCGATTAGTATAACTAAGGTACGCAGTTTTATTGGTTTAGCTGGTTATTATCAACGTTTCATCCAGAATTTTTACCATTTGGCTAACCAATTAACCAAGATGACATGTAAAGGGGTTAATTTTTTTTGACAAAAGAGTGTGAATAATATTTTGAATAACTAAAGAGAAGATTAGTCAATGATCATATTTTGACTCTACCATCAGGGAATGATGGGTTTGTTAATTATATTTATGCTTATATGGAAGGACTTTGTTGTGTCCTTATGTAGAATGATAGAGTTATTACCTATGCATCAAGACATCTAAAAATTCATGAGAAAAACTATCCTGCTCATGATATTTAGTAAGAAGTAGTAATAATTTCTCTAAAAATATGGAAACACTATCTTTGTGGTGAAAAATGTGAGATTTATACTGATTAGAAGAGTTTGAAGTATATTTTCAATCAAAAAGAACTCAACATGAGGCAAAGATATTGGCTTGAACTACTCAAGGATTAAGATTTCTGTATACACTACTACCTGGGGAAGGAAAATAAGGTGGAAGATACTTTGAGTAGAAAGGATAATGGATTTTTCAATAAGATGAGAGAAGATGAGTAATTTACAATGAAGATTAAAGATGTGAATGATGGGAGATTGAGTGACTTCATATATGAAGATAGAATTTTGAAATTTTGGAAGAGACATTGTGTTCCCGATATACCTGATCTAAAAAGGGAATTGTTATATGATGCTCATAGATCCAATTTTTCTATACACATAAGAGCACCATGATGTATAGATATTTGAATGAACAATCTTGGTGGGACAACATGAAGAGGGAGATTGCTGATTTTGGGTCAAGATGTATGATTTGTCACCGAGTGAAAGCTGTAATGAAATATCCTAGAGGAGTCATGCAACCTCTTCTTATAACTGAGTAGAAATGGGATGATATTCTGACGGACCTTGTCATGGGGCTACCAAAGACTCCTAGAAGTAATGATGCAATATGGGTCATTGTTGATCATCTTACCAAGTCACAAAATTTAATTTCTATAATAGAATATTTAGTAATTGAATGTTTAGAAAGACTGTATATTAATAATGTTGTTAGACTTCATGGAGAAACCCTATTGATTGTTTATGATCGTGAACCCTGTTTTACAATAGGATTCAAGAAAAGTCTTCAGATGGCCCTCGATATTGAACTTCGTTTGAGCACTACCTACCACCCCCAAAGTGATAGACAATCAGAATGGACTATTAAAACCTTAGAAGATATGTTGAGATCTTTCTCACTGGACTTTCAAGGTATGTGGGTTCAATATTTACCTATAGTATAATTTTCCTATGAAAATTTCTTGCATTAAAGTATTCAGATAACAACATATAAAGCGTTATATAGAAAGAGATGTTGTACACCAACTTGTGGGGATGATGTTGGTGAATGTAAACTTATAGACCTATAATATTATAAGGAAACAATTGAAAATGCGAAGGTTATCCAAACCCACATCAAAGCATCCCAAAGTAGGAAAAAGAGTTATGCCGATTACTGAAGGAATGATTTAGAATTTCAAATAGGAGACCATGTTTTGGTAAAGGTATATCCATGGAAGGGTGGTATACGTTTTTCTAATAAGGTTAAATTGAGTCCCAGTTACATCGGACTTTCAGGATTCTAGAGCGAATTGGAGTTGTAGCTTATAGTTTGGTAATGCCTCCAAGTCTCTCCAAAGTTCATGATGTGTTCCATGTATCACTGTTGAAAAATACATGCCGGACCCAACACATCTACTCACCAATGGGGAAATTTAACTAGAACCTAATATGTCTTATTGTGATGAGCCGGTCAAAATTCTTGATACTGAAGAACCTGTGTTCATAAACTAGACAACTCATCTGGTAAATGTTCTATAGAGAAATCATAATATGGAAGAGGCAACTTGGGAACCCTAGGAACTTATGATGAAGAACAACCTAAATATTTTTATGCAATAATATTCTGGAAATTTTTAGGGAGAAATTATTTTAAGGAGGAGAGAATGTAACAACCAGTGCTTCCACGCTACGTTTCCCATTGAAGAATGCAATAGCTTGCATTGTATGCAACTTCGAGATTCTAACACACCACGACCAATCAAACTATCTAGTATGAATAATAATACCCACTATTTGAAATTTTATAAATTTTATTTTTCAAAATGGAATTGATTTTTGAATTAGGAATATCAAAATTAGCTTAGGGTAAACTTTTTTCATTTTTGTGAAAACTATCAATTTTTTATGAATAGTTAACTTTTGACTTTTATTTACCACGATTAAAAGTAAATAGGGTAATTAAGTGTAAAAATGATATCATAATTACCATAAAACAAGTCCTAATTCTATTGTATAAATTTAATTCGACAAAAAACATCCTCATAAATAAAATATGATCTTGTTTGGTCCACATGGATTAGATTGGAACATTTATTATAATTTTATTTAAATAAGAGTTAAAAGAGTAAAATTCAATGATTAATAACTAAATCAATTTTAATATTGGGTTATACATAAGGTAAATTCGACAATAAATATTCGTTAAAAATATAAAGATATTTACTACATAATGGTATTTTATTTATAAATTTTAGACATTAAATAAGTTAATTTATTTAGGACACAATGATGATGTAGTAATTACTTTATTAATGAAAGATTAAAATAATTGATATTATAAATATCCAATTAAATGTAATTTGAGATTTTTAATGAATTAAACTAATTTTCTAGGATAATATGACATTTTAGGGTTGATTAAATAATTTTTTTTAAGTATTCTTTTTGTTATTATTATTACCAAAACCAAATAATAAATAGTGTCAAAATTGACATAATTGGGTTTTTCAAACAAATACTATTTAATTAATTGATATAATATTCCAAAAACTATAAGGATCTAAAAAATGACATAGATAATGTTATATATATTAATAATTAATCACTTGGGGTTCTTTTTTCTTGTTATCGAATATTTTTTAACCATATAATATAAAAATACAAAGAGACATGGTAAATGACAAAATATTTAACTAAGAGATAAACTTACAAGAAAAGGTTAATATGTTGAAATAAACCTGTCTAAAACCTATTGGTTGAGAGGTTTTGGACCCATCCCCTCCTTATCCACTAAATAAATAATTTTTGAGCTATTAATAACCTAAAATTAGTTTATTATAAAATAATATTTCTAACTTTTCCAAAAGTGACCCTCACCTCTCTTATAAAAGGCCACTTCCCCTTCTCTTAATTTGACACCTAAAAAGCCTTTTGGCTCAGCCAAACCATGAAACAATATCCTTCCAACATTCCTACCTTCATACAAGAGGCCTTCCATTGTTCATAAATCCATCCTAAGGAGTCCTATTGATGAAATCAAATTGAAGAACCCAAAGAATAGGCAAATACTTCATCACCTCTTTCACGTTCTTTTCTTCTTCCGCTTCCTTTTTCTTTGCTGTTTCCATTCTATATTAACAACACCAGTATCCTATAAATAATGTGATGTTATAATAAATATGTTACAACCATAATAATTATTCTATCCATCATATTAATGACAAAGTCACCATATGTGCGTACATACGGCTTACCGTCTCCACGTCGTGGTATAGTTTCTTATTCAAAGACTTCATTATTTGGATGTGTATAATAATGATTAGAAATAATGTAAATAATTAATGTATCATTTTAATGATTATTTATATAAGATATACCATCCAATTAAATATGATTTCACCATCAATATAATGATATTGTCTCTCATGCATACGTAACTGTCTCCATGAATGTGATGAGATTCATTAACCATTATAATCATTCCAGAATAATTTTCATTTTGTGATTAAAAATAATTTTTATGAACATAATATAATTTTTTATATGAATCAAATAAATTCAATCCATAACAAACTTGTCTTATGTATCTAATTATATAAAGGAAAACAAATCATTTAACACCCGAAATGATTATACTACCGATATATTATTAAAAAAGATATATTAGAGGGTCAAATATGATATAATATTTATGTATATAGTTATTGAATAATTTAATAACAATGATTTAACTATTATATAGGAGGTTAATGTACCCTCAACCAAGTAAAATTACAAGGTAAGGGTTAATTTCACAATCTTTTTATTATCCAAGGATGTTTTTGAGTAAGTATCTACTGGGACCTCTTTATCATTCACATCTGTGTTTCTTAAAAATATATTTCAATGAATTTTTTACTCTTTCCTCGACTATAGGTTAATGTAATTTATACCCTTGTTGGAATTTTTATAAAAATTTTATAAATGAATCTTTATGTGGTTTTCCAAATAAGGTCATTTACGACCTTTTTGTCAAAATTAAAGAAATTATTATTTTTAACTTATAAGACATGTGAGGATATTTTCCACCTTTTTAACACCTTTTAAGCTACAATTATTAGATTATAATAATATTTTCAAAATAAATGGGTTCTTTTATAATTACATGACTTCTAAATGATTTCAAAATAGAAAGAGATATTTATCCCAAAAAGTTTTTATTTCATCTATGTCAACATCCTTTGATAGATTTTAAACCTGTTTAAAGTTGATTTATTATGATACAAATATTCTATATTTTATTGAAGGTTTTGTGATATGATTGACTATGGATATATTATATTTAAACCATTCATGTTTTATGGATAATGTATTGAAATATTTTATGCTAGTATTAATTCAAAAGTTTATTTTATGTTAATAACTTTTAATATTATGAATGCATTGGACTTATTAAGTGATGGGTGGAGCCCACAATATCTCCTTGATACATCGGTGGGTCTCATGAGAAAAACTAGTGTCTTGGAACAAGGCTTTGAAAAAATCTTATTTGTAGTCTTGGAACAAGGACTTGGATATGTGGTTATGAAGTCTGGCATTATGAATTCCATCATTATATAAGTGGCTATTTATATTGAATGTGATTATTCGACTAGTAGAATATCCATGAGAATAAGTAAATTGCATTATTTGATTTTATTTTTTCCATATTATTCTGAATTTTATTTTTAAAAGGAATTTGATTTAGTCTTATACATCGCCTTAAATGATTACTTATATTTCTGCAATTTTCCACTATACTTTTATCCTTACTGAGATTCTGAGCTCACCCATTTCTATGTTTTAATATTCCTAGGACGTGAAGAAGTATTTTATAGTTGACCTATAGGGATAGGATAAGGATATATGTGTGTCAAAAAGGATACAAAGTGGTGTTGATGTTTTTATTTAATGATGTAATGTAAAACTTATGAATGTATCCAGTACTTACAAGGATACTGAACTGATCGGTCATTTGGGATTTGATCCCTTGTGATCATGCCAATATTATGCAATAATGAAACGACTCCCGGTAACTGGTGTCGAGGCATTACATGTAATTTTTATCCTGAACAACATTACTATCACTCACCCAATCAAAAATTGAGATTACATAATACTACCCTTTTTTCATTGATATATGTGGTTTTGGTCAATTATCATAATCATTAACCATTGAATTTGGGAACTAGTTAGCATAGTTCCCATACTCCTTGCATTTGAAACACTAGAGTGTGGCCGGTGAATTCAATATGGATTTAAATATATTCACAATATTAGCTAAAATTTTACCATAACAATAGAAATTAATTTCTTAAATACCATCTTTTCCACACATAAAACATTTAATATTTTATTTAATATATTTTCTACAATATTTTCATCCACAAATTTAACCAGAAGGAAAGATCATCTTATTTTCTCCATGGTTTTTGGAGTTTTCTTTGCATTCAACCTTTATTTACGTTTAGAATCCATAATATTGATATGTAAATATAATATCTATTTCCACCTTCATACCGCATAGATATTTTTATTTATATCTACTAATGACCATTGTAGATAATTACCTTCGAATAATTGGTTTTATTTCACTCAAAAATTAATCATACATACATTGAGGTTGGATGATAATCTCAGAATAATTGATCACATGTCTATTAAATATTTCATTACTGGAAAGAAGAAATTTTTCATCCATTTTGATTAACATATGTAATTACTAGACATTTTTAAAAAATATGGTGAAAGTACTTATTGAAAAAAAATGGTTTTAGCTCATATTATTTAACGTAGTCAATTTATTATTGTTGAATTGTATTCTTGATAATATTCCACCATTCATCCATTTCATCATCCAAGATAAATTTTTCATTCTTTGAAAAATGGAAAATGGAAAATATATTTTCAATGGAACTGATCTATAACACCATTAAATTTTGTGATATACTAGTACATCGCCCGTGTATACGCACAACGTCATAAATGAAATATAAACTACAAAATGAATTTTAAATATGAGAAGTTATCAATAGACATTAAAAATTATTTAATTGAAATTATAATTCTATTCATAGAAACAATGCATAAAATTCTAATATCTAGATACTGGAAATAGGAAAATAGTGAAACAGAATCATGGAATGAGTACATTTTATGGGAAACAGACATTAGTTGCCATTTTCATGTCACCTTTAAAATAGAACTATGGAATGTTATTTAACCATGATAAGAGAACATAAATACACTTTATATATCATATACATCTTTGAAAACAATTATAGGAACCATGATTTTCAACAAAAGCGGGTGTGGAGATGAGATTACAATTCATGTCATCAGAATGTGCAGTCAACAACCTCTCAGTACTACCATGTATCATTGATGTAGAGTAATAGTTTTTCATGGTAGTTGATAGTTATATTGATCTCTTCTATATATAATTAGACATTAATGTGATCAAATGAGACAAAATACTATGAAAAAAATTGGGTAATGTAGTGAAGTGAAACCAAACAATTATTAATATAAAAGGAAAAATCACTAATAATTGAAATAATAGAAAAATCAGTACTAATTGAAAAAGAAATAGTGGTTAGTCTCGGCAGATTGTCATGCCCCCATTTTTTAGCATCTTCTTATAACCTCCCTACCCTGCTCTACCCTTCCCCTCCACCCTCCTTTACTTGTCTCCCACCCAATCCCAGCAGCTCCCCCTCCCACCTTTTCCTCCCCCTGCCCAACCGCTTCCCCCACACCCCCTACCAAAACACTCCCCTCAACAGCCGCTACCACCTACCCTCATCCTCCCCCCCTTCCCCTCCCCTCCCCTCAAACATGCCCAGCCCCTCCCCTCCATTCTTCTTCCCATTTATATGGAAGACCTTGATTGAATAGTGACTTCACAATAACCATTCTATAAAAATAAATCATTAATTTCAATCAGACTAACATTAAGTCAAAATGGGTTACAAGAAAGTCTGGTCCAATGAAAACTTCTTTCTTTGTTACATGTCTATTTATTAGACCAATCATATTCTCTATGGATCTACTATATACTATTTGATTCAGCTAGTAAATAATAAATCTACGTTATCAAATCCAATTACCTAGTCCCACATGATGAGAAAGAGTGGTTAATCTGGGCAGTTTGTCCCCCCCCCCCCAATTTTCAGCAGCTCCTCCAACCCCCTACCCAGCTCTCCCCCTCTACCCCCTTCTCTTCTTATCTCCCACCCAATCCCAGCGGCTCCCCCTCCCACCTCTGAATCCCCCCTGCCCAACCGCTTCCCCGCACCCCCCCCCGCTCCCAAAGTCTTCCCCTAACAGCCCCTCCCCCTGCCCTCATCCTTCGCTCCCCTCCCCTCCCCACCCCTCCAACCTTCCCAACCCCTCCCCTCCATTCCCCTACCCACTAACCAGAATCTCCCCCGACCCATTCCTCCCCCTCCTCCTCCACCCTCCTCATCCCTCACATGCCAAGCCCCTACTCTCCCCCCGCCACCCTTCCCAGCTTGTCACCACCCCAATATCCCAGAACCTCCTCCTACCCCTACCCAGCTCTACCCCTATAATCCCCCTCCTCTGGTTGTCTCCCACCCAATCCCAGCATGTCCCCCTCCTACGTACACCTCCCCCCTTCCCAGCCCCTTCCCCCACCACTTCCCCCTACCCAACCTCTTCCCCCACTAGGCCCCTCCCCCTTCCCTCAAACAAAAAAAAACATACCTCAATGGATAAGATAACAGGTTCATCCCAAGGTCTAAGGTCCAAAACATCCACTTCTTGAATGAGAGTACATGTAGTGTAAACAATGAATGAAAACACATATTTAAAACAAGTAAAATAAACTATTAATTCAAAAAAGACCCAATTCATGAAAATATACCCTTGATAAAGTCTTCCTGGATGGTGTATTCTCCTCAATCAAGTGTTAGTGACTCTATCAATAAACAATCTGATTGTTAGCAATTTGAATAATTCTTTTACATGACAAATGAAATAAGTTATGTTTTCTTACACAGAACAGTTCACAAATTCACAATCATCTTCAAATAACAGTTGAATAAATATCAAAGATTGGTATTATAACAAATCAATTTAAAAAATGAAGACTATAAGTTGATTGATTACTTTACATGAATAAATAAATCTTTACACCAATATGATACATTGGATAATCTAATAACTCCCATGATCTCAAGGTTCTTAATATCCTCACTAACTGCGAATCTTAAATTGTTTAAATCGAATTTCATTAAAATCTCTTAATATGGAGTAAGATGGAGTCATTTAGTAGGAATTTCTTTTAGAACGGATGATTGAACATGTTATTCGATCCAAACATAATTGGTCCAATACGAAATCAATATAAACAGGAGATGCACTGAAGGGATTTTTGTTTAAGGATAGTGGGATAACATACCTGTTGCGGAAGGGATTTTTGGAGCTGATCCAAGGATAAATTGAGTGATATACAAAAGTAAAAATCACAAGAATCGACTCATTATTACTGATATATGAAAATAGAAAGTGTATCAATTCAATGTACACGTCATATAGAAAAATAAATCCTGAAAAACCTCAGATGAAAACAAATCATGTATAAATATAAATTAGTTTAGAGTAACTGAAGAAAAAACAAACAAAAATGTTTACTTTTCTATAGATAATATCAAATTCAGATGAATTGATGGGTTACCAGAGATAAAATGAAGTACTCTTGGTTGTAGATTGCATCGATAGACTATGGTATATCGCCAATAAAGCTGCAGCACAAAGATATGGGAAGAAAATAGAGAATATGGGTAATATTTCTTACAGAATTATGATAACATACTTGTTGGAACATTTTACTTCTATAGGATTTCAAAATATATTATTGTTGATGGTAAAGGGGTTCACCAAGAGGTTGTTGGGAGTCATCATTGGCAATTCCTAGTCCCAAATATGGAAAATATAACTTCTAAAAAATGGGTTCTAACATTAAATAAACCACACAGCTAACATTCAACATACCATAAAATGAAAACCTATATGCATCACAACAAACGGATAAACAAAATGACAGATAATGAACCACCAAAATGAATCTTTCGAATAAGGTGAACATTAGTAAAAATTTCAAGAAAATCAGATGACTCGGCCATATAAAAAACTGAGGCAAAGATAAACGTTGCCACATCTCGCTCACTTATTTGATGATGAAGAAATAACTAGAGAAGTTGACAGAGTCAAGATAGTTGAAGATCTAGATAGCTCAGATGTCACATCCAGGCATGACTAATCCAAGAGAACTCCTAAGAGCTCTTAGGTTGTACAATAACAAATAATATTTTGTTTTGAAATGATTGATACACGGTAAAAAATCACTGGTTTTTCTGTAGACAACTATACCATTATGTAAAAAATAACACCATTCTTGTAACCATTATGATATAGTCATTGTTTTTAATTTGAGTGTCTTAAGTAATCCACGACATTGAACCTACATTGAATAGTGGTAAATATTGGCTGATGATTAATTATCTCCTTATTTGAGAAACACAACATAATACAAGGCATAATTTCCCCACTATTAGGTTCATAATTCCCATGTAATCCAAGATCAAAATCTTTATGGAATAGTATTCGGTGAATTCCACCATCAATAAATTCATGAGATAAAAATTATCTCTTCACCATGCATATGAAGTGTCATTTTTCTGTTGAAATGAATTTATGCTGTGATATTTTCACAAGTTGGATGTTGTGTATTCCAAATGACTCTGAAATAGCATTACAAGTTTCTACATATTCTTTGATGTAGTATGGATTTGTTACCATTACACATCCTGGATTGGATTACCTTATATTTCTTCGATTGGGTACACTTACAGAGCTTACACTCTATAATATCAAAAGGAAGATGATCACAGTTTTAATTCAATCCTTTATAAATGAATGATAAACAGATCATTTTCATGTGATGACTATACATAACTGACAACCTATGTCATTGTTTCCTTAGTAGTCTTTTTTTAAAATTTACAAATTAAACAATTTTATAGAAAAAAATTATAAACCTAAATAATTTATAATCCATATCAAACATTGAACGGATTCAGTTGGTTAATGTTTATAGCATACCTATACAATGATCTTAAAACAATTCCATAAACACAAACTCTCATTGCCAAATAAGTTAAAAGAAATCAACGCTGTAAAGAAATAATTACATCCAATTATTTTTTTTCCTCTGAAGCTTAGTTTTCCATCACAAACATCATGCATCAGGGCACTGACAAGATCAAATGAACTGTCACAATAGTTCAAATGTCCTGAAAAATCAATGAATTTTAAACTTAAATTATAAATAAAAGAAATGTCACTAATGTTAATAAGGATACATTTGTTATGTAATCATGATTTGGTTTTGTTGTTACCTTAATGTTTTTCACATCTCATTTCAAAACCAGTGGAGTGAAGCTGTCACGTGTGCATAAGACCTCCTTGGAACTATAACTGGGTGAGCATGGTGTAATGAATATATACATGGAATAGAAAATCTATATAGATCCCGAAATATCCCATAGGGGAAGTAATTCATATACGAAGCCATAGGAATGCAGAATATAACCTTTCCCTTGTGTTCATCATCAAAATGAAAAAATGCCAGTATAACAAAATAATGAAATCTAAATATTTAAATATTTAACATGATGTAGTTAATTTAAATTTATAAAATAAGGATGAAAACATTATTTTCAATAGTTAATGATTTTCAAAGATGAAAAAACGGATCTTTAGAAATGAAATATCTAACCTTACCTTTATGTTCATCATCAAAATTTTAAAAGGATAGCATATGAAAGGAATTCATCTTCAAAATGAAAACCCATATTGTAGCATGTTGTGTATGGGATGATAGATATGGGATTTCATTATGTAATTTACCCTTGGAGTTATGCGCAGTAGGTGTATGAACAAAAACTTACATTAAATAAAACTATAGATGAAAGATTCCATGTCACATACCCGAGTAAGCAGTAGAAGTGAGAAAAAATTAAATTATAATTAATATAAAAAGATATTATAAGTAAGAAACAATATAAGAAATGGTTCATTCTTATAAAAAGTTTAGGACAATGATAAAATAAATTTCTCAACATTGTATCTATGGCTAAACCCAGTGAAAAGCTTGGTTGGAAATATTAATACAATTTTTGATAAAACCAACCTCATCAATTTATGAAAAAAATAAATAGAAATGAAAAAATTATGCCAAATGAAAAATAACCTTGAATCATTATTTCCATTGCTTTAAAAAACTAGAGATGCTAATAAAGTAACCTGAAGAGTAGAAGAAATGTTAGTTCATTATGCACCATTTTAATAATAATGAAATGTAGAATAAATGTACAGTTCGTTAATGAAATCTCATTGGGTAGAACGTTCTTCAAATATTGAAACAACATTAAGATAAAAATCTAGAATGGGGGTTAATGTCACTCGCATAGTCAATTTCAAAAAAGGGGGAATCAAATCTCAATGGGAAAAAATAGTGACATACAATAAATTCTTAGCCAGAGATAGATACTGAAAAATTAAGAGCATAGATAAAATAAATGTAAATATTTTTCATAAGAGAAAACCAAAATAGTGCTATGTTTATCCTTGTAATGGTGAAGGAACCTGAAGATATTACGGGTGCAGAAGACCTTCTCCGATCTGTAGGTGTGAAGAAATTTTACCTGTAACAGACAACCAATTTAGATGATGTAGTAGCTTAGGAGGGAAGGAAATCTTGTATGAGATGTAAGGAGTAGCACTACCCAAATAATAACATACACGGTTCTTGTATTAATGGTAAAATGTAATAGAAAGCAAGAATCTTATGGTTTTTTGCGTCGATGTTAGTGTAGCGTAAATGTAGGGTTATGTCCCATATTGACAATGTAATTCGCGAGCCGCACCTATCCACAACCAAAGGATGTCCCGCTGATGTAGATTTGTGTTGCGTATGTTGTTGATGTGAATAATTTGGAGTCGATTTTCATAAGATGATGATGACGTTGGAATAAAAGATCCCGACGAAGGTATACATAGATTGAAAGGAGGTCTCGGTTAACGGGAGGAATTTCGGGTGGTTCTTTGCATGAGGAGAAGAAGAAATCGGGAACCCTAGAAAAAGAAGGTCAAGGGGGAGGAGGCGGAGAAGCTGGAGGAACCGAGGGATGTTGCGGAGGTAGAGGGGGCCGACATCAGTGGCGGGAAACCTAGGTTTAGAGGAAGGAACCGGGAGCAGTGGTAGATGGATGAGAAGGCTTGGTTGAAGATGAATAAAAAATAGTAGGAGGGGGATGGAAACCAAAGGTGACCAGAATATCTAAGAATGTCGGTAGCCGCGAGACCCTAATTGAGAGGGAGCGGGGGAGAGCGCGTAGGTGGGAAGCTGAAGGTGTCACGCGACAGAGGAAGGAAAACTTGGGGGGAACTAAAATGGAGGGGTACATGGAAGAAGGAGAGTATGACACGTAGGGTAGGAAAAATCCTAGTTTAGTATAGATAATATATTTCCTTTTGAGTTAATTTAATATTTTCAACATTCTTCATTTCCTGCAACATTGCATAAAACGTGTGTCAAATGAAAGAAATAATTTTTTTTTGACCGAAAAACCTTGTTAAACTGGCACTACAAATGGAACATATATAATATTTAATTCAATGAAACACTCTTCATGGAATTTTTTACAGACAATTTTGTGGTCATTGGACAATTTAATTTACATGTAAGACTTTTTATAAAAAAATAACAATGTACCATTAATCAAATTATAGAAAAAGATTATCACTATAATATATCCATTAGAATGTAGCTTATGAATAAAACTAATTAAATAATGAAAATATGGTATAAATTTAGTATCATAATAATGTTTTGGTTACCAATAAACTATAAAGGAAAATAAGACCCTTTTCGAAATAAAGAAAATCATTTCCTGCAAAACCATATTTATGTAATCAAACATGTTTCACCTAAATAAATTAATTAAAAACAATTTGATAAATTTCACTGAATGAAATATATATATATATATATATATTATATTCAAAAAAACTATTTAGCATTCATTTTATGTGTTTTTTTACAAGATATAGGAATTAAATAAATTTTGTAAATAATGTTATATATTTTTCAAATAACGAAATATTAACGCCTTTTAATGGAGATCAAATATTAAATATA
The DNA here is from genome assembly GCA_963277665.1 of Viscum album. NCBI lineage: Eukaryota > Viridiplantae > Streptophyta > Magnoliopsida > Santalales > Viscaceae > Viscum > Viscum album. The sequence goes on from OY728164.1 coordinate 903,406,246, forward strand.
ATTTTTGAGACTTTTATAAATTATATTTTATAAAATAAACATTATTTATTAAATATTAATGTCCAAATTATCATTGGGTGTTTTTAGGTGTTTTTCAGAGAAGTTTCATTAATGGATGAATAGTAATAAATACTAAATTTGAATTGAAAAGTGAATTTTTATAAACATTAATTATATAATTAAAAGATATTTTTAATTGGTTTTAAATTTTAATGAAATAAATTATAAATAAATTCATAGAATTTATTTTAGTGGAACCATTTTCACTATGAAATTCGATATAAAATAATTTCATTCTTTTAAACTTTTTAGTTTAAAAACATGTCATCTCATCCCATATGTGGGATGAATTTAAATATAATTTTTAAAACATATGTGAATATAATTTAAAACAATGGGTTCAATATTTGGAGTCATAATTTTTTATAATTTCTCTGTGGGTAAATGTTTTTTACCAAATATATTACTGAATGTAATTAATATTATTTACGGTGATTAAGGAAAATGTCATTAATTAGTGGACAACATGTTTTCTGTAATAGTTAAATGGCTTAAAAACAAGTAAAAATATATTTTATGGAAATATAGAGACAATATCCTATATTTTTTCAATATTTACCATTATTATGGTGACATTATTTAAGATATACATCTCAATTCTCTTTTACTTTTTTATATTTACAAGAATGCCACCCCACCTACACTATAAAAGGGAACCCATCCCACTCACTTATTCTCTCCTCTCAAGCCCTTTATCATGGCCCAAACCTGATGAAATATCTTTTTAACATCCTAAAATTATTTATATAGTAATAAATATGGGGAAAATAAAACCGATGAAGCCATGTATTCCAATCCAAAAATAGGTATCAAAATAAGTTGTAACAAACTTCAATAAAACGATTGATTCATTTATTTCTCCGCCCAATTAATTACCGTTATTACATTATTATAGAGAAACATAATTATAATAAATACACTAATATTTTTTTCTGTTAATTTTAGAAACTATACTCACAAAAACTCCCATCTAATGGGATACACAATCATCTTTCGTGTTTATGGTATAATACTTCCTTCTTAACAGATGTCGTTCATTCATACATTTACAACCTTAAAGGATTGTAATAATGGTAGAAAAAAATTTTATATGACAAATATAATATATTTAATTAAATTAGGATTATTTAATTATGAAATAACAATAACCTTCAATATTTTTATTTTTTGGTAATATGATAACTACGTTTGTGGATGTGTGGACTACCACCTTGACAAGCCAGGTGATACACTGACATATTAAATACAGTATATTAAGGATTTATTTAGTAAAAATATATTTTATGTAAAGAATAATAATTCAAAAGTAATTATAATATATATATCTATTTTTCATTTACTTTCATTATTTCAATATTACAAGAAATAGAAACAACGTTCAAGCATACAGACAACCTACCATCTCCAGGTACAATGTATTCCATTTCACATTTATGTCATTTATATATATTATTATAAATAATTATATACTGAGAATATATATAATTTTTATTTTATGTGTTTAATTCTAAAAATAATTAAATCATTATTTAAGTAATACGATTAAGAGTAAGGAGTAAAAACATATTCGAAATTCATAGATGTTTTTAGCATAAACATAACATTTACAAGGAATTATTAAAATAAGGTAACAAAAATGTCATAATTAAATAATATACAAATGATGTATTCAATAATATGGTTCATAGATATTTTTAATAAGAAATAATATTTATTATACATGAGGTTCGAACGTGTACAAGGGATCTTAGTACTTAAAGTAATGGTTTTCTCTTCCCTCTAATATTTTTCTGAGATATATGTAATATTCACCTCTTATTCTTATTGTGTGGTGTATGTACTACCCTATGAAATTTTATATCTTGAATTTCATTTAATACATGATATAATATGTCTCAATTGATTTTGTTCTTTCAATGATCTCAAGATTCAAATGTAACTCAAGTATAAATGATTTTTCTAGTCTTGCTTTTATTTCATTCAGAATAATTCCTTATTCATCACTCGTTTTATTTTTTTGTTTATTAAATAATAGTGAATTTATTATATAATAAATTTAGTTACATTTATGGGTATTTAAATATCCATTTTATGATCTATATTTCATGGGGGTTTATATTTCATATTTTACCTATCCTGTAAGATAATTTTGTCTCAATTTTCATTCATTAGGACACATGTTTTCTTATTCTCTTGTATTCAGTTAGAATGTTTATATAGTACCATTTTACATGTTATATCATGAATATAATTCTTTTTGTTATATTATATTCTCTATGAAATTTTATTCTTTCATCCAGATTATTATTCACTGTTTCCATTGTAGTAAGATTTTATTACAATAGTCACATCGTTCTTATAGATTTTTATGATTATACATCTATTACTGAAATATTTTAATCCAGACATCAATAATTATCATGATTTTTATAATACTATGGTTAATAGTGATATATAAATACAATATTACCATTTATCCACTATTTTATTCCAAAGATAATTTAGATTAATTTTCAATAAAATCATACATTACTTCCCTCTTTATTAGGAAATATATTTTATTCAAAAAACATATTCCCTATAAATGTTTTATAAATATTTTTAAATGATATCTTAAACTCATATTAATGGAAAATTATTTTAAAATATTTTTACATTTTAAAAAATTTTCCAAAAAAAATCAAGGTTCTTTTATATGTTTTCAATAATATTTTCAATGAAAATGTTTTTGAAATGATTTTAACCTTAAATTGTGAGTTTTTTAATATATTTTCATATAAATGGGTTAAAAAATGTTTCTAACCATCCTTTATAAGTATTGAATGAAATATTCAATGAAAATTTACTCAAAATATTATTAATATTCCTTTATATATTTTCAATGATATTTTGAAGGAAAATATTTTAAATATTATTTTATGATTCCTTTATATTTTTTCAAACATATTTTCAAATAAAAGTGTTTTAAAATGTTATAATACTTCATTCATAATTTTTCAAGTTTATTTTTGCAGAAAATTATTTAAATGATTTCAAATAATAATTTTTATGTTTCTAAGCTATATTCAATGGAAAATTATTTTAAAAAATGTTTTCAATTTATGAAGTGTTTCAAATGATTTTAAAATAATACTTTATATGACTTAAAAACTATATTTTCAAGGAAAATTATGATCATGGTGTTTTTCAATTAATATTTATTTTTTCAAGAAATTATATTAAATGATATCCAAATGTTATTTTCCCTAAAAGATGAAATCTGTTAGTGCTACTGATGAGTTATCAAGGATATGATCCAAAGGTTATATTAATATTATTTCTCAGAATGGATTATGTTTATATGGTGTGATGTTATTTAACATGTTTCTCTTACATGGGTTGTATTTCTTATGAAACACATATCTATATCATATGTTACTTTTTTATGAAATAATTTTCTTTTCGTGGGTTATTCTTTTATGGAATGATTATGATACTTGTCTCTTTTCCTTAGGTCAATGTGTAATGGTATTTTTATGAAACCCATTTGATTTAATGGGTCATTGTCTAATTGTTTATGATTTTTGACACAAGTATGTATTATATCATTATTTTTATGGGTGGGACCAATATATCCTTAAATATTCATTGGGTAATCATTTATATATCATGAGATATACATCGATAGAATGGGAACTGATATTGGTTAAGTAAAAGGCATTATCTTGTAAGATGGTCATGGGTGTGAACCTCGACTATTAAGATGGTCTTGGGAGTGAAACTTAACTAATAAGATGGTCTTAGGAGTGAATAGTGACTAATAAGATGGTCTTGGGAGTGAACCTCGACTACTAATATGGTTTTGAGACTGAACCCATTCCACTATTAAAAAGGGCATCGATTGGGACTGGTGGTATGTCCCACCCACTAGGTTTATCCCATTTAATGTGCGATGATATTTTTTTTCAATGATCCTTGACTTATAGGGAATGATTTTTGATACTTATTAAGTAGAAATAAAACTAATTTTTTATTATGATGTAATGATTTTATGGATATTGTGCCATATTCCCTTGTGATTCACGACTTATGAACTACCAATATTTATGCCATGCTTCATGTTTTTGTTCGTTGATATGAAGGGTATGATTTTTTAATGTGTTGATCATGTTCTCATATAATTTTTCTTATTTTATTTTTATGTATATCCTCTATTGACCCTTATATATTATCTATGATCACCCTTTTTGTATTTTATTTCCCAAGGTTATAAAGAAAGGTTTTCAGTATCTAAATGAAATAGAAATATATTTATAGGAAAAATTGAATAAATTTATATATAATAATGTGTTCAAATTTAAAAATATAGTAATAGATTAAATTCCTTGGGCATGTAATTTTTTTAAGTGTTGAATATTCATTGAAAATTGATATAATATTCATGTACGTAATGTTTGGGTCTCTATAGTTTGAATAAAAGGAACGGTTTAGTCAACATTTGGAAACTATGCTGAGAAATCATTAGTGAGATCCGTATGAAAATTTGTAATGTTTGGTATAGGTAATTCTATATGGAAAAAACTATATTTTTATAGATTTAAAAGTAGGTTTCATTTTTAGGAATCATATAAGTAATTGTTTATGATTGGGTGGTATTCTTCTAGGATTAGTGTTGTTTACAGAATGTTGTCTTATCATAGTCAATAGTAGGAACAACAATGAACTGGGATAACAATAAAATTTTAAGATGAAGAATTTTTGGGCATTATGAAAATTGATGTACACTGTTTAAATATCATCAAGAGTGTCAGAAAGGTTGTATTATCATTGGTAATAATACTGATAATAAAAAGGGTGGAGATGAAATGTGCAAGGTATGGGATGTTCTAACCATATTTAATTAATTATATATAAGAATAATGGATATATTGGGGTCTATTAAGCATATTGCATGATTAAAATTTCATATTATATGAACGCGAGGTTATGGAATAAGTATTTGAAGCATGCGCAAGGGTTTAAGAACAATGTGTCATCATTGTGGTGTATATGTTTTGGAATTAAAATATTATGTTATAAGAATCAGGAAATAAATATGCATTTTCAATATTTGTTTTTATGTAATGATTGAAGATTATATGTTGAATGGTGGTTCACACATTGAAAACTAATTTATTAAAAAGGGTATATATTGATTATGATATGGAAACTATTAATGTGTTCTAGGGATAAAAAGATGCTATTTAATATGGATAAAGAGATAATGATATGGATAATGTAAATTGGATAGTATTTATGACTTAGAAACTGATAAAGTATTTGTTGACAAACTAGTTGGTTTTATTATTTATAATGATTATTAAATTTATTGAATATGTCTAGTGATCTTTGGTGTAAAAAAATAATTCATGTTCTTAATTAGGATGCATAATATTTCATGTATTTACCATGTTTCAAGTGTAAATATGATAATGTTATTCACATGTTTTGAATGTGACAACCCAAAACTGCTGTATGATATATAGGGGATTAATATTATAATGATTTAGTGAAATTCCTTATATTGTTTTGGATTTTTTTCATCTTTTGTAAGGGTTATAAGGTTGACCATTTATGGAATGGTTAAAGTTAAACATCAGATGAAGATTTAATGATTATTGTATTATCACCCTGAATGAAGATTTATATGTATTGGACAAAGTGTGATTTTTTTTCATATGATGGTAAATAAATAGAGATATAATGACTTATAATTATATATATGGATCTTATAATCCATTACTGATATAGGAATAAAAAATTCACCTTTATTTTTGAAGTAATAGATGATGCAGAAATTGGTCAACAAACATCCAAAGGGTGAGATTGGGTATATGAAATTGAATGAAATAATGTAACTACATCTCATTGTAAAAATTAATCAACATTATGAAAAGGATAATGGAATGCAAATGTAATCTTAGTACATTCATATCTAATTAATAAAATATTCCCTTAGATCATTGTGTATTTATGGGTTTGTGATCGTTTACATTCTCCTGATCACTCATCTCATGTGATCAAAGTTGTATATCACTTTACATCAAAATTTTTAGTCATATTTATCTTCCATTTCTATATTTTTACATTACACACATGTTATACTATGTGGAAAGATATTTTGGAGTTCCATTTGGTAACTTTTATGTTTCCCAATTTCCATTTTTAAAGGGGGTTTTAGTATATAATTTCACATTGTGTTTTTCCATAAAAGGAATGTGGAAGGATTAAGCCACTGATGACCTAGAATAATTTCAAGGGTAAAATTTATTTTAATTGGGGTATAAATTAACATAGTATTATTTTGTGAAATATTGTTTTTCAAGTTAATTTAATATCTTTTATATTCTTCATTTCACACAATAGTGAATATATCTTAAGTTATATGAATGCTCTATGATTGATTAGTGTTTCGAAAAAAACAAGTTAAGTTTAATCTACACATGAAACATAGGTTATAAGGTCATACAAATAACACAATTTTTGGATTGTGTTATACATAATTAAAAGTTCATTCAATAACTTCTGTCAAACAAATGACCAAGTTTTACAAAACATCAATATAATATTAATAATATTATAAAAATATTATTATATTGTCACCTAACCATAGTAATGGTGGTTATGAATAATAATAATTCAATTATAAAAATATGGTTTATACACATATATGATTATAATTATTTGGCGACCAATTAACTAGAATTGTAGAACTCCCCTATGAAATTATAAGAAATATTTTACTCGAAAACCCTATTTATCAAATCAAAAACACTTTATCTAAATAAAATAATTAAAATAAATTTTATAAACGGTTTTAATTATATATATATATATATATATTTCCATAAAATATTTAACGTTCATATTATTTATTTTCTAGAAAGAAATGTGAATAAAAACAATTTTAAGTATAATGTTTAATAATTTTTTAAAGGAGATTTTACCATATTTTAATGGAGATCCCATTTTAAATTAAATTTTCAATCCTTTATGAGTTATATTTGATAAAATAACCTTTCTCTAACAATTATATATGTTTATATTATATTGGGGTTAAATTTTGGTATTTTTATGAGAATTTTCATTTCTAGATGTTTTGCGAAAACATTGAATTTCAACTGAAAATGATTTTAATATAATTTATTTATATATTTATATAATATAATAATTTAGTTATAATTTTTAATTAGATCCATTCTACAAACCATAATCCATTTTTTTATAATAACTAATTTAATATTAAAATTGTATATAAATTCATTTCAATCATTTGAAATTTTTACGTTAAAAACATGTTGTGTCATCTCGTCTGCACTATTAAATTTAAATTAATTTGTATAAATTATGTGTTTAGAATTTGAAAAGGTGGATTAAATATTTTTAAAAATAATAATTTATATTTTGTAGTGTTCTCATCAATGTTTTTATCAATCAAATTAGTAATAGCAATTAAAATTTATTAAAACCATTAATGCAAAAAACAAGTTTAGTTATAGTAAACCTTATATCATAAAAGAAAAAATGACATATTGCATTTTCTAAAATAAATTTGATTGAAGTATATAATTTTTTTTTTGATTTTATAGAATATGGACCATTATTTTTGAAACAAGATTTGGGGAAGACCTCTTAATGGCATTTGAATTTTTATATTAACAAGAATTCCAATCGACCTCGACTATAAAAGGGAACTCACCACACCAAAAATATTATCATCTATGAAGACCTTTATCTCACAAAAACCCTGCAAAAATATACTCAAAAAATTGATCCCATAATCATATAGTCACAACATTGGGAAGAAAGATATCCAAGTAAGCCCTTTTGGGAAATCCTATATGAGTTACCCAAAGAAGAGATAACATCCTTCCACAAAAACTTTTGTTTTTTTATTTATTCATACAATAAATACTTATCATTACATGGTTATATAATATACTCAGTATACGAAATATTATAATATTTTTAATGTTAAGGGTTTTATTAATGCACAAACACACACTTCCACTGAATAGAATACGCAATCATCCTTCGTGTGTATCGAGAACCACCACTTCACGAACTGATGATGTTTGTTCGTTAATTACCACCTTTACAGTTGAGAATAATTACTTTATTAATGTTTTAATTTTATATTTTTGATGTATTTATTCTTATGTAATAATTATATAACAAAATTTTTTTATGTGGGAATATGATAATGTTGTTTCTAGACGTGTGGAATACTGTCTCTTCAAAGCAATGTGATTCATTAAAATATCACATGGAGTGTATTAAGGATGGTTTTAGTATGAATATATGATTTTTATGAAATAATAATTACTTTTTAATGTTAATATATATACATATATTCCATATTCATTCTCTCTACGAATAAGATAAGGAAATAGAAACAACATTCACTAATATATATGGAATAGTGTCCCCATGAATGGTGTATTCCAATTCATATTTATATCATTAATAGATTGTTATAATTATTTTATTAATTAATTTATCTTATATTTATCTCATTTTTACATTATTTAAGTAATTAAATCATTTCCTAATTTGGAAGGTCATGAATAACATGTCAAAACATATATGAAAAGAAAGAAGCTTCCATCCAAAACATAACATAACATGAAATTGTTAACAAAAAGATAATATAAAACTAATAATAAAATAATATATGGTATGATATATAGTTACATGGTTCTGTGGTATATTTAAAATAAACATATATTTATTATATGGGATATTTTAATGTGTATAATGAAAGTCATCACATATGGTAAGGGTTTAGTCCTCTCAAATTTATTTATCTCAGATACATTATAAAATAAAAAATATTTATTTTTTTCATTGTCTATATACTACCATATGACATGTAATATCATGAATTATATTTATTTAATGATATTTATATTTTCAATTAAGGTTATTTTTTTGACAGATCTTATAATTCAAAAGTAACACAAGTAGTAAGGGGATTTTTAGTCTCACTTTATTTCTATGAGACATATGGATTATTAACCACATGTTAATTTTATATGGATTATATAAATCCAATAAATATATTATAGTAAAATTATCCATAAATTTAGGGGTATTAACCTATCCATTTAATTAAATCTATTTCTTGGGGTTTTGTGATTCAAAATTATTAAATCTGTAAAGTAATTTTGTCTTAATTTCCTTCTTTGAGACACTTCTTTTTATACACCAATATTCTTTTAAGATGACTATATACTACCATTTTACATGTTATATCATGAATATAATTATTTTTTTGATATTTTAAGCTCCATTAATGGTAAAAAATTTTTTTGTGGATTTGGATTCAAAGATACCGGGGTAGTAAGAGCTTATTTCTACAATCTCATCATTAATCAGAGTTGTTTGTATTTATATTTATATTGATGAAATATTTTCACCCATAACTCATGAATTAAAAAAGATTTTCTTCTCCAAGGGTAATTCATGCAATGGAACATTTATCCACACTTTATTTCTTAACACAATTCATAATATTTTTTTCACAAAATTATACATTATTTATCTCTATTGTCATAAATCTGTTATATTTAAAAACCATATTCCATAATAATGTTTCAAAAACTATTTTTAAATGATATTTTAATTTAATTTTAATGGATATTGGTTTTAAAAGTGTTATGAATTAACAAAAAATTAAAAAAACTTAAAAAAATTAATATTCCTCTATTAGTATTCAATGATATTTTCAAAGAGAATTTTATCATAATGATTTCACGTATCCCTTATACTTTTTCAAATAAATTTTCAATGAAATGGATTCATAATTATTTTAAATAATAATTTATAAGTATTCATTGAAATTTAAAAAGAAATTGTTTTCAAAATTTTATCAATAATCCATTTTACAATTTCAATTCCATTTTTAAATAAAGTGTTTTTAAAATGTTTTCATGATTCATTTATAATTTTTCAACGATATTTTTAGATTAATAGTTTTCCAAATGTTTTCATGATTCTATTATATGTATTTATGTATAATTTCCACTAAAATTATTTCAATGATTGAAATATTCTTCTATATTTTTTCAAATATATTTTTAATTGTTATCATAAAAGTATTTTCCAGAAGTTTTATAGCATATTTTCAATGATTACTTGATATTATTTCAAAATATTATTTTCATATAATAGTATATTCAAGGTTTTTTCATAGAAAAACTATTTATCTCAAGAAATGTTTTATAAAAGATCTCAAAAAATATTTCCCAAATAAGATGACATTTATTGGTGTAACTCATGACATTCTGGGGATATAATGCAAGGGTTCCAATCTAATTGTTTATTTGAATGATTTATTATCTGATTGAATGATATTTATGAAACACATTTCCCTTCCGTGGGGTACATGATTTATGAAAATCATTTTTATTCCATGGTTTATATCACTATGAAATGAACATCTTTTAATAAGTCATTATTTTTATGAAGTTATAATGAAACCAATTTATTTTCTACTTGTTATGATATGATGGAATTTTTATGATACCCAATTAATTTATTGGGTTAGGATATGATTGTTTAGGATCTTGTGGCATGTGTATGTATTATTTAATTATGTAATATGTATAAATTATATCTCCCTCTAAATCACTAGGTAATTATTTAAATCATATGATATAGGAATGGATGGAATAAGGAGTGAACTCGGTTATGTAAAGGGATTTGTTCATTGTGACGTTCTGGGGTGTGAACCTTGACTACTAAGAATGTATTGGGAGTGAAAATTGACAAATAATATGGACATGGGAGTGAAACAAGAATACTAACATGGTATGGTGAGTGAGATTTATCTAATTATATAGTATAGGGAGTGGACCAATTAAACTATAAGGAATGGGATGTGACTAGGGATTTTGGAATGTCATGCACGATAGTTGGGTTCTCAATTATGTTCCTATGGTGATATCTGAATAAGCCTTTAAAAGTAGGGAATTATTTTATATTATTATGTTATATCCATAATTCTATGTATTATTCCTAAGTGGTTATCTCATTGATTATGTCATTGATTCTCTATTAATTCATATCTTGTGAGCATCCCATCATTATTCCATTAGTCTTGTTTATGTTATTTAATTTTCTAGGTATGATGTTCTAATGTGATGATCATGTTATCAATCCTTATGTTTATGTTATCTTTATATATCTCCTTCATTTACCTTTACTGAGCATCTGAGGTCACTCATTCTAATGTTTTAGTTTCCCATGTTTTAAAAACAATTATCTACTAGTAAAAAATGGGATGATCTTTTTGAGAAACATTGAAAATATTTCAACAGGTTAGAATATTGTGTTTCGTGTTTCCAAATACACTATGATATTATAGTCGTAGGGAATGTACTAAGAGAATTCTAGGTCCAGTTAGACCATCCCAAAATTAATTAATGAAACATATAATAACAAGGATATATAGAGAAAGGGGATTTAAAAATTCATGAATGAGACACCTCCCCATATATTATCCTCCAACAAAGGCACACAGAACTCAATATTATTAACGGACTAAATAAAAGTCACTTCCAGGACATCTCTCCATGACATGGAATCAACCACTTGATTCATATCCCTATAAACATGTGTAATTCTTACATTAATATGATTTAAGTTATCATGGAATTCAATCAATCCTGGGAGGAGTCATAGTGGAACAACTATAGACCTCATATTCAAAGCATTAACTACAAGTTCAATGTCTGATTCGATCCGTATAATTTTCCAACTATGAGAAAGATCATTATTAACAGCAAAAATGATGTCTCAAAGCTATACTTCTTATGTAATGCTCTTCCATGTAAAATTATTAAAATAACCATTCAAAAATACATGGTGCATACGGAAGAAACCACCACAACCCAAGAGTCTTGGCGATCCCAATGCATCTCCACTAACATTGACAGTGGTATTGGGGGAAAATGGGAGGAATTCATCAGATATACGTTATCATGAGTTTCTTCAATGGCGTACTAGAAATCACCAACAAGCTATGTGTCATGAGGTTCAAAAAATGTATTGTCCATGGAACAACTTTCTATAGAATCCATAGCATGGGTATCCTTATGAGTTAATAATAGATCATCAGGATTAGATTCAACTATACTAATGAAGAGAAGTTTATTTATGGTTTTCAATACAACCTACAGAATCACTTCTGCAATAGCAAGTAATAGCTTCTAGACCTAGCAATCCATCCATCCCTACTAATATAATAAAAACAAGACTTAAATCCATATATGAGAGAAAAGATCCATGTAAAATATATTAACAATATATCCCCACAAATTATGAGAAAAGGATAAGGAAATAAATAGGTGTTGAACATTATCAATGTCATTCAATCACAACTGGCATGCGGATAAAATGTACTATACATCCTTTCTTAATTGATCATGTTTGGGTAGCATGTTTCACAAAATTTTCAAAAGGAGTAGAAATCAGGGGGGTTGAATAAAAGGGACTTTGAATTTAAGAAACCCTGTAGGTTCTGGAGCATCATCATCAAAGTGAATCTTGTAAAACCATTTAGTATTAATGTGACCTAACTTATTGGGAATCCATATGATCACATTATTATCCATAAAGAAGTAGTTTCAAATTTCCATATAAACTTGACAATATACAATGGTATCAAGGTTTTCTCTCTGATCCATAAAACTAACCACTGGAATTTTTAGCATGTCAATGGGAATCTCACCAACATGAAAAGGACTATCTTGCCATAGAATTCCCCAGAAATTGAGATGATATTGTCTACTGACAATCCATCTTATATTTTGAATAATTTAATTTAAGGAGTTTCTAGGACAAGTCCATAAAGATAAATACTAGTAATTAGGATAACCATTATGAATCATAATTTTATACCAACATGAAAAAATTTCCCAAGAAGAGTCAGTAAAGGAAAAGAGATTCCATGTTTTCTTATTAATATGTCTATAATTTAATAACTTCATATCCTTGTTGTAGATTCCACCATGATCAGATTTTTTTGTTAGTGGAATCTGTCAATATGAAATTTGAGATCCACATCCACATCTTTTATCCTATGATAAACATAATTTCTTGGAAACTAGTATCTCTATCCTTCTCCCTACATCCAATATATTTTCCTATATTTTGATTTATCTTTATTGTTATCACTAACATATTCTCATCATAGTTTTCCATCATTAAATAAACAATTTTAGGATACCAAATATAGAATACGGTATTACTCATACATGGATATTACATCTTAATAAATTAATATTAATTAATTAACAAGATCATATACACCAGAATCATATAGTTCAGGTTCCATTGGAAACTATAATATATAAAAAAAATTATTCACAATTAAAATACATCATCCCAAAATATTTTATATATAATGAAAACCCTTTTTATACATATCATATATAACATAAAAAATAATTTACATATTATTCAGTACTCATTTACAATGTTATCACTATAGAATTTTTCTACCCCCAAACCATTGTAGTATTAATTAGAATATTTAGTTTAATTTGAATATTTAGATTCATAATATATTATATAAAAGGGTAATTCTATCTATTAAAATAGAAACCTCTAGGGAATATGGCATAAGTCTCCCCAAAAAAATGTGAGACTTAAAATCCCTTACTGTAAGTGTTGAAATATTTCGTACACAGTATCACCACCAATTTAATAAATATATATTTTTATAAATATATTACAGAAAAGTAAAAATATATATCATACCACATAATATTTACTTATTGCCTATTATTTCTCATTTATTAACGATTCCTTGTTAAAATCATGCTTCATCTAATAACTTCTTCATTTTCAAGTTTGTTTGGGATTCATATTTTTTCCCTTTTATTTGGATAATTTTTCTTTACTCTTAAGAATGATAAAAATATATTGAAATATAATAAATATTCTATATAAATTTATTTCTCTTTTTATCATTAATGTTAGAGATATAAAATGAAATACCGCATTTTTGGTGATGGCATGTCAAGTAAATTCCTAAACGTTTCTTCCATCCTCTAGAGGGGTTGTACAAAAGGAATGTAAATAATATATCTCATTCCCATATTAATTATGATTTCATATATATCACATATATAAAAATAATTTTTCCTTCTTACCATCCTTGTAAATATTATGTTAGATATTAATCATATCGCCTCTTGATGTGTTAGTCTGTTATAAACCCGAGTGTTGTTATCTTATTCACATGAAATGCAATGTAAAAAAACTTTTATTACAATTTTAGAAGTATAAATATTTCATTAATATCATATATAGTGACTAAATTCATCATTATCGTTATCTTTTATAGCTGTTAATGGAAATTGAAATACATAGGTTTATGAAGCGGTAGTCACTCGTACACAAAATCGATAGTTTTGTTTCCCACTTCATGGAAGTGGATGTTGATGTATGAAATTATATTAAACTAATAAATTATATTAATATATTATTTTATTATTTTATTATATCATCATATTTTAATAATATTTTTTGAAGAATAAATAAAATGACAACACATAGTTAAGGACTGTAGCTCTTTTTCTGATAACACCATTATGTTTACACCTAAAGACTTCATATGAGAGATTACTAAAATAAAAAAGGTCTATATAAAGTGGGATTGAATTAATTAAAGTATATGGTATTTAATTTTATGAAACATTTGGTTTTTAAATTTTGAAGAGGAGAGGAGAGGAGAGGGGGTTCCCTCTTATAAGTGGAGGAGAGGACACACATGAAATTTTTGAAACGAATGACGTGTAAAAATGTTTTTCACGTGAAAATGGATCTATAATGTATATTTTTCAATACTTAGATTATATAATGTCTCAATACATCCATACATGTGTATTGGGACTTGTTTTTTGGTCATTTTAGTCATTATAATTTTAGTTTAACCCTAGTATAATTGTTGTAACTTTGTCTATAGTAATTAATATTGAAAGTATAACTATTAATTTTTACTAAATAATAAGTTGAAATTAATATATAATATTAATAATTCTTATATAAAACTTAGGTATTTTTTTCAAAAATCTTATTCAAATAATTAGAAAGAAGAATTTAAAATTAAACCCAGTTATGCGATGAAAAAGTGGGTTTTTCTAATTGAACAGTCTCATAAGTATATATGTTTTTCAAATAAAATTTCAAAATTAATTTGAATAAATTGAACTAAATATGTTTAATTATAAAATAATAGAACTATTTTTTCCATTAAATAATTTTTAAACATGGTTTAACTTGGAAAAATCATTAAAATAAAAGGCATTTTTAAATAAAAATATGAATTTTAAATATTCACATGAAAATTATTCTCTAAAGAAAATTATTAAAATTTCACTAGATAATAATTTGGAAATATTTATTTAAAAATTGATATTATTTTTTAAAAATAAATTTTAAAAAAGTGTAAAATTGAATTTTATTGTATTTTCAATGGAAAATAAAAATTAGTTTTTGAGAATTTTTTTTCAGAAATCATATTACAAATTTATTATAAGTAAATTTTCTATATTCAATGAGAATATACATAATATTTTAAATGTTATTATTCCTATTAATATAGGAAAATTAAAATTCCAATACATAATAAATAATATTAAATAATAAGTATAATCTTATTTTTTTTCCAAAACTCGTTGTTGCGTGTAACATAAGCTAACCAAAATTAAATTTAAACTAAAAATATATTTAATAAAAACTATGCATGTTAAAATGAAAACATAATGTTAGTATTATTATTCAGTATTGGGAATGTTATTAAATATTAACATCTTTATTCTTTCTCTATAATTTTTATGACTATGATAATGAAATGAAATTTCTTTTATAAAGGTTAATCTTTGATTGAACGATATATGTTTTGAAGATCATATGGAATACATATGAATAGATAGAGATTATATGACTGGTGAGTCTATTATATAATTCAGAATTATTGGATAAATATTAATTTTTTATAGGAAAAAATTGATACATGGGAGTTAATCCATTTTCTTAATATTAAAACATGGTTGGTTAAACTAAGACCAAAACGAGTACATGGGAGGTTTTCCCAAGCCCAAATCTAGAACACTCATAATATGTAATGATTGTATCAGTGATTTTTCGTGAAGTTTTATTTCTATTCTTATTAATATTACACACATTATAATAACTATTAATGACATTATCTAATTCCAGTTATATTCTCTCATGGATAATGTTGTTTGATTCCACTGTGATTCAGGTTTTTCAACAATAAAATGTTTATCAATGAAATTTTATTATGATCTAAGAATTTTTATGTATGAATTATAATTTTAATTTTATTATTCTCAGAAACTTATACACATGATATTCATAAATTATTTCATTTATTGATTTCTTTCTTTTTTACCATTATTAAGTTTGTAAGCCCACCCATTAATTTGTATTCTTTTTTATGATATTTGAAGAAATGTCTAAAGACTGTAATTCCTCAGTGTTCATAGCATGAAATGTATAGTCAAAAATAATTTAGATCAATTTTATACAAATTTTTTATATATAAAATTATTTAAATTTTCTACTCTTTAATGTTTATGTTGTGGATCATAGTGATAAGTAATGAATATTTGGATATTAATATGTAATATGTATATATGAATTCTTTAGGTTTCCCCATTATTACTATAATAATAGTTTTTCTACACAATATTGCATGAATATTAATTATCCATTTGTAATTTCATTCTAAAATATCCATTTCACGTCTATTATTTTTTAACATATCCAGTGACTTTTCAAAAATAATGAAGTTGGATGAATAAGATCAAACTTCGATGTTCTCTTTGGAGAATACTATAAATTTATTTCATTTCGCTCTATAATTTCATGAATTAATTATTATCTATGATCCATATTCAACCAATTATTATGTTAATACATTAATTTAAAAAATAATGGATGGTTTATCTTATTGGGGATATATGGTTTCAGACTACTACTTCTTTGGTTCTTAAATGATTACATGAAATTATAATCACCAACATGTTTTAGTCCATTGAAAGTATGAATTAAAAATTACTTTTCATAAATACTTCTATTCTATATGATTTTAATTTTATTATTATTTTTCATGTATGGAAATACAATTTTAAAATATTTTTTATTTTATTCTAGTATTTTGAATAATATTTGAAAATTTGTTTTTTCAACTTACACATAATACGCTATATTATTTTAACATTGGGTTATAATAGAAACCTATTTTTACGAAAAAAATCATTTCTTTAAATGTATATCCCATTAAAATATATTTTTTATAAACAGAAACTATATATGTAGACAAAATTATTCTCATATTATTATTTATTAAATGATACCCTAGTTCTGTGCCTATGATCTGATATCATGAGACTAAATCATTATTATTGATATTTTATACAGTTTGAAAACTTGGTAAAAGTTCTCAATATAAATAAGTTAATATATTTTATAAATTATGAGTGTAAGGAGTAAAAAATAATTTATAAATAAAATTTGTCTTCAAAAAATATTTTCATTAAATTACTCTTCAAATATGAAAAAAAAGACTGAAATGAATAGAATATCTAGTGTGTTCTACTTATTTCTGATTCACATAGTAGTTCTTTATTTGGTTTAG
This sequence comes from Viscum album, assembly GCA_963277665.1. Taxonomy (NCBI): domain Eukaryota; kingdom Viridiplantae; phylum Streptophyta; class Magnoliopsida; order Santalales; family Viscaceae; genus Viscum; species Viscum album. The sequence goes on from OY728164.1 coordinate 903,423,998, forward strand.
TTTGTAAAAACAAGACCTTTTGTTTTATATTTCATTATACTATAAGTGAATTGTTTTTAAAAAATTGTAAACTAGTGAATTTTCTATAAGATAAATCAGGTTTATTATGTTGGTAATATGTAATATGATATAATTTCTATATATCATTATATTGAATAGGATGGATAATTTAGAAAGTTATTTTATAGTTAAATAAAAAATATTTTAAATTTTCTTAATTACATCCATCACAAGGTATAGAATTTCATCACCTTAATTTGTATACCTTTTTTTCTTTTCCATAGGAAATGTTGAAACCCCAAATCTTTTAAACACCTTCTATTTTCCATGAGATGGGTTTTATACACTAACTAACTTGAACTTGCCTGTGTGGGAAATGAATCATAATTTCCACAATAAGGTCACTACATATCCAGGTAGATAAGATCAATTATCATATGAAGGGTATTGTTCTATATTTTAATTTGATTTTATAATTATATATGATACAGATCTATGTATTAATTCGTCGGTTAAAATTTTAATTATTTAGCTAATCATTGTATTTAAAAATATTCTCCTAATATTTATATTAAGGATTATACATATTCATGAATAAACATTTTTATTAATTGTTGTGTTGATTCATCATTAGTGGTTCCCATGTGTGTATGTATAGGATCAAAACCTTCCTGGACATCTAAATAGATAAGAATATTCATTTTTATCCTTTCAGGTATACCAGGTATATAGGTGGCTATTAAATTCTTGCAAAATTGTTGGGTATTTTATTTGGTTAATGCATTCAAAATATAAATAGTATTAGAAAAGGATATGATGGTTAGCATGTATGGTTTTTTCATTCCACTTATTCTAATCAATATTAAGGGATATTTTTTGTTGTGCATGACGAAACATCCTGAGTTAATTTTTTTGGAATATATTTCGGACTAAATTAATTTATTAAACTATTATTTTATTTTTCTATCTTTGTTTTTTTATTTTATAATGAAAATATTTTAAAATTTATATGACCAATATATTGATGTGTCTTAGAATCCCATTTTAGGAACAAGGTAATGACTTATTTTATTAATCAATTAGGGTAAATTATTCTCTATACGTTTGTTAAGGTCTAGGGTACTATTAATTAATTAATAGGAAATAGGGAATTTTCTAGGATCCATTGATTTCCTAGTAATATTAAACATTATATATATAGGTATGTTTCATTACATATCAACTTATTATAAAGTATTGGATATCAAGTTGATGAATGGTTTTTTAAAAGGATGAAAAAAATAAGTAAAGTATAATAACACAATTATTTACATTATTTGAAAAGAACCCCTACATCCACATCGATATAAAATTAGTTTTTTTGTGAAAATTATTTGAAATTACATAATAATAAAAATACAGTCACATAAACCCTATAATGAAAATGATTTTATGAAGTAATTAATGTTACACAATATATATATGCACAAGTATTTTATAGTAAATTACACCAGATCTGTGTGTTCTATACAACTAAAATAAAATATGGCAATATAATTTTATATATATGTATGTAGATCATAGACCATATCTTAATAACTAATCACCCTCCACCATTTTAACACTATATTTTTCAATGAATTATAACAATATAATTTCATTAAGGATAATCCCTCTTGATAAAATTATGAATTAAAAATCATTAACATAATTTATTCCTTTCACTCATTAAGGATATTCTCCCACAATGACTCACCATTTCAAATAACTGCTAATTAATAAAATTTTCAATTTTTTCATGTGATGGTATTTAATTGATATAAATTATTCATTAATTAAATAAATTAACGAATTAAGTTATCATATTCTTACTCAATACATATTTTTTCATAAGTGACCATTCACTCATGAGGGAATGGAAATCAATCAAGAAAATATTAATCATCATAAATAATAAGAATTGTAGGGAATAAAATAATAATTGTTTTAAGGATTATTTAAAATCAACAAATGAAAATTGAATATTTCAAAAATTACAGAAATATAATGTCAATTAATACTTCTTGAGGACTATAATTAGATTCAAAACTGATGAATCAAACCAAAATCTTAATATATCAATAATTATATTTTTTTAATGATCGGAAAAATAACAAGGAATGTTGGTATAAACTATTAAGCTGTTCACTAATTGAAGACTACAAAGAGTATAAAATATCATGATTATTCAAAATAAATAGTTGAAATATCTCATTTTAAATCATATATTCAAATGATGAGGTCCACCAGGTCATATTTTTTATAGATTATTTTAGGTTTATTTAGAATAACTTTAAATATTATGTGATGTAGATAGACAAATATTTACCTATAACGTCTAAAATAATTTTTTATACTTGAAAAATGGGCTTTAAAATCATCTTCTACTTTTAAACCGTGGTGTGGTTTTTACAATTATGGTTTGTAATTTTTTCCCCTTTATTCATAGTTTTTTAGTCCTTAGATACATTATCACATAAGAACCGCAAAATAGTTTCATAACCACAATAATGTGTTTTTCTCTATGTCTACTAATATTATTCAAAAAATGATTAAAATATTTAAATTTTAAAAAATTTCATAAAAATATAATGAAACAAAAAAAATTCTATATAAATAAATTTCTAAAATAAAAATAAGAAATTAGGCATCATATTGAGATTATATTCTCTTAGAATGATAAGGGGTGAACTGGGATGTAACTAAAATAAGAGTAGGATAAAATATTTGAGATTTAATATTATGGTATGAAAAAATTTATTTAGGATTAATAAAAATTTGATAATGGAAAATATGGTGTTTCCTCTATCAGAATACATCCAGAATGTTTTAGAAAGGCTTTTAATATTTGATATTTCCAATTCAGACCACATTCATGGGACAACAACATCAATCCATAGATAAGTATGAATAGATGTTGAATTTATGTATACTGAAGAGGTTTTATATTTAATTATGGTAAATATATAAATATATATATCATGTATTTTATAAATCTATTAATTTCTCCGGAAATGGGATAATTTCTTCAAATGCAGGAAAATCCATAGAACAATTACTGGAAAGATTTATGTTTTATACTCTGATATAAAAAGGGACCGTGGGAGTATTAATGTTTTTTTAATTGGATAATACATTATATAAATATGAGAATATATAATTTTAATTATATGAATATAGATAATGTAGTATCTTAAAATATGTATTCACTAATATATAAACAATTATCAACTAAATGTCTTGAATATAAATAATATTGGTACTCTTAACCATAGAAATGGAGACATTGGTACTAATAGATGATGGGAATGAGATTATATATATATATAGTATTTATATTATGAAATAATTTTGAAACATATGAACACCATTTTCTTCATCTATAGTAAGGTTGTGATCAATATTTTAATAAAATGATCCATTCAAAGGTAAATAACATAAAAGAAATCCCCCTTCCTCACTGTTATTTCATAATGTGATGTTCTAAAAGTATAGAAGGCTAGAGGGAGTGAAATAATTACATAAATGATGAATATAGTCATAGTATGGGAATTTTTGTGGTTATGTTTTACCTTTGTGTGATTAGGATATGAAAAATATATAAAAATATCACTAAAATAGTGAAGATGGAAGGACATTAAAGTTTTGTATGGCGGTTGAATGTGAATAATTTATAGGGTCTTCAAGAAGAAGATTGTTAATATATCATGATACTTTCTTATCAAAGTTACACTATTTTTGTGTAGTAGACATGAATAGTGAATTATTATAAATAAAAGATCAATTTCAATGTTTTATAAGAAATTGTGGAAGACTCAATGATTTTTTTAAACATTTAGTTAGTGAAATTCTTATTTTCATGGAAATACAATAAACATGAGTATAAACATGATTAGTTGAGACTAGTTATAAAATATCATTTAAAGAAAATTTGGCCTATATGATGAACCAAAATCAACCAGAATCTTGGATTATTTTCAATAAATTGGTGGTCCCCAAGGAAATAAATGAATCATTATCTTCTGGTTAGAGTAGTGATTAGTGAGATCAATAGAAACGTGAGAGTTTCTCTCTCCAACACACAATAGTAGATTTTACTATTTATAATGTAATTTAATGAACTTATTGAACCACATGAAATTAGTTATATAACAATGTTGTGTACCTGTGTGTCAATTAATATTCTCCTATCACTATTCTATTATTTTATATCATTTATGTCGCTTGATTCTGAGTGTGGTATGTGATTCGGTCTAGAATTTTCTTCAATAAAGTAATGAAAAAAAATAAAATATTTATTCTATGTTTTATTCTAGGGGGATGGATCAATATTGCAATAACAATAGAAATAAAAATCATGTGATAATAGTGAATACATACAATTTTTTTTATGTCTATGACTATAAATAATTTTCATTTCAATAGTTTAATATTTTGACATAATCAATTTACATAATTTGATATTTAATCATTGGAAATATGTATTTATAAATAGATGGAAACCAATATAGTAAAGAAAATTAATTTATTTTTTAAAAAATATTTTTTAATTAAAATTCAAATTTATTGAACATTATTATTTTATATTTATGTAATAAAGAGTTAAGATATTAAGGTAGCGTTGATATTAATTGAACAAATGGGTTTGAAAAAAATGAAACTATTAAATTTAATAGATATTATAAATTATTTGGAAATAATATTTTTAAGGATAATCAATCCTTATATATTGATTATTTTATCTTTAATTTTACTTATTTTATTTTAATTATATTGATAATTATTTTAGGAAACAAAGTATGTAATATTTGTGAATATGTTTTAAATTGGTTGGCACTTTTAATCTAGGATTGCATACTCAACATAGGTTTTACATTATACTTGTAATATTCTAAACAATATTAATTTAATGATTGTATGATTTAAATTTTATTAAAACATAAAGATCATTTTTGGGGTTTGAATATAGTTATAAACAAGTTAAATTCACCACCATGTACATTCTATCAAAACCCTATGAAATTTACTGGGTTTTATTTTTTTCCCCAAGGTTGAATTTCCACACTAATATTCACATATATTTGACCCCTACATATCTAAGGGTACTCAGACAGCCATTTATTGTTTCAAAAATACCCATCAAATGTAAGTTTTTATAATTTCCCATGTATTCTAAAATTTATTAAGAGTTATCATTTACGGTGAACATCATATAATTTTATATCAGTGATTTGAAAAATAGTTCATAATAAATATATTCATTAAATTCATTATATATATATTGTATGAATACAAAAAATAATAATCATAGTGATATAAGAAAAATAAATAATAAATATGAATGTCTGTAAAATAAAACACCCCATGAATAAATTATTATTTACTAATGAATCGAGACAAATATTTCATTACCAAGACAACTATAAATTGAATTACCAATAAATTATATTACCTACATTAAAAAGAAAATTGAAATTAATGGTGTATTGTATTTAAATACTCCACTATAAAAATAACCCATGTCTATAAATCAATTAACATGGGTAGAAATGCATGTGGGAATAACTCAACCATAAGGTCAGGGTCCATATTATCGAGTTTTTTTTGGGAATGCTTTCAGTAATCATGGTTGCTCAAGGGTATAGTGTTTGGAACATAAACATATTAAGTCATGTGAATATGGAAAATAGGGTGTATGGTTATGTTCAATGTCACCAATGGACAAAGATTATTATGAAAAAAATAATTTCCCTTTGAATCATATAGGAAGAACATAGGAGGAGTCTACCACTATGGGAAATAGTTTCCATGGTTTTATACCCCTAACAACCTACATCAAAAATCGGTATTTTTTCTTATGGTTGTATCAATCACTGGGGACACACAATACTCTATTTTCAACATTGCTCATGGTGTCCGGCGTGTGTCGAATCTCCTTACCAAATGAGATATTTCTTCCATGGTTGAGACTAAGTATGCTGATGAACCATACATCTTATGTTTTTTTCCCATGGTATTAGGTGAGTTTTGAATCACATTTTACCATATAAAAAATCATGTATCATGCAATATGAGTCCAAAAACATGTCCTACACTACATGAAATTTTTCTAATGGTGTTAGGTAACATAAGAATCACCTTAATTTTTGAGTAGTTTCAAACATCATGTATGCTATGTATACCAACACACCATATTCCACATGAAATTTCTCCTATTTCATATTGTTAGTGGTGACTACTTTTATTTTACACATGATTTTTCAAATCATTTGAGTTGAGTTTGGGAGATTCCAAAAAAATACATTAAACTTATGAATGTCATATGGTGATCATTAAATAACCTGATACCACTAGAATATGTACATTTAGTTATATTACCTAGGTTTATTTCACATTATGCCCTGGGTAGTATGACCTACGGTCGGGGAATATCTTCTTCAACCTTGTATATTTCAAATAATATTTAAAATATCTAGTAATTATTCATGATGCCACTAAATTTGTAGTAGTACCCCTTGGTTTGCACATAGTGGAGATAGCCCGAAAAATATTGCTATGGGTGACACTCATGTATATTCAATTTTCAACATCAATGAGTGATGAATATGTCCATATCCAGTAAAATATCATCACTTTTTAGTTGTACATAGTATGTACTACTAGTTGAAATCCGGGAAGATTTTTTTATTCCTCATGCACCGACATTTTAAATTCACATGATCATACCCTATGACCACATGCATAATGACTATGATCATGGTTTTAACCCAATAATGTAGCCCTTTTATATAGAATCCATAACGGGGAATCATCACTGTTAATATGATTATATTTTGAAACGAATTATTGGTAAAGATATATATCTATAGTCTATTCTCCACTATTATAATTCCATGTAAAATAAATTCAATTAAAATAATTGTCCTTCCTTATTTTTCTATATTTTAATTTTCATATATGTATTTATCCACACTAAATAAACATTTTATGGATATTTATTTATCATTTAATATCTTCATTTATAATACTAAATCCACTTATATTTTATTTATTCTTATATTAATTAATGAAATATTTCCATTAAAAAATTCAGAATCCAAATAGTTAAAAATTTATGGGTGGAATTTGATTATTTTGAAATATGGTGATTGTTAATAATCATAATTATTTTAGTCATATATTTTTTATTCAACAAAAAATGTATTCCACTATCATTAAAAGTCTCTTACTTTTGGATTACTAAATTAGGACATTATATGGATTCTTTTTGTTAATCATTGAATGTAATGTTTAATAATATATTGTTTATTATATATTAGATGATAGATATGAAAGTAAAGTTTTGGTCTAAAATATTTTGGTATTACCTTTTATGATAACTGAACATAGTATAAAAGGTAAAATATCATAAACATTTCTATAAATCTATTTTCTGTGTGGGGAAATGTGCAGGAATGAAATTTTCCACACTTGTAAATTCAAAAAATGTAGAATCATATTTTTTAATAAGGTTTGGGGGAGGAAACCCAGAACCACACTTCACGAAATCATGTAACACACAAACAAACAAACACACACACACACACACATATATACAGTTAAATACATGTTTGTATATATACCATTCATATATCATATGAATTAAAGTCAACTACAATAATATATTTTTTAGAATTGTTGGGATCTATGTACATAATTACATTATTCAAATATATTATACAGTAATATTTAATCACATAATTCAGAATACACAATTGTTATGCTGAAAATAATCTATAATATTACCTAGGGATATAAATTTTTTAATGGTTTAGAAAAAACGACCATTTATGGGATAAACACAAAAAACAAGAAAATCATAATCAATAAGAATTTTATTTTCTAATTAGTTATAACATTAGATTAGAACATAAGAGAAACATATGTCATATTAAATAAACATGGAAGTTGAATGTCGATTACCTTGAGATTATTATTTCACAAAATAATATAACAATGAATCAAAATATTACTTTAATAAGTTATTATAAAGTGGATGAACATAAAAAATGTCATCTTAATTGCACATCATCTTCACTATTAAGACATCATCACATAGTAAGTGAGGCGTGTCTTCCATTAATGATAAAATAGTTTTCTCCACTCGGCTTCCAAGAATTATATATAGTATCAAATGAGATATAATATTTATATAATAAATTATAAGGATATAAAAATTTGGGTCCACTAGTTAGACTATAACATATAAAAAAATATGTCTTCCAGATAGAAAGATATACATGAATAATATAAATTATATCACATGAAAACGAAAATGGGAAAAAAATTCATATATCTTATTCTTATAAAAATCAATATATGAATCATTCATTTAAAAATAGTGGAAATTTATAATCTTGGATTGCTATTTAAGAATATGGAAATAAATTAACTAATGATCATTTAATTGTATGATATAGATCCAAAGAAATTAAATATCATAAAAGTGGGGAAATTTTAATGATAAATTTTAACCACAATATATGGTAAGAAGTAATAATTTAAAAAATAAAAAACTAAAAAGGTTTATAGCTGCCTATGAATATGGTGTGATACATATTTTTAAATTATCAATGGATAAAATATATGAGGTATAGACTATATTATATATATAAGAGTATGATTTAGTCAAAATATATAAATATAAGAAATGGAATTTCCTATATCAACATTGTAGTGTTTTTCATAAGAATCAACATATTAGGAATATAGATATGAGAACCCAAAAGTAATTAAACGTTAAATTATATATTTAGATATGAATTAATTTATTTAATTGCTCAATATATTTTAGGATTTCTATTTTAGATAATTAAGTCATCACACAAACATAAATAAATATTAGATCACTAAGTGGAAACATCCACTTAGTATCCATTTATTCTATCAATATTAATCTTTTATGTCACAACCCATCCTCGGGGCCCATGCTGTGACTACCTGAAGCCCGCCTTCCATAGGCCAGGGGCTGGCGACTAGCACCAAGGCATAAATCCCGATAAAAAGGGAAGGCATTTCCTTTATTATGTAAACAAACACCACATAGTAAGCAATAAGATGTAAACACTAAGTAAAACTGGGAACAATAGTAGTGCAGAGAAGTCAGCGGGCCAGAATAAAAACCCAAACTGAAAGTAATGTACAACTAGAAAAGGAAGCACATCAACTGAAAAGTAAAGCCGCATCCTCGAGCCGTCCACTGGAAGTCCCACCTGAATGGTGGGTACAGATAGCCTCCTCAGCTCCACGGGTCTAGTCGTCCGCTCCGAGTACGTCCCGCCCATGTGTCCACCTCCAGTTACCAACTTGATCCGCAAGCCTCAACCACAATCAGTGATGTCCGTCACCTACAACCAACACAATGTAGTGTAGGCATAGCCCGTGCAGGGGTGAGTATACGCTACTCAGTAGGGACCCCGAGACCCCGAAAGTCTCCCAAAATCCACAAAGGATAATCCGCAAAGGAAGGATAAAATCACGAAGTAACATTCAACACTACTTAAGTATATGCCCATACATATACCTAAGTCATCAATTCTCGTTCGGCTCCAGCATCCATGCCATGTTCGATCACGTCCACAAAGGAGTACAACCCAATCCACACAGGATAACAAAACTCAATCCACATAGGAAAGCAAGTCAATCATATCGAAGATATTGATTGAATTCAAGACTTATCTCACATAGGTATACTTCTTCTTAAGACGATAGAGATGATCAGATGTAGCCACTAATTCATCTAACCCGTCAGACCCATGCAGGATCGATAGGTACTCACCCCCGCAATGACCCACACATGATCGATAGGTACTAACCCATGCAATGAACCACACTGGATCTGACCCACATAGGATCAGTATGTGTTCTCCCATACAAGACCACTAAGTGCTGACCCACACAGGATCTGATCCACACAGGATCGGTAGTCACTGATCCACACACGATCGCTGAGTGTTGTAGTCATCTTTGTCAAACCCACGGAGGATTCCCATGCAGTCTTCATCGTCATCGCAGTCGCAGCCTACACTAGGGTTCCCGCACACAGCAAGCTCATTTGGGGAGGGTTTGCTCCACGAGCCAAGGGGCTGATACATCAACTGACACGATGTCCAGAGTTGATGTATCCAAAATTTCTGTATCGTCAAAAGGAACTCAACGTGACAGACGGCGAGTCAATCGGACGTCCAGTCTGAGAGTTATGGGCTTTTTCGTTCTAGGGGCCCGGTTGGTTTTTAAGTCAAAACCAACCCGGTCTTACTCCATCTGCATCCAAACCTCGACCGGAGTAAGCCAAAAGTTCTGTCTCACTAATTGGAATCCAACAAAGTCAACGGCACATCAATCGGACGTCGGGAGAATAAGTTATAAGTGTTTCTGCTCCGAGGGCTCAGTTGGTTTCATGTTCGAACCAACCCGGCCAAACCCAAATTTCAACAAAACATTGAGTTTAATATTCCGAAACTACCTTCTTGATCCAAGGATCACATCACAATTGACGGTGCGTCAATCGGAGGTCCGTAGCCCATGTAATGGGCGTTTGAACGGTTGTGTCCGAAAATCGGGGGTTCGGGCCCGGTCCGACCCGGTCCGATACCCCCCATGGGAGGACCCGAACCGGGCCCGGGTCCGACCCATTAGGGTGCAGTCCATCCCGGTGGGCATGGCCCGACCCAGGTGATGCAGTCCGGCCCGGCCTGGCGCGCTCAGGCGGCCCGCGCGGCCAGCTCGTCGGATGCCAAGTTGAGCGGACAGGGGGGTGCGCTGCCCCCATGTTTGTGTAACCGCAACCCCCATGTGAGGGGGGTTGCTCCTTTGACCAGCCGAGGGTTTCAACCCCCGGCCTTCCTCGATCAGCCGGCTCGGCTGGTCGGCCGTGCTACTACCGCGGGATCCCGCGGTCCCGCCCCTTCGACTCGCTGGCGGCCAGTGGTTCCGGCCGCCGGTCTTTACTCCGCCGCAGCCAAAGGCCGCAGGCTCAGTCCGACCGGCATGGTGTGACATTTTCGTGCCCCTCTGTCGTGCCCCTCCGCCGTAGCCCCGCTCCAGCTGCGGTGTCTTCGAGGATCTCCAGCACGACGTGACGGCGCCGCGCCCCTTCACTGCGGCACGACTCTGGCCGCAGGTTCGTTCGGCCTCAACGGCGCGGCGCGACGGCGCCACGCATAATTGCCGCATGATTCCGTGAGGTGTCATTGTACCACGCCGCCTTCTTTTGAACCACAACAACACGACAACAAAAGGGGGAGGAGAGTCGGCCATGTTTGTTCGGTCCGACATCCTTCCGATAAGTTGATATCAAGCGGCTCAAAAAAATAAAGACGAAGAACGACAGAGGATATTTCATGAACAAAAAGTAATTAACCCCTACCTTGATAACAAGATGATATTGGAAGTGCGTCGCAAAAAGCAGTGTCGTGGGGGAAGATGATGGCGTTGCTCACCGCACACTTCCACTTTCGAGTTCGTGCGTCGGTGCATTGACGACGAGGAGGGAGGAAGGAGGGTCATCGGAGAAGCACCACGTCAGAAAGGGGGGCTCTGAGGAAGAAGTCCGAAGAAGGTCGGGGAAGAAGCATCGCTGGCATTCTTCGTGTTCTTCACTGGAGAAAGAAGTTCTCTCAATCTATCCACCAAAATGTGCAAGAACGTGCCCAAAATAATAGAATATAATCTATTATTCTTGGTGGTGGAAATTAATTCAGTGGGTCCCACATAATTATGTTCACAATGGTTGGCACAATTCAAAATTCAAAACGTGGAAAGGCTCCACCAAATTAATTTCCCGAGTGCCTGACATAATTAATTTGGGGAGTTTCGAGAGGGTTTAGGGGCCTAGGTGGTCCCCACCTAATTAACAAGGGGAGGGTCAAGGTGTTTCCTCCCATTAAATGGGGGGGGGGGGGGTTTGAAGAGGTTTTATTCTCCTCTATTAATAGGGGAGTTAGAGTCCAAGAGGCTCTCCCTAATTAGTGGGGGAGTATTGAGACATTTCCTCCCCTCCCATTAAATGGGGGGTTAAGCCCCGTGTGGACCCCATGTCATAACCTCTCGTAGGAGGTTATGCTGCTCGGGTGGTCCCCACCCTAATTATCCTCCCATTGGAGGTTAGGGTGTTGCGGTCCCACCACCAACTCCCACGTGGAGCTTTTAACCATCACTATCCACATGGCCTGGGTTCAACAAAGATAAAATAATTTGTCACTTTTTTTATTTTATTATTCCATGTGAACCCAAAAACAAACTCTCAACCCGATCATCTGTCGTCGAGGTGAAAGTCCTCTTAAGTGAAAACCGGTGCTGCAATTCCATCGGTTCCCTCAGAAATAGATTCTGAGCACCAGTCCAAAAGATTGGAAAACCTGCTCGTTCGTTCACTGAACGTACCCAAGAAAAACTTCATAAAATGATTTCGGGCACACCGGGCCTCGTAATCAGGTGCCATCAGAAACTGAGTTCTTGTAAAATCCAAAGAAAATTAAGAAAAAAATTTCCCTTGAAGTTTATGGGTCTTTACATTAATCCCACCACAGGGCTTTACATCCCCATAAAGATACATCATAAACTAGGGACAGAAATGTGGGTACCGGGAACGCATCTGAGCCTCCCGCACCCAAGTGCTCTCCTAGAGGTTCCTATGGTTCCACCAGATGCGCACTAGAGTAATCGACCGTCCATGTAGGACCCGCTCATATTGATCCTCGATCTCCACTAGGACCTCCGCAAAAGTTTCCCCATCATCAATGTCCAACTCCCCATGGTCGATGATATGCATCGGGTCGTACGCTTATCTCCTCAGTTGAGATACCTGGAAGTCTTCGTGCACCCGGTGCAACTGAGGTGGTAGGGCCAGGTGATAAGTCACCTCGCCAATCCTACTGAGGACCTGGAATGGTCCGATGAAGCATGGAGAAAACATTCCGCCACAACCAACTCCTTGTAATCCACTTCGATGTGAGACCCGCAAGAAGGCGTGGTTGCCATCCTCGAACTCTAGTGGCCTCCGCCTCTTGTAAGCATAAGACTTCTGCCGGCTCTGAGCTGTCCTCATCCACTCCTGGATGACCTGGACCTTCTATTTCATGGCCTGGACCATCTCCGGTCCCCCAAGTGCTGACTCCCCTGGGTCTGTCTAGCACATAGGTGATCTGCATGGTCGGCCATACAATGCCTCGTATGGTGTCATCCCGATGTTGGAGTGGTTTCTATTGTTGTACGCGAACTCCACCATGGGTAGGTGGTCCTCCCAGCTGCGACCAAAGTCGAGGACACATGCGCGGAGCATGTCCTCAAGAGTCTGAAAGGTTCTCTAAAAAGGATGACGTGCTCTCCTCCCACCGAGAATCCATCAGGTGCATATCCTGAGGATATCTGCGCATGTCGTGTCTCACAGTCATCATCCCCATACTGTGCCTCTCTGACCCGCTGATGAAGTGGAGGAGTGATTGTGAGTGACTGAAGAAAGGCTGCTCCATCACTATCCACGAAGGATATATACTAAGCGGCTAGCTGCTCTTTCTCCTCCCCAAGTAGCTGAATGCCCGTCCTCCTACTGAGAGCATCGGCTACTAAGTTACCCATTCCAGGAGTATAGAATATCTCAAAGTCATAGTCCTGGTGGAACTCGAGCCATCACAGATGTCTCAGGTTTAGGTCCTTCTGCGAGAACATGTACCTGAGACTCTGGTGGTTACATTAGACTGTAAAGTGATCGCCAATCAGATAGTGTCGCCATATCATCAGAGAAAATACCACTACTGCTAACTCTAGGTCATGGGTAGCGTAGTTCTGCTCATGCTGCCTCAAATGACGTGATTCATAGGCGATCACTTCCCGCTCCTGCATCAGGACACATCTGAGTCCAGTCCCTGATGCATCGCAGTAAACTACGTACCCTACTCCCTCCTCCAGTGGCCTCATGATAGGTGTGCTAGTCAATCTCTATCTCAACTCCTGGAATCTCTGCTGACATCTTTCCGACCACACGAAGGGTTTCCCCTTCTTCATTAATGTTATGAAAATATGCAAAAATTTATCCTTTTCCGAAAAGATAAATCTGGTCTCATCCCCTTGATGAACCACGTTCCTTGCCTAATACAGTCAATCTCATCATGATTAGTTAATTCATGCCATGGATGATGTCGTAAGGCCGCGACACTGCTACCCAGAGATCCAACTGTTACTCTCTCCTCCAAGGGTTGAGTCACACTGTCGGCATTAGTGTCTGGTCACTGGGTCTCGTCTAGTATGAATCTCATATGTGAGGGTCAAGTCAACAGTTTTTAACCGGAACCTCTTAGTATTAACATACAAAAGACAAGAAAAAAAACGTCACTATTTCAAGAGTCTTTTATTATTGAAACTCAAAGAACAAGGACACAAAGCAACACAAACAATGAAGCTATAGGCATTATGGGAAAAGGCCTCTATGCCTGGAGCTAGTCCCACACTTGTCCACCCACTTTCGGAGCTCCATGTTCGAATGATCCAGATGCCTAAAGTTGTGCTCTCCCCTATGGTCGGGGTGGACCTCCTGGTGGTGGTGGTGGTAGAGCCTCAAAACATCGTCCACCACTTGTCGCTCGACCAGATCCTCGGCCTCATCCACTTGCTCCCTACGGACCGCCACGGTCGAACCTCTGCCTCTGACTCAGTGGTTCCTCAACCGTCTACTGCCCCTCTGCATCGTGGGGCGGGCAGTCACGAGCCAAGTGGCCCTGCCCGCCGCATGCATAGCACTTTCTTCCACTCGTAAGACTGGTTCTGCTGCGTGGGCCCTGCACCTCCGATCCAGTATCCTGTGATCGTTCACCTGATGGCCTGGTCCCCTTGGTCCTCTACGACATCTTCCTACTGCCGGCTGCAGAAGACTCCGCTATGTGCCGCCCTGTGGTAGGTCTCGCTGCTGGTCTAGGCTCAACAAGAAACCTCTCAATGAGAAGGGCTCGCTCCAGTATTCATGTATGCGTCCGAATACTGAGGGAGATTATCGATGACCTGATCTCATGCCTTAGTCCCTGCTCGAAGGTCCGAGCCCAGAAGAATGGGTCCCGTACCTTGTCAGTCGAATAGCGCGAGAGATCAGTAAATATTGCCAAATTCTAGGCGACTGTCAAGCTGCCCTTCCACAGCTGTAGTTGCTCTTGGATGCGCACCTCATGGAGGGTGGCTGGGATGAACTCCGAGCGAAAGAGGCTCTCAAAGTCTGTCCAGGGGAGTGATGGCTCGTCGTGCACCTAGAGCATCAAACTCCACCATCTACCTGCTATCGCGTGCAGGAGACTCGCTGCAAGGATCACCAAGAGGTCTGCTAGTGTCCCTACCAATCGTAAAACTCATACAACTGCCTCCAGCCAATCCTTGGATGATTGAGGGTCCCTCTTCCCGCGGAACCTGGGTAGTCTCTGATGGTGAAACTCGTGCAGTGCACCATGGTGACGTGCACTCTCAGCGGTTGGGGCTAGTAGCTTTGGTGGCTCGGCGGGTAGTGGTACCTCTGGGGCCTCCACAGTAATAGGGCCCTGCACCGAGGCCTCGTCACTCGGTGGGCTGTCATCCCGTACAAAACTCGAAACCCTAACTGGCTGCCGTCGTGGGGCCATACTGAAGAGAGACAGGTGCACCACGGTCAATATAGTATACCTGGTGAGCTGACACAAAGTAATCACAATGAAAACCTGAAACACACATGCAATCAGTGTCTTCGTGCAATTAGATGGAAATCAGAATTCAGGGTCATGGTGTACGGATACGTCAGCCGCCGCACCAACACTGTACTCCCTGGAATGATAACCACACTCAATACTCTTAACACTATGTATTCACAAAGAAAAAGAGAATATTCCTTAATTCTGTGGTAGAACCAAACTCCTCTGATACCAATTTGTCATGACCCGTCCTCAGGGCCAGTGCCGTGACTACCCCAAGCCCGCCTTCCATAGGCCAGGGGCTAGCGACTAGCACCAAGGCGTAAATATTGATAAAAAGGGAAGGCATTTCCTTTATAAAGTAAACAAACACCACATAGTAAGCAAGAAGAATTAAACACTAAGTAAAAAATGGGAAAAATAATATTGCTGAAAAGTAAGTGGTCTAGAATACAAACCCAAACTGAAAGTAAAGTACAACTTGAAAAGGATGTACAACAACTAAAAAGTAAAGCCGCAACGTCAAGCCGTCCACTAGAAGTCCCAACAGAAGGGTGGGTATAGATAGCCTCTTCCACTCCTCGGGTCCAGCCATCCGATCTGAGTACATCCCACCCAGTGGTCCACCTCCAGGTACCGACATACTCCGCAAGCCTCAACCACGATCAGAGATATCTGTCATCTGCAACCAACACAATGTAGTGCGGGTATAGCTCATGCAGGGGTGAGTATACACTACCCAGTAGGGACCTCGAGACCCCGAAGGTCTCCCAAAATCCCCAAAGGATAATCCAAAAAAGAAAGATACAATCACGAAGTAACATCCAACACTACTTAGGTACATGCCAATAAATATACCTAAGTCATCAATTCTCGTTCGGCTCTAGCATCCATGCCAAGTTTGATCATGTCCACATAGGAGTACAACCCAATCCATATAGGATAACACAACTCAATATACATAGGAAAGAAATTCAATCATATTGAAGATATTGATTGAAGTCAAGGCTCAGCTCACACAGGTATACTTCTTCGTAAAATGATAGAAATGATTAGATGTAGCCACTGATTCATCTAAGCCATCGGACCCACGCAGGATCGATATGTACTAACCCCCGCAATGTCCCACATAGGATCGATAGGTACTAACCCCCGCAATGACCAACATAGGATCTGTATGTATTAGCCCACATAGGACTGTTGAGCACTGACCCACACACGATCTAATCCAAACAGGATCGGTAGGAACTGATCCAAATGGGATCGCTAAGTGTTGTAGTCGTCATTGTCGAACCCACAGAGGATTCCCATGCAGTCTTCATCGTCGTCGCAGTCGCAGCCAACACTATGGTTCCTGCACACAGCAAGCTCGTTTGGGGAGGGTCCTCTCCATGATCCAAGGGGCTGATACATCAACAGACACGAATTCCAGAGATGATGTATCCAAAAGTTCCATATCGTCAAAAGGAACTCAACGTGACAGACGACGCGTCAATCGGACGCCCGGTCTGAGAGTTATTGGCTTTTTCGTTCTAGGGTCCCAGTTGGTTTTTATGTAAAAACCCACCCAGACATACTCCATCTGTGTCAAAACCTCTAGCGGAGTAAGCCAAAAGGTCCGTATCACTATGTGGAATCCAACAAAGTCGACATCACGTCAATCGTACATCCGGAGCTTATGTTATAAGTGTTTCCGCTCCGAGGGCCCTGTTGGTTTCGTGTTCGAACCAACCCGGCCAAACTTAACGTTCTCCAAATCCTTGGGTTTAATATACCAGAACGACCATCTCGATCCAATTATCGCATCGCAACTGACAGTGCATCAATCAGAGTACCGTAGCCCATTTTATGGTTGTTTGAACGGTTCTGTACGAAAATAGGGGGTCCGGGGTCGACCGGATACCCCCCCTTGGTCGACCTAAACCGAGTCAACCCAAACCAGGTCTGGGTCTAGCCCATTAGGGCGTGGCCCGGCCTGGCGTGCTTAGGTTTCCGGCACAGCCAACTCGGCCGGTGCCGAGTTGAGCGGACATGGGGGGGGGGGCGTGTTGCCCCCATGTTTGTGTAACTGCGGCCCCCACGTGAGGGGGCCGCTCCTTTGTCCAGCCAGTGTTTTTGACCCCCGGCCTTCCTCGATCGGCCAGCCCGGCTGGCTGACCATGCTGCGGCTGCAGGACCCCGCGATCCTGCCCCTTCGACGCGCCGGCGGTCGGTAGTTTCGGCCACCGCTCTCTGCTCCGCCGCAGCCAAAGGGCGCGGCCTTGGTCCGACTGGCACGGCGCGACGGCACCGCGCCCCTCCGCCGTTGCCCCACTCCGGACACGGTGTCTTCCAGGTTTTCCGGCACAGCTTGACAGTCCTGCACCCTTTTGCTGCGACCCAACTTCGGTCGCGGGTTCACTCAGCCTCAACGGCGCGGCGCGACGGCACCCCGCATGATTCCGCGCGGTGTCGTTGCACCGCGCCGCCTTCTTTTGAACCGAAACAACACGCCAAAAAAAGGGGGGAGATTTGGCCGTGTTTTTGCGGGTTGACCTCCTCCCGATAAGTTGATATCAAGCGGCTTAAAAAAATACAGACCAAGAATGACAAAGGATATTTCACGGAAAAAAAGTAATTAACCCCTACCTTGATTACAAGATGATGTTCGACGTTCGTCGCGGAAAGCAGCGTCGCGGGAGAAGACGATGACGTCACTCACCGCATGCTTCCACTTCTGAGTTCGTGCGTCGGTGCGTTGATGATGAGGAGGGCGAATAGAGGGTCATCAGAGAAGCACCACGTCAGAAAGGGGGGCTCCAAGGAAGAAGGCCGAAGAAGGTCGGGGAAGAAGAATCGCCGGCGTTCTTCACTGGAGAAAGAAGTTCTCTCAAGCTCTCTACCAAAAGGAGCAAGAACGTTCCCAAAATAATAGAATATAATCTGTTATTCTTGGTGGCGGAAATTAATTATGTGGGCCCCACTTAATTACGTTCACGATGGTTGGCACAATTCAACATTCAAAAAGTGGAGAGGCTCCGCCAAATTAATTTTCCGAGTGCATGACATAATTAATTTGGGGAGTTTCGAGAGGGTTTAGGGGCCTGGGTGGCCTCCACCTAATTAACAAGGAGAGGTTCAAGGAGTTTCCTCCCATTAAATGGGGTGGGGGTGAGGAGGTTTTATTCTCCTCCATTATGAGGGGAGTTAGAGTCCAAGAGGCTCTCCCTCATTAATGGGGGAGTATTGAGAGATTTCCTCACCTCCCATTAAATGGGGGGTTATGCCCCTGGTGGACCCCATGTCATAACCTCTTGTAAGAGTTTATGCTGCTCGGGTAGTCCCCGCCCTAATTATACTCCCATGGGAGGTTAGGGTGTGGTGGTCCCATCACCAACTCCCATGTGGAGCTTTTAACCAACACTATCCACATGGCGTGGGTTCAACAAAGATAGAATAGGTTGTCGCTTATTTTATTTTATTATTCCATGTGAACCCAAAAACCAACTCTCAACTCGATCATCTTCCGTCATGGTTAAAGTCCTCTTAAGAGAAAACCGGTGTTGTGATTCCATCGGTGCACTCAGAAATCGATTCCAAACACCGGTCCAAAAGTTAGAAAAACCTGCTCATTCGTTCACTGAACGTACCTGAGCTAAACATCGGAAAATGATTCCGGGCTCACCGGGCCTCAGAATTAGATGCCGTCAGAAACTACGTTCTTGTAAAATCCCAAATAAAATTAAGAAAACAATTTCCCTTGAATTTTATGGGTCTTTACAATGTAACATTTTACATGTTTTCTTTTCATGAAATATATTCACAATTTTCATCTCTACAACACCATTTCCATAATCATTCAACAAAACCTATGAAAACAACTTAAAAATGTGGGATGAAAAAAAAGGTATCATTAAGAAACATATAAAAAGTAATTAAGAAACTCATTAGTCTAATAATACACATAAAAATTCACCATTCAAAATAAACATTGAGCTCAAAAAATCATTTTCCCACCCAAGAAATACATTTCTCCTATTAATGATTTTCATTCAATTTTCCTAAGTACATGTTAAGGGAAAAAGATATAACTATTTATTCATTATCATGAATAATTCATGAAAACTTCCTCTTAGTTTTATACACGTAAAACTTAATAATTATCATATATATTCCCTTAAACATTATCACACTATCTTTCCATGTAGGACCATAAGATTTATATAAATTGACAGGAATCATAGATTTTTCTTTTTTTTTCTTTGGGACCTAAGTTACATATAACACTTATAATAAATTCTGAAAACGAAATATCCTATCGGGTAAATTTGAATAATTTATTTGGATAAACCTATAATGAGTTATTTAATTCCCTCCACCCAATTCATAGGAATATTATATCAGATCACCAGTTCTTGATTTATATTGTAACTATCCTCCTGTTGTTTATAACATAACCATACATCCATGGTTTATAACAGATACAGTCATCATTATATGTAATTCCCAAGAATCATAACATAATAATAATTGAAGAAATTTTCAATCATTATAATTGTGGTCTTAGAAATATATTTTTCACCATTAAGAATACATTTCTAGATATTGAAATATTCATTCCTTTTAAATTTTGATTGAAAATACCCAAAATAGTTGGAATAATGGGTTTCAAGTAAAGAGAACATGAAATACCAAAAACGAGTCCAAACATTGAATAATGTTTATAGTGGTCAAACGAACCGTTGACATCGTATATGTTAAACTAGAACATTCATTTTTCATTTTTCTCAAAACGTTACACATAAAATATTAAAAAAATAATCATTTTGAAAACCATAAAAGTAAAGTTACAAATAATTTCTTTTATTATTCATTTTAGTATTTTTAAATACATATATAAAATAATTTGATGAATATAGACATTGATAGAAATTATTTATAAGATAAATCCTCAAAACATTTAAAACAGTGTTGTTAATTTAATGTGTCATTTACCATGTGTCCAAATCATCACATAGAGTAATTATATTACAATATAATAAAAGTAGGATAATTATTTACATCCATAAAAAATTTATGTTTTTTATTCCATTTATTTTTTATATTAACAGGTTATAAAATATTACTTAATCAATTTTATTTATGTCGAATGTTTTAATGATATTCGGATCAATTGTTCAAATTGTATTTGGTAAGTTTTCAAGGGTAAAATAGGCAATTGTTCCATCACATATAGATTAATATTTTAAACCCAATTATGATTTTTATAAACTAATAATACTGACAACACCATCACTGAAATATGATTATGAAAAAATAATTACATTATAATTATGGAGACGGTAGGATATATATACCCATGAGAACCATTTCCATTTTTAATGGAAAATGAGTCAATAAAAATAAGTATCATATTAATATCCCAAATTATTATTATATCATAAATATAATATTTTTCTTAAAATAAAATTATATATTGTATCCATGTGAGGTGGTAATGAAATGATTGCATTGCTTTATATAAGTGGTAATCCAAAATGTACGCACCAACATCATTATCATTTTTCATTTGATATAATGGTAAGAAATCTTATATTATATTATAAATAAATTTTGATTAATATTTCAAGAAAATAATATATATACACACACACACTTAAGATTCATCAATAAACCCATACTTGAGTGTTGGTGTGGGAAAATGGAATCTTGAACATGAGGAGGATATTTATAAAGGAATTTTGTCTATGATTGGCCAAGATACAGTGCTCAAAATGTGTTGGGAAGAGAGAAGAAGAGGTTCCCTATTATAGGTGACATGAAGGGCACACTTTGAATTTTTATATTCTTAAATTAATTCAAATTAATTTTCATATATAAATGTATTAAAATATAATAATTTATAATATAAGATCGGGTTGTGTTTATTTCCTCTCATAAAATAAAAATTGTATATTTTTTGTAAAAAATAGCTTAACCTTTTCACTTTCTTTTACATCAAACATTATCAATTTATCAAATACCTTGATATTTGGATTATTTACTCTTTAGGGTTCAAAAAATTTAATATAAATGGAAATTTTACTAATAAATGGATTTTGGTTGATATTCTAAACCATATCCTCTTTTATTGGAATAATAATTAATTTTTAGTAATTTTAAATCATTGAATATGTATTAATTGTTATAAAATATACTTATTGTAATTTTTTGAATAGTATGTATAATTTTATTTTTGAAAAAACATGTAATAAATTTAATTTTAATATAATCCATCACAATTTACTAATAAATTTTTTTTCTATGAAATTTTTGGGGCACTGAAAATAAACCTGGAAATATATCTTTTTGAGTTTCTAAAATCATAACATGATTTCTCTAATACTTCCACAAGAACTATTTCAATGTTGTATTAGTGCATAGGGTAACTATTCCACCAATAGATATATAAAATAAATTACCATTAAAAAAATTCAATAATATTTTAAAAAAATTATAACTAATTTTTTTTTGTCTTTATATCAATTAAAAAATATTATTGATATTAAAAGTAATAGAGTATCATTTTTTAGGTTATACATTACATTAAATAATAATGTTTACAATAACATATAAATTAAAAAAATTCTATTTTTTAATTTTGGATTTATAGAGATGAAATAAATTTTTCTAATGAAATAATGTTTAGTGATTAAATTAATTTGAAGCTTTATAACATTTGATTTTACTGAAATTAACACATTTTACCATTAGTGTGGTAAAAATATATATTATCATTACTATTCATAAAGAAAGATAACTATTTACCATTTTCATACTTAAATATACAAAATACATTATTATATTTTTATTATAAATTTTCTAGTTGTGGAAAATTTTAATTTAAAACTAAACACGCAAAACACATTATAAGATTTTTTTTCAGATAAATGAATTATATATATATAATTTTTTTAAATAAAATTAAAATATAAAATTCATTTCTAAGTATATATTTTGACATTTTAATATAAAAATGAAGGAATAAAAGTTTAAATTTAATAAAAAAATAATATTACTTCATAAATTATTGATAATAAAACATTGTTTCCCATAAAAATATATTTGTTTTATTAATTCAAAAACATTTCATAAAATTATATATAATTTTTTATACTATAATTTTAAAATTAAAAATTAAAAATTTAATATTATTTTTTAAAATAAAAATTATATGTTTCTATAATCATCCTTAAATAAATCTATATTATATATGAAACCACAATTTTTGGAAACAAATACTTTTTTATTTTTACTAAAAAATACTTACTATGAATACAGGTCCATAAAATATTATTGAAAAATATTAATAAGATTTGGATAGTGTTTTATAATAACATTGCCCACATTTGAACCTCATTCCACCATTTTTAAAACAAAATACTTAAAATTTTATTTACAGCTAAAATAAGTGGGGATATTTTTCTTTTATAACATCTTCTTCTTCAAATTTTCCTTCTTCTACCATGTTATTTTTTTAGAAAACTTTAACATAAATAATTAACTAATTATGTTATAACATCTACATATATTCATGAATCTATATTTATTTTTCTTCACATTATTGATTCTCTTCCAATTGAGTCGTATTAGGTATCGAAACACGAGATTCATCAAGATCATATTTTCTTATCAACAAAACATGAAAATCTTCAACTTCCTGAGATAAACTCGGAGGAAATGCCACTCAATTTGAAATTATTACAAATTTCACCCTTATTTGGGATATTATAAGGAGCCATATATTTAACATTACCATTTTTACTAAAATTTATAAAAACTTTCCTAGGAGAAACATCAAGAAATGCATGATATCCAACCTCGAATGAAATATCATTCCTCCGTCTATATAAATACTTTTATCCTTTCTATTAGACATCCTCTTGTGCTATTGAATCTTCATCACATTATAAAGTATAACCTATATCAATTTTTATTCCCCAAAAATATTTTCATTAACATCATCCCAACAATATGGATTCCAACATTTCATTCAAAAAAATGAGTCAAAATGATCCATCTATATACTGGAAGAAAAATTATTATTATAAGAAAATTCAATTGAAGTCCTATGTTTGTCCCAACATCCCTAATTGTCCATTAAATTATCTCCAATCATATCCTCCAAACTATCAATCATTATAATTGAGTATATATATTACTACGGATGAAAGTATGTACTAAAATGTAATTTATCATCTATAGACATATGAATAATTTTCTAAAAATTTGATGTATACCAAGGATCATGGCCAGATACATTAAAGATAGGGGCTCCTTATAATCTTATTATCTCATCAACATATATTTAATAAATTTTATCCAATTACATATTATATTTAATGAAAATAAAAATGATATGATTCTATTAATTGATAAAAATTTATCCAAATAACATTACTAACATGAGATTTATTAGGTAATATAATAATAAAATACCTAGATATATTTTCTTATTTCAACTCTATAACTAGTCAATTTCATATTATAAACCTTTTTTTACTATCATTCGAAATCATCTTATTGAAAATCCATACACTTCCTTGGAATGTTAAAAATATATTTCTTCATTTAATCACACAAAAAAATTATTCTTCAGGGACTCTATACATTTATATGCCAATAGTATGAATATATAATAAGGAACTGCAAGACCCACTAAATAGTTATTAATTTAACTGGGGGTCATAGTAAATACCTGACCGGTTTTTTATTCTCAAAACACATATTTTAAATAATAAATTTAAGAAAATTATCATCCTTAAACAATTATTTTGTTTACCATAACTAACGGTGTTCCTTCAGAGATTGATAAATCATACATAACCAACATGGTTGTACTAACAGCTAAAGAATGGAGTTATCTCCAACAGGGATAATTTATAAAACAATATTCATCAAATCATTAACCAAAGGATCATTTTATTGATGTATTACAATTAATGATGCATTATATTTTAGAATCAAAAAATTTGATGGTCTATTTTTTTCATAGATTATTATGAATTATGCAGTTTTAATATATTAGAAATTATTGTCATCTTGGACGTCTCATGTTCAAATATTTATTAACGAATATAAACATCAATCTTTTAGAATCCGTGCGTCTTTCACACTTTACTCCATGTCTATGGTGTCTCAAAATTTTATAATAAAACATTACAACTTCTAGTTCAAGGACATGTGTATAAAATGTTTCTCATGATTCCTGTCAATTTATATAAATCTTTACGTGTATAAAAAGGATGACGTGCTCTCCTCCCACCGAGAATCCATCAGGTGCCTATCATGAGGATATCTGCGCACACCGTGTCTCACAGTCATCATCCCCATGCTGTGCCTCTCTGACCCGCTGATGAAGTGGAGGAGTGATTGTGAGTGACTGAAGAAAGGCTGCTCCATCACTATCCACGAAGGATATATACTAAGCGGCTAGCTGCTCGGTCTCCTCCCCAAGTAGCCGAATGCCCGTCCTCCTACTGAGAGCATCGGCTTCTAAGTTACCCTTTCCAGGAGTATAGAATATCTCAAAGTCATAGTCCTGGTGGAACTCGAGCCATCACCGATGTCTCAGGTTTAGGTCCTTCTGCGAGAACATGTACCTGAGACTATGGTGGTTACATTAGACTGTAAAGTGATCGCCAATCAGATAGTGTCGCCATATCATCAGAGCAAATACCACTACTGCTAACTCTAGGTCATGGGTAGCATAGTTCTGCTCATGCTGCCTCAAATGACATGATTCATATGCGATCACTTCCCACTCCTGCATCAGGACACATCCGAGTCCAGTCCCTGATGCATCGCAGTAAACTACGTACCCTACTCCCTCCTCCAGTGGCCTCATGATAGGTGTGCTAGTCAATCTCTATCTCAACTCCTGGAATCTCTGCTGACATCTTTCCGACCACACGAAGGGTTTCCCCTTCTTCATTAATGTTCTGAAAATATGCAAAAATTTCTCCTTTGCTGAAAAGATAAATCTGGTCTCATCCCCTTGATGAACCACGTTCCTTGCCTAATACAGTCAATCTCATCATGATTAGTTAATTCATGCCATGGATGATGTCTTAAGGCCGCGACACTGCTACCCAGAGATCCAACTGTTACTCTCTCCTCCAAGGGTTGAGTCACACTGTCGGCATTAGTGTCTGGTCACTGGGTCTCGTCCAGTATGAATCTCATATGTGAGGGTCAAGTCAACAGTTTTTAACCGGAACCTCTTAGTATTAACATACAAAAGTCAAGAAATAAAACTTCACTATTTCAAGAGTCTGTTATTATTGCAACTCAAAGAACAAGGACACAAAGCAACACAAACAATGAAGCTATAGGCATTATGGGAAAAGGCCTCTATGCCTGGAGCTAGTCCCACACTTGTCCACCCACTTTCGGAGCTCCATGTTCGAATGATCCAGATGCCTAAAGTTGTTCTCTCCCCTATGGTCGGGGTGGACCTCCTGGTGGTGGTGGTGGTAGAGCCTCAAAACGTCATCCACCACCTGCCGCTCGACCAGATCCTCGGCCTCATCCACCTGCTCCCTGCGGACCGCCACGGTCAAACCTCTGCCTCTGACTCAGTGGTTCCTCAACCGTCTATTTCCCCTCTGCATCGTGGGGCGAGCAGTCACGAGCCAAGTGGCCCTGCCCGCCGCATGCATAGCACTTTCTTCCACTCGTAAGACTGGTTCTGCTGCGTGGGCCCTGCACCTCCGACCCAGTATCCTGTGATCATCCACCTGATGGCCTGGTCCCCTTGGTCCTCTACGACATCTGTCTATTGCCGGCTGCAGAAGACTCCGCTAAGTGCCGCCATGTGGTAGGTCTCGCTGCTGGTCTAGGATCAACAAGAAACCTCTCAATGAGAAGGGCTCGCTCCAGTATTCTTGTATGCGTCCGAATACTGAGGGAGATTATCGATGACCTGATCTCATGCCTTAGTCCCTGCTCGAAGGTCCGAGCCCAGAAGAATGGGTCCCGTACCTTGTCAGTCGAATAGGGCGAGAGATCAGTAAATATTTCCAAATTCTAGGCGACCGTCAAGCTGCCCTGCCACAGCTGTAGTTGCTCCTGGATGCGCACCTCATGGAGGGTGGCTGGGATGAACTCCGAGCGAAAGAGTCTCTCAAAGTCTGTCCAGGGGAGTGATGGCTCATCGTGCACCTAGAGCATCAAACTCCACCATCTACCTGCTATCGCGTGCAGGAGACTCGCTGCAAGGATCACCATGAGGTCTGCTAGTGTCCCTACCAATCGTAAAACTCATACAACTGCCTCCAGCCAATCCTTGGATGATTGAGGGTCCCTCTCCCCGCGGAACCTTGGTAGTCTCTGATGGTGAAACTCGTGCAGTGCACCATGGTGATGTGCACTCTCAGCGGTTGGGGCTAGTAGCTTTGGTGGCTCGGCGGGTAGTGGTACCTCTGGTGCCTCCACAGTAATAGGGCCCTGCACCGAGGCCTCGTCACTCGGTGGGCTGTCATCCCGTACAAAACTCGAAACCCTAATTGGTTGCCGTCGTGGGGCCATACTGAAGAGAGACAGGTGCACCACGGTCAATATAGTATACCTGGTGAGCTGACACAAAGTAATCACAATGAAAACCTGAAACACACATGCAATCAGTGTCTTCGTGCAATAAGATGGAAATCAGAAGTCAGGGTCATGTTGTACGGATACGTCAGCCGCCGCACCAACACTGTACTCCCTGGAATGATAACCACACTCAATACTCTTAACACTATGTATTCACAAAGAAAAAGAGAAGATTCCTTAATTCTGTGGTAGAACCAAACTCCTCTGATACCAATTTGTCACGACCCGTCCTCGGGGCCAGTGCCGTGACTACCCCAAGCCCGCCTTCCATAGGACAGGGGCTAGCGACTAGCACCAAGGCGTAAATATTGATAAAAAGGGAAGGCATTTCCTTTATAAAGTAAACAAACACCACATAGTAAGCAAGAATAATTAAACACTAAGTAAAAATGGGAAAAATAATATTGCTGAAAAGTAAGTGGGCTAGAATACAAACCCAAACTGAAAGTAAAGTACAACTTGAAAAGGATGTACAACAACTAAAAAGTAAAGCTGCAACATCAAGCCGTCCACTAGAAGTCCCACCAGAAGGGTGGGTATAGATAGCCTCTTCCACTCCTCGGGTCCAGCCATCCGCTCTGAGTACGTCCCACCCAGTGGTCCACCTCCAGGTACCGACATACTCCGTAAGCCTCAACCACGATCAGAGATATCTGTCATCTGAAACCAACACATTGTAGTGCGGGTATAGCTCATGCAGGGGTGAGTATACACTACCCAGTAGGGACCTCGAGACCCCGAAGGTCTCCCAAAATCCACAAAGGATAATCCAAAAAAGAAAGATACAATCACGAGGTAACATCCAACACTACTTAGGTACATGCCAATATATATACCTAAGTCATCAATTCTCGTTCGGCTCCAGCATCCATGCCAAGTTTGATCATGTCCACATAGGAGTACAACCCAATCCACATAAGATAACACAACTCAATATACATAGGAAAGAAATTCAATCATATTGAAGATATTGATTGAAGTCAAGACTCAGCTCACACAGGTATACTTCTTCGTAAGATGATAGAGATGATTAGATGTAGCCACTGATTCATCTAAGCCATCGGACCCACGCAGGATCGATATGTACTAACCCCCGCAATGTCCCACATAGGATCGATAGGTACTAACCCCCGCAATGACCAACATAGGATCTGTATGTATGGGCCCACATAGGACTGTTGAGCACTGACCCACACACGATCTGATCCAAACAGGATCGGTAGGCACTGATCCAAATGGGATAGCTAAGTGTTGTAGTTCTCGTTGTCGAACCCACAGAGGATTCCCATGCAGTCTTCATCGTCGTCGCAGTCGCAGCCAACACTATGGTTCCTGCACACAGAAATATCGTTTGGGGAGGGTCCTCTCCATGAGCCAAGGGGCTGATACATCAACAGACACAAATTCCAGAGATGATGTATCCAAAAGTTCCATATCGTCAAAAGGAACTCAATGTGACAGACGGCGCGTCAATCGGACGCCCGGTCTGAGAGTTATTGGTTTTTTCGTTCTAGGGGCCCGGTTGGTTTTTATGTAAAAACTCACCCAGACATACTCCATCTGTGTCAAAACCTCTAGCGGAGTAAGCCAAAAGGTCCGTATCACTATGTGGAATCCAACAAAGTCGACAGCACGTCAATCGTACATCCGTAGCTTATGTTATAAGTGTTTCCGCTCCGAGGGCCCTGTTGGTTTCGTGTTCGAACCAACCCGGCCAAACTTAACGTTCTCCAAATCCTTGGGTTTAATATACCAGAACGACCATCTCGATCCAATTATCGCATCGCAACTGACAGTGCGTCAATCAGAGTACCGTAGCCCATTTTATGGTTGTTTGAACGGTTCTGTACGAAAATAGGGGGTCCGGGGTCGACCTGATACCCCCCTTGGTCGACCCAAACCGAGTCAACCCAGACCAGGTCTGGGTCTAGCCCATTAGGGCGTGGCCCGGCCTGGCGTGCTTAGGTTTCCCGCACAGCCAACTCAGCCGGTGCCGAGTTGAGCGGACATGGGGGGGGGGGGGCGTGTTGC
This sequence comes from Viscum album, assembly GCA_963277665.1. NCBI lineage: Eukaryota > Viridiplantae > Streptophyta > Magnoliopsida > Santalales > Viscaceae > Viscum > Viscum album. Next base: position 903,453,343 of record OY728164.1, read on the forward strand.
CCCCATGTTTGTGTAACTGAGGCCCCCACGTGAGGGGGCCGCTCCTTTGTCCAGCTAGTGGTTTTGACCCCCGGCCTTCCTCGATCGGCCAGCCCGGCTGGCTGACCATGCTGCGGCTATAGGACCCCGCAATCTTGCCCCTTCGACGCGCCGGCGGTCGGTGGTTTCGGCCACCGCTCCCTGCTCCGCCGCTGCCAAAGGGCGCGACCTTGGTCCGACCGGCACGACGCGACGACACCGCGCCCCTCCGTCGTTGCCCCACTCCGGCCATGGTGTCTTCTAGGTTTTCCGGCACAGCTTGACAGTGCTGCACAATTTTGCTGTGGCCCAACTTCGGTCGTGGGTTCACTCAGCCTCAACGGCGCGGCGCGACGGCACCCCGCATGATTCTGCGCGGTGTCGTTGCACCGCGCCGCCTTCTTTTGAACCGAAACCACACGCCAAAAAAGGGGGGAGATTTGGCCATGTTTGTGCGGGTTGACGTCCTCCCGATATGTTGATATCAAGCGGCTCAAAAAAATACAGACCAAGAATGACAAAGGATATTTCACGGAAAAAAAGTAATTAACCCCTACCTTGATAACAAGATGATGTTCGAAGTTCGTCGTGGAAAGCAGCGTCGCGGGAGAAGACGATGACGTCACTCACCGCATGCTTCCACTTCCGAGTTCGTGCGTCGGTGCGTTGATGATGAGGAGGGCGAATGGAGGGTCATCAGAGAAGCACCACGTCAGAAAGGGGGGCTCCAAGGAAGAAGGCCGAAGAAGGTCGGGGAAGAAGCATCGCCGGCGTTCTTCACTGGAGAAAGAAGTTCTCTCAAGCTCTCTACCAAAAGGCGCAAGAACGTTCCCAAAATAATAGAATATAATATGTTATTCTTGGTGGTGGAAATTAATTATGTGGGCCCCACTTAATTACGTTCACGATGGTTGGCACAATTCAACTTTCAAAAAGTGGAGAGGCTCCGCCAAATTAATTGTCCGAGTGCATGACATAATTAATTTGGTGAGTTTCGAGAGGGTTTAGGGGCCTGGGTGGCCTGGGTGGCCTGGGTGGCCTCCACCTAATTAACAAGGAGAGGTTCAAGGAGTTTCCTCCCATTAAATGGGGCGGGGGGGAGGAGGTTTTATTCTCCTCCATTATGAGGGGAGTTAGAGTCCAAGAGGCTCTCCCTCATTAATGGGGGAGTATTGAGAGATTTCCTCACCTCCCATTAAATGGGGGGTTATGCCCCGGGTGGACCCCATGTCATAACCTCTTGTAAGAGTTTGTGCTGCTCGGGTTGTCCCCACCCTAATTATCCTCCCATGGGAGGTTAGGGTGTGGTGGTCCCACCACCAACTCCCATGTGGAGCTTTTAACCAACACTATCCACATGGCGTGGGTTCAACAAAGATAGAATAAGTTGTCACTTATTTTATTTTATTATTCCATGTGAACCCAAAAACCAACTCTCAACTCGATCATCTGCCGTCATGGTTAAAGTCCTCTTAAGAGAAAACCGGTGTTGTGATTCCATCGGTGCACTCAGAAATTGATTCCAAACACCGGTCCAAAAGTTAGAAAAACCTGCTCATTCGTTCACTGAACGTACCTGAGCTAAACATCGGAAAATGATTCCGGGCACACCGGGCCTCAGAATTAGATACCGTCAGAAACTACGTTCTTGTAAAATCCCAAAGAAAATTAAGAAAACAATTTCCCTTGAATTTTATGGGTCTTTACATTGTAACATTTTACATGTTTTCTTTTCATGAAATATATTCACAATTTTCATCTCTACAACACCATTTCAATAATCATTGAACAAAACCTATGAAAACAATTTAAAAATGTGGGATGAAAAAAAAGGTATCATTAAGAAACATATAAAAAGGAATTAAGAAACTCATTAGTCTAATAATACACATAAAAATTCACCATTCAAAATAAACATTGAGCTCAAAAAATCATTTTCCCACCCAGGAAATACATTTCTCCTATTAATGATTTTCATTCAATTTTCCTAAGTACATGTTAAGGGAAAAAGATATAACTATTTATTCATTATCATGAAAAATTCATGAAAACTTCCTCTTAGTTTTATACACGTAAAACTTAATAATTAGCATATATATTCCCTTAAACATTATCACACTATCTTTCCATATAGGACCATAAGATTTATATAAATTTACAGGAATCATAGATTTTTATTTTATTTTCTTTGGGACCTAGGTTACATATAACACTTATAATAAATTCTGAAAACGAAATAACCTATCGGGTAAATTTGAATAATTTATTTCGATAAACCTATAATTAGTTATTTAAGTCCCTCCACCCAATTCATAGGAATATTATATCAGATCACCAGTTCTTGATTTATATTGTAACTATCCTCCTGTTGTTTATAAAATAACCATACATCCATGGTTTATAACAGATACAGTCATCATTATATGTAATTCCCAAGAATCATAACATAATAATAAGTGAAGAAATTTTCAATCATTATAATTGTGGTCTTAGAAATATATTTTTCACCATAAAGAATACATTTCTAGATATTGAAATATTCATTCCTTTTAAATTTTGATTGAAAATACCCAAAATAGTTGGAATAATGGGTTTCAAGTAAAGAGAACATGAAATACCAAAAACGAGTCCAAACATTGAATAATGTTTATAGTGGTCAAACGAACCGTTGACATCGTATATGTTAAACTAGAACATTCATTTTTCATTTTTCTCAAAACGTTACACATAAAATATTAAAAAAATAATCATTTTGAAAACCATAAAAGTAAAGTTACAAATAATTTCTTTTATTATTCATTTTAGTATTTTTAAATACATATATAAAATAATTTGATGAATATAGACATTGATAGAAATTATTTATAAGATAAATCCTCAAAACATTTAAAACAGTGTTGTTAATTTAAAGTGTCATTTACCATGTGTCCAAATCATCACATAGAGTAATTATATTACAATATAATAAAAGTAGGATAATTATTTACATCCATAAAAAATTTATGTTTTTTATTCCATTTATTTTTTATATTAATAGGTTATAAAATATTACTTAATCAATTTTATTTATGTCGAATGTTTTAATGATATTCGGATCAATTGTTCAAATTGTATTTGGTAAGTTTTCAAGGGTAAAATAGGCAATTGTTCCATCACATATAGAATAATATTTTAAACCCAATTATGATTTTTATAAAATAATAATACTGACAACACCATCACTGAAATATGATTATGAAAAAATAATTACATTATAATTATGGAGACGGTAGGATATATATACCCATGAGAACCATTTCCATTTTTAATGGAAAATGAATCAATAAAAATTAGTATCATATTAATATCCCAAATTATTATTATATCATAAATATAATATTTTTCTTAAAATAAAATTATATATTGTATCCATGTGAGGTGGTAATGAAATTATTGCATTGCTTTATATAAGAGGTAATCCAAAATGTACGCACCAACATCATTATCATTTTTCATTTGATATAATGGTAAGAAATCTTATATTATATTATAAATAAATTTTCATTAATATTTCAAGAAAATAATATATATACACACACACACTTAAGATTCATCAATAAACCCATACTTGAGTGTTGGTGTGGGAAAATGGAATCTTGAACATGAGGAGGATATTTATAAAGGAATTTTGTCTATGATTGGCCAAGATACAGTGCTCAAAATGTGTTGGGAAGAGAGAAGAAGAGGTTCCCTATTATAGGTGACATGAAGGGCACACTTTGAATTTTTATATTCTTAAATTAATTCAAATTAATTTTCATATATAAATGTATTAAAATATAATAATTTATAATATAAGATCGGGTTGTGTTTATTTCCTCTCATAAAATAAAAATTGTATATTTTTTGTAAAAAATAGCTTAACCTTTTCACTTTCTTTTACATCAAACATTATCAATTTATCAAATACCTTGATATTTGGATTATTTACTCTTTAGGGTTCAAAAAATTTAATATAAATGGAAATTTTACTAATAAATGGATTGTGGTTGATATTCTAAACCATATCCTCTTTTATTGGAATAATAATTAATTTTTAGTAATTTTAAATCATTGAATATGTATTAATTGTTATAAAATATACTTAATGTAATTTTTTGAATAGTATGTATAATTTGATTTTTGAAAAAACATGTAATAAATTTAATTTTAATATAATCCATCACAATTTACTAATAAATTTTTTTTTCTATGAAATTTTTGGGGCACTGAAAATAAACCTGGAAATATATCTTTTTGAGTTTCTAAAATCATAACATGATTTCTCTAATACTTCCACAAGAACTATTTCAATGTTGTATTAGTGCATAGGGTAACTATTTCACCAATAGATATATAAAATAAATTACCATTAAAAAAATTCAATAATATTTTAAAAAAATTATAACTAAAAAGTTTTTGTCTTTATATCAATTAAAAAATATTATTGATATTAAAAGTAATAGAGTATCATTTTTTAGGTTATACATTACATTAAATAATAATGTTTACAATAACATATAAATAAAAAAAATTCTATTTTTAAATTTTGGATTTATAGAGATGAAATAAATTTTTCTAATGAAATAATGTTTAGTGATTAAATTAATTTGAAGCTTCATAACATTTGATTTTACTGAAATTAACACATTTTACCATTATTGTGGTAAAAATATATATTATCATTACTATTCATAAAGAAAGATAACTATTTACCATTTTCATACTTAAATATACAAAATACATTATTATATTTTTATTATAAATTTTCTAGTTGTGGAAAATTTTAATTTAAAACTAAACACGCAAAACACATTAAAAGATTTTTTTTTCAGATAAATGATTTTTATATATATAATTTTTTTAAATAAAATTAAAATATAAAATTCATTTCTAAGTATATATTTTGACATTTTAATATAAAAATGAAGGAATAAAAGTTTAAATTTAATAAAAAAATAATATTACTTCATAAATTATTGATAATAAAACATTGTTTCCCATAAAAATATATTTGTTTTATTAATTCAAAAACATTTCATAAAATTATATATAATTTTTTATACTATAATTTTAAAATTAAAAATTAAAAATTTAATATTATTTTTTAAAATAAAAATTATATGTTTCTATAATCATCCTTAAATAAATCTATATTATACATGAAACCATAATTTTTGGAAACAAATACTTTTTTATTTTTACTAAAAAATACTTACTATGAATACAGGTCCATAAAATATTATTGAAAAATATTAATAAGATTTGGATAGTGTTTTATAATAACATTTCCCACATTTGAACCTCATTCCACCATTTTTTAAAAAAAATACTTAAAATTTTATTTACAGCTAAAATAAGTGGGGATATTTTTCTTTTATAACGTCTTCTTCTTCAAATTTTCCTTCTTCTACCATGTTATTTTTTTAGAAAACTTTAACATAAATAATTAACTAATTATGTTATAACATCTACATATATTCATGAATCCATATTTATTTTTCTTCACATTATTGATTCTCTTCCAATTGAGTCGTATCAGGTATCGAAACACGAGATTCATCAAGATCATATTTTCTTATCAACAAAACATGAAAATCTTCAACTTCCTGAGATAAACTCGGAGGAAATGCCACTCAATTTGAAATTATTACAAATTTCACCCTTATTTGGGATATTATAAGGAGCCATATATTTAACATTACCATTTTTACTAAAATTTATAAAAACTTTTCTAGGAGAAACATCAATAAATGCATGATATCCAACCTCGAATGAAATATCATTCCTCCGTCTATATAAATACTTTTATCCTTTCTATTAGACATCCTCTTGTGCTATTGAATCTTCATCACATTATAAAGTATAACCTATATCAATTTTTATTCCCCAAAAATATTTTCATTAACATCATCCCAACAATATGGATTCCAACATTTCATTCAAAAAAATGTGTCAAAATGATCCATCTATATACTGGAAGAAAAATTATTATTATAAGAAAATTCAATTTAAGTCCTATGTTTGTCCCAACATCCCTAATTGTCCATTAAATTATCTCCAATCATATCCTCCAAACTATCAATCATTATAATTGAGTATATATATTACTACGGATGAAAGTATGTACTAAAATGTAATTTATCAACTATAGACATATGAATAATTTTCTAAAAATTTGATGTATACCAAGGATCATGGCCAGATACATTAAAGATAGGGGCTCCTTATAATCTTATTATCTCATCAACATATATTTAATAAATTTTATCCAATTACATATTATATTTAATGAAAATAAAAATGATATGATTCTATTAATTGATAAAAATTTATCCAAATAACATTACTAACATGAGATTTATTAGGTAATATAATAATAAAATACCTAGATATATTTTCTTATTTCAACTCTATAACTAGTCAATTTCATATTATAAACCTTTTTTTACTATCATTCGAAATCATCTTATTGAAAATCCATACACTTCCTTGGAATGTTAAAAATATATTTCTTCATTTAATCACACAAAAAAATTATTCTTCAGGGACTCTATACATTTATATGCCAATAGGATGAATATATAATAAGGAACTGCAAGACCCACTAAATAGTTATTAATTTAACTGGTGGTCATAGTAAATACCTGACCGGTTTTTTATTCTCAAAACACATATTTTAAATAATAAATTTAAGAAAATTATCATCCTTAAACAATTATTTTGTTTACTATAACTAACGGTGTTCCTTCGGAGATTGATAAATCATACATAACCAACATGGTTGTACTAACAGCTAAAGAATGGAGTTATCTCCAGCAGGGATAATTTATAAAACAATATTCATCAAATCATTAACCAAAGGATCATTTTATTGATGTATTACAATTAATGATGCATTATATTTTAGAATCAAAAAATTTGATGGTCTATTTTTTTCATATATTATTATGAATTATGCAGTTTTAATATATTAGAAATTATAGTCATCTTGGACGTCTCATGTTCAAATATTTATTAACGAATATAAACATCAATCTTTTAGAATCCGTACGTCTTTCACACTTTACTCCATGTCTATGGTGTCTCAAAATTTTATAATAAAACATTACAACTTCTAGTTCAAGGACATGTGTATAAAATGTTTCTCATGATATTTAAATTGACATGAATAATAAATAATTACCAAATTTAAATATGGAAGGGACAAAACCATAACATTAACTAATATTCTTCTCAATTCAGGGAATCATTAATCATTTTCTTTTTTTGTTGATGTCTTTTAGTCCTTTTCAAGTTTTCATATTTTGTGAGTGATATTACCAGGAAAATATTTCAAAAATCCATCAGTAATATCCTTATAATCCATAAAAATTATAAATCTAAATAAAATTTATATGTTTTTACAATTCATTATCCACATTAGTTGTATTGGGCTGTGATGCCATATTTCATTATGATATGTCTATTGAATGAAATATATTATAATAAAATCAAAATTGTAATTTTTTTATATAAAAAATTTTAATTTATGGTTTTCAAAAAAACACATTTATATTATTTATAAAGCTTAATTGATTTTTAATAAACCAAAATATTATCAAATAATAAAACAAAAAAGTTGTCCAAATATCTGTGGAAAAAACTATTTATAGATCCAATAATACAATTGGATAATTCATTAGCCCAAACGGAATAAACAGAAACCCATAATTCATATATATAGTATAATATACTATCATAGAGATGTTATCCACCATTACCTTCACCTGATGGTAAATAATCCTGAAGTCAACCATTGAAATTGTTTATAAACTCCAAAGCATTGGTAAAACAATACATCAATTTGAGGAAATAGATAAATATTATTATTAGTGATGTTATTTAATGATCTATAATAAATTAAAACCCCCACTAATTTATATTTTCTATAACATAAAAAAAATTTATCACCCCATGGAGATATATTATAATGAATGAAATTTCAATCAATAAATTTTCGAAAATTATTTTTTAATTTCAGATATTTTACTTTATAATTTTCATAAGGGGTCTTGAAAATGTCCTTAAATTTCAAACTAATTCAATATTAAACACAAATTATTGATGAAGTATAATATTATGTATCATATATTGAAAAACATTAAGATATTATTTTACTATTAGAACATTATTAACCTAAATACATCCTTAATTTTAAATAATGTGATTGAGATAACATTGATTTCCATTACTGAAAATATTCTTATATTTTTTATATGTTATCAAATGTCTGAATTCCAAATTTTATACAAATGGAGACTCACATAAGAAAATGGATTCCCTTTCCTATAAATAAATCTTATCACTATAAATTTTTTTACAATACATTCCCCAAATAGCATCAGATTCTATAATGGAAAAGGAAATAATGATTTCTGGGAAAACACTACAACATATAATTAATGGAAGATCTTTGTAAATTATTTTTTCCTTTCTACTACTCCCATGTTTTTAAAAAAAAGAATTACTTTGTTTTTTTAGCTGTTGTATTTAGTTTTTGATAAAAATTCAAATAAATAAAAGAATGTGTAGAAAAAAATCCAACAAGATATTAGCATAATCAGAATAAACAAGTAAAGTACATGTTACCTGATCATTTGACGTCCCATCAAATAAACATGTGGTATCAATTGATTCCACCACACCCTTATTATCATATCCATGATTCTTCCACTTATTATTTCTAATCTTTGAACATGAATCTCTATTATGACATGTCTCATTACATTTAAAACACTGTACATAATATATAAAAAAATGGTCATACCTCTAAAAATATCATTTTATTTGAAATCATGATCCATATTCCCAAAGTTTTCATATAATAAGATCTTCCAATATTTTATAATAGATTCAAAATTTATGTTTTTGACTCTTCTATCACAAACTAAAAATTGGATTTTTCATACCTTTATATTAATTCAATGGGTAATTAGGATTTTTTTATAGCCTAAATATCTTTATCCTTTTTTAGGGGATGTATAGTAATTTAAAATATTCATTTAGACTATCTCATCACCCTAAACAAATTTTTAATGCAATTAATATTTATTATTTACTAGTGATCTTTGATATTTTATCTATAATAATTAGTAAAACATCTTTATTTACCATCAAGAACTGAAATATATTTTTTTGTGTATCGTTCAAATCAGGTTGATATTTCTTCATACATGACCATTAAATCTTACTCTTTCTACCTCAACTCAAATATTTAATTTTCTACCCTATGTCAAATAACCAAAGGAATATAAATCAAAAAGAATATATTTTAAAATTTATCTCTATCTAGGGAATCAATATTTTCTCAATCTCTAGTATTCTTAACCATAAAATACTATTTATCATCTTCACCTTCAAAATGATAAGCAAAAAAAGAGTACAATTTTGATGATTCAAAAAATCCATGAATTTTAAAATAATTTCCAATTCATTAATACATCCCTCAGCTATCCCATATCCATAATATTTAATAAATTCTGACTGGTTTTGTTTCCAGAAATGATATATAATCGACATGTTATTACGTTATAGATCTTGTTACTGTCTAATGTGGATTCCACCAACATTTTTTCATTCAAATATTGAGCCATCATAGTGAAAAACAACTTAGTTCTATATCTGGATATTCTAGATTTTTTTTTCAAGGGATATTATTTTATTGGTTCCTTATTACATTACTTTACTTGCTTCCTCTATTAAAAACAAATATGAAAAAACATAGTTTAGAGGAAGGATCATGGTATGATTTACCTTTTATATCATTATCAAGAATTTATAAAATATTAAGGGTATTTGCACACATTATCCTAACATCTAAAATTATAAAATTATTTTATTTTTTCCCACTACATGTTCCGAGCCTTAAACAATCTCTAAATTGTATAATTATATGTAAATTCATATCATACAGTACTGAATATCATTTAGGGTTAGATTTTTTGATAATTAGTCTGTCACCCTTATATAAATAAATATTATATCATTTTGTTTACACTTCCAATCATTATCATTTTCTCCCATAATACAAATGTTTTAAGTTATGAATTTTTAATTATCATGAAATATTTTTACAATTTTTATCTAGAGCTCATAATTGTCTAAAGTCATCCTTAAAATAGATTGAAAATCAGTTCAAACAATGTTATGTGAAAAAAGAGCTATATAAGGGACTTATAAAATTAAAAAACCTATTTGTACATGAATAGTAAATGAAATTACATTTCCAAAATAATATTTGTGCTCAAAATAAAAAATTTATTCGCTAGGAAAATAGATTAGTTTTCAAATAATTTCATAAATAATTGCATAAGAACATTTAATGGAAAAAATCCCATATTGTTTTCTGTTAAATCATGGAAAAATAATGAAAATGTGTTCCAAATGATATATATTTGACCATAAAAATTCCCATATACATTCCCATAAACATAATCATATTATCCTAACTAGTGAAATAAAAAATTCTTCTATAAAACACCATTGTAAAAATTCATAAATCATATAGGTATGTTTAAAAATCATTACCAAATCAATCTTAAAATAACTAATTCAAATGAATTAACATACTGAGTAAATTTAAAAAACTTATTAGGAGACACCTATAAAATTATAGATATATCCCTTTACCCAATCCATTAGAAAGCAATAAAAATATAATCCATTATAGGTTTATAAAGGTACTACTCATCTATGGATTATAATGGAAATATCAAACTGTAGTCTATAATGGAACCATCCTATATCATAGATAACTCTAAAAACCATAAAATAATAAATTACAAGAAATATTGAATTTACCATCATGACAATAATTTAAATATTTGTTTCAAATATAAAAAAATTAAAAATTTGGAAATATCCATTACATCTAATTTTTGTTAAATACAAAAAATAAAGGAAATAACAGTTATTAATTTATTAAAATATGAAAATTTATAATTTAATAAAAGTATAAAAGGTAAATTAGCACAGAAGTAACAACTGTTGACACCATATACGTCAAAATATAACATTTGTTTTTTCTAATTTCCAATATGTTCCATATAAAATAATTCAAATATTCCATTGATATCCATTTAATAATAGTAAAATAAATTTCATTATTTATATACATAAAAAATTATTCAAAAATATATTTTTCAAATAAGGAAATCAAAATAAATGTATTTATAAAATAAATCATCATAACATTAAATATTATGTTTTTTAAGAAATGTGTCTCTTACTTCCTGTTTTACTCATCACCTACATTTATTATCTTCCTGAATAATAATATTATGTTAATTATTTAGTTCTTATGAAATTTTTTATTTTTTCTTTTTTCTTTTCATCTAATAATTATCATGTTATATATTATTACTTAATCATTTAAGTTCACATCAAACAGTTTGACGATATTCGGATGATATGTTAAAAGGGATTTGGTAAATTTACTACGGTAAACAATTTCATTATTGAACCATATCCAAAATAATAATTATCACATTACATTCATCATTATAAATAAATTATACATGTAAAATAATTCATGAAATATGTTTATGAAAAATGAATAATTATATAATCATAGAGACAATAGGTTGTACACATGCATTACTAACATTTCCATTTTCAAAATAACATGATAAAAAAGAAAAAAACATATGATTTTATCTCTATGGAATGATGATTGTATAATTAATAAAATATTTTTATTAATATATAGTTTTATATAGAACCAATCTGATGTGGTCATGAAAAATGAATCGCATATCATTGTTGTGGAGGTAACCATACATACACATGAATGAAATTATAATTTTTAAATGGTTGAAAAGCAATGAAATATTATGAGAAATATTTCATTAATATTATATAAATTAACTAAATACAGCATTTTGACCATCTAGAATATATGGTAATTGAAAAAAAATTAGGTCTGTTCATGTTGCGGTACTCCGCTGTACAAATCAACCATTGTTTCATTTCAAAATTGATAATAGAGGTGATTCATAGTGGTTATTACAATAATATAATAAGATACCATTATATGTAAAATAATATTGTTATTACTTAATTATGGTGGAATATTTTTTGAAGAAGGTTGGAGAAGAAATGAAATGAAAATTTTCTTTTCCAAGGTAGAAATCTTCTCTAGAAAACCACTTTAGGTTTATATGTAAATACTTCTAATGATACTAATCTGATCAAATGATTTCATCTAGAATATATAGAAGGATTGAAAAAAATGGAATTTTGAATAGAATGTCTTTTATAGAGTTCTTAGAACATGTGAGGAGGATAGGACCTGAGGTTCAATTCTTTAAGTGAGAGCAAGGGAACTCTTAAAATTTCTTTAAGTATGAAATTAATATAAATTAATTTTAATTTAAAAATAAATCCCTCTTGGACTTTCTGTACATAGATGATGATGAATCATTATTCTATGATCAAATAATTATCATACACTTTAGATTATTTTTTAATTTTCATTTCATTTTTAACCCAACTTTAACCTATTTATTAATAACTATGAAATCAAGTTTGTTTACATATTAGGGTTCCTGAAAATTTCTATGTACACATTTACAAAAAATATACGGAAAAAATTATATTTAAAACCTTATCCATTTAAATTTTATAAATATAGAATTTTTATTAATTGTTATTTTTTAATAAATTATTATATATTATAAAATATCATAAATTTCATTTTGTAAAAATTTATATAATGTGACTCTGAAAATTTTGAAAATAAATGGATTCTAATATAATCCATTAAAAATCCTTAATATGTTCTTCTTATCTATCAAATTAGTGGTCCACTATAACTAACTCAAGTAATATAACATTTAGTGTTTTTAAAATACATTACAAGATTATTATGATGCTTCCACAAACACTGAGTCTTCATTTCAAAAGTTGTTATTGATATTATATCAAAATTAACAATTAAAAATAAATTAACATGATAAAAATAATTCATTTCTATTTATAATAAAAAATTTGATTTAATTTTTTTATCTCTATCAAAAAATATTATAGATATAAAATGCAAGATAGTGATATTTTTTACTTTATCGTGTTCTTAAATATTATAATGCCAAAATAGAACTTAAATAGAAAAAAGGAATTAGATTCAATTTTTGGAAGATTATAAAAGAAATAGATTCATAAAATAAAATAATGGCACCCTTATAAATGAATTTTATTATTCATCTCATTAGATTTTACCATAATTAATTCACTCTACATTTATCTTAGCAGCAATAATTTAATATAATTACTATTCATAATTAATAAAAATATATGGTGTATATTTACTAGATTTTTACATCTTATTTCCAAAATATTGGATTAATTTATGAAGAGTCAATTTTTTATGGGTCATAATTTCATTTCAAATTTACCGCAATAAAACACATTTAAAGAGGGTTATTCAAGAAAAAAATGTTTAGGTAATAAAACTATTTTCATAAATAAATACAATTTCAATTTTTAAATACTGTAAATGATACATATTACAATAAAAATTACTATTTTCACAATTCAATAAAAGAAAATAAAAATTTTCTAAAATTCATCGAAATATAAGATTCACATTATGAATTCTGAAACAATGTTTATTTTTTCAAACTGAAAATCTATAATTTAGAGATAAACCATTAAAATAAAATCATAAAATTTCTGAAAGAACAATTTTATTTGAAATATTTGTTTTCCATTGGGAATTATTGAATACTTAATATGAATATAACACTATAAAATCAAATTGATGAATACTAATAAGGAATGAAAATGATTTATATTAACAATACCTAGTTTTTTACAATATATATGTCATGTATATATAAATATAGATTGTAAAAGGGAAAGGTGTTGATTTGTAAAATTTAAAAAAATGATATATGTGAATAAAATAATTAAACCATAATAAGGATAATCATAAATACGTCTATGAGAATATATTTTTCCAAAAATATAAAATTATGAGAATATATAATTTCATTGTAACAAAGTAATTTTTGTTGTTTAAAACATGATAAGAACAAACATAACTACTAAATAAATATTTATTTTTGGGAAATCATAAATTAAAATAATATTGATTGATGTAATATATTGAAGTGATGAAGATATGGTATGGTTTTACCTCATGTGATTTGTATGGTTTTACATGCGTGAAATGGTTAGAGAGATATTTGAAAGTCATTTATATCAAATAATAATAAATTTAAATGATATTAAAGATATTTCAACATTATTTATTTAGAAAAAAATAAAATATACATGTGTGAGAGAGAGTGTGTATAATCTCAAAAGAAGATAATGTAAGGAGAAATAAGAGTTTCATTTTAATTAAATTGAAATTATTGAACTGTAAATAAAAAATAATGTTAGAGACAATAAATTATAAAAAATTATGGAAACCTAGTAATGTATATATTTATAAATTTTGAGGTAATATATATAATAAAACATATAAAATAGATAAACAATAAGTGAAAAAATTGAAATTTCGAATAACATCCCTTAAATACATTGTACGATATTACTTAATAATAAATATTTGATTTGTAAGAAATATGTTTGAAAATATCATGAAAATTATTTAATAGGAAAATGAATCTAACAAATAGTGCTGATTATTCTTAGAAACTTGTTAAAATTAATTTTTTAAATAGAGAATATCACAAAAAAGAATGGCAGAGAGAGAAAGTCTTGTACCACATGACCTGCCTCGATATGAATATTGTCTAATAGATGAAAAATAAACATTTACTTATTAATTAATTTATTAAAAATATTATTTATTTTGGTTTAATTATTTTTGAGAAAAAAATTAAAATTTGGAAAAACCAGAATAACCAAAATAGATGAATAGAAAAGGGAAAAACTATTGGTGATCACACTTCATCATGTCTATCAGTAGATTTCCTTCCATAAGTCTCAAACATTTACAAGGGGATTCACTGCCTTTTATAGGGAAGTGTAGAGAGGTTTTGGTGGGGGTGGGAAGCCTAGACCCATTGTAATGTCAAAGAACCACTCTATACCTAACACTCCCCCATTGGATGCACACCCATAACAATGACATACATGTTTTTATCACGAGATAATTAAATTTTTTTCAAATAAAACTGATTTGGACAAAACCTGAATTAGTAAAAGAGTAATGTCATGTTGATTCCCCCTAAAAGCTAAATTACTTTTTAAATTCTATAATCTACACATCCATATATTCTGTTAAAAACATTCTAATGATGACAGTTGGTAGTGCCTTTGAAAATATATCTACAACATTGTCTCTAGATCGATCATATTTCATGTTGATAGCTCTTTTTTTCATTAACTCATTCATGATGGATAAAAAAATATCGAGGTATGAGTTTTTTTAAATCATTCGTTATTAATCCTTAATTTTTGTAATGCTTTAATCGTTATCTTCTAATAAAATTGTTGGGATATGGAAGTACCTCCTACTATGAAGACATATCCAATTTTTGATTTTGTAATATGTGGATAAAATAAATAACCTAAAATTTCAATATATTTTATCTTCCTTTCTAATTTGTTGGAATAGAAAAAACCTAAATCTATAGTGTCACAAAGATAATAAAAACTATTTTTAATACAATTCTAGTTCCTTTGTGTAGATTCTGAATTAAATATTGCAAATACATTAGTAGAAAAAAATTATCATAATGAGTACAATTATAAAGAAACATTAATTCTCCAATATCACTAAGGAATGGTACATCTATACCAACCAAATCCTCTTTTTCATAAAAAGGTCCAAATTAATCTTTCCCAATGTTTAAAGACAGAACAACCATTGGTGTAATAAAGTATTTTCATTATCTATATTAAATAGTTTTAATCCCAAATCAGTGTAATTTAACTGATTTAAAAATATAAAACTTGGTATATGATCAATTTATAATCCTAGAAAATAATTGGTTTCTCCTAGGTCTTTAATTTCAAATTAATCCATTAAGTTTCTCATTGCTCCATTGATCTATTCTGTATTTCCGATGATATTTAAATCCTCATCATAAATGGAAATGGATTCGTTTACAAATTTTGTTTTCTAAATAGAAAGACATGGGCATATGGGGTTATTTTCTCACCCTTTATTTAAAAAATATTCACTTAAACAAATAGACCACATTTCCCATATTTTTTTAATCCATAAAGGGATTTCTATAATTTATTTGAATATATGTCATTGGATTTTGATTTCAATACTTTGGCTATCTTGAATCATTTGTGGATTATCATATATATACAATTATCAGGATACCTATATAAATAAGCTATAATAGTATCCATAAGCAACATATTTTCCTTCTCAGCTACTACAAGGGTGATTAGATATTGAAATGTAATAGCATCTATAACAAGAGAATACTTCTCATCATAATCAATTTTAAGACTTTGAGAAATACATTGTGCGATAAGACGTGCTTGGTATATTACAATATCATTATTCTCCTTACTCTTAAACATAAAACCCCATTTATATAAAATAGGATTCCTAGTTTTGGGTGTGGGAATGATATGTCGAAAAACACTTATCATATTAAATTAATTAAATTAAATATGCATTGTGTCTTTCTATTTATTCCAATCAATCATTTTTGACATTCCATAATAGACATTAGTTTAGGGTCTTCATTTTCTATATCATGTGAAATATAATATGAAAATATTTAATCAACATTTTCAATATTACTCTGATTCCATATATCACAATTAGTGGTATAATTATGATTTATTTCAATATTTTAAAAAACACCATAGTTTTATATATCCTGTTAATTTTCATTAGGATTTTTATCATGTGTTTCACTAATAATACTTAAATTACGTGTTTATTTTGGAACACAAGACTCCATAATGGGGTTTTCAATTATACTCATCCCTTTTCATTTATTAGGATTTTTTTCCTTATAACCAATTGGTCTTCAACACATTAAGCATGTTTTTGATATTTCTATAACATCATTATGTAATTATGTATTCGGGACATCAATTATAGCTGGTGCATTTATATCTAATATATTATATGTAGTCACTCCCATTTAATGAATAAATGTGTTAGGAAATTGATTTTATAGTTCTTGAAAATGTAAAATCTTATTCAATTACTTCTCACACAGTCAGTTGGGAGGATCAAGGAAAGATAACCTTTACACATTTCAGGAAATACCCTCCCCTATTCTCCCCTACTGATTTGAATACTTATTCATTAAACTGAAAATAAGAAAAAAAATGGTGTAAATACACCACTAGTTTTTGGTCAAGAGATTTGAAGATGGCTATGGATTCATATCCTACATAAATTTGCGTCCTCCTTTGAGGTCCCACCATTGTACATTATAGGGGGAGAAATTTTACATATACTGCACAACCAAAAATTCTTATGTGGAAGACGTCAAGATCTTGGCCAAAATTCAATTGGAGTGGAGAGTGTTTATGATATACACATGGTTAGAAATGAATTAATGTCAAGGAATACAATATTTCCTGACCCCATAGAGATCATGGAAGCTTTGTTCTCAAAATTATTTATCTAGAAATATGATAGATGTGTTTCATCAATGATTCACCTGATACATTTTGTGTATTCACATGGGAGACTATATGATCCACAGTAATCCCCATTACCTTATCGTAAAAATTGAAATTTTGATAGGTTAACTCTCCATTATTTTTTAGCCTTACATTCAAGATGAAATGATTTTGGAATTGTGCTCGCAATTTAATTATTTGAAAATGAAAACATATAAACACAACATTATGAGTTGAGAGAAAACTTACAAGTGACCATCTACTGGATGAATCAATTAATACCATGAAATATTTAATTTTTTTTCATTATGGATGAATTGGTCACATTTATCCCATTGAATTCGTTCAAGAAAGATTGTCATTTGGGCCTGAAAGTTTGTTGTAGGTGGTCGAATGACCATCATCCAAGTCAAAAAAGCCTCACATGGAATTTTTTTTAATGGAGATATCTGATGGAACATTACTAAATGCACATGAGAACATTTAATTATTTTTTAAATCATTCCTAAACATGGATGACCTAATCAGTCATGCCCCAAATTAACAATTTGTGGTCAATTCTTTACTACCATATGTGTTTTGATCACACTTATATCTGTATAATGAAATCCCTATAGTAATTTTTTAATTTATCTAGTACATGACACTTACTAAATTTATTAATGGTAATGAAAATGTACTTTTCATTTATCTTAGATATAGTTGAGTATTATACCCATAATGATATATATTATTGAATCTTAAAATTTTTCTTTTGGGATTTGTGGAAAATAGCACATATATTATTAAAAAAATTGTTTTATTGAATTCAATAAAATCACTTTACTAGTCCCTTCTATCAAATGCTTGTGACCTGATATAATATTCACTTTTTGTCATTTTTAATTATGACCAGGAAAATATTTTTTTTCTTAAGAATTGTGTGTGTTGTTCCACTATCTGGTATATAAATATCATTCCCATTTATGAAATCCATTTCAATGCATCAATGTAAACCAAATAATATTATTAGAAACACATTTTTAAATTCAGAAACTACAACATCTAAAATATAAAACATATAAAACCAAATGACATATCATATATTATAACTACTGTAAATTTTTGGAACTATTTCCAAATGACATCTCCTCAAATTCATAAGTATAATCACCCACTTTCAGTAAGTAATATCATCAATTGATGGATCATGATTCTCATTAAAATTCACCTATTTATATTTTTATTTATAGGATGTCCCAGAAGTGTGTGGTTCATTCATATTTGCATCAAGATACTCTTTATAGATATTACAATGATGCTCTATGGTTTGGAAAACATGACACTAATTTCCATTATAACCACACCTTTAATAGGAATCTCCAGGATTCCTATGTGTATTTTAGCTAATATTTATATTATTATGATATTCATTTCAAGCAGACCCATGTTTATGACCATGTCCTCAACCATAACTACTTCCAAAACCATGTCCACCATGAGAATCTTGTCCCCAATTTCTTCCATGATTGTTATCAAGAAAAATTAAATTTTCTTGAGAAAATGAAGTCGTTGAACAAGTATGATGAGACTGATGATTTTTAATCCGAATCTCACTATTATTCTATACTAGAAGTAATTTTGATATAAAAAATTAATATTTTAAATACCCTTAGAAGAGATATTGTTACTGTAGGATGATTTGAGATGCATGAAATGTCGTATATTTCATTTCAAGCATATATGCATTTGTAATCGCAATACCATAGTACATAAGCTATGATAAAATTCTATACATTGAAGAAATGTAGTCATAAACCCTTTTAAATTATTGGAAGTGTACAACATTCCATTTATCATGGGTTACTATAATAACAACCTATTTTGATGATCATACCTCTCAATCAAACTCATATATAGCTTGCATGGATCTTTTTCTGTGAGGTATTAACATTTCAAACCCTCACCGAGATATCTTGTGAGGAAGATTATTACCATAACATTATTTTTGGGGGTTTGTACATTATTTTCATTAATTTTTCCCATGAGATTCATCACTTCGAGATGGATTTCCATATCCACCATCCATGGAAGGTAATTACTCCCAGTAATGACATGAGCCGGGAATTTGAGATTCAAAATATTTTACATGATGATAACTAGTAAACATTAAAATATAGTTAACATTATTAAATAAGATTATATGTATTTATATCCCACCTAAATCAATTAATATGTATTTCGCGTGAAACTTGAAATAAATACATCAGTATCACATTACTCATTTAAAATATTCTTGCATGTGCTGATTAATTAATTATTCAATGTAATCAGGAAGAGAAAAATATAAAAAATTTAACCTTCAGAACATGTGGAAAATTGTCCATTATAGTGCTAACTAAAATATATAACATAAATCATCCAATTTAGTGGAAAAAGTAAGATGAGAAGGATAAATAATTAGAACCACCCATCCAAGAGGTGAAAATTGATCCAAAACATACGTTTCACTTTTTATGACTGTTCGTGCTAATAATTTACTAAGAATAAAAATTTGAAATAAGGGACAACGAGAATAACAGAGATAAATAACTAGAAAAAGGAAGATAACTTTTTATTAATGATCATACATCTTCCTCTCTATCAGTGTACTTCCATTCTAAATTCTAAAACCATTAGACGTGGTTGCACTTACTTTTTTAGGTAGTGGAGAAAGGATTTCGTGGGGGTGGGAAGCCACCCCCATTGAAATGTTATATAGCCACCATCTTCCTAACAATAATGATTATTTTTCAATATTATTCATTTTTTCCACTCATATTTCATTCATATTTTTTATGTATCATTCAAAATATTATAGTAAAGAGTTATAAGAGGGATTTAGTATAATGTAAGCAGTCAAAGGTCATTTCCCAATGGTTCCATATTCTCAAAACGATTCATGGTTTTTTTAACATCATTATAGAATTAAAATATTTCCATAATTTAGTATATTGTTATAAATTGAAAAAAAATCGTCAAAATCTATTATTCATAGAGATTAAACTGAATATTTGAAATTATTTATTATATTACTAAATTCACAATAATATATTATTAAAAAATCTAAAAAAATTATATTGGTTGATTATTAATTGTATAAAAATACATGAAACCAATTTTGAATAAAAATCATGAATTATGAATGTGATAATAGAACTCCATTATTCACAGGGGTAGTAATTAATTTATTTTTGCGAATAATGTTTCTTAGGATGGTTTAAAAGGAGATGCAGACTAATTAATATATGGTTTTCATAAATAAATGAGATCCTATATACAATACTTTTAAAATATTAATATAGTGGTTTAATTTTTTTGGGAAGAGATATGTGTATAATTTAGATTAAATGGAATATTATTTTAAAAATTTACCTTTCTCATTGATTTGTTTCCATTATAATGAGACATCAATGTCCGAGGATGGCTATTTGGTTAGAAAAAAACTGAATAATTTGGATACAGGTTTTTATTTGGATATTTTGAACGATATTATATAATCAATGTAGTTAGCAAGTGAATAGAAATTGGGAGAGAATGGGTGTGATTATTTTTTAAGGGGAAAGAATCATTTGGATAATTTATTGAATAATTTATTATTTTTTTAAAATACAGTGAATAATATTGATAACGATGACTATAAAAATGTTTCATAATAAAATATGTTTTTATATAAATTTAGAAACTTCTTAAACATATTGCTATCATTTTAATATTTAATTGAATGAAAGGAATTCAATATAGTTATTTATTAGAATGAAATATAATTTAGAAATTGAAAAATGATTTATAGATTTTCAAATTCAATATATTGTTTTTCAATGTATTATTTTATTTATTAAATTAATTTTGTAAGATGTAAAACCCTAGATATGGTACTTCCTAGAGTTAATTTCTATTTTGTGGGGAGTTTTGGGGAATATGGAAGGTCCTGGGTTATTCTAGGGGATCAAGATGCATAAAAATTAGAAAATAGGCCAATATGTAAGAGAGCATGATTATAACATATTTTTTTAATAACAGTGCTTGATAACTATGTGGAATATAGAGGGGATTTTCATGGTTAGTTAAACCATGGAGGGTGGCCTAGGACACTTTGAAACTCAAAAAACCCTTAGATAGTTGTGAGGTATGACCACTCTATTGTCCCGACCCGGGTTTCGCAAAATAATACCCTGAGCTAGTGGATAACACTGGTCCAGGTAGGACTCTCGCATTCCAGTGTTTTTCCACAATATGTGAGAGCCTATGAAGCATCTTTGAGGCGAATATTCAAATATTTCAAAGAGTAGGACAACAGTATATTTATAATAACCAATAGAGTAAGTAGATGAATTCATAAGAGGATATAAAAAACTATAAGGCTATAAAAATAAATAAACCAAATTTAGAAATATAAATTTGATTATTAGGTCACGAGTCTAAAAAATAGGAAAATATTTATACCAAAAATCAACTCAATACATGTATCAAAATATACAAAAAAGACTAGAAATGACTATCTCATGATTTTATCATGATCTGAGCCTACTCTTATTCCCCCTTCTCCTAAAAAAATGAAAATTTAAAGCATTATTGAGTGGGTTCCTTCCCTGATCCTTACATGTATCCCTGATGTATTTTTTTGTAACCAAACATGGAATGAATAGAGTGTGTGAAAACACTCTGTAGGCCACAACCAATAGTGGCTATGAAAAATATCTTCTGTTAAATACTAACATTATATTTGTGTTATATATCCCTGGTGAAACAAAAATAAAAGCAAAGAGTTCTGAACATATAATCATGCCTTACATAATAAGGCTCCTTCATATCAATACTCAATTTCCTATAACAAGGGTAGTGTGAAAACATAATTAAGAAAGTTATACTATCCAATCTACCAATAGTCATCAAATACAAATTCTAGGGTAATCTATCATGAATTAGAAAAGTATCCAAAATAGAAATTCCATGTAATCTAATGTGAATAACTACAAAAAACACACCATGTAATTGAATTTCATAAATAATTCAAATCATCTTGTACCATTTAATCAAACGATTCATAACACAAAGGTAAGAATCCACAAGAATATAAGACTAAATCATCATCATCGAGTCTCGGGGTAATCTCGTTAGAAAATAAGAAAAAATATTGGGGATTCCAAGGCAATTTCAATAGAGCATGTCCAACACAAGACTAAAAAATAGATCTAAGGGGTTTCAAGGATGGTGGCATCCTACGGAATTAGGATCCAATTAGTAAATATGTGTAAGTCATCCACTACCATAAACAATTTGTAGGGAGTAGGAATTTTCCGAGAGTCCTTAGACTCAGGGAAAAAGGTGATCATAAAAAAAATTGACTACCATAAATAATTCACCAACTCATTTGATTCATCATTAACATTCCATGTGTTTATCCAACTCATTTACTCAATTGCATTCAAAAAAATTTATCAAGTGCATCATCATGTATCACATGTAAATGAAGGCATAAACACTCCAACAAAATTATTTCAATTAATTTATTTCATTTACAAATGAATAGATAAAAACTTGTTTTTAAGAACCTTATATTTTTTATGTAATTCTTATTTAGGCTCACAGTATGATTTTTTATCTCATGCACACCCAACGGGGTAGTACACCATAGTATATATATGGGGGATCCCACGATGGGTGGCCTATATTGGGGTAAAAAAACCCTACAATCATAATGGTGCTATTTGGGAATCCTGTTAGGTTAGAAATCCATTAAATTTATGAATTCAATTAATTTTAGGTATAAATAATGGAATGTCCAATGTGTAGAACAGCTGTGACATGATATAAAACAACCCAAACATTAGATAAAGTGAATAGACTGTCTACTGTATGCACATAGTAGTTCATTGACCAAATGTCAACCAATGATTTGGACCATATCAATATTAAAATGAAGAACAAACAAAAATAATGAAAATATGATATATAATCTATCACCTAAATAACTGTACTGATATGAATTAAAATGAATAATGGAACATGTGAAACAATGAAATTACCTTCATGGATCCAATTAGACATTAGGTGATTGAATCCAAGTCCAAATAAGGAAACATGATGAAAAGTTATGGTTGAACTTTAAATGACATCCAAATTCTAAGGTGCTTTCTAATTGAGGAAAGGAGGAATAGATTTTAGGGTTTATAAATTTTTATAGGATAAATGACCATTTTACCTCATTTATCATGGTCTCATGACATAGCCACACATTTTTCCAATTTATTCTCTAATGGTGTTCCATTATTGGTCTCAAGGTATAACTTTCACAATTAATGTGAACGGTTTTCCTAATTGTGAGAAAATAATTCTACACACCTTTAATATATGACGTAGAACACTCTTAATGGGTGTGTTACCCATGAGGAATTGTTTCCTAAAACAATGTGCCTCTAGATAGAGGCTTAGAACACCTTGCATTGTTTCACCATATTGTGCAACTTGGGTTGGATAGTTTTCACAAACCAGGAAACCTATATTCCCATTACAAAAACTCTGCATCATGGCTTTGAATAAACCACAAAATCTTATGGAACTCACATGATATCATTATAGCCTAAGATGTCTTCAAAAATATGGAGTTAAACAAAAAATATATCTACTTACAAAGAAAACATGGGGTCTTACAATATTCCCCCCTAAATAAATTTATCACAGTGGTAAATAATTTCATGATAATTACTTCAAAAAAATAGAAAATACATCATTGTCCCACTCCCAACTCTCATCAAGTAAGTGGCCATGTTTCCATGAAACCCATACTAGAGAAACTGACCATCCTTAGAGAACCTATATTCTCCAATCAATAATATGAATAGGATGATCCTTGAAGAACACATCTAATTGTATGTCTTCCTCATCATGATGAAAATTATGAGATGGGTCTGAGTGATAATGGAAATGCAAATATACTTGGACGATGTTGTGCATTGATCAGTACAGCTGATGAAACTACTACCGATACACTACCGGCCCTAATCTATCCATAATCTCTAATGGCCCGATATATCATGAAAAAATCATTCCCTATATCCTAATCCTTTTCTATCCCAGCATCAGAGTGAAATGTTAAAAGGCCCAATACCCAAATTAACTTTTCATAGGTTGAAGATTACCATTGACATCATATTTCTATCTAGACTGGGTGATATCCACCAATATTTGAATGGATAAATTCTTATCGGAGGTCTCCAACACAAGCCCTGGTATTAGAAATGCTTCCTCTTCATCCACTAACTAGCACATTGGAGATCAACATGGAATATCATATAAATACTTGTATTTTTTCTTCTTGATATTCACATCATATCAATTATGGAATGTGAACTCAACTATGGTTATATTCCTCTCATTATCACTCCCAAATCAGGGATGCATTCACAATGCATGACCTACAACACCTAAATCATACTATCTAACTAGACAAATGTCTATGTGTGGTATGCTGTACTCGGAAGAACATATGTTCCCAAATCCATCTATATACTCTTCTAAAATTGAGATGTAAACTAGGCGTCCCTATATGATACAATGGAATGATGAACCCTGTGTTGTTTCACTATCTCATGGATATAAAATCTCCCCATCTCATCTACTGAGAATGTATCCCTAATAGAATAGAAATGAGAGACATTTACGAGCCTATAAACAAAAATCAAAATAGAATTACTAATTTAGGGATAAATTGAAAAACAGAACACAAAATAAATCATAACATCATCTCCTTTCCACTTTGGAATGGGTAACTGCTGTAAAATTCCATCTTATCCCTAGTGTTTATACATCACATGCTGGAAGGTGGGTCACATTTGGGTAAAACCGGGTAGATCATATTTCATCCAGAATCACCAAAATTTATTTTTCATGTGATGATACATATTGGTAAAACTAGGACATACTACCCTAACTGAGGCATGAAATTACTACATCATCTCCCGCATATATTTGTTGGAACCCAAATCCTACCATGAGTATTAATAATTTCATTCTCACATGTGTCCCGACCAGAAAACGGGTCCTCACCCACCACACTCTCTCGTAGTAAATGGAACTCAAAATTAGACAACTACCTAAACCTAACTCTAACGAGAAGAGAAGATGACACTAACAAGGGTGAGAGATATGTTTGTCTCTGGTCATCCAACACCACATAGTTTATCTTCTAAAAAAGTTCATAAGATGCACCTCGCAACTATCTTCCAGTAGTACATGTATCTGAGTTCACCAAATCAGTGAACCATGACTCACTCCTCATGAATCAAAACTACTCTTAGCTTGAAAATGATTTATCACAATAAACAGGGTATCTCCTACCCTACTCTGGTAGAATCAAGACTAATGTTTAGTTCAATGTCTATTTCAACTCCAGAATGGATTTAAGTCCAATATCTATCAACAAAAATTTCACACCCTTCATAATCATTTATGACAAAGGTTCTTCAAGACATGACAAGTACCATGTGAAATACATGTAATATCCATTTATCCCCATGAAAAATTGTATGTCCAATATACTCATTGGATGCTCCTAGGAAACTCTAGCTCTCACTTTCTCTGGGTCAAAATATACTCCTTTCATTAACATATTATGAATCAGGATGTCAATCTTTTACATCCTAATTGTCACATTATGATATTAGCATAGATCTCATGCTCTCTATATGCATCCAAAATTATCTCAAGAATTAGGGAATGGTCATGATGATTGTGAGAATACACCAATATATCATATAAGAATACCACCATAAAAGGGTATAGATAAATACAGAAAACTCAGATAATAAGAGACATGAAAACTAAAATCAAATTCATGAGACTAAATGGAATAACCAAATACTGATATAGAATATACCTTCTATGGAAAGTCCATTGATATATGTTCTCAGATCAAAGCTGTACCTCATGATAACCCGATATAAATTAAATCATCTAGAAAAAACAAGTTACTCAGAGCTGGTTGAGGAAATAAACTATCTGTGGAAAGGAATTCCTATTATTAATCATCAACTGGTTCAATTTTTTGTATTCAACTCATAGCTGTAGGGTCTCATCCACCTTCTTCTCAAAAGGGAATATAAAACACCATGGATAAGTATTGGGTCATATAAATCGATTATCTTCCAAGCCATCTGGCTATCTCTTGATAACCTACAACAATTTTGTATCTATCTTATAAGGAGGAATGGATATATGTGCTTCTCAGGGCACTATCTCAATAGGGAACTCCACCTCTCACTCAGAAGGTAGATTAGATAAAATTTCTATTAAAACATTGCTCAAATGATATTCAACTGTATTAAAATCCCCTAACACATTCACTAATAATAAATATATAAAATATAAAGTTACTATTTCATCCCTTCAAGCCCATGATGTTCGCTATATATCTATCGACATGGACATTCCATTCACCTATGTGAATAAAAACACTAACCACTAGTTAAGTAATGGAAACCCTTCAATGAAATAAACCGACTTCAGTTGGATTAGTATCTTATTAGTCCATCTCATGTATGGCATAAATCGAGCCCATCTCAATGAAAATACAATTCCATATTATGTGAAACCCACCTATCTCAAGGGGGAACTCCCTACACTAGTGTACACCCTATATTATGATCCAAAACATAATATCTAACTTCATCAATCCATCAAAAAACTATTCAATGAGCATGATTATATCTCTAATTGGTATAGATATTTATCTATATGATGATACCATATGTAAAATAGAAGATACTAGTGTGGAATCTAAAAATATCATACCCACCACTGTAGATGGCCCGAAAATCTTCTCTTCGGGTGAAAGTTGTACATAATATATCTGGACCAAAACATGTCCCTTTGAAACAAACACACTACCAAGAGTTGGCCCACTCTACTTTCTAGTTATAACCAATTATTTGATACCTTATAAATGACCGTCTCCTCGGTCTAAATGACATGTACAACCCTATCTCCCATTCTAAAGTGGAGTTGTGAATCCAACACCTAAAACTAGAACTGGATTTCATCCCCTTACACTATCTTCTAGAGGTATGGCCCTGTAGAAATATTGTACATTGACATGCCTATATCAATATAGACAAATTAATGGGTCTTGATTTCTATGGTTTCACATATTTCGACTTCTACCAAAATGGTGAAATAAGGTAGAACTATAGACACAAGCATCATGGTTCTTACTCCTTTCACAAGAATCCTCAAAAAATTTCTTCTTAAATGTAGAATTTAAAACCACTAGGTTGAGAGTATTCAATACCCTTCTTTTCACCCCAATCATCCCTCTGGTTCCACTCAACCTTAGGCACCAGATTCACAATATCAGTAATAGTAATCCACAAAAACTCATTTTCCAGTGATCAAACAGCATGCCTGAAACCTTCCTCTATGTGTCTCACCCTCGAGGGATCATCAACAGGATATATCCGTGAAAAAAAAGCAATGTATAGTGTGCTGAATATTTTATGACTATCATATTTTCCATCTCTAGAAACATGATCCCATTTTACCTTTCATCTATTAGGTTTTATGTATACTATTAAAAATAAATCCATGAGTGTAAATCACTCCAAACCATATCCTACACCCTATCATCCTACTATAAAACATCTCACTAATTCTTATCTTTTCCCCCTAACAAATTTGTCACAATCTCCACTCTCACCACAGGAGGTGTCTCCCAGTGATCGAAGATAAAAAACTCATCTCAATTAATATCTCAACATCTAATGGAACACCATACCTATTAAAAAGGAGAGTATTTTATTACTTAACATACATTTCAAATCAACCTTATATGTGTAAGGGTGTGGTTCCCCCTAAATGTTTTACATAATCACATAATACTCTCTCAGAACATGTAATCAACAACTATATTGGGTAAAACTGATGGTGCTACAACTGTAACTATAAGAGGATATACTAGAATCTTACAGACCATCACCTCTAAATCATGATGGTCACCAACCACCTTGGGTACAACTAGAGTACATCATGGTTTCATGTGTCTACAATTCCATACACACACCTCATAGAGGTAAAAAATGAGAATACCTCATTCTAAAAAAACTAGTATATGTCAAAACCTTCCTATGAACAAGTCACACCTCTCTACATTCATGGATAGCCATGACTAGATAAATCAAGTGATCGAACAATTTACTGAATACTCTTCCTACTAAACATTCTAAAGATGGGTGTTTTTCAGGTTCCATATTTCACAAGATCAAATTCAATATCATTTAAATACCAATTTTTTTTTCAAATTTCATATAATTGGATGAAATAAATGGATCAACACCTAAAACCTATAAGGTCCCATTCACCTTTTAAATTGATGTGGTTTATCCACTTTATTTATACCATAACATGTTTCAGTTAATGTGACAAATGGTCCATGACTCAACATTCAATAATTGGATATATTAGGTGTATTTTATATCCAATGAGGGGAAACAATTTATGTTATGGAAGGAACTCTATGTACCAACCATGTCTCCCAATTCATAATAAGAATTATATCAAAAAAAAATATTTATATCACTTTAAGAACAAATAATAAATTTCATTCAGTCATGAAATGCGTTAAAAATTAAATGACATAATACATGGATTGTCATTTAAATACGATGCCTAAAATGATGCATGATATTTATACCCTCCTCTCATCTAGAAATAGATAAATAAAATTCTTCAATCATATCAATCATAACTTTACATTTCATGTGCATCACACTATAGTGGAATCAAAAATACTTTAATAGGGAAAAATAAGAATAAAGTGTATTTCATTCTACAAAACATGAATTTTCCTATTCATGGGTTACCTACTCCTAGGAAAATTTCATTAAAAAATTACAATATCTCTAAAGGTTATGTTAATTTCCTAAAAATTATTAAACCATGAAACAAAGATCTTATTATTCCACTTTGTAATGTCCAGACCCGAGTTTTGTTAAATAGTTCCCTAAGCCAATGAGTTGAATGTCCTCCAAAACACCTCCCTATATGCAACTGATATCTAACTAGAAGTGATATCCTAGGTTGAGTCTATGGGGATACTATTCCATAATTATACAATGTATTATATTGGTAGAGTAATAACAATCAATAGTCAAAGTAGATAAATAACTAACAGGAGATAAACATCTTAAAGATTGTAAAATTAAATAATAAAAACGAAGTAATGTAAAATATGGTGATCATTTCATATACATGAAAACATGAAAACATATATAAATACATCTTTATAATACATGTATCAAATGGTAAAACATTACTAAAAATTATATTTTATTTATAGCATCATGAACCTATCTCCGTCTCGTTCTACCCTTCACTTCAACAATGAACAAGTCATTCATTTTACAGCGGATGCTTTCTTCGGTTCTTACCCACATCCATGATGTCAATCCAGATACCCAAGAGAAGCCTGAATAGGGTCTAAGATACCACTTAGTAGGCCTCCAACCATGATGTTTATAATAAATATAGTATGTGTAATATAAAAAAAGTTACTGTGAAGTATATCATAGGTGTAACAATAAAATGAAGTTAATAGTACTACTAACGTCCTAAAGTCTAGCCTAACTAGACTCTATGTAAATAATAGTTAGGTTCCCATAACAAGGTAATAGTTAAAATAGAAATTATCATGTGATATTATCCAGTCTAACAACTATAGTTAATTACCCATAGTCGAGATATCTTTCAAGAAAAAAATATACGCAATGGAAACACCCTGTAATCAAATGTAGAAACGCACAAAATCCCCTCTATGTAATATTGAATCACAAAACAATCACACAAGCCTATTCCATGTAATTAAATGTCCCATATGAAGAAGGGATAGATCCAGGGTTTAAAATACAAATAAATCCTCATCTAGTCCTAAGACAAACTCGATAGAATCTCAATAAAAACATTGTTGGAGTCATCGTAGCATGTCAATAGAGAATGCTAAATTCCTATCCATGAAATTTAGAACCAAGAAGTAGCATGTCATGAAGAATTATATGAAATCATGATCCAAGGAGTATACATGACAAAGGCATCCATTATCATATAAATGACCCATGGAGTAGAAATATCCATGACAGTCTATGCAATTAGGATCCAGGGAGCTCATCCAAGGCGTCCAATAGCAAAAATCATTCATCATCACATTTAATTCCTCATTCATATTCCTTGAGTTTGTAAAATTCATTTACATAATTCCATTCAAATAAATTCATCATCGTGTATCACACTGAAGAGGAGGCATCATCTTTTTAAAATAAATTTAATTCAATTTAGTGATTTCATTTATAAATGAAAAGATAAAAACAGGGTTCTAACTACCTTAATCATTTCATTTAATTCTCATTAAGTCTCATACTAAAATTTGGGATCTCACATGAACCCAACAAGATGGTACAATATAAGAATGATAACAGGTCAACCCACATGGGCGGTCTATGTTGTTGAAAATAGCCTCATATAATCATAATGGCACTAGGTGGGAGACATATTAGATTCATAAATATTAAATTCAATAATTGAATTAATTTTAGGAGAAACACCACAATGTCTGCAATGTAACACAACTTTTACATTCTATAAAAATCCCAACATATGGGAAAAGATATAGACCGCCTACTGTATTTATATTGTATGGAACTTGTCCAGTATCATCCTCTTTTTTAGACCATACCAATAGAATAATAAAAAATCAATGAAAATATTGAAAATAGTTCATTTGAACATTAACCTAAATAACTACATCATTAAAAATGTTATTTATGAGTGAAAAAATTAGAAATCTAAAGTTACCATCATGGATTCCATGAGATAAATAGTGCTTGTGTAAGAGTTTGGATAGAGAAACATGATCAAAGGATATGAATTGAGCATCAAATCATCCCCCAATTCCAAAGATATTCCAAAAGGGGGAAGAGAAAAATATATTTTAGTTTTTAATTAATTTAAAGGGATAAAAGGCATTTCACACTACTATAACTATATAGAACTACTTGGGTGAATTTTTAGCGAAATTGTGCACCAATCATGCACTATTTTCGGTCTCAAAGGAGACCCCACACAGATCATGTGCATGATCTTCCAAACTGTGCACCAAATGTGTTGCACACCACCCCAAATAGGGGCATGTTCCCGAGGTCAAATTTTTTCCTCAAACCATTCATCTTTTGATAAATTCATGTTCCACCGCCCACAGTTTCACCAATCCATTCATCTTAGGTCACAGAGTTTCTATTAACTCTGTGGCATAGAATCCTTTTCCAAAAAATGGTCCTCCATGATCTGAACAATCCATAGGCACTCCCAAAAATCCTTTCATCACATTGTACACTAACAGTAGGTCAAACAAATGAGTTGAAATAAAAAACAAAAATATCCATAACTCAATGGATTACCCATGATCTTATAGAGACCACATGGTTTTTCAGACCAAGTGAGTGGAAAAAAATACCACGAGGATCAGTTTCCTCTTAGAATAATGGAACCTCAATATTGGAGTAAAATATTAAACACCATGGGGACAATCTATATGCCTCAATAAATGTGAATTTTTAAGCTTTTCCCTTCAATTTTCTTTTCATTATTCCCTGAATTTCTCCCCCATTTAACCCCTATAAGTAGGGTGAAGAAACAATAGCCTCCTTATCATACGTGGGTGTTCCAATTTCAATTCATAGCATTTTGAGTTCTATTTGGTGAAAATTAAATCTATATGGATGTATTCAACTATATTTCCAAGCATTTGTTAGAAGAGGCTTTGTGTGTTGTTTCCCCTTTTACTAAATCTTTGTACCCTTGTTTTCAGGGTGCTCATTATGGTGTTGTCTGAGTTCATTTATCTCAAATCAATGGTCATGTTAGGAGGAGGGGTACTCTAAAAGAATGAGGTAGGTTTTAAGTCATCAACACACCCAATAGGGTCCATTAAGTGTCTCGTACCTCTAATTAAACATAAATTTTCAGGTTAGGTAGGTGGTCAATATGTTCTTTCCAATATCTGATAAAATTTATATATGTTAATGAACTTGTTCCATGTTTTTCCATTTATAAATTCTTATTTCTTTGGATAAGGAAAGTTAATTGTGCACTAATATGAGGTACAATACCATTAATGGAACCTATTGGGTCTGTTAATGACTTGACACCTGATTTGGGGTTACACATGGGGAATGAGAAACCTTTGAAAATAGTGAAATTAATTAGTAAAAGTAGACATAGGGATGTTATAAAAGTTAATGGTGTGGAATTTTGAATTTTGTATGTGGAAATTGCTTCAGATGAAAAAAACATGAAGTGTTTACACTACTGTTTTTTGGTAATCTTAATGGTTATATGAAATGTTTTAAATGTTATGTTTTGAATTTTGATCCAGTTGTGATTTTAAATGAATAAAATTATATTTTTAATTTGGGTAATGTTCTAGAGAGAAGTTTTATACTTAAATGTGTTTGAAAAGGTATTCTTACTAGTTTACAATTTTTATATTTTTGAATGTGTTTTTACACTTGTAAAAATTTAATAATGGTTTATTTTGTAAAGTATTAAAGGGAATGGACCACATCGGTCCATTTTTTGATCTTTAACAAGAATGTACCTATTTAAAGTGATGTTTTGAAATTTTTTAAGGATGTGAATGGTTTTGTTAGGTACATGATAACTTTTAAGTGGTGTTTGATGAAATTTTGAATTAGGGGTTGTGTGTTTTTGTGATGTTTTGGTGTTTTAGGATCCTCTGTGTCCATGGAATATTATGAATGATTAATGATATAACAATTTGATAAATTATGAAAAAAATATGAAAAATAATTATAGTATAATGTCTTGGGATAGTTGGATGAAACATGATAGATACTGGTTGGATTCATTGTATCATACACAATGTTTATAGAATTATGACTAATGGGCTAGGATTTGGGACTAAAATACAACTCCTTGGTTTTATTCGGGCCAGAATAATGCCTCAGGATCCTCTGTGCCCCATATTTATTTAGTGTATGGAGTGACACTCTTAAATCCAATGGTATCTATATGTAATTCCATATCAAGGGTGGCATAGTTAGACCTGACATTAAGAGTCATGGATGGATTTAGGAACTGATGCTCTATTATTGTTTACCATTAAACTAGTGGTTGGGATTACCGAAGATGATGTGATAGATCCCATTTGGATTCTGAGACTATGGCTTCTTCATTGTAGATTTTTTACCACTATAATATATGGTGTGGCTACCCTAACTGATGATCATGTTTACACTGAAATATATTAAATGAAATTTAAATGGGATTTCATAATAAAATGGTATATTTATCATGAAGATGATATGATGGAACCTTATTGATGTAAATTGTTAATAAAAATGATTAAACGTAAAACCTATGTTCCCTTCTAATTTATTTATCGAACCATTTTTTATCTACAAGCATAATTTTAAAGACTGAATATTTCATTAGGTAACATTGGTTGTTTCTAAATAAGTTTTACTTACACCCTACTCGGTCTTCAATGGAACATTGGTTCCACAACAGATGCTTCATGTTTCTTTATCATTGGTTCAGGACATGGACCCGAATATTGTTTTATGAATTGGATAATGGGTTGAATAAAGGTATGTCAGGATTAGGTTAGGAATCAGGTCTATTTATGGGGTATCTTTGATATTCTTGTTTGGTTGATTTAATTTGATATACAGTCTCACATGTAGTACATTATCGTATGCTTATAACATGTGTTACTTGGTTACTTAATGGTCTCGATTGTAGGCTAACTACATACAGATTGTGATGTTTATTACATCAGTATTTATTATTTTTGTGGTGTTTTTACTCTGATAAGAGAGTATAGTCTCCCCAATAAATCTCTATATACCCA
Organism: Viscum album; assembly: GCA_963277665.1. Lineage (NCBI taxonomy): Eukaryota > Viridiplantae > Streptophyta > Magnoliopsida > Santalales > Viscaceae > Viscum > Viscum album. The sequence goes on from OY728164.1 coordinate 903,487,910, forward strand.
CACTGCTAGTTGGTAGCCTCTAAAATATAGGGAGGTGCCCCTGCAATCCTGTGGTGATCTGGATCAAGGCATCGGTTTTTGAGAGAACTGGCTCTGGATGTTACAAAGAGTTATCATAGATTTCTTCTTTTGTATTAATATATGGGTAATGGTAGACAAAAGACATGGATCTTATTTGGGATTGATAATGAAATCATGGATGGGTTAAATTATCTCCATTTATGAGAGAAAACCCATGTTATACAAGGTGGTAATTGATGTCCTATTTTGTTATTTTACAGTTGGATGATATTTCCACTTGGATTGGTGCACTTATATGTGTTTTTATTCATTTATGATGTTTTTTCTCTTGTACCTATCAGGGAAGAGTGGGTGTGTCGGTTCATGCATCATTATAGTCATCATAGGACTGATAGGTCATCTGTATATGGCCTATTATTTTTAAATCATTTGGATTCATATACTGAGAGATTAATTTTTCTTTTATTGGTTTGTTCATGTTGATATTCATTGAAATTGTTGTTAATGAAAATGTTTTCAATATTGAATTTGAATAAATATTGTCTCTTCTGATATGTGGGTTAATATTTCGGTTTAGTAAAGTGTAAATATTTATGGTTTAAAAATAAATGTTTTGAAATGTGTTTTTTTAGGGTTCTAAAAAGGTGGTGTTAATAAAATAGGAATGTGTAACGACAGAACTTTACATGAACCGGTATTGGGGATCTATATTTTTTTTTCCTGTATAGGAGTGGTTTGGGAAGTAAGGGAAACATAGTAAGAGTCCATGGTCATGGGAAGTGAGTTTTTGCTGAGATAATGCATAGTTAAAGGGGTATGCATGTTGTGAATTTGGTTACGTTCAGACCATTAGGTTGTGAAATGAATTTTTTTCATGGTTTTTGTTACCCTTGGGGATTGGGACTTTTCAAGTGGTTTTTGGACCATAGGTATATTTTTTAGCCCATTTTGTTTTTGTGTGGGGGTGTGTATCATCTTGTGGGACCTATAGTAAATGGTCACATGGTACATTAAGTGTAGTGTGTTTCAGAACAGGTGAAGGAGTGCCACCCGTTGGAAGAAAATTGTTAGTTTAAAATGTGTATAGATTATAGGGAGAGCTATTGGCCTATTCTATACATGAAACAAATTTACTGATCTGGTATTGTGATATCTTCTAGTATGATATATGAGATAGGTCAGTTGTTTTTTAGGGAATTTTTTTTTAATCACACGGGTGGATGTTTTGGATATAGATTGTAGGAGGAAGAGAGTAATTTATGAAACGAGTATAGCCTTGGTGGATGAGTAGGGAAAATTAATGGTTTTGGAGATTCATCTTATGTGGTGCTTATGTGCTAGTTGTTTAGGGAAATTCAGGGTAACCTTGAGGGATGTTAGATCAGTGGTGTGGGATCCTTGGGAATTATAGCATTGATATGGGCATTCGATATGGAATCTATGCACGGTGGGTTATGTTGAGTTATGGTATAGTTAATGATTATTCCTTAGTTGTTTCTTAGGGAAAACTCAAGTTCTTTGGCTTGGTTATATGGTCAGTGTTATGAGGGCATAACCTTTTTGGTGTCAAATTTGTAATTTTATCAATTTTAATACAGGATTTATTGAGCACTCTAGATCGATGTTTTTTATAGAAGTGACACCTGGGGAATGGTTGGACCCATGGTTGGGATCGTTAGTTACGAAGTTATGTTGTTGATGGAAATGTTTCTAATTCCTTGAGTCTAACGAGGATGACAGTATGGGAGGAATGTATAGTGGTTTGTTGTGGAATTTGACCACGTTTCTTGTTAATTATTACTCATGGGGTTTTTTGAGTTCAGTTAATAGTTACAAGATAGTGAATGACCATGGGGGTTCGGATGAGGTCAAGATGTGGGTACGCATAGGGAAGGTATAATTCTATTTGAGACGTGTGAATTGGTGGATTGGGAATAATCACTTATCATTCTTATGAGAAAAAGTAGGAATCAATAGTAATGATAGAGACTAGTTGGTTTTGAATTAGTTGTTGTAGATTTTGTTAGCAAAATATTTGTGTACATCCAGATGTGAGATCATCACTCAAAATTTCTTAAAATCATCATGGGTATATTGAGTTATCATTGGGTAATCCTGAAGCTACGAAATTGTATTCTTTTGGTCGTAGTGAGATCCTTGTGGAGGATTCTCTTGTGGAGAAATATGAGAAAACCATCATGGTGGCATATCAACCGATTCCAAATGTGAGTAGGGCCATAGTGATGGACCAGGTGTTAGAAAATTTCACAGATACTATTCCTAGATGTCAGGGTATGCGGAGGTTGACGTTTTGTTTTGTTGATCAGGTGAGAGTATGGTGTCCAAGTGTACTTCCATGTATTTTACCATTAGATATTTTACCTTTTTTTAATTTCTAGAGAAAATTGGTGACAACGACAAACCTAATTTGTGTAATTATATGTTAATCCTACATTTGTGTATTATACCATGGGTTGACCATGGTAGCATCAGTATTCCAATATAGAACATATGAGGTCTATCTTTGGATTCCTCTGGAAGGCCATTTTGGAATTAAATATGGTGCTTGGTCAGGCCAAGCGTTGGAGTTGTGAATAGACTGGTTCCAAAAGAAATTTGTTATGTTTTTATTGAACATGTGTCAGTGGGTGTTGTAGATTATAATGATGGTTTGGGGGGTAAGTGGATTCTTTGAGGGTGGGGTTTTTCTGGATGTTCAGGATAGACTCTAGTACGAATTTCAGATGATGGTGTTATGAATTAAGAAAGAAAGATCCTTGTCTACGTGTGGTGGTAATCTTCCAACAATGGGAGTTGGAAATTCGGGGACATGTCATCTAAGTATGGCCTGACACGTCCTAGAATAAAATGTAAAAAAGTGGTATGTGGGAACCAATTTCTGTAGATGCTCTGAAATGATATGTCCATTCTGGAAATGAATATGGGTTTTGATAAGAACTATGTTTTATTTTTGTGATGAATAGACAAAGAATGTGTTTTTATTAAATTTGGTTTTTATGGAAAGGATAAAGGTCAATTTCAATTAGTGTTCATTTATATGCTTGGGAGCAGTTACTTAGGAAATGGGTTAGGTGTTTTGTGGAAGTTTGAGTTTTAGGTTCTAGTGGTTATTTTCCATTTATGGAGATGAAACGTACCAATAGTTGGGTTTTTGAACCCATGTATATGTTTGAGAGTACCATAATAGGGAAATTGTTGGTTGATGATAGGACCAATGTTTAGGGTTGGATGAGTTGGTGTAAAAAAATCATATTTGTGTTCAGTTATTGAAATAGGTTTTGGCACAGGTTTTGACCAAATAAATTCTTGAGAGGAGTGATCTTCTCTGGTTATGTTACATATTTTTGGATATGGTGTGTGGTCATTAGGCCTTGATTTGTGTACCAATGTAGGTTAGTGGAAATGGTTGGTTAGTAGCATGTTCTTTCGGATGAATCAAGGTGTACGTGGAAATTTTTATAGTCGGTATTGATGATGTTGAATTAATATTCATATGTCCTTTTAGAATAATCACGTTCATATTTTGGATCTTAGTGGGATAATCCCTTAGGGAAGGAATGTTTCAGTATCCTGATAGTTTTGATTGGAACTCTATGTTTAGAAGGAGACATGCAATATGAATGATGGTTAATGGGAACAATGGGTTGACCATTAGACTTAGAGTATTGGTGATGATGGGAAATGAATCTTGAGGATGTGTTTTATATTTTCTTGAGTTTTTAAGATACTTACAGATAGATAAGGTACATTGTTGTTTTTATTTTTGGTTTATGGTATGGTTCCATAGAATAAGGTAGGACAAGGGGGTGTTCGAGTAGTTCAGTACATGTAAATTTTGGAACAGAGGACAATACATGTTGAGAGCATGGTTGGTTCAAAGTTAGAAGTTACATTTCACCATATTTTTTCATAATATAGAAGGGGTTTTCACTTTTAGGGAAACTTTACAGGGATGTCCATGAGGTTGTGTGACCCAAACTTCCCCAATACACTGTCGAGCACATGACCACCACACATTCTTTTTGAAATATTGTAGGTGGAAAGAAAAACTATACACCTTGGTTTTCTGATAGATAGAAAGAATTATATATTTGGGGAATGGTTTGGAAAACCATGCTTCAAGAGTGTGCACTTAGTGAAAAGATGGTTTTTATTATTTTTCCTCACGTTACTTTTTCTATCTCCCTCGAATCATTCCCTTATTCGAGCCCCTATATCTAGGTTGATAATCACACATCCTCCTCCTCAATTTTTGTTCCTCCTTCAATTGATAGGAATTTAGGGTACTATTTATTTCAAATCAAAACACTCGGTATGCCTTTATATATATTTACTTACATTTTCAAGAAGATGATTGGTGTTTTTTATTCTCTACATCCAATTCAATTAAACCTTGTTTTTAATGGTATTTATTATATTGTTTTTGGAGTGACTTTAGCTAAAATCTAGGGGCGTGTTGGGGAAAGTCATTGAATATTAGAAAAAGGATGGAATTATATATGATATTCCCAATATTCTTGTTATTAATATATTTTCATTTAGTAGTTACTAGTTTCTTTATTTATACGTTTTTATTTCATTTTATATGCAATGTAAATTGGGTATTAATTTGTCTTGTGGGACTCTTAATATACCCCATTGGTTTTGTTGATGATTTCACACTAGTCCTATTGTTACCCATGGTGTATAAAAACCCCTTGAAATTGTTAAAATGAAAAGATGAAATATGAGATTAATCAATTATGATTAGGATGTGGTGTAATTGTTAAATTTGAATGTGATCATGGTTTAAAGTATAAAAAATTCATATGTTTAGGCACATGAATTTTGATGTGATTAAGTGGACTTAGAAATAGTTTAAATCCTTTGTTTTAGATTTTGATTTGGTTGTGATTTTAAAATATGGAAATGATGTTTTGAATTTGGGTAATGTTTTAGGAAGGAGGAATTTAGATAAAAGTGCTAGAAAAGGGATTATAATTTGATTTCAAATGATGATTGATTAGCATGTGCGGTTTTACACTTGTGAATATTTCATTGAGGTTTATTTTAACAAATTAAAGTTAATGGATTTTATTAGTACTTTTTTAAGTAATAAGAAGAAATAATTTAATTAAAGGGATGTTTGGAATTTTTTTAATATTGTGAGTGATTTGGTAAGGCCCTAAAAATATTTAATTGGTTGTTTTGGAATGTGTGAAAAATTGTGTTTGGTATTGTTGTGACATGTTTGGTTCTAATGGTTTGGCTAGGAAAATATAAGACGATGAATGATTAATGATATAAAAATTTGATAAATTATTTGATAATGATGTAAATAAAATATAATGTAATAGTTTGGGATGGTTGAATGTTTTGAATCCAGATTGGATCCGTAGACTAATTCTCTATTTTTTTAACCCATGGCTAATGTAATGGGATGATTCCACTCAATGAGTTTGGGCTGGACTGGAAGATTCTCTAGTTCTACCTGTGCATATTAGTTTTTTCAAGGTATGTACTAATGTTCCTCAACCCAATGGTATGGAAAATGTGTTACATATCAAGGTAGGTATGGTCATACATGATGATCCATGTCTTGACTGGATTCAGGGACTGATGCTCTGTGTTTTTTGACCTGTGATATAGTGTTTGGATTGGTCAAACATGACATACTATCTCTCAGTTAGATTATTGGACTAAAGATCCTTTATTTCTAACCTATTAACCTACTGATATATGGAATGGTGACCCAAAATGGTGTAGTTTGGTAAATTGGATTAACGTAATGGATAATTGAATTGACTTTGAGAAAAACAATCATTGTGATGATATGATGGAATCTTAAATATTTAAATAATTAAAAAATGATTATAGGTTAAAACAGTTTACCCTTGCGGGTAATATATTTAACACATATTTGATTATATTCATGCATTATTGTATGTACTAGTTGATTTTCTAGACATTGTTAGTGGTGTTATAATGATTTATAATTATAGCATTCTTATGCCTATATAGAATTCGGGTACCTGAGAAGATGCTACTTATTTTTTGTCATAGGTTTAGGATAAGGACATTATGTTTTGTCTTTTGAATGGGATTATGGGTGGGAGCATGGGATCGCAAGACCATGTTGGGGCTTGGGTCTATGTTCATGATATATTAGAAGTTCGGTTATAAAGAATTAATTTTTTTGACTGCCTAAAATATAGTACTTTATCATGTGGTTATAGAATGTGTTTCTTTATTTCTTGTTGGTCTCTATCATATTTTTTCTATTTATTATTATTTTTGGTAATTTCATCTATTGGTATAATTTCTATAGTGTTTTTACTCTGACAAGTGTGTATTGTATTCCCTAAAAATCATAATAGACCTAGGCTACTACACATAAGCCTCTTTTCTATAGGGAGGTCCGCCTATGGTCTTATGGTGATCCGACTCAGTGCACTGGTTTTAGCGGCCACTAGGTCAGGACGTTAAATAATGTATGACATTAAATTGACTTATAAATATTTTACTCGTTTTTATTACATAATTATGCCCTAAAACATAATATATATGAACAAAAAACATTCTTCATTTCCTAAAAAAATTATCTTTTTTATACAAATATCAAAAGTATACACTTATATAATTTTGATGTGATGATTTTAGAAATGATATCCATTTTCTCAAAATAAGTATATATATTTTATAATTTTGATATTTTAATTTATTTAAATATTTTTTTACTAAATAAGTTAAATAATTCCATATTAAAATTATCCCTTATTCATACTGTAGGTAACAAATTTTAGAAATCCCTTTTTTGGTATTATTTTTTTAATATGTAGCTAATTTTTCAGGATAAATATATATTATTAAACATTTTACTAATCCATATGTTCAGGTTACTAATTTAATGGTTCTATTAATACATCAATTGATAGGTTATGTAACAAAAAAAGTAATTATATGAAATCTCATTGTCATATTATTAAAATGAAATATATAGTTAAATTAATTTTAAAATTATTATGAAATTTTTAACTCAAAAAACAAATTGCTCTAATTAAACTATTTTATTAATAGTTTCTAATTAAAATACCAATTTATCAATTATTTAATTATAATAAGAAAATATGAATTATATTTTTGAAATCATATGCTCAAAATTATATTGTTGTGAAATTCCTAGAATATTATGATTTTTTTGATGAATTGTGATAATTCCATTTTTTGTAAAAATGACACTTATTTTCAATCAATTAAGTATTTTAAAAGATCTATTATTACTGTAAAATTCATTAGAGGAACATAATTATTATTTAATAATATTTAATTCTTATTTTACATTTTAATCATCTTAATACTAGATTATATTAGAATTTTAATTGATGGTAAAAAATGCAGTTTTCTAACAATAGTTCTAAAGTTAAAACTGTTTCTCGATATTAATTAATTTAAACAACCACTAATGGGGAAAAATTAATTAATAATATATATATATATATATTTATATTAATATAATTATTTTTAAAATTCATATTGACAATATAAAATCATCATATACATGAAAAATACACATCTAGAAAAACCTCTTCTTATGCATGTTTGTGACTTCAATTATAAATTAAAATTCTAACACATATGGGAATTTAATTTGGTATAAAAAATTCCATATTTAAAATCAGAATAATTTATATTATTTATTGAGGTAAGCATAATATTTTCTTAATGATTAGATAAACTACTAAAAATTATTAATTGTGTTTATGGTGAAAATTGTTTTACCTAAGATTTAGCTAAAAAGATAACACTAAAATAACCCATAAAGTTTTATAAATATATTTTATCTCCATAAATAGAACATACATTATGAAATTATCTATAAACATCTTTTTTATCCTTTTTCATCTCAAAAATGTATCTATCACGTTTTCGTTTTAAAATTATAAGTGTTCCACTCACCTCACTTATAAAAGGCCACCCACACTCCTCTCCTTATCACATTAAAAATATTTTTAAAGGATATTATCTACCCATATAAATTACATAATACTATAAATGTGACCTAGAACTCGTGGTTTTTTCATAAATCCATCCTATGAAATATTTTGGTGTTATTATTAGGATGTTTTTAGAAGAGGTATTGTGATAAACTAAGCATTTATAATTAATTTATTTTTGAATCTTCTTGAAAGATTATTAAATTATTATAATATATAATCAAAATTATCATAAATAATTTTATATGTCATTATGTTGATGTAATATCGTGAATCCATATCTTCTTCAACACAATGGGAAATGAAATCGTCGTTTATATGTACAGAAAACTACTTCCTCGCGAACTGATACGATTCATTTTTCCTCAATGCCTTTCATGGATTATTAAAATGATTTATTAAAATTATATATATTGTATTTGAAACATTATTATAATTTATTATATATTATATCTCATAAACCTTCTTACTTACCATTACATAGGGGATAAAATATCCTAGCTATTCTGTATAGTGTACTACCACCATAGAATGTGAGGTAATTTTTTTCCCTTGCACTTTACATGTAAAGTAATAACGAATAATTTAATTAATATATTTTATATATTTTAAGTTTACTTAATATTAATCAAATATTTCTAAATATTAAATTATAAAATTTTATTTTCTTTCTTACCTTTCCACAAACTAAACAATGATATCACTATTCATGTGTATGTCTGGCCAACTGACTCCATGAGGTGATGTGATTCTCTATTCATCAAAAAATCCAATAAATGATATATATATTTTTAAAATTAATAATAATTTAATTACTTTATTATTATAATTCTGGAAAGGTAAAATTTTACTCTCCTTATTTCCATAATGATTAGTAAAAATTGAAAATGCTAATCGTGCATATATAAAACCTGCCGTCTCCTTGATCAAAACATATATAATATTTCATAAAAATATTTCAGGATTTGTTTATAAAAATATTAATTTTTTATGAAAATGTTAAATATTTCTTGATTATCCAATCTTTTCTATTAGAATGATGACCACTTTAACCATAGTCAACCTACAGAAGTCATTGTTGACACATAAGACGAATATCGTTAAAACATCCAACTTATACTCAACAGCTTAAGTAATAATATATAACGTGGTAGTTATGAATATTAATGAAATATTTAATATATAAAATGTTCTAAACAATTTAAAAGAATCTTATGTTTGTTATTCATGGTGATAAAGAACATATGTGACAAGTTGAACACAATGTGAGAGTCTTCATCTCAATTTCCATTTGTTGAGTCTTTTTTTGATGTTATAAATGTGTATTGTTTTATAAAGTCTATATAAAACACTTTTGAAAGTTTATATCATCTATTTTTCAATTATTATGTTATATAATTTTGTCTCTATTGTTATTCTTTTTTGGGTTTGTGATTAAAATGTTTCAAATGTTGTAAGAGACTATTATATGGAAAATAATATTTTATAGTTTTCCTCATAAGTAAACTTTTCTTCAACATCCATGTTTTTATAATTATTTTATGAATCTTATTATTGGTACTTGATAGTTTTATAAAGGATATGTTTTTATTTATTTTAAAAAAATTAAAAAACATTATTCTTTTTATGGAATGTTTAAATTTCGTTGCAAATAATAAAAGGAATGTTCTATTTTAATTTATACAAGGATAATGAAATTTCCTTCCACTGTAACCATTACTTAATGTTTTTACTATACTAAAAATGAAATTTTTTATACAAATAAAACCGTATTTCTATGTTTTCTTAAATGAAAATGGATTTTTAAAAATCATATGTTATTTTTATATACAAATGTGATTTGAAAACGAGTTTAATATTTATTTTTGAATATTTTATGATGAATAGTATAATTCAAAAAAGATTTTCAAAATGGAACATGAAAATTATATATGAGAAACATGTGTGCCATATATAGATTATATGATGGAATGAGGGACATTATAGCTCCAGGGTGAGCACGATATAGCTTATATGATGGGTCCTCTGAGATGGCACTAGATTGGGTCAACATAACTAAAAATATGGGTACACCATGATTACACTCCAATGAGTTGATTAATGTTCCCTTTAATAATAGGTAAAATATATGGATTCATCATAGGGTTTCTCCTCTAGATTTATCTGGGATCCTATTATTTTTAATAGGATTTTAATTCTATTTATGTTTTTAATGCACCATATTTTCCTAATGTATTTATTTTCAGGTTATTGGTTTTATGGATTTTATTTGAGAAAAAATATTGTGTATTTTTATATAGAATTTATTAATTTTATTTTGACAAATAAAATTGATATAAAGTTAATAATTTAATTTTTTTGATGTTTTTTACATGAAAAATAGTTTTATTTCTTTTTATATACCATACGTTGATTTTTTCACATCCCATTCCTATGTAAAAATTACATTTGAAATCCCTAGATAGTTTTCCTAAAAATAAATAATATTTTATTTTTAAATTCAAATATTTTTGGTAAATGGATACTGATATAAATTTGACACCTTTTATTATATGGGTTTTATGCCTGAGTGATGAAAAATCTTTCTAAAACTATAAACCTAAAAATATACTCAAATTTAATTGAATGAATTACTGACTTAAAAATAAATATTATGTAATATCTAAGGCTAGGTACTTATAGTTGGTATTAGAAAAAAGGTTTAAATAAATTTAATGTTTATAAAATTAATAATAGAATACCCTATAAATATTTTACAATTTTGTAATATTGAAATGATATATCACAAGAAAATTAACTTGTGGTTTCATCTAAGAAATGTTTGTTAAGAATGGTTTTCCATAGATAAAATAGAAAATTTGTAGTCCAAAGTTTTTGAGATAAAAATATCCTTCTGAATTAGCATCCTAAGAGAGTTTGAAATAGAACTGGGATGTTTTTTTTCATTATGGATTAGTTTAATCAATTTTTAAATTGTAGTGGAATACATGATATAGAGGAGTAGGATCATTAACATAAGATAACGATGATATTGGAGTATTTTATGATAGAACATCCTCCATAATTCATTGTAAAATTCATTCCAATGGTCTAGGTGGTAGATAAATACATTATAAAATATAATTGAGTTCATGAGATTTTCAATACATCGGAAGGTAACTCGTTCCATAAATCATTTTAAAGGTGAAGATGATAAGTGGTGGAATTTTATTATGAACTATTTGGTAAAATATGCTCTTCATGCTATGGAATTGGAAACATTTAAGTATTTTATTCTCGAAAAAAATTTCAATATTTATTTTCATATAAGGATTGTGAATCAATTTTTTTTTAAATTGATGAAAAATATGAATATGTTGTTGTTATGCATGATAAAAACTACGCATTGCTGGTTAGGTATGTTCAAACTTTTATTCTCATAACTGTTAGTAAAATTTATAAATATTTATAATGTACGACGAAAACATTAAGAAGATATTTGGAAACATTAGAATGTAAATTTTATCAGATATTTTTTATATGAGAAAGTTGTGATATAGGATTTTTGACAATTATGTTCCTCTAGATGGATATAGGACAAAAAGGTGAATGTTGTAATCAAGGGTGAAGAATATATATAATATTTCAAGGAAAAATTCCCCCAAAATATTTATAGTGTGATATAATAAATTATGGGGACTTCTTGATATGATCTAGAATGTGTTTCTGGTGTGTTTATTTTTTCCATTAGACTTATGACTGAAAAGATAAGTGTGTTAAAAAATTAATGAATAGAATATCTAGTAGATATCCAATGATGATAATATTTAGTACCAATGAGTTGGAAAATTATGGTAAAATGTGTTTCATGTAAGTTTTACACAATGGAAATCATTATGATTAGAAATATAAAATTGTACAAAATTCATTTACGACTTCTATTGTTTTCGTTGGTTCATCAAATGATATTATTACATGTATGATACTTTTTTATTCAAAATTTTTCAATTCAATATTTCAACATTCATCTTCACAATATTTCATTTTTTGATAAAATTTGAAGTAAAATTTGAGTATCAACACATGAAAAGAAGAAATATCATTTTTTGAAAACTCCCTGGGGAAATATTAAAGAAACCAAGATATATTGGAATCTACCTATTTTTATCAGTGGGATAGTCTTTTCTACAAATCTTAGTATACATACAATAGTAGAGTATTATTTCATTTTTTGTATGTATTTAATATTATTTAACCATTATAAGATATATTTCATGGCATGGAATATTTTATTCCATGATTTCATCCCATTGAAAAATTACCATGAAACTAATAAATTTATTAGAGATTGTAGTGAATGTTACCTATATTATATAGTTAAATGTAAAGAAAAATTTCTTATTAATGATATACCAATAATGAACTAATACATGTATGTGTTCCTGATGTCCTACATGATGTTATATTGAATCAGGATGTTGAGTTTATAGTTTACTATGATCGAGATGAGAAGCCTATTTAAAAACCTTCATGTAAAATGGCTCGAGTTGAACCAGTGAAATTAAAAACACAGTTGTATGAATTTATTGATTAAGGATTCATTCTTACTAGAATATAAAAATGGGGTGATATGGCTTTATTTATTATTAATAATCATGGGTCAATGAGACTCAATATTGATAATTAGGACTTGAACTACAATAGTTTGAAGAACAAGTATCCTTTTCCACTAAAACCTGATTTGTTTGATCGTATTGAGGGAGCCTAGTATTATTCAAATGTCAAAATGTGTTCTAAGTACCATTAATTAAATGTGAAGGAGGATGAAATTCCCAAGATGATATTTCATACAATATTGAGGTATTTTGAATTCATATTAATTCCATTAGGTTTGTCTAATTAACCAGATTTATTTATGGGTTTTATGAATATACTTTTCTAAGAGAATTTATATATATTTATATATGATATTTTTTATTTATGATATATTTTTACATTCTAAAATTAATTAAAATTAATAAATATAGATGAGGGTTTTTTTAAAAACCATAAATTATTAACATTATATAAAAAAATTTATGTTTGAATTTTGGTTGCAGTAAATATTTTTATTGGGACACATTGTCTCTAAATATGGATTAACTATTGACCGTGTAAAAACAAAATTATTTGAATATTTTTTAAGACACACAAATATCATGGATATTCATTGTTTTCATTGATTATATTATTATATTATAATATTTATGGAAAATATTTCCTGGTTATCAAAACCAAATAATTATCTATATTAAAAATGTATAAAATTCATCTAGAAAAAATAATGTTATAACTTTTTTTGGAACATAAAAAATATTTTTGGATTCTATAGTTATTCGCATGACCTCTAAAGATAGAAAATATTTCATCTATAGTGATTCTTCATTATGGGTTAAATGTTGTTTGATAATGCATATTGATCAGGTGATTTTTTATTCTTCATGTCATTTGAAACCATGTGTGTAAAATTTCCCTACATAGGATCTGGAATTAAATGTCATGATTTTTCATTAATGTTCTATATGAATAATTTTTAGTATTAAATTTTGAGACATATACTGATCTAAAAAATAAGAGGTATACATTCACTTTGAGATAATCGAACGTGGTATAAATAAGATGGAAGTAATTGGACAAGAATCACGATTTACCGATTCATTACCATATTGGAAAAGAAAACAAAGTGGAAAATAATTTATGTCAGAAAAATAATGATACATTAACAATATTATTTTTAGAACATGCCACATAGGTTAATTATTTGATTTAATTTATTCATATAAGTCATAAATGGAAAGAAATCCTCTATTTCGTTCTGGTTTCAATAGATTCGAAAATTTCAAAAGGAATGCATAATTCTTCGATGGAGGATCATGTTCATCAGGAAAAGGTAGAATTGGTTAAAAAGTATGAGTTACCAAACGGATTTTTTATGAGAATTTTTTTTCCTCATGTTATTCCTTATTGAAGAAAGAGTTGTTTAGTGAAGATCATAGTTCACTTTTATATATTAATCTTGGAAGCAATAAGATGTAATGTGACCTTCTGAAGTATAATTAGTGGGATGGTATAAAATGAGATATTGTTGAATTTACCATGATGTGTTTGACTTTTTAGTTTTCTTAAAGTCGTCCAATGATTAACAAAAACAATGATTCTAACATTTCTAGTACCAGAGTGGAATTCTGAAAATATATTAATAGATATAGTGGAGGATTTCAAATTAAATATTGAGGAAATAATGTGATTTGGCAAACTATTGATTGATTGGAAAAATCATCATGTATCCACCCCATTAGATATATTAGGTATTTGGATGATCATTCTCATCTTTATCTCAAGGAGATAACAAATTTATATGGAGATTATCTCTATATTTTATCAAGTGATGATCCTGTATTTACTTCGAATTTCTAAATGTACTTTGGAACTCGTTGGGTATCAAATTAAATTTCAACAAAAACTTTCGTCCTCAACTAAATTTTCAATATTATAATATCATTTAAACTTTGGAGGTTATTATTTTTTATTATTTAATGGATTATTAGTGATTTTGGTATAAAAATATTTCATTGGTTTAATTTTTATTATAAAAATAATTTTCATTCTAATATATATATGGAACTATTTGAGGAATTATATGGAATGTGGTGTCAGAAACTAGATTTTTGGGACAATGTAGGATAAATAATTTTGATGGGACCATATTTTTTATATGAAATTTCTATGGTTGTAGGTGATTTGATAACATATGGGGATGATTCATAATTGGTTGAAACATTATACAAATAATAGGAAGAAAGAAATTAATTTTGAGGAAGTTGGTCAAGTTTTACATAAATTATCTACTGGGAAAAGTGTTTTAATTTTTTGTGAAAAGGGAATGTCAAATAAATGATTCATTAAAATGTAGTAAATCCTAGGTAATGTTTGATCCTTTTCTAATCAAGTGGATTTTCCTGAATACTTATCTGAGGTACATAACGAATTTCCTGTTAAAATGAAAAGGAAATATGTGCTAGATTTATCACATGTTTTAATCCCAGAAGTAGTTCACCTGGATGTTATTTTTCATATGAGGAACAACCAATTCATATTTATTAATATAGATATAATTATTTTAAGAATATTATGATTCACTATGTTACTATTTTATGTAACAACAATATGGTTGAAGAGACAACATGGGAATCGGAAAATTCTATGAAGGAACAATAACCCAGAATTGATTAATAAGTGAATATAATTTTTATGATGCAATTTAAAAAATGGATGAAGAATTTAACAATTCATTTAATGATAGAATAAATAATTGTTATTGTATTAATATGAATTGGATAGTTATATTAATTAAAAAATTATTATGTAGTTTTTTAATCAAAAAGAAAATAGATTTAATTAACATCTTTTATTATATGTTTTTGTTTAAATGTTTCGTTGGTAAATTATAGAGTATTAATTTTAAATAATGTATTTAATTTTTTATATATTAATTTAAATATTAATTAATGGTGAAATTTCTAGAATTTTAATATAATATTGAGTTTTTATTAAATAGTGAAAATATCGGTTATTGTAAAAATGAATTTTTTTTTAAAAAATATTTACTTTAAAACTACAATTATTTTCATAATAAGAATTAAATTTAATTAAATTTTTTATATATATTTAATAAAATTAATTATACATGAACCATATTTCTTGTATATTTTAGAAAAAGTTTATATTTTTCTTCATAAATGTATTCTCTGATAGGTATTTGAAAGTGCATGTAGCTTCTCTATTTTAAGAAATTAAAAAACCCTTAATTACAGGAGAATTAAAGAATGTTTATATATATCATATGAGTAATAATAAGTTAAATTCATACAATGATGATTAAAATTTGTATATTTAATATGAAATCATCATATTATTTAAAATTGCACTAATTAAAAAATTGATTTTTCATCGAATCTATGTGATTAAATTTATATTATATTATTAAAATTCATTCAATAATGACTTTTAATATGGATTAAATATTTGTAAAAATAATAATTTATATTATATAATCAGTTCAGATTAATTTTTATCATACTAGAATGTATATCAAATACATTTTTTATAAAAAATTAAAAGAAAAAAAGGAGGATGGATGGGGTCATACAAGCATTCATGTCCTCATTCCAAGAAGAGCACACTAAAATATCAATATATATATGGTAGGAGAAATCATGACCACCATACCAATCAAAATCCTAATATAATGGACCATGTGACCTAGAAACAATTATTGGCTTTAGATATAAATAGTCTTTCCAATGTCCCGCTTTCCTAGCAGGTAACAGTTTAAATACTTCAGAATCCACAAAAAAAAATATACCTTTGAAAAAAACAATATTATATGTTGATTTTTTGGGTGATTCATCGTAGAAACCATCCCAACTTCAATAGATTCCCTCCGATTCATTTAATTTTATAATTTCCTCTTGAGTCTTTATAAGGTTCTCACCATCAATCAGACAAAATTCATCCCAATCCCTCTACAAATTCACTCCCAAAGTCATGTGACCCTCATTAGGCTCATGCACCAAATTCAATACCAATCCCAACACATATCTAGTCAAATTATGTCTACAGTCCTCTGTTTCAATCACCAACAATTTTTTGATTCTTGATCCAATTGATATTCCCCTTGAAAAACCTTAAAACATCCTTTCAAACAATGGAACACATCTACATATCACCTCCCCTTATTGGGGTTTATTTTCTACCAATAGAATTATCTCCATTATGGATTGTGTGAATCTGCATGTTCTTCATACATTATGTTTCATAGTGCCCTATTAATAAACAAATGGCAAATAAAACATTTTTCCTGCACTTATCTTTATGATGACCAATAACTTGGCAGTTAGGGAAAAAGTCAGGAAATCACTCATACTCCACTATTATTGAAATATCAACATCCATGTAAGATATAACTATATTACAAATCTATAATGAACATAAATCAACATCTAATAATACCCTCACCTAATGAACAAATAGTAAAAATATTTTACCACGGTTAAGGTGAAAATGACTTTGCCAATGTTTTAAATTAAACAGATAGTGGTTAAAATTAAATAAAAAATGTCCAAAATATATTTTATGTCTATATATTAACCTGATTTTGTATTTTTGAATTCAATGGTCCTTTTTTGTGCAGTATGGAATATGAAAAATGAGGTTATTGATTTTTTATTTCAAAAATTACATGTGTGTGACCCACCTCACTTATAGAAGGCCACCATCTCTCCACTTCTATACACGCATTAAAAATATTATATATCAGCTAAAAACTATGAAAATAATTTTATTATGTACCTAAAAATGACCTAGTAACCATGGTTTGATATGAAATTCAACCCATTAAATCTTTTTCTTCTATGATGAAAATGTTATATAGGGTAGGAAAATTGTGCTTGATCGAGTGTTTTTATTTTTTCCTTCCTCCACCTCCTTTAAATATTATTATTTTTTATAATATAATTAAAAAATTATATCCCATATAATTATATTTTATTATGTTAATTTAATATCTTAAATTCATATTCTCTTCCATAAAATTGTAAATTAAATAGGAATTTGTTGGTACAATGGACTCCCACCTCGTAAACTGATGTTATTCGTTTTCCATGATCTACACTCATGGATTGTTATAATGAAGTATTTAAATTATTTGTTTGATATTTGTAACATAATGATAAATATTTAATTATCATATCTTTTATACATTCTTAAATTCCATTATATGGGTGGTATCATAATGTTCTTCATGTCTATGGTAATGAATCTTTTCATGAAGCGATGGGATTATTTTTTATTAACTTTGTATATGGAAGGTAATTAGAATATATTTAAAGAATATATATGATAAAAATTATATAATTTTCATAATAATGAAATATTTATCATTATTAAAAGAACATATATCATTTTATATCTTAACATTCCAAACAATGAAATATGATAACATCATTCATGCATACTTGTTGACTACATCCACCATGAATCGATATGCTAATTTTTTTCATTATAAAATAATAAATATTATATATATATATATATATATTTAATGAAATAATATTGTATCTTTGACATTATTTTCATTCTGATACAATAAAATATTACTTATCTTTT
The DNA here is from genome assembly GCA_963277665.1 of Viscum album. Classification (NCBI taxonomy): domain Eukaryota; kingdom Viridiplantae; phylum Streptophyta; class Magnoliopsida; order Santalales; family Viscaceae; genus Viscum; species Viscum album. The sequence goes on from OY728164.1 coordinate 903,506,110, forward strand.
TTAGGAAATGATCATTGAAAAATGGAAACATTTCTTAAACGTGCATACAGTCGAACTTCTCCGTGATCATAACAGAGTTAATTTTTTATAATATTAGTTCATATTTATTTTATGAAGTATAATAAATTAATGAATTAAAATTATGACCTGATTATTAATATATAAATGTTTATAAAATTACAACTTTGATCACAGTCAAAATACTGTAGTCAATTTTGATATATAAATCAAATATCATCGAAACATCTAATGTATATTAGATTGATTAAGTAATACTATATGACATGAAATTGTTTTAAATAAAATGAATAATAGACTTCAAAAAGGTTATTAAAAATTTAAATAATTAATATGATTTTACTATTTTTTAGGATAATTAATGTACATGACGATTCGGTATCAAGGTGGGGGACTTTATCTTAAGTTCCTTTCATTGAGTAATATATTAATGTTATAAACCTATATTAATTTATGATTTTTATATACACCCCTTTTTAAATTATATGTCATGAATTTCTATATTATAATTATATATATCTTTTTTTGGTTTAATTCATTCTGGGGGTTTGGGGTTTAAATATTTCTAAAGTGGTAAGTGGATTTTCTTTTAAAAATATTTTCTTTTATGGTTTTCTATATAAATATTTTTATTCCATGTCGATGACTATAGAGTGACTTTATAAATAGGATTATATGGACATGATATTTTGATAAATGATTTTTTTACATTATTTCATATTTCTAATAAAACGTAATCCTATTATGGATTGTTTGACTTTATTTATAACTGATGAAAGGAATGTTATATTTAATTTTATACAGGGACAACAATTTTTCACACCACCGAACCTGTTATTTCAAATTTTGATTATTTAAACATGTATCATGTTTCATTCAAATAAAACCCCACATTTGAGTATTTTTTTTAAAAAAGTTTAATTTAAAAATAAAATAGAATTTTGATATAATAATTTTATTTTAATATGATTTCGAAAGATATTTCCCAATGTATTATGATCAAAAAGTGAAACCATAAAAAAATTTTCATTAATTGGAAAATAATAATTATTTATAAAAAATGGGTGCACTCAATATATCTTATACAAACGGTTATGAAAAATTATAGCTCACAATTTCTCCAAATATTTTTTTATTTGTTGTGTTCATCCTGATAGCACTATATGAGACCAATATAACATTTATGGAGAGTTCACTAATAAATATCTCCAACACATTGGGCACTATTTCTTATCTTAATATGAATTAAATATGGAGTTAATAGATGTTTTCTCATATATATTTTTCTAAGCTCTAGTTATTTTTAAAATATATTTAAAATAGATTATTAATGTGATGACCCATATTTCCAAAATGGTATTTATTTTCTCAAATGGGGTTTTATGATTTTAGTTGAGAGATTTTTTTGTTTCTTTTTCATGTAGAAATAATTTATTTCATTATATAATAGGAAATCTTGATAATGGTAAACTTTTCATGGTTTCTTATATTTTCAGTTGATTATCAGTTTTCTTTATTTTTATATCCTTTAATAATATTATGTTTCTCATACTATGTTTTTAAAATTATTTTATAGGGTTTAATAATGGGTAAGGAAAAATTAGATATCATGTTCAATGTTATGATTATTTATCATAAAAATTAATCATGTTTATTTTATGTGTTTTATATTGTGTTAAAAATAGATACATAATGAATGTGACCACATTGAATTAAATTTTTATTCATGATTTATGACCAAATTATATAAAACTATATTCCTAAAAGGATCCTTGAATGTAATAGAATGAATTCATGACTTTGAACTCAATATTATGTAATTTGTATGTTTTTGTACATATAATTGGAATTATAGGAAAGAATTAGATAATTCTAGATATTAGGATAATATTAATAATATCATACTCTTGATAGACAACACGTTAGGGTTATGTTGAAAAGATATAGTATTTGAAGAATACTGTGTTGCTTCATATAATATATGTTTGTTCAGAATATGTTCCCACAGTCGAAATAGGGAACTTGTAGATGAAATGCACTGAGAGGAAAATATCCTTCTACATTAGCATACAAGGATTTTTGGAATTGGAAAAGATATTTTTTTTGTTTTTTTGTGTCTCAGTTGAGATAAGCTAAAAATGGTTGTGGTATCCAAGCTACAGAGTGGCCAAATCATAAATATAGAAGCATGATGATAGTAGAGTATTTTATTAGACAGAAGACCCCATATTTTAGTGGAACGTCATATCCAGTGGTATACAAGGTATGTTTCAATGCACTGAATAATATACATGAATCCATGGGGTGTTAAAAATTCCAAAAGACCAGTCTTACAGTTTTTCATTTTTAAGGTAATGATAATCAAGGGTGGTATTTGTTCAGGAATACCAAAGATAAATATGATGTTGATACCAGCAAATAGGATATATTTATGTATATTTTAATTTGAAATATTTATCTAACATTGATTTCCTATGTATGTATAAACCATTTTCTATCATTGGGGAAAAACAATAAAGATTATGTGGTTTCATAAGAATAATACATCAAAGGATTGGTTTGGTATGATCACGATTTTATTCAAGACATAGATAGTAAAATTAAATGATATTACACATATTTGAAACTATTTTTAGGAATATCATTTCCCAAATGAGTATTTAACTAATATGAGAAATTGGTTTATTGTGAAGAGAATGTTGAGATGTAATTTTCAAACACTTATATTCCTCTACATGACAATAGAAAATAAAGTTCATGGGGTATGAAATACAGAAGCAACTGGCTATATTGTTTGGAGGTAATCCACCAAAATGTTCCATGTTTGGTAAAAGGTATTTCATTGAAGTATTAATAGGATCTACTAATCCTTTATTATTTGGTGATTCTATCCATAGCCCTCTTAGTTGTAATAGAGAGAGTCTATAATAATCAAATATTATTTTAAATTATAGTCACCCAATGCTTAAATATTTTAGTTTCAATGAGTTGGGTAATAATGAAAACATGGGTTTGATTTTATTTGAACATTATATAATTAATCATAGTCATAAATAGAAAGGCGTATATGTAATTATTTTTACTACTAAAATTGATGTTTGACTACCGAATTATATTGTGACAGGTACGATTCTTATTTATTCAAATTATGTCAATTACCTATTTGACTATCGATATTTTTTATTCTTTTATTTTTTATAATTTATCATATAAAATGATAATATCACCACATGAAAATAAGATATATATTTTTAAAAAAACAATTGGTCTAAATATAAATGAATCCAAAATTTATGAGAATCCTTATATGGTTATGAGATAAATGGATTTTCCGGTAAATCATGTTGAACTTCCCATATAAGATTATAATATCATTTTGGGTATGGATTATCAATTTAGTTTATCATGATAATAGATATAGAATGGAAAATAATGTTTTATTCATTTATTTCATATGTTTGATAACATACCAGGAAACAGAGAAATTTATTATATATGGTAGTTAAAGTATCCAAACTCATATTACTAAAAAGAAAGAACTATTCAAATTAATGATGTGGTATTAGTGATTGTATAAATTCAAGTTTTTTATGACATACAATGAATTATTTGGGATCATGGGGTTGATTTTACTATTTAATTAGTTCCTGGTTAAATGCTTATTTAAAAACCCTCTTATTACATGCCTCATGTAGATACTATCGAATTAATAATAATGTTGAAAGAACTTTTCAAAATGGTTTCATTCATAAATTCACTTAAAAATGGGCTGATCTTGTTTTTTTTTAATTAGAAATATGGTTCAATGTGACGTTAAAATGATCATCGTACCCTGAAAAATATCATTATTGAGAACAATTATAATTTTCTACATATATATGATTTTTTTATTTTGACCCATTAAGACAAGTATTTTTTAATGTGTATATATAGAGGTTTCAATACCATCAGTTGAAGGTGAGTGAGGATATAATTTTTAATTTAGTGTTAGTCATGTCCCCCTCCCCACAAAGTGAACACCTCCTAGGTTGGCAATGTGAGAAGGGAGATAATGACACCCGAGTCCCGCCTCCAGTAAGCCCCTGGTTGGCGACTAGCACCAAGGGTATAATGAACACAAGAATGGGAGGCATTACCCTCAAAGAGAACACATGAGGAAGAGAGAGATAAGATAGAAACCAACCAACTCCAACTCAACCAATAAGAAAAAAGAAACCCCATTTTCACATAGGAAATCTCATGAAAAACTACTACAACGGAAAGTGGAAAAACTATAAGTACCCAAAATAACGTAAAACAACACTAACTACAAGCCAGAACAGCTCCTGCAACAGTAGGCAGGTAGTAACCGGGCTGATCTTAAACCTTCTCCTGGGACCTAAAAAGATGTTTATATAGATATTGGGTGAGTATAACCATAAACTCAGTAGGATACCCCCCCCCTCGTAGCCTCTTGATAAAAAGTAAATAAAGCATGCTAATGAATAGTGAACAACAAGTGAAGTTAACTCGTTACCTAAAAAAGTATACTATGTTCCCAACCTCACCATGGATACTCTAACGAAGTAATGCATCAAGATTATATAGTATAATAAATAATATCAAGGGTAGCCCTTTACTACTTTCTCAATGGTTTTCTATTTTCCCCATCATTGTACGTCGTAAGCATCTCTCTCCAAATAGGATTACTCACAGAAACCTGGGCAAAGCACCACAACATGAACCTCATGTAACCAAACCACCTCATCCATGTAAGAAAAGTAAGCTGGTAGTTTTTGAGAGCCACCACAACTCACGTAACATGCATCATACATCGAGTATTATACCTCAAGCCATTAAATCCCATAAACCGAGTAAGGATCCTCAAGCTATCACAACCTAAAAATATTACACCTATAGTAGTCCATAGAAAACTATATCCAGAATATATGGGTGTGAATAACCACAAGACATTACCTCCCTCTACACACATAAATGAGGAAAACTAATCAATGTTCCTTCCATTACACGTAACTACCAAGAGAAGAGAGTGGGGCCAATGGGGTTAGTCATCCATCCATCCTCGCACTAAAATGTTGGAAAAAACACCCCCAAGGGCTCAGAATCACCGGGGTGTCAGTTTCCTTTACTAACAGGGCGGAGTAGCATATAGAAACACAAAATGTACAGAATATAATATAGCTCACAACCACACTATGGGAATAACCTAGTCTTAGACTCAACTACAGCTAACGTCTCTCAAACTCCCAGCTGCCACTTAAAAGACTAGGTATCCTACTAGCACACAACCATTCATGAGCAGTGACATCATGTCTGACTCACCATTTCGGTCTCACCATTTCCCTATCATCATTTTTGTCCCACCATTTCTGTCTCACCATTTCTGACTCACCATTTATGTCTCACTGTTTCCATCTAACTGTTTCTGACTCACCATTTCTGTCTCATCATTTTTAGGACATTGTTTCTGTCTCACATTTTTTGTCTCACTGTTTCTATGTCACTGTTTCAGACTCACTGTTTCTGTGTCACTGTTTTGTCTCACCGTTTCTATCTCACCATTTCTGTTTCACCGTTTCTGACTCACCATTTCTGTCTCATAGTTTTTGTCTCACAATTTTTGTGACACTATTTCTGACTAACCATTTCTATCTCACCGTATCTGACTCACTGTGACACTTTTCATAAAACTGGAAACATTGTTCTTATAGTTGGAAATTTGGAAAAGTGTTGGGGATGAGTAACCTTGACCTCCCAGAACACCTCAAACACCATATTTTAGCAACGGGATGGACCAGAGATGTCTGGGCCATTACCTCAGATACCTCTCAAAACATTCCCATCCGCGAAAATCTAAAACCCACCCAAAAAGAAACTGAACAAGGGTCTGAACAACCACTCCTCAACATACCTCTCAAAATAGAGCAATGCATAAGAAGCAACAAAATAAATTAATCTTATAAAAATGAAAGGACTATAACCATAAAGGGGACATTGTTACATGGAAAGAGTTTAAACATCAAACAACTCTGGGTACTAATCAGAATTTGTGACTCACGTTCCAAGGTACTCTCCTTCTTGCACTATGATTCCATAAGACACAAATCATGGGAATAGAATTCCCGTGCAACCCCTTCTATTTGTGGTCTTGGATCTCCACAGGTCTCTCCTTGATGGTCACATCATTATCAAAATCAATCTATCCCCAATCAATGATGTGAGAGTCATCATGATAATAATGATGGATCTGTGACACATGAAAAACATCGTGTATCTGACACATCTGTTGGGGAAGTGCTATCTTATACGCCAAAACTCCAACACGAGCCAAAACCTTGAAAGGACCAATAAACAGGGTAGAAATCTTACTCCCACGACCAAACCATCACTACCCACTATGGGGAGTCACCTTCAGAAACACGTGATCACCAAAATCCAACTCCAATGGTCTCCTCCATTGATTGGCATATGATTTCTGACGATCCTATGTTGTCTTCATTCTCTCATGAATCAATTGAACCATCTCTATTGTATTCTACACTAGTTCTATTCTGAGAATTGTAGACTCTCCGACCCCGGTCTAGTAAAATGAATAATGGAAAGGCCAGCCATACAAGGCTTCAAAAGGAGCCATAATGATGGAGGATTGAAAACTATTTTGTTAAGAAAACTCCACTAAGGGAATTTGACTCATCCACGAACCTCCAAAATCTAGAACACAATATCGTAACATGTCTTAATGAGTCTAGATGGTTCACTCTATCTGACCAATTGTTTGAGGATGAAAAGAGGTTCTAAGGCATAGTTGAGAAATGAAAACATGATGGAGACCTCTCCACACCCTAGAAGTTAAGAGAGGTTCTCGATTAGAAATGATCTTCCTTGGGACTCCATGAAATCTCGCCACCACCTCCAGATAATTCATCGGTTAAACATCCAGTGATCTTGACTCCTTGATTGATATGAAGTGCGATGATTTTGTGTAACGATCCACTACAACCCAAAAGGCATCATGTCCGCCAGGAGATCGAGGAAACCAGTAACAGAGTCCATTGAGATGTCCTCCCACTTCCACTGAGTAACATCTAAAGGATGGAGCAAACCACCAGGGACACAGTTCTTGGCCTTGACCTTCTGGAAGACTAAACTTTCAGGAACAAACTCTGCAACCACACGGTTCATCCCATTCCTCCAAAAACTGACTCCTCAAGGCTTAGTACATATTTTTTATTCCAGGATGCACTGCTAAAGGTGAAATTTGGAACTCTCTAAGAACCATTTTGCGTGTCGCAAAAGGAACAAAAATCCTTCCATGATACAACAATCGATATTCTCCATCGGCAGTCCAACCATCAGGGGCATCACCCCAAACAACTCGATCTATCCAGACCTCCACCACATGATCTACCAATTGGGACTCTTCCTCTGACCGTAACAGGGATGATTGCATTGTCATCGTGAAAAGACAACCTCTGCCCCCACATTCTCTCATATAAAGATGCCATGCAGAAAATTCATCCACTACTCTCCAGGAATCACCAGATTCGCGCACATCATCACAATGTTACTTTTGACTCATCGCATCAGCTACAACATTCCCATTTCCCGGTGAAGATGATATTTCAAAGTCATATTACAATAATAACTCCATCTACTAACTTTGTCGTAAGTTCAAGTCACACAGGGAGAAAACAAACCTCAAACTCTTTTGATCGTTGAAAACCACAAAGCGATCTCCAATGAGGTCATGTCACCACAACTTCAAAGATAACACCATGACTACCAACTAATGATCATGGGTTTCATAGATACATTCATGAGGATGAAACTGTTGATACCCATAAGAAACAACTAATCTTTCCTGCATCAGAACATAGCCAAACCCAAGATGTGAAGCATTGTAGAAAACATCAATCCCAACTCCCTTGGCTGGGTGACAATGAACTGGAGCACTTACTAAATTCTCCTTTATATACTCGAAATATTCCTATTAGTGATCAGTCCATATGAATTCCAGATCCTTCCTGGTCAAAGCTATCAGAGTAGTCACAAGTCGAGAGAAATTGGATACAAACCACTTGTAGTAGCCTGCAAGTCCAAGGAATCTTCGCACCTCTGACACTGTATTTGGGGCTGCCCCGGACACAACTACTTCTATCATCTATGGATCGATAGCTACCCACTGTTGGTACAAAACATTCCCCAATAAAAGGACTTCTCGAGCCCAAAACTCACACATTGAAAAATTCTCATATAGTTGATATTGATAAAGAACTCCAAAAATGGCATGCAGATGCTCTGCATGCTCCTCCTCAGATGTAAAGTACACAAGGATTTCGTCGATGAAAACCACCACAACCTTTTCCTGGAACTTACGGAACATAGAGTTCATCAATCCCATGAACACAGTTGGACCATTCATCACATTGAATGACATTACGAAAAACTCATAATTCCCATGATGACAATAGAAAGCAGTCTTCAAGACACACTAATACTTTACACACATTTGATGATATCCAGACCGCAAATCTATCTTTGATAACCAAACTTCACCCTTCATTTGATCAAATAAATCATCAATATGTGGAAGAGGATAGATATTATTTACTGTCACTTTAGCAATGCGATGATAATTGACACCCAACTACAAGCTTTAGTTAGCCTTCATTATGAACAAAACGGGTGCACCCCACGGTGACACACTCGGCAGAACAAAACCGCACTGTAACAGACCATCAATCTGTATACATAACTCTCTCAACATAGAAGGGGCCATCCTATATGGGGACATATAGATAAGAGATGCTCATTGTTGTATCTTGATCCCAAACTCAATCTCTCGTCGAGGGGATAATGATTCTACCTCTTCGGGAAATACATCAAGGTACTCTTCTACGACCCTAGAAAACGCCAACAGATGAACCTCTCAAGAACTCATCATCATCTCAGCCATCATGGATGAAAAGGATGGAACATGCCTATGTCCCATCTGAGGGTCTCGCTCGCCAACGAACACCACCAGCTCTCCATCCGTATCGAAGAACACAACCTGCATCTTGAAGAAATCCACGATAGCTTGCACCAAATACAACCAATCCATGCTGAGGATGACATCATCTAGTTGTATTCTTAATCATAGGTAATCTCCCCAAGAGTGGTGTTTCCCCAACACTAGCTCACTATTTCTATATACTTCAAACAAGTCAGATCGACCTCCAACTGGCGTAGTCAATGCCAAGGTCACTAGAAGCCTATCCACCTCATTTCACAAAGCATGGAAAAGGGTTGATGATATGAAGGAGTGTGACACTCCTGAATCAAATAAGGAATACATCAAGGTAGAAAAAAATCAAAGGGTACCTCGAATTATGTGTGGTTTCCAGGTGCTGGAAACGCTAAAGCATTAAGCCAACCAAGACTTCCTCCGTGACCTCTCAGACCCTAACGACGACCACCACCACAACCACACTTTTCTATATCAGGATGGGGAGCATCACAGAACTATCCTCTACTAGCACATATACCCTCTACTGATCTAAAGCTGGTACAACCCGCTGGTGCTGACTCAACTTGAACTATCTCAATAGAGGAACCTAGAGAGGAAAACATGGTGCATGATGACTACTCTAAAAGGTCAGGAACTCTCGCTACTGATGACCTCAACCACCATAAAAAAACAAGCACTTGACCCCTTCGCCTAGGCCTGAGAGATGATTCCCTTAGAGAAACAAGATGCTGAGTGATGGGACTTACCCCTGGTCAAATAGAAACCATTATGCCCTGAAAACCGGGAACCCCAGACCATAGCTCTCCTTCGTGGGGAATCATGATGAATCCCCCATCATGATGATATAGTTCTGGGCAAAGACCTCCCGACGACCTCTTCCCTTTCCAGCACCTCAAAATATGTCTCAGGATAAATTGTGTGACCTGGTGCTAGATCTTTGGATGTCGAGCCTCCCCGAAATGCCTCTCCCTAGCCTCCTCATTGGGTAATAAATCTGAATCATATTGAAAAAGGATCCTAAAACGGATTCCAGCTATCACACACTGGAGCTCCCTTGTCAAAGGGTAAGAATCTCCTGGCGACTAAACACCTTTACGGTCGAAGAAAGAAACTCTACTCTAAACTGTTATTGGAACACATCCCATTAGATCGTTTACTCCATGTAATCACTGAGGAATAAGAAACACCAATACCTTGGTACTCCACGCAACATCGTCACAACCAAGGACACCCAGTGCTCCTTCCAATAACAGATCAAACTGAAGCCTATCTCGACCTCCTCCAACCAATGTTCTGTGACTGCATCAGAAAAGGATCCCTTGTACTTCTATAGACTATAGCACTGGTACTCTCGAAGTTTCCTTCTCCTAGTGTCATCATCAACGACCTCTACCCAAAGATGATTTACAGGCACAACCTTATGGACATCTTCAATGTGATCCTAATGAGGACGTCGTCCTGGTTTCATACCTGTAAAATGAAAAATTGTTAAGGCTCCTAAACCTGGAATATGGGAGACACATCATTAATTAATTAATTAATAGTTTTATTTTTTTAATTTTAGGTTAACCTATCCCACGGTCTTCCCATTAAAACACATGCAAAAAAGAAGAATGATGAACGATCCTTTCCTAGGTCTCTACCCTACAACTAGAATCACCTTGTTTAGTAGCCATTGTAAACTTAAAGGTCCATACATTAGATCATAGGAGGGCCCTAAACTCCTATGTCTCAGTCTGTCTCCAGTGTTTACATCACACGCTTAAAATTAGTGACATTGTTTCCCTACCAACCCATGAAACATCAATTGTACCTTACTCCAAAAACCATCATATCTCTCAACCTAACCTTTGATACCACTCTTTGATGACCCCCACCCCCCAATGTGTACCCCTCCTGGTCTGACAATGTGAGAAGGGAGATAACTACCCCCCGAGATTCGCCTCCAGTAGGCCCCAGGTTGGAAACTATCACTGAGGGTACACCGAAGAAACAAGTGGGAGGCATTGCCCTCTAAGAGAACACATGGAGAAGAGATAGATAAGATAGAAAAAAACCATCTCCAACTCAACCAATAAGATAAAATCAATACCATGAACACATATGAAATGTCATGATAAGCTACTTCAACAAAAGGGAAAAACTGCATGTACCCAAAATGAAGTAAAACAGCAGCAACCACAAACCTGAACAACTCCTACTACAGCAAGCTAGTAGAAACCAGCCTGATCTCCAACCTGCTCCAATTGACCAGAAAATTAGGTTATATATTCATAGGGTGAGTATAATAGTAAACTCAGTAGGATCCACCCCGAAGCCTCTCATGATAATTTAATGAAATCATTCTAAATAATAATGAATAATAAGTGAAACTAACTCGTCACCAAAACAGGTATACAATATTACCAACCCCACCATGCCTACTCTAACCAAGTAATGGATAAAAGAGTATATAATATAATAAACAATATCAATGGTACCTCTCTATTAATTCCAAACTGGTTTTCCACTTTTCCCAACGTTGCACGTCCTAAGAATCTCCCTCTAAAAAGACTTTCCCATAGACACCTAAGCGAAGCACCACAACAAGCACCTCATGCAACAAAACCACCATGTCCTTGTAATCAATGAAAGTAGGTGGTTTCTATGAGCCACCATAGTTTTCATAAAGTGTATCATATAATCGGTATTATAACTCAAGCCATTACAACCCATACACCATGTAAGGATCCTCAATCCATCACAACTTATACATGTTACACCAGTAGTAGTCCATATAAAACTATATCTAGAATATATGTGTGTGAATAACCACAAACCATTACAGCCCTCTACACACATATATAGGGAAAACTAACCAATGTACCTGTCAGCATAAGTAACTACCAAGAGAAGAGAGTGGGGCCAAAGGGGGTAGTTAGCCATCCATCCTCCCACCAGAATGTGGGGGGAAACACCCCTAGGGTTCCGAACCACCGAGGTGCCAGTATGCCTTTCTGAAAGTGTGGAGTAGAATATAAAAATACAAAAAGTACATAATATCCAATTTCTTACAACCTCACTATTGGTATAACCAAGTCTTAGACTCAACTGTAGCTAACGTCTCTCGAACTCCGGGATTCTAATTCTAATACTAGGTATCCTATAAGCACACAACAATTTAAAGTACTTTAATACATTGCATCATTCCCTTTTTATCAGTTTCACTTTACGTTATTTAATTATTTAAACATTAATTAACCAATAAAAATTCTATACTAAATTTCATTAGCATTATAGCCAAAGTACACTGTTCCTTCAAATCACAACCACAACATTGCGCCCCATCAAGCCCTAAATTACATGGGTTAACATAATTTATTAAATTATTTATTTACAGCATTACTTTCCCATATTCACAGGCTTTCTAGAAAAACAATCAATGCTTCTAAACACAAGGGGCTCAACACGGTGAGTAGATGAACTACCTGTAGAGTTTTTGCAACCTATAATAAGAGCGTAGACCCATATTACCTTGAGAATATAAACCTAGAAAGCACGTGGCATACCCCATGCATCGTCACCCCTTCTAGAAGAAGGGTAAGAAAGATCATCTACCTTGAGTAGTGGGGAAAGTAAAGAAGATAAACAACCTAAAAGAATCATCAAAAAACCCAACATTCACATCCAACCCATTAAATCATCCCGGGTGTCTTCCCTGACACTCTCATTCATAAAACGATGCATATTTCCACTCTAGGTGTCAACTTCAACAACAACTAGTAGGCCTCCATGACCCCATATATAAAAATAGAAATTCGGGCTCACATCACTACACAAGTAGCAAGAAAAAGACAATCATATCGGATGGGCTCTTGGACCTTGATCAAGAAAGAGGGTAACTCGGAACCCTTCAAGGAATTATCAAACAATCAGTTCTTTAATCAATCTTGAATTAACCACTTTATTATTCATAGGTTTTATATTCTAGAAACCTAAACAATAATCTATCAAAAATAAATTAAACATGATTACTGCACCAATTTGAATTTCATCAAAAATAATACAACAATAAGAACCAGATTCATTTACATGTACCGTTATCTTTAGTCAAACAATTACAAATTAATTCTGGTTTACATTCTTTAACAATTTTCTTCAAAATGAATAGATAAACAGAGCATGAATTTATATCACACTATCTAGAAAAAACAAGAGGCAATACCATATGATTGATATCAATTTATTTATCTGGCTCAAATATTTATTATGTCAATTCCATTGTGATCCAGTGGCTAAAACATGCTAACTCAACAGTTGCACATAAAAATAAAATAGAAAAAATGAATCCCCTATCTTAAAAAGGATCATACTGATCTTTATACAAGAATGATCCACACAATAGATCACAATCATCTCCTCTAATGACAACGGCATCCACCCGAGGATGTCATGCATGACCGCACCATCCGAAACCCAAGAAACTCAATTAGAAGCATGGAGATCACATTACATAACATGGAATGGAGAACCAAAAGAAGTTGATCCCAGAAGAACGATGATAAATTATACCATATTTAGAATATTGATGGATACTACTTGGTTACACCAAAATAGTGGGTGCACTCTAAGCAAGAAGAATATTGAGGGAACCCAATCCATCAAGAAAAGTTTAATCTCATGATTCCTACAGGAAGGAAGGAGAGGATATAGTGTATCACACCAATGAACAAGGATGAAAAACATGGGAGGAATATATATTGTCCTTTTATAAGATTTAAGAGATCATTGGTATAAGATATAACTGATTTTCCAATAAAATCAGATCGTAATAAACCACGCGGTTTGACAAAGTAAATGAATCCCGACCCTTATGAACATTAATATAAGAGTTATGGAATTTTATTTGGCCTTAAATAACTTTAAAAAGTCCAAAAATGAGTTTTACATCAAAAAAAGAAATTTCTAAACTGTAAAAAATCAGAAAATTTGGAATATGAAATATGAAATAGTTCGAGAATCACTGTTCATGAGCTGTGACACTATGTCTAACTCACTGTTTCTGTCTCAATATTTCTATCTCACCATTTCTATCTCATCGTTTCTGTCTCATCATTTCGGACTCACCGTTTCTATCTTAGGATTTCCATCTCACCATTTCCGACTTACCGTTTCTATCTCACCATTTATGTCTCACTGTTTCTCTGACACCATTTCTAACTCACCGTTTCTGTCTCATCCATTCTGTATCACCATTTCTGACTCACCATTTTTGTCTCACTATTTATGTTTCACCTTTTTTATCTCACTGTTTCTTACTCATCATTTCTGTCTCACCATTTCTGACTCACCATGAAACTGTTCATAAAATTGGAAACTCTATTCATAGAGCTAGAAATTTGTAAAAGTGTTGGGGATGAGTGACCTTGACCTCCAAGAAGACCGAAAACACCATATTTTAACCATGGGATGGACCAGAGAGGTCCAGGATATTACAGTGTTTTAGACTAGATAGGGGCATTATGAGTTTGTGGTACGGTCCTTTTGGTTTTATACTGAACCACGGATAGTTATAAATCTTATTAAAATAGTTTTACATGAGCATTTATATTAAGTTATGGTCATGTTTAAGGATTATATGATGGTATATAATAATATTCATGTGGATGAGGAATGATACCTAAGGGTAGGTATACAAACCATAAAAGGAATGGAATTTTATGGAAAATTTATTACGTGTGAAATTTAAGTGCGAAAATATTTTCTAATTGGAAACATTGTCTCTATAGAAGTCATTAATTTTAACCCTTATAATGTAATGGTTTTTGAATAATAAAAATTACCAAAAATTAACATAGAGAATAATTTTTTCTCAGATTGTTAGCATATTAGAGTACCCTTTTTTAAAAATCATTCTCGTCTATCAACACATTGACTAAGCTAAGTAAAAAAGGAGATAATTTCAATAAAAATAAATAATGTGATGATTGTGTTAATACACTAAAAATATGATAATTGAGTGCTTATATTTTTACCTTCCATATTGGAATGGAAATCCATTCATCTATGATGATGATTCATTGAATGTACCTGGTTATGTCTTGATATTGAATGAGTAGTTAAATGATTATTCTTCCGGTCAATTTAAACATCATGAGTTAAATTACCACCCACATGATATGAAAATAGATTCCATGTTTGTTACCTTAATAATTAAGAGGATTCATTTTTATAAAGAAAACTATTAGAAATATAATTTTTATAGAAGTTGAAAGTATATATTCCCTCGTAAAAAATTGAATGTGATATAAGGAAGAGTGTTAGAACTAATTAATGATAGTGATTACATGATCTACTATAATCTGATGGAAGTAAAAAAAGAGGATGATTCTTTTATTCTGAAAAAAAAATTATGTTAATAATGTTATATTTAGATGAAAACCCAATTGATTAATGATTTGATGAATTATGGAATATATAATTTTGATGCATGGACATCCTCTATTTTGTTTTAGGTTTTAACATAAAATTTGTATGAGAAATTATTAACCACACTTGTGAGTAGGGTAATGTTCTAAGAGAAAAGGTAGATTTTTTTATAAAGGCTATGTTTCTTGAATTAAATTTTAAAAATGATTTTTTTCTGGGATTTGGAAGGATATTATGTGTTCCATGTGATTCCCATTTAAATAATTATTTTTTTGTGGAAGCTATTTGTTCCCAGTTATCTTCTTAGTCTAGAAGCACTAAAATGTACTAAGACCAATGTTATTATTACACGTGGGATGGTATGAAAATAGATTTCGTTGTCATTAAAAACAATTTATAGACTTGTAAGTAGGATAATGTAGAATGATAATTACCAAAGTAAATTCATAATCTTTTTTAGGTCCATGGTGGAAATCGGAAAATACATCAATTTATTTTTATGTAGGATTTCCAAAGAAACGTCATGATAACAATGTGATTTGGGTTATTATAGATTTATTGATTAATTTGTAAATTTATTTCTTATTTGATATACTATTAATATATATATTCTTCATAGAATCTATCTCAAGGATATAAGAAGGATAAATGGACTTCCCATCTCAATTGTATCATACAGTGATCTGATATTTACTTTTGATTTATTAAATGGACTTTATATGTCGTTGGGTGTGGAATTAAATTTCAATATATATTTTTATCCTCAAACTAATCATCTTTTTAAGAATAAAATTACGAAATTTGAATATATGAATTATTCTTATTCAATTAATTACAAGGGAGGTTGGGATCAACTTATATCCATAGTTGTATTTTCTTATTATAATAGTTTTTATTCTAGTATATTGTTGGCACCATTTCATGAATTATATAGAAATAAGTGTTGGAAACTAGGTTTTTTCAATTAATTAGGATAAATATTGTTGAATAGACTCATGTTGGTATAGGAAATGGATAATATTTTTCAATTGATTAAACATCAAATGAGGATAGCTCAATGTATGATGAAACTTTATATAGATAACTGGAGGAAAAATAATTCTTTTAATGTAGGTGATATTTTATTAATTAAAGTATATCTATTGAAAAACTATATTTATTTTGGTAAAGACAACTTTTTAAGTAAATGTTTCAGTGGTCCATATGAAATTTAAGAGAAAAAATGGATGAGTTTCATACTAAGTGGGGTTTTCTTCTGTGTTTATCCCAGGTACACAATATATTTCATTTTTCAATTTTAAGGAAATATGTTCCACATCCATCTCATGTTTTGGGACCTAAAGTAGTTTAGTTTGAATACAATCCTTCTTATGAGGAAAGTCCTATTCATATTATTATTTTTAGAGTTCATTTGTTGTGTAATAAGGCGATTCACCATGTTAAGGTTTTATGGAAACTCAATCTGGTGGAAGATTCAACATGATATGTTTGAAATTTAATAATATAAACACATACCATCTTTTTCGATACATGAATGAAAGTTAGAGGATGTAATTTTAAAAAGGGTTGATGAATATAAAAACATAATTAATGTTAAAATAAATAATTTTCATGTTATTAATATGAAATATATAAATATATTTATTATAAAAAAATCATCCAATGTTTAAAGTAGAAGGAAAATAAATTTAATTAAACAAATTTATTATATTGTTTTTAGTTAAAAAATTTATTTATAAATTATATAATAACCAGTTGAAAAAATAATAATTTTTATCGTCACATAAGAAAATTATCCTAGTTGTAATATTTGGGAATTTTTTGAAACTATTGATTTTTTAGGGAATAGTGAATCATCTCTATTTCGGTAAAAATGACATTTATTTTCCAAAAATTGAGTAAATTAAACATTCAAATATAAATATTATTCCATATAAAATAAGACTTATTTAGTTATATCTATTTATAATAAATAAATTTGTATTTTTTAGTAATATATATTAGTTTAATATTTTTTATTTTAAAATAGGTGTTTTCTGAAACTATTTTATTGTGTATAATGTTCCTCTGTTTAATATAATTACAAATGGATCTAATGAAATATTATTTAAAAAATTCTAGATTATTAATGAATAAATATTTATTTAAAATTATTATTACTATTCCTAAATAAATTAAAAAATCAACTTATACATGAAAATAAATCTTCTTGAAAATTCACATTTAAGAGATTAATTTTAATTTAAATTATTCCACTTGTGTTAATTGAAATTTGTAAAATGTTTTAAATGTTTAAATTATGTATAATTTATATTATATAATTTGGTAATATTAATATCTGGACAAAATGAATAGAAAAATAAAACACATCTTTTACTACTGTTAAGGTGAAAACAGGTTTACCAAATGTTTTAACTAAA
This sequence comes from Viscum album, assembly GCA_963277665.1. Taxonomy (NCBI): domain Eukaryota; kingdom Viridiplantae; phylum Streptophyta; class Magnoliopsida; order Santalales; family Viscaceae; genus Viscum; species Viscum album. The sequence goes on from OY728164.1 coordinate 903,523,966, forward strand.
ATATAACTAATAAAATGAGCTAAGAATATATCTAAAATAAATTTCATATAAATATTACAGAATTATATTTACCATGTTATAGGAATGGTCCAATTTTAATAATTTTTAATGTGAAAAACATTCGTATCAATTTTTCTTTTCAAAAATTACAAGTGTGCCACTCACATCACTTATAAACTTCCATATTCTCTACACTACAATTGACATAATAATAACCATTTTTATCATCCAATAACTACCAAAATAAATTAGTTACATCCCTATAAGTGACATAGGGCCCTTTTTTCTTTAAAAAGATTCCCTATGATAATTTTGGTGTTATGTTATTGTGGTTGTCTAAATAAAAAGTATCATGCTTAATAGTGTGTTTTTATATAATTTCATCATCCACATCCTCAAAATATTTTTAAATTATTATGATATAATAAAACCATTATATTATATATAATTTTATTTTTTTTATTCATGTATCCGAAATATAACTCCTACTCTATAAAATGGGAAATGAAATATGAATTCACCTATATGGCTAACTATCGTGTCATGAACTGATATGATGTGTTTTCCGTCACTATCCATCGTAAAATGATATAATGAATTATTTAAAGTATATATTAATTTTTTTTTAAAAATTATACTGATATGACTATTATATGACACATATCATATTACATTGTATTCTACAGGGGATAAGACGATGTCGATCATGTGTATGGAAGACTATTGTCTCGCACTGCGATGTGATTAATTTTCCTCCAAAACCATAAGAGGAAGGTATATAGCATACATTTATTGAATATATGTGATATATATGACATAATAATGATATTAATAATAGATTTTTTATTTTTAAAACATGATATGTCATTTTCATTATTACCTTTCCACTTACTAAAAATGAATAACATCATTTTGCCATAAGTGTGGACAACCACCTCCATAATCCAATGTAACTAATAATTCATCACCAAATGACATAGATAAAATATTTAAATATTTTTAATGATATAATATTTTGATAATAATGTTATTAAATTTATCTAGTTGTAAAATATTACTTTCATTCTTTTTGAAATGGTCATTATAAAATATAAATGTTACTCAAATGTACATATAGCCTATGATCTCTATGATCATAACATAGTTCATTTTTTGTAGTAGTATTTCATTATTATTTTTAAAAGTGAAAATTTTTATATAAATGATAATTATTCGATGATTAGTATTCCATAAATGTATAAATAATGACCACTTCTAACATAGTAATCCTACTAGCATAATTTTTTACACAAATATCAGATTTCATCAAAAAATCCAACATAAAATTAATTAATTATTTATTCATATATAACTTGTAAATAAGTTAAATAAAATGTATAAAAATTGAAAAATCTTCTAATAAAATTTAAAAATTGACAATAGTTTATTATTTATGATGATAAAAAATGTATGTGGTTATTCAGACTCATGAAAAGGGACTTCATCTCAATTTTCTTTAATGTAGGAATATTTCGATGTTATGAACCTATATTAATTTATTATGTGTATATATATACCCCATTTAAATTTTTAGGATTAATTGAACTATTCTCATAAAAAATGGAAATCTTAATCATATATGCATATGTCCAACATTTTCATTGATCGTAACATAGTTTATTTTTTACAACCATATTTCATGATTGTTTGTATATGTAAATATTATGTATAAAAACATTAACTATGTCATGATTATTAATAAGTAATTTTTTAAATATTGACCTCTTTTAACATAGTCAGCCTACTAAAATAATTGTCTACATAAATGTTGAATATGATCAAAACCTACAACATACAATTTATTGATTATTTAATCATATATAAAAAGTTAATAAGTGAATCAAAATGAAAAAGTGTTGAAAATGTTATCAACAAAGTAAATAATTAGCATAAATTTATTATTTGATATTATAGAGATTGTATATTATGTGTCAGACTCATAGAATGGGACTTAGTCTTAATTTCAAGTAAAATTTTCCTTATAACTCTATTTTTCATAGAGGTCCATGTATTTAAAATTTAATTATAAATTGGATTATATAGACATGATATTTAAATAAAATTTAAATTTTCCATCATTAAATTGTATTTGAAAAATAAATCATTGTATAGAATGTTTGAATTTATTTAAACTGATGAATGGAACGTTTTATTTTAACATATATGGTGAAAAAGACTTTTCTTTATCGCCATAACTATTATTTCATGTTCGGATTCCATTACAGTATATTATTTTTTTAGTAAAAGAAAAAACCAATTTCTAGGTATTTTGGTATGGAAAATGTTCTTTTATAAAGTAAGGGGTATTTTTATATCCAATATTGATTTTCATATGATTTAATATGTATTTCACAAGATTTTTATGATAAAAACCATGAAACTTCCAAAATTTTACTCTAAAAATGGTACTTGAGAATTATACAGGAGATACCAGTGAGCTTGATATAGTTTATTTAAAGGGTTGATCCCCATTATCGATCACGAATGAACCTGTTATAGCTTATATAAGAGTTTCTTCACCGTAGAATTGGGTGATCTATATATATCATGTATAATGGTTTCACTATGATAACACTCCAATTAATTGGAAATGTTCCCTTTCTTAATAGGGAATAAGTGAGTTACCATACCATTTATTTGATGGATTTAACAGGACACTAGATATATCTTCTATGGGATTAAATTGGTTACACGGGTGATTCCCTATGTTTCTAAAAGTTTTTCTATTTTCTTTCTATGGTATCTAATGATTTTATTTGAGATAAAAAGTGTGTGTCTTTTTCAGAGAGAAATTTTTTATTCCATTCACACCCAAAACATTGAGATGAAGTTAAACATTTCATGGGTTTTCATGTTTTTAAAATAAAAAAAGTTTTCATTCATTTTATATCTCTTAATATGATTTTGGTGATCATCCCACATGTTTGAAATGTTTTTATAGGGTTTATGGATGGGTAAAGGAAAGGATGAATTCATGATAAAATTTGTATATATTTTTCATTAAAATAAATAATTCTTTATTTTAAAACTAATATATTTTTGGGAAAATTGATACAAATCACAAGTGAAAAATTATTATTATCTGGGTTTTTTATACATGATTTATGACTTAATTATCAAAAAAAAATTAAACCTAAAAATCATTAAATATAAGACAATGAACTATTTACAAGAAAATAAATATTATTTGATGGTTAAGGTCAGTTCCATATAATTTATTTTCTCAATAATAAGATAAATATGATACATCTAATCAATACCACAAATATCATTATTTATTATTTTACTTGATCTTATTTCATTGTAATTTATATTTAATTAATTGATTTATATATTTTTTATAATGTTTGGATTTTAATGGTGTTATTTATTATTGATTTATTTATAGGGCATCACAACACATTGGGTTTCAACCATTTATATTTACTTTTTTTACAATCCAATTATACATGTTCTTATCACCTTGAATATTTTCCTCCTTTATTTTTAATGTTTTCATATAAAATGATATATAAGTTATATTATTATTAGTTTTTATGGAAATAAACTGTAAAATTTATTAGAAAATAATAGAAATTAAATTTATATTATTTATTAAAAAATTCAAATATATTGTGGTATTTTAAAGACATATTACACACTAACCATCTATTAAAATACCTAAAACCTACTATTTCATTTTATGTGGGTTTAATCCCTCAATTTCATCACAGATATTTCTATCAATTCCTCTAACTCATGTATAATTTATCTATGAACCTAATCTCTAATTATATTTCATAAAATGTAATTCCCTTATGTGGCCTTTTTGAACCCCCACACATGGTAACCCCCTCGCCCACGAAGAAGTCCCTGCCCTGAGTTAGAGCCCCAGTGAGGGAAGTAGTTGTTGCCAGTCAAGATGGCTGAGCATCCAGTAGGGTGATGGATCTATCAGTGATGGTTTTTCCAAGAAACTCGTTAGTATATTGGGATGCACCTCATTTTTCTTGCCGAGTCGAGACTGGGAAACCCAATATGGTAGGTGGATCCCGGGGGATATCCTCGTCCCGAAATCATACCCCCAAGATTTCAACCCTTAACCTCCTAAATAACGGCATTGTTGTACCACTCACCTTCACCCCCATGCCACCACTAAAGTGGCATGAACATCATCTCTCTTTATTACTCCCTCGGGATATAATTATTATATGATTATTTCCTTATATTATCTCTTTATAGTTCCCCTATTTTTCCTTTGATATGATGGATTATTCACTTTAATTATTTATATATTGCAACTCCCACTATATCATATTCATAATGATTTTATAATTTACACCTCCTCATACATATTTCATATATCGTTTTCCTACTCAACATTCATTTATTCCTTATTATGTAAAGAAAATATCCTCCTTAACTTTCTGGTTATTTATTTTATATTGTGGTTTTTCCCTCCATCATATTATTTTCATTCAAAGAATCTTTATTTCCATCATTTAGTAAATAATGTTATTTTCTTTTGTGTGAGATTCTAATCTTCCAAAATATAATTAATTTAATTTCCCTATCTTCATGGAGTTTGGGGATGTAGTAATATTTTTATTTCTTCCTTAGACTAAATACATGTATTTAAAATTTTAATGGAAATAATTATTACATGTTTTAAAATATGTATTCTATATAAAAAACCCCTAATATAATATTATAGGTTTAACCTTATGACATTCTAGACATGGTTTAGTCCTATGTAACTCATTCCAGTTAGCCACATGGCCTCTAGAAAAATTCTCCCCATGCTAGAGGCTACTGACTAGAAGCTAGGTTCAATGGTGTATCTTTTGGGAGAAAACACACTCATGTCAGACATGATCACAATATATATAATAACAAACTAATAAACAATGGAAAATTAATAATAATGAATAAGACATCTGTAAAAATAAAACACCTCAATGTAGTAAGAAATCATTAAAAGTAGTAAACCCCATCATATAAAAAATGTGATGGAATATCACTAAAAAAGATAAAATGCATACATTAAAGTAGGAAGTTATTATAATAAATGAAATATAATAGAATCAAAAAAGGAAAAACTCTCCCAAAATTCCAATAACACACCAGGTCATCGGTTACCTAGATCACATCATATTGCATGAATGTCGGGTTACTAAAATTGGATGCTTCCCATTATCTACACTTATGATCATATAAGATGCCTCAGTTTCAACTGCATTCTGAATAGTGTGTGATATAAATCCTAGTAGGCCACCACCAATGTCATATTTAAATATTCAATATGTGAATATAAACATTAATAGTCTATAGTTATATAAAAGTAAAGAAGTTATAATGTAAGAAACACATACATGTATCATCCTCAGCTATAAATGTCTCTAAACAAGTGAAAATATAATTATTACCTAGTGGATAAGAATTATAAAATCTGAGTAATCATGGATAAATAGAAATAATAATAATAAAATAGTATCCATGGAGAAACCAAGGAATCTTTTACCTCAAGGATCAATTTAACCCATAGGGTTAACCCATGTAGACTTGATTTAAGACTGTAAGGGTGATATATGGGGTACACCCAAGTAATTCTACTATTAAAGATTAAAACTAATTCTAGGGAGCTCATCCATAGTAATCCTTTTCTAAGAATGAATGATCCCACTAAGGTGACTAATGGAATTACCTATCCATTGACATCATGAAGAATCCAAAGATTTTATCAAAGGGATTTTAGTATCCACAAGTAACATCATGTGAATCATATATAAATCAATATGTTATTCACACAATATGATAATGACCAGATTCTAAGGTGGGTATCTCTTATGACTATCAATTCAATAAATCAAAATGGCGTCCTCTGAGAGTGCAAGGAATTCCCTTGGGAATCCAAGGATAGATCAAGTATGATAATAACTATAATGATAAAAAATATACCAATGTAGTAGGATCCTTATACTCATTTAATTTATATACAAACATAAAAATGTTCTATGCAATACTAATAAAAATTTAAATTCTTTGGGTTCATTTCATTACCTTTAATCATATGTGACAATTTAATTTATGGACATGAAACGAACATCAATTTCAAATGTAATTTATCAAGACAAAGTGATAACATTATAAATATACAAGTTCCATTTAGCGATTCATAATTCATTTAATGATAATAAATAATTACCACAAGGAGGTTCATGTCAGGCACACCAAAATGGTGTCTCATGTAGTAAAAATAATTATTATCAAAGGAATAACGATTAACCCACCAAACATGGGGTGGTTAACATTTAGGTCATAAAATCCTACGGTCTAATGTGTTTTTTGTAGGTAATTACAATGAATTATATACAACATAAAACAAAGGAGATTAATTTTAAGGATATGCACCTGATGAAACTACTGTACACACAACATCAACTTATTATAAAATAGTAATAATTGATGGTAAATTCATAGAAGACATATCTTTTTACTATTTCATATTCCCCACCAAATATTGTCCATTCATTTGTCTTAAATCATAAGAAGTAATCTAAATAGATGAAAACACTAAAAATAAGACATATGAGCTCACACATAAATAGTGCCTTTGATTGGATGGGTAATGAAGAAAGGGTTATAAGGTGTTGATATCTTATCAGTAGAAAACCAAAATTATGAATGGATCATGATTTTGAGGTCATATGGGTATGAAGTAAAATATTCATGGTAGATTCCAGGGAATAATATCTTTAATTTGAGGAGAATAGGGTATTTTCCTATGGATATAAGAATTAAAGAGGGGTGTAGGATATAAATCGTAAATGGGAAAATAGAAATTTTCTCCCTATTTTAATGGGAATTAAGTTTTTTTTCACTTCTAGTTGTATCGTGTACCTAGAGTTCATCACGAAATGCTTCAAGAGATCCCCATGCAAGTGATGGATTCATAGTTTGACTAACTATGAATATCCATGAAAAACCCTTCTATTGAAATGTCTATTTCACATAAATAAGTGTGTGGTCTAGGTCACATGGTTAGGGAAAACATTATGGTCCTCTACTCTGAACTGAAAAACCCTTAATGGTTTTCTATAATGGTAAGGACTAGAAAGAACAGTTTCTATTAACTATACTACCCAATATTCCCTCCAAAATTCTAGCCTCCAAACTCTAAATAAGCCCTACACCCCCTCATTTATTCCACAACATTACTGTGAATTCATATAAGATTAAAACCAAGAAATTAAATAGAAATTTAAATGGTCTATACCTAAAATAATAACATGGTTCTTATATAGTCTCCCCTTTAATTGTACATATCCACAATTTGGCCATCAAAATGTTGTAAAGCATCATCTGATATGACCTCTTATCACTGAGCAAGTAAGTCAGTATCCCACTCTCATGTAACATATTTTACATGGTTGTGCTCCCATTTCTCTTGTACTAAAGACACCAAACTAACATATATAACCTTTATTATCCAATAACTGATAAATATGGGATACTCATCAAATGAGGCATCATCATCTAATCCAATATCCTCATGATCAGAAGTACGAGATGGTTCATCATGGTAGAGGTGGAGCTATAAAACATGGAAGACGATGTGCATGGAAAAATACCTCTAGGGTGATAATAACTCATAGGCTATCATTGTGAACCTTTCGATGATATCCAACAGCCTGAAAAATGAGGTTCTAACATTCCATGCCACTATATTTTCATTTACCGTAGTGGAGGAGATACTCACAAAAAAAACCAAATCCCTAAAATCAATCTTTTGAGTTCATGAACATCAATCAATAATCTTTTTTTATCTATACCGATGGGTATACATACATTTTTTTGATGAGCTACACATTATATGAACTATCTTGTATGAGATAGAAACCTAGTAGCACTATATTCCATGCCTCTATCCATCACAATGGTGAATAATATTTACATCAATATAATCTTTCATATAAATCCATTTGAATTTTTTCCTAAAAACAATTATTGTAGAAATTTTAAAAAAGAGGTATATGTTTCTCCTAATAACCTACAAAATTATGGAATCATGCTTGGAAAATATCCTCCAACACATGTATATTCCATTCTGACTGCCCATCGTTCTAAGGGTGAAACATTGTGCTCTAAAGAAAATATATTACTTAATAATTTTCTAACTATTAATGAAACCTCTATGTCAAATGAGCTTCCATATCTAAAATTATAGTACAAGGGATGACATGTAGGCATATAATATCTTGGAAAACTGTACTACAATCATATTAATTGATAAATACTCCTAGATAGGAAAGAAGTGGGATACCACTTTTAGTCAATTCATGAATACCCAAACCACCTCACTACATTAATGATAATGGGATTAACATATCGCTAAATCCATCACAACAACACCTTATTACCATTTCAAGGCCAGTAACTACTGTAAAAATCTAGTAAGCCTCTATTAATCCATCTTCACCTATTGACTACGGAAACACATATTGATAAAAATCTGGATTTGTTGTTTTCTACCAAACCACTAATACTAGTGTGGAAAATCTTGACACATCCTTGAGAAACATAGATACACTTCCAACAGAGAAGCATGGTATTTTGTCATCATCTCCTATAAAATATCTATAGGAACCCAAATAATTAGACATATATATAATAGGTTTTCTCCATTGATATTCCATTCAGTTGTCGGTTCCTCACCATAAATACCATCATATAGGATAAAAACTATCAAAATCTATGAATAACCTTCTCTTCACCCTATCGAGGTCCGAATATGTAACTATTAAAGTGGAAATAAATAGTTAATCATGGCCTTTTTGAATTTCCATATGTAACTCAGAAAAGCGGGCCCTCAAAACCCATTAATCAATGGCATCCGGACTGGATTATTCTTGAGTTTGCAATAACATCGCATCAGCAACTACATTGCCCTTTTTAGGTGTATTGGAAATCTCAATCTCAAATAAACATAAGGAATTTGACCCATATTTTAAATTTAGGGTTAAAGTGAGGTTGATTAAAGATATATTTAAAGATTTTTTTCTGATTTTACATCATTCTTAACTCTCCCATTAGATAATTCCTCCAACAGTGAAAATCATGAATGACTGATATAAGATCGAGGTTATGTGTTGGGTAATTATGCTCGTGATTCCTCAAATGGTGGTACATGTACATAAAGACTCAATCCCACTACATTAATTCTTCACACCTCTTAATTCCCTATGTATCATTGAACAATTTATATCATATTATAATCACTAAATGAATCAATATTTTTTGGAATTAAGTCTTTCATTTAACTCTAGAAAGGCCTTTTCGTCGGATTTAGACCACATGAACATCCCATACATTTTGTCAGACTGGTAAGAGTTTCCATAGGGCATGAGAATCTCTACAAGATATTCCTAAAATATCCATCAAACCCTTAAAAATCCATATATTAAACAAGATATAGGGATTATTCAAGGTTACAACAACAATAACCTTATTTATGTTAATTGATACTCTTTTTTATGAGATAATATGACACTATAAGTGAACATTTTAGATATAGAAGTTTTACTTAGTTATAATATCATATAACACATGCACTCTTAGTGTACTAAATATAATCTCAAGAGGTTTAGCATGGTGGAATGGAATATGATTATAAAACAATTTTTCATCCCAAAAAAAATGTTGATGAAAGTATCTAATATGTGGTGGAAACCCGTATTTATCTAGGAAATGAATATATTATGTGTGATTTAAACACTGAATGAAATAATCATATTCACATATAAACCATAATGACAACAAAAATCCATACACGGTATCTTAAAAGGATGGAATCACATATGATAGCAGCATGCTCTCCATTTGACCTCCACAAACACACTAGTTCATTAGATTTTTTTTAAAATGTCATTTGTTTGAGGTAATGGATACAGGTTCCTAAATACTAGTTGGTTCAACCATCGGAAATTCATTCATTTTTTGAGGGTTCCATCCAACATTATTGCGAAAATAATAAGTCAACCCAAAAAGAGATGTAATGGGTCAGATAAAACCCTTATATTCTAATTCCCCCAACTATATATTAAGCTATACGAGCTCAGTAGGTGAAATCCTATACAGAGTGATAGATAATAATGCTCCTCCGAAAATGACCTCAATCAAAAGCTTTACCTATCTATTGAGACAGAGTCCATGGATTTTTTTTGGGAATAAATATCTAAAATGATCCACCAATAGAGAAAAATAAGATTTCAATATTAAATAGTTCTCCATATAATGGATATAAATATAGGTTTTTGCTAAAACTAGTACACGATGCTCTTGTCCATCTCTAATTCTCTGTACATCCCACTCACTTATATCATGATAATTATCATAATCTAGTGAACTTAACGAAAACCTATAGTCATAGAATTACACATAAGCATGATACGGTACCATCCAATCCTACCCAATAATGTAATCAAATCTTTTCATCTAGAGTATAAAGAGGTCCCATAAAAATGATAATTTCCTACCTCATGGAATTACAAAAAATAACAAATCATCGTCGTCAATATAGCAGGGGTTATGCAGAACTCCGTATAAATTTATTTTATGAAATATTAGCGATGGTTATGAACAGACCTCACGCTGCTTGGAAATTTCCCATGTTTATTCGATTTGAATGCATTAGCTAATATTTTCTATGTTATTATCATAGTAGAGAAACTGGTACAGGATGAAAATACATCATATTTATTAAGAGGTATTTCTGGACATGCAGATTCCAATTTCATTAAAAAAACTATGAAAACATCGTTTTAAATTTAATACTTAGTCATTATATATATATATATATAATTATGTTATATTCAGTGATGTTTAATAGGTGTTGTATATAAATAATGATTTTTTTATTAAAATTGTTGGGCATCACAACCTACTATAATCTCAAATCTATAACCACTGTCATAAGAGATTTTAGGGGGTTCAAACCACCCTCTAATTTAAGATATTAGAGGAGGTTCAAAACCCCCTCTTGTTAATGAGATTAGAGGGGGTTAAAAATGTCCTCTACTTTAAAGACCATATGGGGTTCATAACACCCATTATTTTCATAAAAACAATTTTTAGATTATATCACCACCATTATTTTATGGTATGTTGATTTATAAATTTAATTACATTGATATCTTATATTTCACGGAACATCGAGCTTAAAAAAACTCCAATATTATAATATTTTGACAAGAAGATAATTAACTAGATGTTAAACTGGACGGTGTTAATATAATAACTTATTTTATGAACTATAAGTGAATTTTATGTTTAATAATATTATATTTATTTTTAGAAAATAAAAACAAAATGTTTTTAAAGGTTATTTTATTCTTCAAATATATTTTTTCTTCAAAAATCACTTTTTATTTATTTCTAAGAAAAAAATATGATTAAATTTATAAAATATTTATAAAATTGATTTGATTAAATGATAAAATATATTAAACCTGTCAAAAATTATCTTAGGAGAAATTTTTAAGAATTTTTTGAATGGTTTCATTGTTCAGTGAATAATAAAAATACTGATCTTTATAAAAAATCATTTTCGATATACATAAAAATTAGTTTATGATTTTTAATTTATATCAATGTAATTTAAGTAATTATTAGTTACATATAATATAATTAATTATATTTTAAAAAAATATTCCTTGTTTTGGTATAAGTACATTTTGGTGCTTAAATATAAAATTTTCTAGAAATATTTTTTTCGTTTCATTTTTGTGGTTTAATTTTTAATTTAATTTGGAATAATTTTTGTTTTGAATTTATATAAATTGATTCAATATTTTGAATAAGGTGGTATGAATTATGATATATGTTCATTTTCATTATTAGGTGAAAAAAATTACTATGGTAGAATATCAATATTTATCGTAATATTGGTAAAATAAATTTGATGGTTAATGTTAAAAGGTAAAAGATTGAAACACAAAAAAATTTTGAATATTTAATTGGGGGTTGATGGGTTTATATAACATATATAGAATTTGAATCATTAATTTTCATCCAAATTATTTGGAATTAGTTACACTCATGCATATTTGTTTTTAAATATAAAACAATCATTATTTAATCATGAAAACCCAACCCTCCTCAAGTATAAATAACAAACATCACTAACCCATTTCTCTTAACAAGACATTATATTCTTCCAATTTCTTCCAATTATGCTCCTCCACACTCTCCCCACACAAATGTTCTACTAGTCTCACCCCAAAACCAATTCCATGTTCTTTAAGGGGTCTTTCAATGATTTGGTATTCAAGAAGAGGATAAATTACAGAAATATAACGGGAAACATAAGGTAGGGGTTTCTCATCTCACTATTACATCTGTGATAAATTTTTTCTTTTTCACAACTTATTTATTTTGTGTCATTTATAAATTTACCATTGGTATATCATATAATTAATCTCATTATACTCAGGGTATTCAATGTTGAATTTTATAATTATTACATTTATGGGGCATATGTTCATCCGATTATAAAGTGGTAATGGAATTTATAACTCAATTTCCATTCAGTTGGTTAAAATTATAATTAACGTATTTTTTCCTGATAAAATAATTTATGATATGAATTAATAATATCTTTTGTTTTATTTCATCTTGTTTAATGTGGATTTGTAGCTGATATACATAATCGATTCATTTGATTAATCCTTACCTTAATGATGTTATATTTTTTAAGAGGACTTATTTTAAAAAAATTATCTTTTTAAATATTCTCTTAGAAAACCATTTTACTTCATAGTCCATAGATTCTAAAAATATTTCCTAAAATGTTCTAAATGTTATGTAATAATTTTGTAAATTTATTTTTAATCATGATTTACATTAAAAAACTCTTTAAAAATATTGTTTTTCTATTTTATAAATTATTTTCTTTGTCAATTATACAAAAAAATTAATTATGTAATGTATTTTTAACTTATAAGTAATGTGTGGATTTTACCACCATCCTGATTGATTAATGAATTTATGTTTCCTTTAAAAGATTACAAACTTTTTTACGAAGATTATTTTTTCATTCATGATTGTGTGTCTTTATAAATAATTTGATTTGAAAACTGAAATATTATTTTGTCAATTATTATTTCTTTTGATCTTTAAAAATTATTTTCAATCTAAGAAAACATTAAATAATTTTAATTATGATTTAATGATGATATTATTCAATGAAACTATTTTTATTCTATTTATTGTAGGTTCATGATTATGAAAGATTGATATTTAGGAAACTTGTTTCCTTTACATGGGTTATTCCATGGTCAAATTCTTATGAAACCCATTTCATTTCATGGGTTCTGATATAATGAACAATTTATCATATTTTGGAACAAATATGTATGGTATTAATTTTGAATGGGGTGGGACCTATATCTCTCTAAAATTAGTTATGTAATTATTTGTATCTCATGTGATAAAAATAGGAAACAAGGTGATAGGATTGATACACTACATGAAATAGGTGCATCCTAATCTACTATGGGAAACTGGTGTGTTATAATCCACTATATTTTTGTTCTTGGTGGTTAACCTTTAAATAATAAATGGAATTCTATTTTAATGACGGTTCCATGATTTTATTACTTGATCTTATGGAGCATGATTTTTTTATGAAGATATCTCATTGTTATGTTCCATGTTTTCAAAATTGATAATGTTTATTCCATTAATCATGATAATTTGGGTATTAATTTTATAAGTTAGGATCCTGATCACAAAACCTTATTCATGTAATATTATTTTATACGATAAAGCATTTAAATCCACTAGGTTCATCCTTAATAATAATCTATGATAACCCTTTTTCTGTTTTCCATTCTCCAAGTTATGAAGGATTGTTTTAATTAGTATATGTCTATGAATGATACTAGATGTTAATAAATTTAGGGAGATGATATAATTTTTTTATGAACATGTATTTTATATTCTCAGTTCCCTAAAGACAGTAAACCCATATAGTTTTAGAATTGGTTTTTATGTTTTTAATATAATACTCATCTATTTAGATATAATATATATGTATGTATAGAATCATTCATTATATTTTTTCTTAGGGAAATATTTTGGTACCATTTTGAAACTAGGATGAGAAAACCTTATGTATGATTCATAAGGATAATTTTAAGTATAGGGTATAATCCCATATTTTTGGTAACGATCATGAATAATGTAGGATTAAACTTAAGGGGTGATATATTTATATTTAACAATCAATTTCTCATGACTATGTTGTTACCCACTATGATATTTTTTATCAGAATATGTTATTGGGTTTTTAGAAAATGGTTTGAACTAGGAGGAATCATGTTAATGGTGAATGTGATGGATAATGGAATCATAGTCCTCATGAGGAACCAAATGTAATGGGATTTAAATGGAAAAAAATATTGTTATATCTAATTATAAATATCATAATAAGATCAATAATATCATCATTTTTGAGTTTCTTGACCAACCTAATAAGAGAAATATAGAATTTCATGGTTACCATAATGGATATAAATTACAATTTCCCTCATGTATAGAATGTGGGATGTGGGATCAAGGAGAATGATTAAAAGGAAATTGAAGATTCCTTGATTGTGGAAAATAAGGATAAGAGAAATATAATTATGAAATAATAGTGAAAGGTTAAATTAATGGAATAGATGAGAATAATATTATTCCTAAGGATTCATTATAAGATAAATGTTTTAAATGTGGAATGTAAGGAAATTATGAAAATCGATACCCTAGAGGGAAATCTCGTAAGTAGAATTAGAATGGATGTATGATTAATTTTTATATTTTTGATGATTAAGATACTATTAGTTTCATATGAGATGAAATAAGTGTTATGGGACAAATCGATAAAGCCTGGGTAATGGTTTTAGAAGGATGTTGATGGGTTTAATTTTAATGTATTTGAATTCAAGAATAACATTATAGAAGAAATTTTATGGTATTATTAAATAATGAATCAACTAAGGATTATTACACTTTAATTTCAAGATAATTATTTAAAATTATATGATAAATAGAACTAATAGTTAGGAGTAGTGATTGAGGTGGTGAGGTTGTATTTATGGAGGACATGAGATTAAGCGAAAGATAACAATTAATATGTTCATGATGTTGGAATAGTAATAAGATAAAGGGATGTTTTATTGTGATTAAATAAATGAAATTAAAGACCTGGAAAATTCCATGTAATTTTTCATAAATTAATTGTTATTATTAAGAGTCTGTGAAAATTGATAGCGATTGATTCTGAGGCCCGGGGTGCCCAAAATGAATTTTTGAAGTTTTTTTAAGTACATTCTGTAAACGTGTGGGAGGTGTTTTCTATCTTTAGAATGGGTGCTCAGAATTTATTTCTAAGAGAACCATTTAATCCACAACATCAGGATTCACTTAAGGGAAGCTTCACATTGACTGTAGTAAGATGGGAGAAAAAGTTAAATTTTGGACTTTACAAAAAAAATATAACATGACAACGTTATTTTATTTATTTTATGTAATCGTTGAGTGGCGGTGGTGAGACCAATGACTTATCAAGACATTTAATGGCTTGACCATTATTTTTCGTAACCACTCTATTGAGACAGATGTGAGGTGCATTAATTAAATAATTAATTAACCTCATTAATGTTTCATTGCATTAGAATCTCTTCCTACGTCTATTTAAGTGAGGCTTGGGGTGGAGTTTTACACGGCTTCACAAAGATGGGATCCTCTCACAGAGTGACGTGACATCTTCCACGAAGTAACAAATGCTTGGATGGAAACATTGGAGGAATTGAATTGGGAACCACAAACGTTGGTGGCTTCGTCAAGCGTGGATTCTTTTTCCACCACCCTATCATCTCCAAAAAATCTTAGGTAGGGGTTCAGTTTAAGTTCATGTGAATTGACCATAATTCATTCTTGAAAGGATTGATGAATCACGATAGTATTATATTTTACCAATGTTGAATTGAATAATCTCCATCTTGTTATAATGCTAACACAGAGGGCGCAGGCCAAACGAACAAGGATCTAACCCTCCTCCACTACTTTTATTAATGAATTCGTTGTGGGATGATCTTTAACTCCATAAAAAGTAGAAAACTAGAATCATTCATTGATGGAGGCATCCTAAGAGGGTTGTAGGTTCATCTGGAAGAAAGAATGTACCACTGTAGCTCACCAAGGGGCCTGCGGAAGCTCCACCGGCGTGGCACCGGCGTGGCGGCACCAGTGACCGGCACCGGTAGTGGAGACAACAGATGGCGCTCGCCAACCACAATGGTCGAACAGGTGGTCAGAAAAGGTGGACCAAAGAGATGAGATTTGTTGTGTTGTCTCTCGTCGTAATGAGACAGCCTGTGGTGAATTCCGGGACCCGCTCCCTGCAGGTCTTACGGGTGACGAGGCAGTGCCACCTTGTGCAGCCAATCAAGGATTCGAACGTCTATTTTGAGAAATTCGGTAGGCATACCGTGTGACCACCACGTAGGTTATGCCCAGCCGGCGGGCTGGTGCACGACCCATTCTAGTCAGGTCGGGCTCGGACGGTTCGGGCTGGGCTGGTTCCGTCCGATTGGGTTTGACTGGACCCGAACCCCTATCAGGACCAAATACGCTTAAATGACTATATCTTGTGAACCAGATGACCATTTAATGAACCATATATGGTGTTGTGATCTTTGTAGAGAGACTTTATTTTTGAGGTACTCCATAATAGTTGTGGGGAATGTTGGAGTACGAACGTGTTGGATCGACTCTAAATCTAACCCGACCCTCTGCACAAAAATGCCAATAACATAGAGACCATGTGTCTGGTTGACCCAACGTCTATTGCATTGGAACCCTTTTGACGTGAATGTTATTTGGGTAACGTATTCATGGGACTTCATGTCATTTGAAATATAACTGATGCATTGAGGAGCAGTTTCTCCCAGAATCAAGCGTACTATGAGAGAGAATCCAGTGACTGGCTGAGACATGAATAATGAAGAGAGATTACATGGGAGTCAACACTATGAGATTCTATTTGAATCAAAACCCAGTGATTCTGTTTGAGTCATAACTAATCAATTCTATGTGAATTAGTACTCAATGATTCTGTGTGAATCTGCACTAAGTGATTCTATATGAATCAGCACCCAAAGATACTGTGTGAATCAGCAGCCAGCGATTCTGTGTGAATCATCCCCTAGAGATTCTGTGTGAATCACAACCTAGAAATTCTATGTAAATCCAAACCAAGAGATTCTATGTGAATCAGCACGTTTCTATCCTGTGTGGGTGTTGCAGGGGGTTAGTGTCGATTGATCTTGTGTGGATCAATAACAATAACTCTTTGAAGTATAAGATGATCTATCTTTATAACTAATCAATTGTACTTATGTACTTAATTTACACATAGTTTGACTTATGTCTACAGCTTCGTGTTTTTTATTGAGATCATGATGGTGGTTTTCTTTTGTGGAACTCTGAGAGACCTTTATGGGACATTGGGTCCCTACTATGTATTGTTATACTCACCCATCCACGGGCTTCGCCTGCACATCATTGTGTATTATGAAGATGATGAGTGGCTCAACTGAAACTTTAGGAACCAAGACCAAGTGGTACACAAAGGTGACTAGTCAACATGGAGAGCACTATAGACGCATTATACCTACCCTTCATGTAAGATCATTGGTGTACTATCACTGAAGCTATTTTCTTTTTTCAGTTTTCATTGTGCCTTTTCAGTTGGGCTGGAATTTGGGACCTCATATACATTATGTACACTCTTTTACTTCCATAGGTTTACTTCTGGGTTGAATCTTGTCATGTTCAGGAGTTTTGTGTCTGATATGGTTTAAAGGAAATGCCTTCCGATTTTAGGGATATACATTTCTGGTGCTAGTCACCAACACCTGTCCTATAGAAGGCAGGATTGGGGTAGTCATGGCATAGGCCCCAGGGGACGGGTCATGACAAATTGGTATTAGAGGATTCAATTCTACCAAATAACAAGGACACAGATCTTTTTAGTGGAGAAATAGTTTTAACTGTTTCGAGTGTGGTTTTCAGTTCGGGGAGTCTTGTGTTGGTGTGGCGGCCAACATTTCCACACACCAGGACCCTGAATTCTGATTTCCAACTTGGTGCATGAAATCATAAATCATGTGTGCTTTGGAAATGTTTTTTAACTTTGATCTTTTTTAAGTAATCTCACTAGGTATAACATATTGACTGTGGCATACCTCTTCTTTTCAGGATGTCACTAGGTAGAAATCCAGTGAGGATTCCCAAGGGAGTACATGATGACGACCCACTGAGTGATGAGGCCTCAATGGAGGGCCCTCTTACTATGTTGGCACCTTCAGGTGGTGTACAAGTAGCACCAACACTTGTTGGGAAGCTGTTTCCACCATCCCCACTAGTGGAAGGTTCATGATGACTGAGCATGTTTCATGTGTACTAGTGGTAGAGGACATTGAGGCTTCAAGGAGAGACAGATATCTAGGTAGTAGGGGACTGGCTGGAGGCTGTGGCACTAGTTTTTCATCTAGTTGAGACACCAACAGAACAGATGGTGATCTTATCTGCTAGCCTTTTCCAGAACATAATAAAGAGATGGTGGAGTCTGACACTTAAGATGCATGAGGAGGAAATACCTTCTGGGTTGGACTTCAAGACCCTATTTAGGTTAGAGTTTGTACCAACTACTTTACGCACTGTGCATATTCAGAAGCTACTTCACTTACAGGAGGGAAATCTATTAGTGGCCCAGTACTCGGTGAAATTTATTAACATCTCGCGCTACTCCACCGTCAAGGTACGTGAACCATTCGTCAAGGCACAAACCATTGAGAAAGGTATCTAGTGAGATATTAGAGCATCTTTGATATCACTCAATATTCAGATGCAGGATGGAGTGCTCGAGAGTGAATTATTGGGGGATAGCTCCATAACTGAGAAGACACAGACAGTGAGAGCCACCACTAAATGACATGTAGCTAAGTCATCTATTGAAAGTAGTAGGTAGATGACGTAGAGTTCCAAGAAAACCAGACCATCCAGAGGGATACCCCAGGATATTAGGTCAGAGGTGAAGTGCTTGCGAGGAAGAGGGGGTCAGCAGGGAAGAAGATTGTGATTCATGTGCGACGGGTATTGTAATATGGCTCAGGGTGACCAAACCGTTATAAAAACGGTCAGCAGATGGTCGAGGGACCGCCGACGTAGTGTACGGTATTCAAGAGAGGAGCTACATAGGGATGAAAATGTTGTAGAGGGGAAGGTCGTGTAGAATAATGTGGATGACGGTATGAGGTTCTAGCACCAGCACCCCTAGGTGGTCCACCCCGACCACATGGATCTAGTGGACAAGAGAGAGCTCAGCTACAGGTAGTAGAGGCCTACGACCACGGTGCTCCGAATATGATTAGAGGTATGATATTTTCCTATTACAACCTAGCTAAAGTACTTATGGACATAGGTTCTAGCCACTCATTCATTTTCATTGCACTCCTTTGGAGCTCAGTGATTCTGATGGATTCCTTGGCTCCATCCATGAAATTAGAAACTCCTACGGGAGAAGATACATTTATTACGTACGGGTGAATATAGTGTGAGCTCACTCTAGTATGTGACATCTTAGATTGGGATCTCGTAATAGCATCATCGAAGCCTTTCGATGTCATATTGGGTATGGATTAGTTTTCCGAATACCATGCTCAGAATGAATGTTTTTGGCACAAATTGTAGTCTGTCCTTGAGATTATGATCTTTTTTACCTTCACCAGTGATGAGGAAACCATTGCAGAGCTAGATGGACTATCTTGGAGGAGGGTGTAGTCGATTACTCATCTGTTGGATAGCCTTACTCCATGAGCAGTTGACGTGAGGAGTCTTATTTATCATGTAGTGGTGGACCAGTATGACGATATCTTCCGTTAAGATGTACCGAGACAAAATACTCATAGAGATGTTGACTTTCACATCAACCATTACCCTAAGACTACTCTGATATCTACCCTGGGATATTGGATGCCTCTTGTGGAGCCTCTTTAGGTGAGGGTACAGTTGGAGGACTTGTAGAGAAAGTTGTTCGTAAGGCCTAGTGTGTCTCCATGGGCTTCCCCGATCTTGTTCACCATGAAGGCATAAAGGAGTTTGAAGCTTTTAGTGTACTATCAGTTCCTGAACTAGTTGACCATGAAGATACAGTATCCTCTACCATGGATCGATGATCTCATTGACTAGTTGAATGGATCTTGTTGGTTTTCAAAGATATGCCTCATATCGGGTGATCACCTGCTCAGGGTACGAGATGAGGACGTACCAAAGACAACCATTAGGTGTCGGTACAGCCTTTCAAAGTTAATAGGGATGCCTTTCGGCATGAAAAATACTCTTGTAGTGTTCTTGGGGCTCATGAATAGGATCCTCTTGCCATACTTTGATTGCTTCATGGTTGAATTCATTGAAAACATCTCGATATACTCGATGTTGGAGGAGGAGCACGCCATACAAATAACAATAGTTATGGATTCAATCTGATAGCACCAGCTTTATTTCAATCTGTTGAAGTGATATTTCTAGATTTGGGAAGTCCACTTCCTAGGGTACTTTATCTCAGAGGCTAGAGTTGTAGTGGATCTGGAAAATATATAGGCAGTTCTTGCTTTGGATCCACCCAGGAGTGTAATCGAGGTGCGGAGTTTCCACGGATTATTTGGGTGCTACTAAGATTTTAACCTGACTTCTATAGGGTTGCAGAACCCTTTTCCGCTTTAACGAAGAAGGGGTATCCCTTTTGTGGACAGAGAAGTGCAAGAATATTTTCCATGAGTTGAGGTAAAGACTGACAAGTGCCCCCATCTTAGGGATACCAGAATAGGGTGTTGGGAATGTAGTCTACTGTGGCACATCAGGGACCAGACTAGGTTGTGTCTGGATTTAGTAGAGAGAAGTGATCACCTATGGCTCATGGTAGTTGAGATAGAATGAGAAGAACTATGATAACCATTACCGGGAGTTAGACGCAATGGTCTTTGCACTGAAGATGTGGAAGAACTACTTGATGGGTGAATGATTTAATCTTTACTTAGATCAAAAGAGTCTCAATTATATATTCTCATAGAAGGACATGAACTTGAGATAGTGGTGATGGATGGAGTTCATCTAGGACATTGACATTGAGATATTCTACACTACTCGGAAGGGGAACGTAGTAGCATAATCACTCGACAGGAGGTCTAGTCTACTGTTTCTAAGTGAAGCGACAAAGCAGATAGCTACTTTGCCGATATCCATTGTGGATAAAGATGGAGCATCCTACCTATTTTTTATTACTATAACCCCCCATACATATTCAGTGTGTTCGAGAGGCACTTCATGGGGACGTAGAATGTGAGGCCCGACGTGATCAGATATCCTCAGCATAGGCTCCTAGTGGATTTTCTAAAGGTCGGGAGCACATCATCCTCTTCAGAGGATGCACCATGGTAACAATGACACTACGAGAGAAGGTGTTGAGGGAGTTCCATGCATCCCATTTAGTGGTACATCTTATAGTAGTGAATATTTACTAGGACCTTCGACATCAGTATTGGTGGCTATGGATAAAGAAAGTAGTGCAGAGTTTGTATCCCGATGCCTCACTTGTTAGAAAGTGAAGTCTGAACATCAGGTACTAGTGGGATTATCTCATCCATTTGAGGTACCAGAGTGGAAGGGGGATGGTATCCCTATGGACTTCATGATAGGGCTACCATGTACGTCTAGGGGCCATGATTCCATCTGAGTGATCGTTTAATGACTCACCATGTTGGCCCACTACCTACCCATCCATGAGCAGGGATTATTAGAGATCATGGTATGTCTTTATGTTCTGGAGATTGTATGGCTTCACGGGGTTCCATTGACGATAGTCTCACATCACGAGTCATGTTTTACATCCCTCTTTTAGAAGGTAGTATAGGAGGGGTTCAGGACATAGCTACGCTTGAGCACCACCTTTTACATTCAAATAGATGGTTTGATGGAGTGGACCATACAGACACTCGAGGACATGCTTTGTGCTTTTGTCCTCTATTTTGGCCGTAGTTGGGAGGACCCCTTTCTACTGGTGCAGTTTTTATACAACAATAGTTTCCACTCCACTATCATAATGGCTCTATTTGATGCCTTGAATGGGAAACCATGCAGATCACCTCAATACTAGACAGAGCCTAGGGAGTCGGAACTTATGGGTCTAGAGATGGTACATGCTACCTTAGAGAAGGTTCATATCATCCAGGAGCAGATGAAGACTGCACTGATCCTACAGAATTCTAATGATGATATGAGATATAGACACTTGGAGTTTTATGAGGGATATTCGGTCTTCCTATGGGTCTCACCCCGACAAGGATTATGGAGGTTTATTAGGGGTGACAAGCTACCTCTATGGTCCATCGGACCATTTCAGATCCTTAGTAGAGTCAGCAAGATGGCGTACTATCTAGATCTTACCCCATAGATGCACCAGGTTCATAATGTATTCCCACGTGTCATATTTGAGTAGATATGTGAATGATCCATCACATGTTATCAACTAAGGCGAGCTGGATATCGATGATGGAGCAATGTTTGCAAAGTTCCCTATGGAAATATAGGTTCAACAGGAGTGGGTCCTTCATGGGAGGCTGATCCCTCTGGTGTGAGTTCATCAGCATCATAGTAATCTATAGTAGAGAAAATTTGAGCAGGAGGCTCAGATTCATGCTCCGAACCCCAATTGGCTTCCCTAGTTCTGTTGTGTCGTTCGTGGAGAAAAATACCTAAGGTGGGGATAATGTAAAGACTATGAAAATTCCAGGTTATTTTTTTTAAAATATTTGTTATCATTACAAGTCTGCAAAAATTGATGGCACTTGATTCCGGGGCCTGGTGTGCCTGGAATAAATTTCTGAACATTTTTTAGGTACGTTCAGTAAATGCTCGGGTGGCATTTTTTATCTTTAGAACCGGAGCTTGAAATCGAAATCTGAGAGCACCATTGAATCTGCATTACAAAATTCACTCAATAGAAGCATCACTTCGACCATAGTAGGTCGGTAGAAAAAGTTCAATTTTGGACATTACAATAAAATAATAAAATAACTTGAAAATGCTATTTTATTTCTTTTCTATAACTGTTGAGCAGCGGTGGTGGGAGAAATAACATCTTAATCCATTTAATGGATTGAGCCTTTTTTCGAAACCACTTTTTTGAGAGAGAAGGTAGTTTCATTAATTAAAAAATTAAGTAACCTAATTAATTCTTCATTTCGTTAGGCTCTCATCCTCCATCTATTTTAGTGTGGCATAAGGTAGAGTTTTGACATAGCTTCACTATGAAAAGATCCTCTGGAGATGTGACATGATGTCTTCCCCAAAAGAATAAATTCATGGACAGAAACGTCAGAGGAATCAAATCGGGAACGACAAATGCCAATGGCTTCATCAAGTGTGGATTCTCTTTCCACTACTACGTCATCTCCAACGAAATATGAGGTTCGGTTTTTTTTATGTTCATGTGAATTGACCTTCCTTCATTCTTGAAATTATTGATGAATCGAGGGAGTAGTATATTTTTCCAATGTTGTATCGAATAATCTTACGCTTGTTAAAATGCCAACGCGGAGGGCGAAGGCCAAATGAACAAGGCCTCGACCCTCAGCTACTTCGTTTCTTGATGTGTTCTTTGTGGGATGATTTTCAACACAACGACATGTCAAAAACAGGCATCATGCAATGAAGGTGGCATCCCGATAGGGATTTATGTGCATCCGAAAGTAAGAACCGGCCACAAAAGGTCACCTGATGGTCGGCAGAAGCTCCATCAGTGTTGCACCGGAACTAAGAAACCGATGACCTGCGCCGAAGGTGGAGATGGCGGATAGTGCTCGCCGGCCGGGGAAGAGGGAGGCACCACGATAGTTGTACAGGTGGCTGGCATTGACCGACCACGATGACAGGAGGCAGTGTGTTGTCGCGCACAATGGTTAGACATGCATCATCTTGAAATCGCTGCGAGGGCTGAGACCTGGTCCCGATGGGTCCTACGAGAGACAATGTGGTGCCTTATGGTTATACTAATCAAGGATCTAAATGGATCCGTTGATCATTTTGGTGGGCGCACCTAGAGACCCCTGCACAGGTCGTGCTACCTAGCGGGCCGCACCCCGGCGGGTCGGCCCAGGCTATGTCGGACCGGACCCGGACCCCTATTGGGCCCATATAAGCTTAAATGGACATATCTTCCAAACCACACATCCATTTGAAGAACCATCTATAGTGCTATAATCCTGGGAGTGAGGCAGTACTTTTGAGATACTCTACGAGAGTTCTATAGAATGTTGGAATACGACTGGATTGGATCGACATCAAATCTAACTAGGGCCCTCGGTACTAAATTCAAATAAATTATAGATCAGGCATTTGGTTGATGTGCTATCTATTTTGTTTTAACCCTTTTGACATGACAGATCTTTGGGTAAAATCCACGTTGGACTTCATGCGAGTTTATATTAGACCAATGTATTGATGAGCAGATTCTCCAAGTATCAAGAGTATAATGAGTGGGAACCCTGTGACTGGATGAGACATAAATAATGAAGAGAGATTCTATGTGAATCAGCATCGAGAGATTCCATGTGAATCATCACCCTTCAATTCAGGGTGAATCAGAACCTAATGATTCTATGTGAATCAGTACCAAGAAATTCTGTGTAAATCAGCACCCAACAATTTTGTGTGAATCAGCACCCATCGATTCTGTGTAAATCTGCACCTACCGATTCTGTGTGAATTTTCACGTAGCGATTTTGTGTGATCAACACAAAGTGATTCTGTGTTAATCAGAACATTTAGATCTTGTGTGGGTCTTATGGAGTTAGTACCTATCAATCCTATGTGGATTGCAGCAGTACCTCTTGACATAAACAGATGATATATCTTTACGACTAATCATCTATACTTTTGTAATTATGTTATACCTGGTTTTACCTGTGTCCATAGCTTCATGCTTTGTGATTCAAATCATGCTTGTAGTTTTCCTTTGTGGAACTATGAGAGACCTTCTAGGGTCTCGGGGTCCCTACTGAGTATTTTCATACTCTCCCCTATACGGGATTCACCCACAACTTGTTGTGTCTGGTGCAGAGGATGAGCGGCTCTACAAAAACTATAGGAGCCAAGACCAGCAGGTACACAGAGGTGACTGGTCACCATGGAGAGCAGTGGAGATGATTCGTGCCTACCATTCTTGTAGGATCCTGGGTGGACTATCGCAAGAGCTATTTTCTTGTTTTCAGTTTTCATTGAAGCTTTTCGGTTGGGCTTGTATTCGGGCCCCCTCTACTTTTGAATAATCTTTTACTACTTCAGTTTTACATCATGGTTGCATCTTATTGTGTTCTAGAGCTATGTAATTATACATGTGTAATGTAAATGCATTCCTATTTTAGGGATATGAATTTTCGGTGCTAGTCGACAGCCCCTGGCCTATGGAAGGCGGGCTTGGGATAGTCACAACACTAGCTCGGAGGGACATGTCCTGACGATGTGATTGTATTTATGAGATTAGAACTGATTAGTAATATGATTACAAGGTGATTTATGGATTGAGATTTCTATTTTTTGGATTTATGTAATGATTAAAGAGTTAATTGTTGAAATCATTTATACTTTCACTATTCTTTTACAGTAATTCCACATATTAACATGTTTCAATAATGTATATCATAAATATATTAACTTTTTGTGTGTGAAAATTATTAGTTACGAAATTTTATTTGGGGTATTAATGATAAGTTGATTTTCAGAATTTAGTGACCTTTATCTGAAATTTTGGGCCATTAATATTCTGAAAGGTTCATATGGGTAACCATTTATTATTCATTTGTACGATGTGGGATTCTATGAATGAATTTTCAACTGTTAACCCTTGGTGAACAATATATAAAATTATCATGAAAAATTCATTTCATTGGTGGTATAATGTGAAACCCAATATGTTATTGTATTCATCTTTTTAAATATCATATCTTCGATAACATAATTTTCACGTAACATCAAGCATTAAACAATGTCCAATATATAATTATTTTAACACGATCATTACAAACTAGCAGTAAATTTGGAATGTGTGAATATTATTAAGTATATTTTGAAATATATATTTAATTCATGTTAAATATTAATTTTGATATGATTATTTAATAAACATATATTTTTTATTAATTATAATATATTTTTCAAATATATGTTTTCTTCAAAAATAAATTTTTATTCATTTTTTTTAGAAAAAAAAATTGATAAATTCTTTCAAATTTTAAAAAATATAATTTATAAAATAAACAGAAATTTCAGAATCAACAGGTTGATATAATACTAAGATAAATGTTTGATACATTCCTAAAATGACTAATTTTTCCCTGAATAGTAAAAAATAATATTTTTCATAATACTATCATTTTCATTATTTTTAAGTCAATTTATAATTCTAAATTTATATCAAATTATTTTAAGTAATTATCAGTTAGATAGAATCAAATAATTTAAAATTAACAATTTTGATTCATTATTTCAGAATAAGTAAATATTTTAGCATAAGAAGACATTTTTGAAAAAATAAAATTTTTGATTTTTTACGGTTTAGTTTTAAATGTAAATTTTAACCTTTTATGTTTTCAAATTTTAAAAACACAATAATTATTTGAAATCATGGGGTAAAAATTAGGTTATAAGATCATTTTCATGTTTAATCCTAAAAAAGATACAGTGGTAAAAAAGTTTAATGTTTAGGCAAAATAAAATTTTGGGTTAAAGATAAAAGGTAAAATATTAAAATATATAAAAAAAATACAATATTAAATGGGCGCTCGATATGTCTATCAAACTTAACCTTACTTTATAACATTATGTATCATCGAAATTAATTGTAGTTAATGCCACCCAACTAAATATGGCGTTATATATAAAATATTTATTATTTAATCAATTAAAACCGCCCCTCCTCAAGTATTAATATCACTCGTAAACAAACCCTTTTTCTTGACTAGCCTTGAATATATTAAAATATCTATCAAATCCTATCCTCCCCACTCCTCCCACACCCATGTTCTTCCCAACTTAGCCAAATACCCATTCCATGTACCATAAGGGGTCATTCAAGGATGTGATTTTTAGGAGGAGGATAAAGTATGCGAAACAAAATGGAATCAAGAAGTAATGGATTCTCATCTCAGTTTTGCATATTTGAGATATATGACTTATTAACCACTTATATATTTTTTTTGTGTAAATAATTGCATTTGATATATCATATCATAAATCTCAATATCATCAGTGAATTCAAGGTTTCATTATATAATTAATACATTTATTTAGCTATATGATTCAAATGATTACAAAGTGGTAAGGGATTTATTAACTAAATTACCATTACTTTCTTTAAGAAACTAATTAATTTATTATTCCATTTTAAGATTCTGTGTGAGGTTACTTTTTTATTTTTTATTTTTTATTTCTATTTTTTTATGTGCATTTACAATTGATACACATAATCAATTCATTTTTTTAATGATTTCCTCAATGTTATGTTATTTTTAAGAAACTTTCTTTTAAAAGAAAATTATATTTTCACTATTTCCCATAAAAATCTATTTTTCATCAATGAACATGATATCTACAAAATTTTAAAAATATTTTTACTATTCTATTATACTTTTTTGAATTTCACATTTACTCATGATTGACTCTTAAAAATGTTTTGAAAGGATTATTTTTTCTACATTCTAAATGATGTTCATTGTGACTTATCTAAAATAAATATCAAAGAAATGTTTTTAAATTATCAGCACATTAATCTTTTCTGCTACATGATACCATAATTCATTAATTTTTTATTTGAAATATTAGGAGATTCTTTTCAATGAAAATATTTTCATTAATAATTGTGTGTCTCTAAAAAAATTATTTTAAAATATAATTTTTATTATTTTCAATTATTATTTTAAATTAAATTTAAAAAAAAATTATATTTAAGTTAACATTATTTGATATTAATTTTGATTTAATGAGGATTATATTCAAAGATATTATCCTTATTATTTTTATATTTGGTTTATGATTAAGATTATATGATATTTTGGAAACATGATTCATTCCCATTGGATTTGATATGGTGAAATTCTTTAGATACCCATATCATTTCATGGGTTCTAATATAGTGAATGATTTATATTCTTGTGGAATAAATAGTTATTGTTTTCATTATGTGATGGGTGGGACCTTTATATCCATTAAATTCATTGGATAGATACTTATATCTCATTAGATAAAAATGGGAAATATGTTTTTTGGCTTGATCCACTTTGGGAAATCAGTGCATCATAATCCACTATGGTAAAATGGTGTGTAAGGATCCCCTATGTTAATGAACAAAGGATTTAACATTGACATATGAATTGGTTTTATATATTTATGATTATTCCACACTTTTATGACATTATGTTATATATCCTGATTTATTTATTATTATTTCTCACTCTTAAGGTCCATATTTTCTCAAATATTAATGTTTATGTTATAAATCAGGACAAGTTGGGTATGGACCTCATAATTTTGATCATGATCACATAACCATGTTATTATATTAGGCATTATTGTGATAATGGATTGATATCTGAAATGTCTATTCTTACTAATCATATGTCATCACCCATTATTATGTTTCCCTTTCTATTGGTTATGAAAAAAGATTTTATGTATGATGTGTCTATGAAGGATTCTAGACCTTAAGAAATTTTGGGAGTTTAAATAACTTTTTACGAACCACCTATTTATTTTTCCTATTTTCCAAAGACACAAGACCCATAATTTTCTATCATGGTTTCGTTATATTATGTAATGAATATTCAACTAATTAGATGCCATATGTATTTAGTAATGTAATGTGTCTTTATACATATAATATATATATATATGTGTGTGTGTGTGTGTGTGTATAAAATTTGAATCAAAATATATAAATATATCAAAATACATTATATGAGAATATTATATTAATATATTCATATATATAATTTATATTATGGTATTTAATTGTATTTATATGTATACAAAATATAATACTATAATGTGTACATGTTGGCACCAGAAAACATATGCATGTAATTCACTGAATGCATACGAACATGATCTAGTAGCGTAGCTCATTTTGAAAGATTAAATTTCAATGGTCATGCAGCCCGAATGGAGTTACAGTTCAAAAGTTATGGAAGTTCGATGCCATGATTCTAGAAATGGCCAGCTGGGACAGTTTTGGGAAAAAGTATGGATCGACGGCCAAAAAGAGAATCTGGCATGCAAAAAATGAATGATTTGTGAAAAAGGAGTTTTTTACTCAAGAAAGAAATCTTACGCGCAATAATGGAATTTGGCATGCAACCCCTCATGTAAACCAATCATGCCTCAAATGAGATGTCAAACGTCCCGTTGTGAGACCACTTGCTGCAGGTCATGCCGAAAACCGCTTATGTGCTCTGAAATTTACATGCACTGCCTTCCAAGGCTTTTCCTATAAAAACACCGCCACCCCCTTCTTCCATGGGGGTTCTGAAGGTCAGCCGCCACTTGGATTCATATAAGACCACCCTTTTCGTCCCTATGTAGGAAAGAGGGACCCTCCATCAGAGATTTAGTGCGAAAAGTCCCATATGGGTCTGCTTTCACATGGGCCCATAGTTCTTTTATACTTTCCCGATCCCTTTGATGTCCAAGGAATGTGCCCGCAAAACATCCTCGTGCATGCAAAACACCAATTTTTCATGAAAAACATCCAATCTTGCTTGAAAACCCTCAACTTGGCTTGCAACAGTTCCATAGATCCAAATCTTTTGCGCACTTATGTCGCATTGTGCAATATTCCACTCTACCCATCCTATATTTGGAACATCTTACACACAACAATATCCATGTCGCACCTAATGGTCCATACCACAGGGTGATATTCCCCCGCACCCCCACTCAGGGTTAGTGCTTGGATGTTATCCCCACCCTCCGGGTCAGTACCTTTTCTTTCTCCATTGAACCCCATGAAAAAAATGAGTATCGCATAGAAAAATTTTTGAGTTAGCATGTCAACTTCTTCCATTACACCCTTATGCACACCCATCATTAAGAAATGAAATACCATTATTTGAGATACTCTTCGGCACACCGTAAAACACCTTCAGTCGATATATTCCTCTTTGTTTATTTCCCATGTCGTGAGTTGACATTCTCATTATTAATTCCTTGAGTTCCTTAAGTTGAAACATTCCTCAAGCAACTCATCCAAACCCCATCACCTGACTTCTATACAAGGTTAAACTAAAAAGGGTCCCTCTTACGTAAGTACCAACACCAACCATTTCTGGGCGCCTTATTTCTAATAGTCCTATCTACATGACTATAAACTATATTATACCCTATATGGAAAATATTGGATGCCTCTTGCTCCAAATTAGAGATACCTTATGCACCAAAAATAAGATTCCAATAGTTATATCTATATGACTTAAAACTTTAGTATACCATATCTGAAAAATATAGGATGCCACATTCTCCAAAAGAGAGGTGCCTTATGCACCAAGCATAGGATTCCAATAGCCCTATCTATATGACTAAAAATTGTAGTATACCCTATATGAAAAATATAGGATGCCTCTTGCTCCAAACAAGATATGCCTTACACTCCCAATATAAAATTCCAATAGTCTTATCTATATGACTATAAACTATAGTATACCCTATATAACAATTATAGGATGCCTCTTGCTCCAAATAAGAAATGCCTTATACGCCAAGCATAAGATTCAAATAGTCCTATATATATGTTTTTAAACTATAGTACACCCTATATGAGGAATATAGGATGCATCTTGCTCCAAACAAGAGATGCCTTATGCACTAAGCATAAGATGTTAATAGTCCTAACTATAAGACTATAAATTGTTGTATACCCTATATGAATAATATAAGATGCATCTTTCTCCCCACAAGAGATGCCTTATGTGCAAATTATAAGATTCCAATAGACTTATCTATATCCCTATAAGCTATAATATACCCTATATAACAAATATAGGATGCCCCTTGCTCCAAATAAAGGATTCCATTCGCGCCATGAATAATATTACAATAGTCTAATATATATGACTATAAACTATAATATACCCTATATGAAAAATATAGGATGCCACTTACACCAAAAAAGAGATTCCTTATCTCCCAATCCCAAGATTTTATTACTCTTATCTATATGACTATAAACAGATGTACACCCTATATTTCAAACATAGGATGCATCTTGCTCCAAACAAGATATTCCTTATGCTCCAAGCATAAGATTCCAATAGTCCTATCTATATGACTATAAACTGTAGTATACCCTATATGAAAAATATATAATGTCACTTGCTCCAATCTAGAGATTCCATATGCCCCAAGGATAATATTCTAATAGCCATATCTATATGACTATAAATTTTTGTACACACTATATTACAAAAATATGATGTCTCTTATTCCGAACAAGGGATTCCTTATGCACCAAGCATAAGACACCAATAGTTCAATCTATATGACTATAAAATATTGTACACTCTCTATTACAAACAGTGGATGCCTTATGTTCTAGACAAGAGATTCCATATGCACCAAAATTAAGATGGAAACAATATTATTCTTATGACTTTAAACTGTAGTACACCCTATATGCCAAATATAGGATTCCACTTTCTCCAAAAAAATATGTGCCTTATGCACCAAGCATATGATCCCAACCGTCTTCACTACATGACTATAAACTATATTATACCCTATATGACATATATAGGATGAATCATTCTCCCAATAAGAGATGCCTTATGTGAAAATCATAAGATGCCAACAATCCCAACAACTTGACTATAAACTATAGTATTCTCTATCATTCAACAATAGGATGCCTCTTGATCCACATAAGATATGTCATATGTGATAAGCATAAGATACCTCATTCCATGATTACAGTAGTGTAATATCAAGACCTTTGGAAATAGTTTGAGCATTCCCTCACTCCACCACATGCTTCATGTGTCTTTCATTAAGATCTTCATTCTCATTTATGTCTAAAGGGACCCACTAATGGCTTCTTCCCATGCCATTTTTGCTCACCTACCATTCTGGGCCAATGCCCCGGAAGAAATTGGGCAACAATTTGATTTTGGCTCAATTTTTTGAATACGATCACCATTTGGCCCTTGTTTTTTTGTTTCTTTATCAGGCTAACGCGATGTGGATTCTGTGTTTTGAACATAGTCAATAGTTATCCTTCATCGTCACACCACCCTCACAATGTTCTGAATATTTGGAATGTGATTCACACTTTTCATCTCCATTTTTTCTGACTAATTCCATTTCACATGGTGTTATCTCTCTTATGCACTACCACATAGGTGTAGGCCTCAATTAATTGCCTCATCCCATTAGTGAGCTTTGATTCCCTTCTCACCAGACATGAGGAATACATTACAGGTAGCTTCTAAGTGTAAGCCACATCCACCATCACCCCTCTTAATGCACTCCATGTGCGGTCCTTGCCATAAGGCACCATGTCTACTCCCCTCTTATGCACAACACACATGTGACACACACCCTTATCCTATACAAATCTCTTGTTTCATACGATGTGATTTCAAGGTCCCATGAGAGGTGCTTTACATTGCGTTTCTTATCCGTATACTTCTTTACACATGCACGCTAACAACTATTTCTTCTTCCCATATCCATGATAACGTGGGCCCCTCAATGGATCACTCCACAACACCACCTCTCCATAGAATTGTTTTTGTCGTCCTTTCCCCGAGGGTGGGTGGTTATCAGTTATGTAAGTCCTAAGGCTGTAGAGTGAACCTGGTTTATCCATGATGCAGGAAATTAAACTCCGAAGCACTATCATCCTCGTCAAATGATGTTAAAATATAGCCTCTCCGAATGTAATATACATGAGTCAGATAGTATCAGACATTCTCCATGCATGCTTGTCTCCACTTGTGTGAGATCTTACTTACATGGAAAGAGATCCTGTCTACAGGAGCAGCATCTGTCTGCGTGGAATGGAAACCATCTTGGTGTAATCACCTGGCCTTTCTTGTGGGAGGTAGCATCCCTTCTCCTCTAATTTTCTTCCTTGATAAATACTATAGTATATATGGGCACATGGACCTTCATTTCACCTTCCCTCTCGCTCTAGGCTTTGTCTCCATATAGACTCCATCCTAGAGTATGTCTTAATATCTATCTCCTTAGGCTTCTAACCATGCATAAGACCTTGTTTCCTCTCTAGTCCGCTAACCAAGTAGAAGACCTAGTTTCCTATTTAGGCCTATAATCACATGTAATCCCCACTCCACTTCCCCCAAATTCACATTTGGCGAAGTGATCGTCGGGTCTCTGCTCCCTCATGTTTCTCACACTAAGAATATCTCACATGGGATTAGTGTAATCATTGACTATGGAATCCATCTTGGACTACAATACAATGTAATCCCAAAATAATTCTGAACTAAGTGGACCTTGATCCTTGCCTCCAAGGAATGGTACGTAGGAATCCTCCTAGAGGTTCAGGCCCAACACCCACTTGTCCCGACCCCTTCACGCCGATCCACCTTCATCCAACATGATGTTAAATAGTATTCTAAATTCCGAACTATGTGGACTTTGATCGTTGACTCCTAGGAAATCTACGTTGGAAGCCACCCTAAGGTTCACGACTAACACCTACATGTCTTGACCACTTCACATCAGTTCACCTTTTTCATGTTTGATGTTAAACTATACACCCCTACGTCCCACAAGACGTTAGACTATACTCATTCCAAACATGTGGGATTTGATCCTTGTATCCAAAAATGGGTATGTAGAAAGACCCCCTAAGGTCCAATCCCAATCGATAGTAAGCATTTTTCAACCCCATCTAGCGGTGAGCCATTGTGCTCTATATACAATGGTAAGCTGTTGTGATCCCTATGTAGCAGTAAGTTGTTGTGAACCCCAATAAACATTAATCCATTATACTTTTCAATCGACGGTATGTCATTGTAGTCCCCTTTGTTGGGACTTTCATCTCTGGTCCGCCCATCGAGCATCAGACCAACTGAGTAAAATAATCACGGGTAATCCCTAACATGTCATTGAGTTGTCGTCCAATTTGAACGCCCCCTTATATGCCCCCACACTAAACAATGTGGAAATTGATTCCCTGTCATGGGGGTATGTAGGAAGTCTTTTTGAGGCTCAGTCCCAACTTCAACATTATCCTCACATCAGTTCCATCACATTCTCCATCTGCTTTCAAAGATCCATGTCTATCTTGATTCTTATATGGGCCGCAACATCCCAGTGAAATCATGTCACCACATTCTCACTTCTCTTAAAAGCAATTGGGTAACTAACCACGATTTATCCCTAACATCAATGTTCTCTCATGGGGCTGCACCCATCTGATCCACTTTTATTAGTGTTCTGATTAGTTTGATCTGTCCCCCCTAGACATTAAACTCATAGCATGCCCAGTGTTAATCTTGAAAAGCTGAGGAAAACCTCAGATACATTCCAATGGAATATAATTCCCTGTAGTCGATGTGGGATGCCTCAGGCTTCCAAGCCCTCGATAAGCCATATCATAAGAGGAAGAAACCAAGAAACATTTGTGTTCTAGTGTCAAGACATTCAAATAATGTCCAACATGAATGCTACCCCGATTAAAGGTTGATGCCCTGACTTGACCATTCGGAATGTACAGATTGAAGAAGCGTAACTTACTGGCATCCATGAAGACATGGCACTAAGAAGAGTTTCACGAACAACATCATAAGTCTATGAGGGAGACCCAGACTAGGAAACGACTTCTGAGGAGGAATACATAGAAGGAGGAATGGACATCCCATCACCCCATTTATATCAAGGAGAAATTTTCCTTCAATAATAGATGTATTCCACCCTCCTTTGGAAAGAGAGAATGTATGGAAACAGTCGTCACGTCCTCGATAGCCGGATGTGTACCCCGACGAAAGTTTCAGAAAGAGTACATTAATATCTATTTATTTTAGAAAATTTTTTTTTAATAAAATAGTAATTATAATATAAAATAATACCTATATTATATAATTATGTAAGTATATTTATTTTATATAAAATATGTATCATAAAAACCCCTTTTATGTTTTTATAATTTATATGATAATAATAATAATATATTACACATGTGGTTACACACACATGCATATAGATAAAAATGTGTGAATTATATAAACAATGTATATTTTATTATTTTTATATTTTATGTATTTGTATACATTTTATATAATATATATTAATTTAGTTTTATACATAAATAAGTAATATATTGCATACATACATATATATATAAATAAATATTTAAATATTTAAATATGTATAAATACATTATATATATACAAATAAATTTATAAAGATATATATGTATATCTATATAAACATAATTCACCTATAAAAACGAAAATCTAAATATATGTAAATAATTACTTATAAATAAATAAGTAAATTTATTTAAATATATAGATAAGTATTTAAATTAATATATTAAATATATTTTTTTATACTTAAAATAAAAATATATATAAGTATATGTATAGCCATATTTATATTTGAAAAATAAATTTATAAATAAATATACATAAAATTTTATCTGTATAGAAATATTTTAATATATAATATGAATAAATATAATGTAATATTCTAAATATATAGTTATTTTTTAAAGGTTGATGCATAAATTCCACTTTAATTTAAATAAGACAAGAATGTGAAAGAGTTAGGATGAACATAAAAACCAACCTAAGATAAAAAATGATTCACCAACCCATTTTAGAGTGGGTTATCATATAGTGAGGAGTGAGGCCTCCACCCCTACCTTATGGGTGTCATACACACCACCATGTTTTGACCTGCACCCATGGACCATCATCATCATCAAAGGGATCTACAACAACATCATCCTTCATGGTTTCATTTCCAACCACACCATCTACTTTTCCATTGTCATCAATTATAGTCGAAGGGAGAAGATCAGAATAATTATGGGTACTCGTACTCTTATTTAACTTATCCTTTAGAGATTGAGAAGATGTGTTACTTAATGTAAAGATAGATTCTCCTAACTTGGCTTCATTACAAGGACCAATAAAAGAGATCAATCTACCCGTAGCTACATCATTCATAGTAGTGTGTTCCCCAATATAATAATGACTGGTGGAATCACGATTCCATTGGTACATATTGGTATACATGTAAATATTAAATATATATCTATAGATCAATATAATATATTATATATTATATATATATATATATATATATTTATATGAATACATAGTGTATTTTTATAATATATAAATATATTACACATAAATATAAAAAATCTAAAACAAAATATATAATATAGATGTGTATTCATATAAATATAATAAATATATATATATATATAATATATTCATATTCATATTCATATTTTTATATAATATAATATGTATTAATATTTATATGATATATATATAACTATATTGATAATAAATATTTTTATGAATATTATTTAATTAGTTAAATAATATGGATTATATAAATACATCCATGCATAAAAACAATTAAACTTGAATCTGCTGTTGTGGAATGCCATAATGGTTTAAATATGGTGGTTGTGGGTTCTAATTGCGCTAAGCTCCTCTAGGTGAGAGATGGAGCCTTTTTCCTAAGTCACATATGTGTAGTGTGCTCCATTCCCATAAAAAAATTGGGAATATTTCTATTCATATCTTAATAAAAAAAGTTATCCCACCACCCTCCAAGTATTGATTACTAGTTTTTCTACTGACATCTAATGACCCATTGTCATGTCGACTCTCTGGGCACCCTATTAGATATGTACGCATGTGCGCGGACCCAGTTTCTTCATGCACCATTTCCTTTCATCCTTCATGGGTAAGTAGAGATAAATTGTTTGTCCTATGTTGCCCTCATATATATCCATAGTAGTGGGATAGGTACTATTGAGTGACCAACCTTTGTAACAGAGTGGTATATGATGTAATAGTGGGTCCCTAGACCCAACATGAACAATACATTTGATTACCAAATCATGTGTACAATGATATACATATGATGTATTCTTACCATTATAGTGGAGATATATCTATGTCCACTATTTAATTGTAATTTCCATAGATTTTATTGGCGTATCAAAAGGTTAGAGCATATCCAATGATATAGTGGGAACCTCGAGATACTATGGAATTAATCATAAAAAAGGTCATATATTCTAGATACATCATACTATCTATACAAAGTTTGTGTTTGAATATTTTGTTTTTGGGGCCAATAAGCCTTGATGCTTCTTCTCATTAAGATCATGCCTGGTGATCTCTAATAGTGAGATCATGAGGACAGACACACTGATAGTAACACATCATGTTTTGGGTGTCGTTGGATATTCCTATCTATAGACATGTATAATGGTATCATTTCTTGAGTTCATTTCCAATAAGTTCAATTTCATTTCATTATTTGCTCAAGGAAAACCCATGATAATGAAATCATGGTGAGTTAGCTTCTATTGGATGTGTCATTGGTACTATGGAAATGGTTGAATGATTAAGAAATGATTTAATACTTCCTAATTAATAAATTAATATATCTTAGTCATGGGTGAACAAGATGGTATTATGTTGATGAATCCATGGTCATGGTATTCCATGGTACGTCCATCCAATAAGATCAACAAATAATAAAGTAGTGAATAGACGATGAGAGAACCACGTATCTGACATTATGATTTATCTATATACAAATATATTATATTACACAATGCATGTTTGTAGGTTTTTATTCATTCTTTGTAATTTACATATCTCTTTAGGCATAGGATTG
This sequence comes from Viscum album, assembly GCA_963277665.1. Classification (NCBI taxonomy): domain Eukaryota; kingdom Viridiplantae; phylum Streptophyta; class Magnoliopsida; order Santalales; family Viscaceae; genus Viscum; species Viscum album. The sequence continues at coordinate 903,562,033 of OY728164.1, forward strand.
GTTTCTTGATCCGAATCTTGGTTTGGGAATGATATTCACTACAATTGAGAAATGTCCCTTGAGGGTTACCCATAATAACTTTTCCATGAATCTACCATATACAGATGAATAGGTATACTTGGTATAGTGTGACCCACCACTCAAGTCCATGATTCTTCCAATGAGATACAATCACCAATGAAATAAATAATTTCATATTATTCAAGTTAAGAATAACTTTTTCTGAATTTATTTTTGAAATTTATTAAAAATTATTAAAGAAAAAATATGTAAAATTTTATGTTAATGAATATTATATAAAAATATTCAACGGTCATATAATATTTTTTGGAACGACGATTCAAATTAATGGCTCTAGTATTATCATGTAAAATATTTACAATATTACAAGAAAGCGGTAAAATATAAATGATATTTATAGTTCATATTAGTAGTCATAATATGTCTTTTATATATTTAGAAATAAATATTCATGTGTTGGGAGTTTATTTTTGATCATTATTAACACACTATTAGTAGAAGAGATAACACACATGACATGTACTATTCATTTATCTATGGTGAGATCTTGCCTCTCTTCATCACTCTCAAACATTCTTAATTATTAATCACTTGATCCATGTATTTGGGTCAAGATCTCTCTCACGAATCACAATTATGGATATGGGGAATCATTTTAGCATCGAAGGTGTCGTCAGATCTCTGTTCTAGCACTCAGATATAAAGGATCGATGCTCCCATAATTTCCTGAAGAAAATTTGGATGATCTAGAGGAATTTATCTCTGGATTCTTAAACCAATGAATATTTATGATAATAAGATGTTGATCATGGCTTCATATCTAACTGGGTATTTTTGGTTTTAATTTTGTGCCTAAAATTCCTCATGTAGTGTCATTGAGAGGTAATCATATATTGTTCTTGTAATGATGATGGAGCCATGTCGATTGTAGGTGGAAAAAATTTAAAATCCCAATTTTGGGGGTTCCACTATGTGTTTGGTACCTTCATTAGGTATCATTGAAACGTGTGATGATTTTAGGCCAATGAAAAATTAAATTTTCATTAAGAATAATACAAGACATCTTTTTGGTTCCAACACAGTAGACCATGAATAAATATGTTCTTGGATGACCATTTTGTGGTCATATAATGTTTGAATATTTAATTAAAACACAATTTTTTTGTATTAAATCAATGAACGGATATTTGGTTATATGTTGAAATTCCCAAAATTTTTCGGTTTTCAATTTTTCGAGTGAACCCGATTTCTGAAAGGATTCTAGTCACCAAAATAAGACATTCTAAAATTGGTAATTTATTATATTAAAATTATTTTATTTTTATTTTATTTTTCATAGTCATAAGGGAATATCCTTTTGAATTTTGTTATCAAAACTCATTTTTAGTTTACATTTGAATAAATATTATAGTCAGTGGATATTCATTCTAGTTCATCAAAATTAATTTCTGAAAAAATAATCAATCCTTAGGGCCTCCTTGTCGGCACCCTCATAGCTTCCCAAACCTTCACCCAAGAAACCCCTATTAGTGGGCCTCCCCTCTGTCATGTATAACCCCAGTGAGATACATTAAGCTGAATCAACCTGTCATTGCCTCATCCTTTATGGGAACCCTCCAACTCAGCTCCTTAAGAACCCACTAAAAATCACTCCACGTGGCCCCCCTCTCCCTGTCCGGTGACCCTGTGGATGACTCCTCCACCCGCATATCATTATTGTTCACTACAAGCCATCCAGGTGGCATGACCACTGCTATTACATCTGTTAGCGGCCACATCCTTCATTCATCGTGATAGGTCACTCCCAATTGTATTAATGGTGTTCGACTAATGGACCGACTGAGATTTGAAATCATTGCAGCATTTGTGCAACCACCTGTTCAGTCAGATTCCTCAGTGTCTTCCTGTGGGGTTGTTGTCATTGTCCACCAATATGGACAAAACCCTATGACCTCCATCTGTGGCTTCCCCTCTCCCATGTATCCATGACCTACCTCGATCTGGTCCTTGGTGTTTGAGGATGGGGACAATTTGTTCGTGATAGTCTCCCCTCATCATGGGAAATAGAGGTTTGGTAGGGGGAGTAAGCATTCTCTTATGTGTATTAGTCCTTATGAGGTATTTATGTGAGTTGGTGAGGTGGACAATTGTTTTGTGTTTCCAATGTTTTTTGGGAGGATCCACAATGTCTTCCATATCCCACAGATCCAATGGTATCTACCCATTGAAACCCATGTCATTGATTGAGGAGAGTAGGATATTGAAAAATATGAGACGTTTACGGAGTAGCCAGTGGAGATACATGATAATTAGGAGAAGTTTTTTATTTATAGACCATTACCTTGGTTCATGTGTAATGGAGTCATGATTTCCAAGAATAGAGTACTTAGAAATGATTGATGTCGATGCGGTCTGAGTACCTTGAGTTGGTTTGATTTTTTCTATACTCTATTTTGTTTTATGATGTAATTCCAGAACCTTTTTTTATATGAGATTAGATTCTTTCCTTGTATTGTGTGTATTTAGTGTAATGTGTGGATAAGTCTTAACATATTAAAATGGGATTAAATGATTCCTAATTGAGGTGCATTGACTGTGATGTGATTAAACCCATTCGGTTGAGTTAGTTCCACATAGAGCGGATAATATCTCTATACGGAGAATGAAATTCCCTGATTTGTATTTTCACGACGGTGTTGTTTTTTTCATGTTTGTAAATTTGGTTATATGTGTGTGTAGTGTGTTGTGGTCATTTGAGTTGGAATATTTTGATGCTGATGGTGATTATAAATTTGAGACACACTTGAGAGGTATCTCGTTTGGGTGTTTTTTTGACCCCTTTTCTTATGGGCCTGGTTTTTCATTATGGAGGATAATAATTGTTTGATTGGTGCCTAATGTAATGGTATATTCCTTCATGGTCGATTATATTTCTATTTTTCTTTTTTGGATTGTTCAGAGGAGACTAGGATAGATATTAGAGGATTATGTTTTCTAAACCTTGGAAAAAGGGGGATTACATGTCGTGTAACCGGATTACACCATGTGAATGTCGGTTTCACATCTTGACTCATATTTTTCAAATTTTAAGAACCTGGATCTTATTTTTTAGGTAATATTTACATTACCTATAGTTTTTTATAGAATGAGGAGCTTTTGGAAATTTCAGGAGTACACGCCACATACTTTATGTACACTCTGTTTACCTGGTTGCTGCGGGATACCGTGTACTGGTCGTATAACGGCCGAGTACATGGCCGTGTCTGGTGACTTGGAAACCACCTAAAGCATAGGCCAGAAAAAGCTAGTAAACTCCTTGTACATTTAAATAACACACCGTGTACTTTAGTTTTTTCATTAAACGGACCAAGGTCGCAACTGAGGGACAGAACGGACTTCTTCTTGACATATTTTGTCCTGAAGCATCAGTATGACCACAGATCTTCTCTAATCCCCACACATGCCATCTGTTCTTCAAATAGATCTTCACTGATGGAATTAGAATCACATCGATGAGTTACCCTTTCTTCTTCAACATAATCTCTTGATTTCTCCTCTCTGGCAAGTTATCCTTGGTTGAACATTTTAAGCATTTTTTAAGATATATGGTGTTCTAGGGCGATTCAGGGACTCAAGTTCATGTATATCGATCTCATGACACCGAGGTAGGTGGTTTGTTCCTTTCTGTAGATATTCTTTTAGTTATATGTTCAAAAGATCCCAATACCCTTGTTCGGGGTACTTCGTGATTATGGTTTTTAGCCGTGTTATTGTCTGTTATGCCTTGTTTGTTCTGATAGAGGTTAATTGTAGTGAATAGGGTTAGCATGGCCGTGATATGGATATTTTTCCCATGTTTTCTAGTTATTGATCATTTGGTCTAGCCTTTCCTATTAGGCTGCTTCTTGATTTCCATGCCTAGTATAGTTAGGATGGACTGGTTATTATCTACCATGCTATGATATGATGTAGTTTGTTTAGCCAAGAAGGTCTTCAGGATTACTTTGGCTTCTGATTATCATTTGTCAATGACTGCTTAAATAGGGTTGTGGCAACCAGGTGTAGTGAGACCATAGGGGAAATTGATATTGGTGGATTTCCCAGAGTGTCTGTTATAATTATCCCATTGTTATACCATTGGGGGGATTAAAGTTGAGTGCTCCCTCGGAGTGTCTATAGTTACACTATGAGGCCACCTGAGGAATTGATGTTATGTTCTTCCTCAGAGTGTCTTTAGATTACCATTAGATGAATATAGGGGGAACTGACAGTGAGTGCTTCCTCAGAGAGTCTTTGATCAGAAATGACTATAGAAGGAATTGACTGTGAGTGCTTCCTCAGAGAGTCCTTGTAATATCTCCTCCTGTATTGTGAAACATAATGGTTAGTCTATGAGAACTTCCCAGAGGGTTTATTTTATCTTTTTTGGGTTGATTAAATACTTAAAAGTAATTTTTTAAAATGAAACTGTAGGACTGTTTACTTTTGTGTACTTCTGTGTTCACTATTTATTTTTGTTTATTGCCTGCCATATATATTCACTGACTTTTAGGCACAGGTTTTTGGGCTGTTTCCTATTGGGATTCGTCTCACACAATCTTTGGGTCATGATTTTGGGGAAAATGGATTATATTGATGTAGGTATAGATAAGGGAAAACGCCGTTCTACTTTAGTTGCTTGATTGTTGTGGAGCTGGGGAGAATGGGACCAAGCTGAGGCTGGCGATGCTGGGGAGATGTTTACTTTCTTTTCTTTTGTACATTGGTTTAGTGTTGTATTCCTGCATTGTGATTTGTTCAGATTCTTTCATAGTCATATGTATCATGCATCATTTATATATATTTGTGTTCTCCAGTTGTTGATTACTTCCATTGTTTACTTATTGCATGCCATAACTGCTTCCGCTATTGCTATCTATTTTTCTTCCATTGTGTTACTCTGCCAATGAGGTCATAGTTTCCCACTATCACACCCAAGTTCCCCACTACTAGTTGGAAGCCTTTGGCATTTTGGAAAATACACTTGAGGCCATGTGACCAACCGGGTATGGGGCACCTCTAGGAAGCTCTCGTAACTAGGACTTTATGAAGTGGTATGAGAGGAATTATTTTCTTCTTGAACTACTTTTTAGATACTATAGTCATGAATAGGAAGGAATAGGTACTTGGTAATAAGATGTTCCTGGGAATAGCTAACTCGTGTATAGGGAGAAGCTATTTTACCTTGTTATTTCAAAAAAAAATCAATTTTACAGTTGATTTGATTTCACCATTGGGTGATTCATATGTTTTGTGTTGTTATCACTGATATTATTAAGGTTCTATTTTTGTTTCAACCTAATGACATGAGGGTATTCCATCTCATACATCATATAGGAACTAGTTAGAAATAGCATTTCATGCATTCATTCCAAGCCATTTATGGTGCATTAGTGACTACATGTTGTTGTGATAGATGTTGTGCTAGATATGAATGTTGTTTTGATATTTTCCTTGATATAATACCTTATATTTTATAGGGTATTGGATTGTCTATGGTTTTTTTATTGAACTCCAAACTTTTGTTCTTGAGGGGTTATGGTCCCTCCTAGATCAGAATTTGGTGACTCATTGTATTGTTATTCCTTTTTTACGACATGTATAAGATTCCATGCATTGATTCATGAGGAGTATAGACCCTCATTGATCGTAATTTTGGACATTAATATTCATTTTAGTGTTTTTTTCGGCTTCCGGAGTAGTTTTTGTTGCTTAATGTCCAAAAAACACAGAATACACGGTGTGTAATGATGAATACATGTCATGTGTCCTTCTGTTCATGACGGAACTATTTTTATTAAGTACACACCATGTATTATTTGTACACATAGTGTAGTATCTAGCAATGTCACTCGTTGTGTGGGATGAGACATAGGTTTGGGAAATCGTGGAGGGACACGCCCTGTACCGGATGTAGATGTCGTGTTGTAGAGACCACGTGTCCACCTGTGTGACTAATGACACGGATGGATAAAACATAGGTTATAGACTTCATGTCAAGATTGAAAATTCCTTGTAGTGCGACCCATGTGTCCGACCATGTAGAAAACAACACGGGTCGATGAAATATTTCTAGTATATATCATGTTTGGCACAAACATGCCATGTAGAGTCTATCATGTAACTGGCTATGTAACTAACAACACGGGTCGGTGAAGTTCGTCTAGTACACGCCGTGTCTAGAACTAACCCATCGTGTAGTATTGTTCTAGGAAAACCGTGTGGCCTAGATGTGTAGAAGGACTCAGTTAGGGAAGGTGGATTCAAGTACACACCATGTTCTAGGAAGACATGCCATATGTATGGGGTGTTACATGACCTGGGATGAAAAAAGTACACGCCCTTGTAAATGATTAAGGGAACATGCCATGTCGGAATTATACACGCCCTAAATCCACGTTTTGAAAAACTTGAATGATTTATTTCTCTTGTTCCCTTCTTATACATCTAAGTTACAGTCCATGTTAATCTTGATCTAATGTATGTGATTGACCATAGAGATTCGTGATACTGCGACGTCCTCTAGTTGTCTGCCAATAATATGGTAGTGATCAGACACTGGATATGGTTAATCAGGGACTACCAATAGATCATCCAGTTGTGCCAGTCTTGTAACCATCCATCATTCTAGACACATGTGTTGACATGAAGTTATGATAGGGATTTATGAGGTTTATGTAGACCTTACATAGAGTACTACATCCTATCCCATCTAGGGAAGAGTTGACATGGGTTTTTCAGCAGCATTATCCTCCCACCTTCACATGGGAATGAGGACCTCAGGCTGTAGAGTAATGGATAGAAGCAAAGTTGTCTATATTCGATCATCTGGAGACGCCTCCAGAGGGGAGGGAGAAGATTGATACTTATATGCTTTGGGAATCTTCCAAGAGATGGTGGTATGCGATCTCACAAGCGGGATTCCAGCAGGTTATGGAGTGGGATGAGTTTCAGTATACCTTTTATGACTACTTCAATCCGAAGACTTTGAGGGTTGATCGAGCCCAAGAGTACATGACATTAGAGTATGGTATTATTTTATTCATGGATTATTCTTCTTTCTTCATAGAGGTACAGAACATTAACCCCATTCTAGGGGGAGATGATTTGTTCCTAGAAAAAAAGTTTGAGGATGGTCTCAGGCAGGACACTTGGTCTCAGGTGAACATTTTCAGGTTGACTTCCATCACATACATACTCAACCAGCCGCAGATCATGGATCACACCCTGAGGGATTCTGGAGCTGTGGGCCAGGGCGGCTCAGTATCCAGAGTTGGTATTTATCTTTATGATAGTAGGAAGAGCCAAAGGGATTCTACACTTGGATATCCGAGTAGGCGGGATGCACCATCAGTTAGCCAGTTGGTATGCTACGAGTGTGGGAAGGTCGGCCATACCAGGACACATTGCCCAAGAGGCCCATTGGAGTGTTGAACTTATGGAAAGACGGTCCATCTTCAGTGATTTTGTCAGATAGTCTCCCTCGAAGCTAGTGACATGGGTTCTTCTATGACTACTCATTAAGGAGCAGCCCCTACAGTTTCTCAGCAGTCTGACAACTAGAGATCTTCTTACTATTTAGGATGAGGTGGAGGTCTTATCTATGGTATCCAATCACCAGGATTTCACTAACTGCAGTGTGGATCATCTTAGTGTGGTCAGGCAGGGTCACAGGGTCACGGTAGACCCCATAGGAGAAAGATCCCAGACCCTTTATAGTTCGAGGTATGATCCTAGTTGCCTTAGTTTTATCTTCTGCACTTTTCGATACTAGGGCATCCCATACCATTATATTTGTTGTTTTTGTAGAGATCCTTGTGCTCTATATAGTTTATTCTATAGATATCCAGATTCTGGACACACCATTGGAGAAAAGAGCAGATAGTATACGTCGGTTCAAGGAATGACCTCTCGAGGTTGGTGGGTGTCACTTCATATGGGACTGTTATGTTCTATAGACAATAAGCTATGAAGTCATTATCGGAATGGACTGGTTTGTTTCCTTCAAGGCAGTTGTCGATTGCTATCACTGAAGGGTGAGTTTCACATAACCAGAGGGCAGGTTTATTCTTCTTAAGGATGAGTGGGATCTCTAGGCGAGCCGAGAAAGACCCGAGCATTATGGGTTGGGAAGAGTTACAGCCCAGATTTCTAGTCAGTATCTGGATGACTAGGGGACTTCATAGAAGTACTTTCCTCAAGTTGTGGATCATTTTAAGGATGTCTTTTTAGAAGAATTTTTATGTTTTCCTCTAGAGAGAGAGGAGGATTTTTCTATTTAGCTTGATCCTAGAGCGGCACCAGTGTCTATTCTTCATTATAGGATAGCTACACCAATTATGCACGAACTCAAGAAGTAGTTGGTGGAGTTTCAGGAAAAGGGTTTCATCTAACCCAGTACGTCACCTTGGGGACCGTGTGTCCAATTTGAGAAGAAGGCGAACTGTACCGTAAAACTTTGTATGTATTATCATACGTTGAACCAGTTGACAGTCATGAACTGATATCCCTTGTCGAGGATTGATGATCTCTTCGATCAACTTTGAGGAGCCATGGTGTTCTTGAATATTAACTTGAGATTCGGTTACCATCAGTTGTGTGTTAGATTTTCAGATGTACCTCTTACATTCTTTAAGAGCAGGTATAGTTTATACAAGCATGTGGTTATGTTGTTTGGTCTCATGAAATCACTTACAGTTTTCATGGTGCTGATGAACCGAGTGTTCCATCCATACTAGGATTCTTTCGTGGTAGTCTTTTTGGATGATATCTCGGTGTACTCTCACACTCTACATGACCATTCTACACATATTGAGATTGTTTTGAGTACACTCAGAGAGCATTAGTTATAAGCTATGCTCTCAAAATGTCACTTTTTGAAGGACCAGATTAACTTCGTGGGTCATGTTATCTCAGTGGAAAGAGTATCAGTAGACCCATAGAATGTGAGAGTAGTAGTTTCCTAGGAGAAGCCGAATAATTTAATGGAGGTATAGAGTTTTCTAGGGTCTTATAGTTACTACAGACATTTTATACTGGACTTTTCATGATTAGCAGTGCCAGTGACAGGCCTGGATAAGATAGGTGTTATGTACTTGTGGTCAGATTCTTGTGACTCAGCCTTTTAGGAGCTAAAAAGGAGGTTAAATTCAGTATTGATACTAGTATTTATAGGTCTAGGAAAGAGAAATATTGTGTACTGTGATGCATCAGGTTTTAGGCTAGTGGCATTGATTATTTTGGGAGAATGAGTTGTTGCGTACGGGCCTCAATAGTTGAGGCCACATGAGATAAATTACTCGATGCAATATCTCGAGCTGGCTGTAGTTGTTTATGGTTTACGTTGTTGGAGACATTAACTTCATTGAGAGATTTTTTTGGTTTTCACAGACCACAAAATTCTCACGTACATCTTCACTCAGCATGACCTGAATTTGAGCTGGTGAAGGAGGGTTGAGTACCATCAGTCTTTTGAATTTGAGATTGCCTACATGCCTGAGAGGGGTAACAGATTGGCTGATGAATTAGTTAGAAGAACTAAGATACATGCAGTTCAAGAGGCCAGTAGTGAGTGGCTTCTTATGGCTTTTTTCTCGGAAATGAATTTAGAGGTGCATGACAGACAGGGGTAGAGATTTCAATCTTCTATAGCAGTTACCACTACTCTCCTTGATCATGTAAGAATGAGGCAGCTATCAGATTCAGAAGGCATAGACCTATAGGATAGTGTGTCCGGAGAGGACCTTATTCCTAGATGGACAGTAGGAAAGAATGAGATCTTGTATTTTCATTGTTGCGTGTTGGTTCCAGCAGACATACGCGAGGATCTAATGCGAGACTTTCATTCCTTTGTTTCGGAAGTTCATCCTGGGGTCACCAAGATGTATCATGATCTACACCATCAAAATTGGTGGCCATGTGTGAAGAGAGATGTTGCTGGTTTTTTCACGAGGTGTTCCACCTTTCAGTAGGTGAAGGCGGAGCATCAGTGACCAACATGGCTTTTATAAGAGTAACCCAATACCGAGTGGAAGTGGAATGAATTCATGATGGATTTGGTGATTGGTTTGTCGAGGTATCCTTAAGGGAATTATGTATTATAGGTTTTCATTGATAGACTCATGAAGGATTCCCACTTGTTTCCAATTAAAGAGAGCTTCAGTGTTGATGAGCATGGATGGTTTTTCATCCTAGAGATTGTACGTCCACATAGGGTTCCACACTCTATTTCTTCAGACAGGGACACCCATTTTACTTTCCGGTTCTAGAAAGGACTACAATGGGATTTTGGTACACAGGTTCTTTTGAGTAAGCATATCATCCCTAGTTAGATGGCCAGTCTGAGCGTATGATTCAGGTTCTTGAGGACATGCTTCAGGCATATATCCTAGGCTTTAGAGGTTCGTGGGGGAAGCATGTACCCTTGGTGGTGTTGGCCTATAGTAATAGTTTTCAATCAACTATTCAGATTAAACCTTATGAGGCCTTGTATGGTAGGCCATTCCACTAACCCTTATGCTAGCTGGAGAAAGGAGAGGCAGCTATGTTGGGACCTCGAATTGTAACGCCTCGACCCCAGCTACCCAGAGTCGGTGCATTAATTACATAACATTGGCATGATCACAAGAAAGATCAAATCTCGAAAGACCGATTGGTTTAGTAGCCTTGGAAACACTAGATATATTCATAAGTTTTACATTACATCATAGAATGAAAAACTAATACAACAACATAATGTTTCCACAATCCACACTATTAACCCCTCATAAAACCCCTGCAGGTCATTCATAACTTACTTCTTCACATCCTGGAAAAAATAAAACATAAAAAAAGGGGTGAGCTCAAATGCCCAGTAAGGATAACAATAAAGTGGAAACTTTCATAAATAAGAATAAACATTTAAGGCAATGTATAACTAAAACAAAAGCCTTTTAAATACGAACTTTCAACATGGTATGGAATAAATAAAATGAAATAATGCCATTTACTTATTCACATGGATATTCTACTAAATGAATAATCACATGCAAAAATCAATAACCACTTTCATAATGTTGGAATGCATAATGCCAGACTATCATAACCACATAGCCAAGGCCTCGTGCCAAGACTACAAATAAGATTTTGTCAAGGCCTTGTGCCAAGACACTAGTTTGTCTCATGAGACCTACCGATGCATTGAGGAGCTATAGCGGGCTCCACCCGTCACTTATTAAGTCCAATGCATTCCCATATGAAAAGGTTTAAACATAACATAAACATTCGTATTGAAACTAGCATACAAAATGTCAATACTTTCACAATAAACTATGAATGGTATAAAAATAGCACATCCACAGTCAAACATATCACAAAACCTTCAATACAATATAGAAGTTTTGTATCATAATAAATCAACTTCAAATAATCTTAAAATCCATCAAAGGATGTTGACATAGATGAAATCAAAATTCTTTTTAAAGAAATATCTCCTTTCATTTTGAAATCATTTAAGATCCATATAAAATAAAACATTTTCTTTGAAAATATTCTTATAAGCTTGTAAGGAAAGCTTTGAAGATTTTATAACGGCGTAAAATAACCGCACCCGCCGTATAAGTTAAAAAAAACATTCTTACCTCAATTCTGTCGAAAAGGTTAAAAAGGACCTTGTTTTGAAAACGACGGAAAGATTCCTTTATAAACCTCTTATAAAAAGTCAAAAAAAGGGTATAAATGACTTTAACCCATATTCTTGTAAATAGTAAAAATGTTTTGAAATACATTTTTAAGAAACATGGATGTGGATGATAAAGAGATCCCAGTAGATTATTACATATAAACAACCTCGGATAATGAAGAGATTGTGAAATAACCCTTACCTTGTACTTTTCCTTGGTTGGGGTAGGTTAACCTCCTGTATAATAGTGAAATAATTGTTACTAAATTATACAAGAATCATATACATTAATATGATATCATATATGATCTTTTAATATTGATTTGATAATAATATCTTAGTATTATCACCGTTTCGGGTGTTAACTTACTCATTTTCTTTATATGTTTTGTTACATAAGTCATGTTTGTTGTATATTATTCATATCCAGAATGATATCAAGTCCTTAAACATCATTTTTAAATCATTAAATGATAATTATACTTGAATGGATATGATGGAGAATGAATCTCATCGCGTTCGTGGAGACGGTAGTCCGTACGTACGCACGAACGCTACTTCCATTTAATTTTTATTTTAAAAGAATCAAATCCAAATGATACATAGGTATATTACTATTCCAGTATAATATAATATTTTATATATGTTACTTAAGTTCATTAACACCATCCTTTATACGTTCCATGTGTGGTATGAACGAGTCATATCATTTTAAGGGGGCGGTAGTCCGCACTTCCTCAAATGAAATTATCGTATGTATATACAACATGAAACGAATAATGGTATGAAATAAAATGGAATTACAGAAGCTTATATATATAATATATATCATTAATATCATATTTAATTATAGTTCCATCATAATGGCCACCATGAGAGGTGGTAAGATGTATTTGAACAATCATCGTTTCGTGAGGCGTTAGTTTGCCATCCACAAAAACATTATGTTCATCATCCATTAGATGGAGTTGTGTGTATGTGTAGTTTGAATACTTCTTATAACAACATCCTAGTATATTGGGGATACTGGTGTTGTTACAAAAGAAAGGAAATAAAAAGAGTTTGGGGGTTGGAGAAGCAAAATAAATGAAAATAATTTAAGAGAAATCGTTACCTTTAATCTAGGTAACTCACTTTGGTTGGAACCAAAGGACTTCTTGAAATGCTTTCTGCCTAAGGGGGAAGCTTCAAGGAGGAGGAGAGGGATTTGGGGATCTTATTTGGGCAGAGTTTGGACGAGCCAAGTGGCTTGAGAGGTGTGAGGAAATGAGAAGGAGGAGTGTCCTTTTATAAGAGGGGTGAGGGGCACCTTTGGAAAAGCTAGAAATATTAATTTATAATAAATTCATATTCGGTTTCTAATGGCTCCAAAATTGACTATTCAAAGGTTAAGGTGGGGATAGGTCGAAAACAACTCAACCAATAGAATTTATACAGGTTTGGGTACTTATATTAACCTTATCTTTAAGTATTAACTCTAAGTTAATTAGTTTCACTTTTACAATGTCTCTTTGTATTTTTATATTATATGGTTAATAGACTTACCATATACATACAAGAGACCCCCAAGTGGTCCATTAATGATTAACCTATCATAATATAAGTCTCTTGGCCGAACCTTAGATTTTTAAGAATTTAATATCAATTAATAATATAATATTTGTTTTAAGAACTCTTTTCTGTCAATTTTGACACTATTCAATAGTTGATTTTTGTGAAACTCATAACAGATTGATTACTTCGAACAAAGTCAATTAAATCAATCCTAATATATCATATTATCCTAAATAATTAGTGTAATTCATTAAAAGTTTCATATTATATTTATTTGGGTATTTATAATATCAATTATGTTAATTTTCTACTATTTTATTAATTACTGCATCATCATTGTGTCATAAATAAAATAACTTATTTCATGTCTAAAAATTATAAATAAAACATCATTATGTAGGAAATCTTTTTAGCTTTCTAATGAATATTTATAATCGAAAATCCAACATGTATAACCCTATGTAAAAATTGTTCTTCTAAAAGCTGTAAGCTTATGCCATTTTTATTTTTATTTTAACTTTATTAATATAATGTGTCCCTACCACATACAAGTGGCTCCAAGGGGTCCCCAAATTGACCCAAGGATGCCCATGGTCGGGTATGTGTCCACCAATAAGGTTAGGACACTTTTTAGGGTAATTTTGTATTATTATAATATTATGTTTTAACCCTTATTTACCGGATTTACCCTTTAACCATGGTAAATAAAATATTTACCGCAATAATTATTCAAAATGTCTAAAAATAAAAGTTACCTATTTACACAATTTGAACATCCTGATTCCAAATATGGAATCCATTTTTCTATATTCAAAACACAGAAGTGGCAGAAATTAATTTAAAATTAATTCCCGCTGTCAAAACAAAAAGCGTGTTTTTAAGAGATAATAACTATCAAAAGATTGACACTTGTTTATGTTCGGTTTAATTGTTAAACTATGTCAAATGATAAACATTAAATTGAATGGTAAAAATATATTCTAAATATACTTTAAAACCACTCAAATTCATAATTTATCACTATTAATTATTTTGATTAAAAAAGTTGTTTTTAATTAAAATTTAGAAATTTTCACTATTCATCAAAATATGAAAGTTATCCGAAATGTACCAAAATTTCACCCTAGGCTAATTTTGATATTCCGAATCCAAAAATGAAGTCCATTTTGAAATATAGAATATATATGATTTCAAAAAGTAGGTATTACTATTCACAACGGCTAGTTTAATTAGTTGTGGTGTGTGTTAGAACTCGAGGTTGCGTACAACACACGCTATCGCATTATTCGAAGGGAAACGTACCGTAGAAGCTTGGGGTGTTACATTCTCCCCTCCTTCAAATAATTGCGTCCTCGCAATTTCTAGGGTATTACTGCATAAAAAGACTCAGGTGGTTCTTCATCATAAGTTCCTCGGGTTCCCACGTTGCCTCTTCCATCTTATGGTTTCTCCACAAAACTTTTACCAGACGCGTCGTCCGGTTTCTCAGCACTTGTTCTCTTGTATCAAGAATCCTGACGGGCTCTTCGCAATAAGACAAATCGGGTTCCAGTTCTAATTCCTCATAGGTGAGTACATGCGTCGGATCAGGCATGTATTTCCTCAATAGAGATACGTGGAACACATCGTGAACTTTGGAGAGACTTGGCGGCATTGCCAATCGGTAAGATACAACCCCAATTCGTTCTATAATTTCGAAAGGTCCGATGTACCTGGGACTCAATTTACCTTTCTTACCAAAACGTACGACTCCCTTCCATGGAGATACCTTCAGGAAAACATGATCACCGACTTGAAATTCCAAATCCTTCCTTCGATTATCGGCATAGCTCTTCTGCCTACTTTGAGCTGCTTTGATGTGATTTTGGATTACTTTCACCTTTTCCACCGTTTCCTCCACCAGTTCTGGGCCTACAAGTTTTCTTTCACCAACGTCATCCCAACAGGTCGGTGTACGACATCTCTTTCCGTATAACGCTTCATATGGTGCCATCTGAATACTCGAATGGAAGCTATTGTTATAGGAAAATTCTACTAGTGGTAAATATTGATCCCACATACCCTGAAAATCAAGTGAGCAAGATCTCAACATGTCTTCTAAGGTCTGAATAATCCGTTCTGATTGTCCGTCTGTCTGAGGGTGGTAAGCAGTGCTCAAATGAAGTTCAGTATCCAGGGATTTCTGAAGACTTTTCCAAAATCTTGAAGTAAAACGGGGATCACGATCAGAAACAATCGATAGGGGTACTCCATGAAGTCTCACAACTTCATTAATGTATAGTCTTCCTAGACGTTCCAGGGGTAGATCTTCTCTTATAGCAAGAAAATGTGCTGACTTGGTAAGACGATCAACAATAACCCATATTGCATCGTTCCTTCTAGGAGTCTTTGGTAGCCCCATGACAAAGTCCATTGTAATATTGTCCCATTTCCACTCCGGTATGGGAAGAGGTTGCATGACTCCTCCAGGCTGTTGCCTTCCAGCTTTCACTTGTTGACAAACCATACATCTTGACACAAAATCAGCAATCTCCCTCTTCATGTTGTCCCACCAAAAATGTTCCTTCAAATCTCTATACATTTTGGTGCTCCCATGGTGTATAGAGAAATTGGAACTATGAGCATCATCCAGCAATTCCCTTTTTAGATCAGGTATATTGGGAACACAAAGTCTCTTCCCGAATTTCAAAATTCCACCTTCATACGCAAAGTCTCTCAATCTCCCATCATTCACAGCTTTAATCTTCTTTTGGAATTCTTCATCATCAGTCTGAGAACTCTTAATCCTTTCTAGTAAAGATGGTTTGGCAACCATTTGAAAAAGCATTGATGTTTCACCTTCCCTGGTTATTCCCATGTCCATCTTCACTAGCTCCATGAAAATTGGATCCCTTTCAATTCTCATATTGTTCAAAACTCCATGGTCTTTTCTACTCAAAGCATCTGCCACCTTGTTTGCCTTCCCTGGGTGGTAGTGTATCGTACAATCATAATCCTTGAGTAATTCAAGCCATCTCCTTTGCCTCATGTTGAGTTCTTTTTGTGAGAAAATATACTTCAAACTCTTGTGATCAGTATAAATCTCACATTTTTCACCATAGAGGTAGTGCCTCCATATTTTCAAAGCAAAGATCACTGCTGCTAACTCGAGATCATGAGTAGGATAGTTTTGTTCATGAATTTTCAACTGTCGTGATGCATAGGCAATAACTCTATCATTCTTCATAAGGACACAGCCAAGTCCTTTCTTTGATGCATCACTATAAATAACGAACCCATCATTCCCCGATGGTAGAGTCAATATAGGAGCATTGACTAATCTTCTCTTCAGTTCTTCGAAACATTCTTCACACTCTTTTGTCCAAACAAATTTAACCCCTTTACGTGTGAGCCTCGTTAATGGGTTAGCCAATCGGGCAAAATTCTGGATGAAACGTCGATAATAACCTGCCAAGCCAATAAAACTACGTACCTCAGTTATACTCGTAGGTGCTGGCCATTCTTGGATTGCCTTGGTCTTAGAAGGATCAACAGAGATTCCATCTTTAGAGACAATATGGCCAAGAAAAGAAATCTCCTGAAGCCAGAATTCACACTTGCTAAACTTCCCATATAATTCATGCCTCCTCAGAGTCTTCAAGATAATGCGCAAGTGATTTTCATGATCTTCGTAGGTTTTGGAGTATACCAATATATCATCAATAAATACCACCACAAATTCATCGAGATACTCCTTGAAAAATCTATTCATCAGATCCATGAATACAGAGGGTGCATTAGTCAATCCAAACGGCATTACAGTAAACTCGTAATGCCCGTACCTGGTTCGAAATGCTGTCTTCGGAATGTCTTCCTTCTTCACACACAACTGATGGTATCCAGATCGAAGGTCAATCTTTGAAAAGTATTGAGCTCCATGCAGTTGGTCAAATAAATCATCAATACGAGGTAGGGGATACTTGTTCTTTATCGTTATAGCATTGATCTCCCTGTAGTCGATACATAACCTCATAGATCCATCTTTCTTTTTAACAAAAAGAACAGGGGCTCCCCATGGAGAAACACTAGGGCGAATAAATCCCTTATTACTCAATTCCTCTAGTTGTTTCTTTAGTTCGACTAGATCTACAGTGGCCATTCTATAAGGGGTCTTCGATATAGGCCTTGATCCAGGAATCAAATCAATAGAAAACTCAACTTCTCGTTCTGGAGGATGTCCAGGTAAATCTTCCGGAAATACATCTACAAATTCTTTCACAATAGGTATATCCTCCATTTGAACATTCCTTTCCTCACCGACAGTTATTTCATTCTCTTCCTCCCCGATAATTGAATTAAGTTGAGCTACAGGGGGTGGATCTAAATAAGAATTAGGTGGTGACGATTCTGCTCTAAAAATAAGGTTCTCCTTATCATTATCATCAAGAATCGTAACCTCTTTCTTCTTACAATAAATCTTCGCATCATAGTCCGAAATCCAGTCCATACCGAGGATTATATCAAACTCAATCATAGGTATGATGATGAAATCGGCAGATAAAGAAAATTTATGTGCTCTAATGGGGACTGATTCACAAAACTTTGTTGCAACGATACTTCCCTTAGGAGTTTTAACTGACAACTCCCTTATTAAATCAAATTGGAAATATCTAATTTTCTTAGAAAACTGGGAAGATATGAAACAATGCGATGATCCAGAATCAAATAATGCATTTGCTAAACTTGAGGATACCATTAAATTACCTGCCACCACGTCTTTCGGAGCTTCTACCTCAGCAGTAGTGATAGCATAAGCCTGGCCTTGATCCCTTGGCCTTTTCTGAGGTAAGTTCTCCTGACGCTTAGGACATGCATTTGCATAATGCCCCATCTCCCTGCAATTGTAGCACTGAACATTGGTAGCTTCCTTCTTCCCCTTGCAATCATGAGCTTGGTGGCCTTTTTCACCACACTTGTAACAGACTCCCATTCCCTTCAGGCAAGCACCGGGGTGTTTCTTCCCGCACTTACCACAAGATGGATATTCAACCTTTCCCTTCTTCCCCTTATTTCCATTCCCAGATTGATCAGCAGGTCTCTTCTTCTCTTTCTTTGCTTTAAAGTCATAAGACTTAGAGAATTCCTTTTCGGTCTTGATAGCACATGAGACAATGTCTTCGTACGATGAAAAGGATTGTGAGACTAATGCTCGACGGAGAAATGGTTTTAACCCATCAAAGAAACGATCAATCTTACTTCTTGGGTTGCGAATATAATCACCAGCGTACCTCGCTAACCTTGTAAAGTTAGCCTCATACTTTGTGACATTCTCATCCTCCTTTTGTCTCAGACTCAGAAATTGTCTTTCCATATCTGCTCGATGGTCGCGAGGAAAGTATTTTTCTAAAAACAGATCTTTGAACTCCCTCCATTCCATGTTTGATACTTCATCATCTTCCTTCATGTTTTGAATCAATGACCACCATTGATCAGCATCTCCAGTGAGGCGGTAAACTGCCATGGTAACTTTTTCCCTTTCACTACTCCCCAAAGCCTGAAATATTTTCTCTAGGGAAAATATCCATTGCTCAGCTACTAAGGGATTTGTACTCCCATTGAACGTTGGTGGTTGTTGTCTCATGAATCGATCTAACATTGATCCTCCACGCTACGGATCAGGGTGCTCCATACGGGTAAGGTTATTATTCATAACCTGAGTAAGTTGTCCCAGTACGGTGATTAGCTGATCAGCACCAGTTGCATCACCAGCCCCACTATAATTATCTTGAGCAGGAGGGCAATCCCTACATGGAGTGCGTGCATTGATACGGTTTCCATTTCTTCCACTAGGCGCCATTTCTAAAAAAAATGGCATAAACTAGATCAGTTTATGCATCAAAATACATAATCTCATACTTATAAAACACTAAACATAAATTGAACTATCTATGGATATAATCCATAATCATAAATATGTTTTCTTTGAGGAAGTATATACTCATAAACCCTTCATAATGATTTGTAAAGAAAGTGAGAGTTATCCTAAGCATATCCCCCGGGAGTGTCGTAACCAAGAGTGCAGCAATGCCCGTTGTCGTGCACCAGTTCCCGTTCGAGTCTAGCTCAAAGCGGTGTTTTCGGGTTTTACCCCTAGGTACATCTGTGCCAGAGCCGCCTCTACCTGCTCGTATCCAGACAGGGATGTATTGCTCGGAAAACTCACAAAATCTCTACAATACCAAAATTCTAGGAAGTTCTTCTATACTAATCCTCAAAGTTCATCTTAGGTATACGTGCTCTAATCAGAGTTTATCTAAATCTAGCTTCCAAGGTTTGTACTAAACTTCCTCTGATACCAACTGTAACGCCCCGACCCCAGCTACCCAGAGTCGGTGCATTAATTACATAACATTGGCATGATCACAAGAAAGATCAAATCTCGAAAGACCGATTGGTTTAGTAGCCTTGGAAACACTAGATATATTCATAAGTTTTAAATTACATCATAGAATGAAAAACTAATACAACAACATAATGTTTCCACAATTCACACTATTAACCCCTCATAAAACCCCTGCAGGTCATTCATAACTTACTTCTTCACATCCTGGGAAAAATAAAACATAAAAAAAGGGGTGAGCTCAAATGCCCAGTAAGGATAACAATAAAGTGGAAACTTTCATAAATAAGAATAAACATTTAAGGCAATGTATAACTAAAACAAAAGCCTTTTAAATACGAACTTTCAACATGGTATGGCATAAATAAAATGAAATAATGCCATTTACTTATTCACATGGATATTCTACTAAATGAATAATCACATGCAAAAATCAATAACCACTTTCATAATGTTGGAATGCATAATGCCAGACTATCATAACCACATAGCCAAGGCCTCGTGCCAAGACTACAAATAAGATTTTGTCAAGGCCTTGTGCCAAGACACTAGTTTTTCTCATGAGACCTACCGATGCATCGAGGAGCTATAGCGGGCTCCACCCGTCACTTATTAAGTCCAATGCATTCCCATATGAAAAGGTTTAAACATAACATAAACATTCGTATTAAAACTAGCATACGAAATGTCAATACATTCACAATAAACTATGAATGGTATAAAAATAGCACATCCACAGTCAAACATATCACAAAACCTTCAATACAATATAGAAGTTTTGTATCATAATAAATCAACTTCAAATAATCTTAAAATCCATCAAACGATGTTGACATAGATGAAATCAAAATTCTTTTTAAAGAAATATCTCCTTTCATTTTGAAATCATTTCAGATCCATATAAAATAAAACATTTTCTTTGAAAATATTCTTATAAGCTTGTAAGGAAATCTTTGAAGATTTTATAACGGCGTAAAATAACCGCACCCGCCGTATAAGTTAAAAAAAACATTCTTACCTCAATTCTGTCGAAAAGATTAAAAAGGACCTTGTTTTGAAAACGACGGAAAGATTCCTTTATAAACCTCTTATAAAAAGTCAAAAAAAGGGTATAAATGACTTTAACCCATATTCTTGTAAATAGTAAAAATGTGTTGAAATACATTTTTAAGAAACATGGATGTGGATGATAAAGAGATCCCAGTAGATTATTACATATAAACAACCTCGGATAATGAAGAGATTGTGAAATAACCCTTACCTTGTACTTTTCCTTGGTTGGGGTAGGTTAACCTCCTGTATAATAGTGAAATAATTGTTACTAAATTATACAAGAATCATATACATTAATATGATATCATATATGATCTTTTAATATTGATTTGATAATAATATCTTAGTATTATCGCCGTTTCGGGTGTTAACTTACTCATTTTCTTTATATGTTTTGTTACATAAGTCATGTTTGTTGTATATTATTCATATCCAGAATGATATCAAGTCCTTAAACATCATTTTTAAATCATTAAATGATAATTATACTTGAATGGATACGATGGAGAATGAATCTCATCGCGTTCGTGGAGACGGTAGTCCGTACGTACGCACGAACGCTACTTCCATTTAATTTTTATTTTAAAAGAATCAAATCCAAATGATACATAGGTATATTACTATTCCAGTATAATATAATATTTTATATATGTTACTTAAGTTCATTAACACCATCCTTTATACGTTCCATGTGTGGTATGAACGAGTCATATCATTTTAAGGGGGCGGTAGTCCGCACTTCCTCAAATGAAATTATCGTATGTATATACAACATGAAACGAATAATGGTATGAAATAAAATGGAATTACAGAAGCTTATATATAAAATATATATCATTAATATCATATTTAATTATAGTGCCATCATAATGGCCACCATGAGAGGTGGTAAGATGTATTTGAACAATCATCATTTCGTGAGGCGTTAGTTTTCCATCCACAAAAACATTATGTTCATCATCCATTAGATGGAGTTGTGTGTATGTGTAGTTTGAATACTTCTTATAACAACATCCTAGTATATTTAGGATACTGGTGTTGTTACAAAAGAAAGGAAATAAAAAGAGTTTGGGGGTTGGAGAAGCAAAATAAATGAAAATAATTTAAGAGAAATCGTTACCTTTAATCTAGGTAACTCACTTTGGTTGGAACCAAAGGACTTCTTGAAATGCTTTCTGCCTAAGGGGGAAGCTTCAAGGAGGAGGAGAGGGATTTGGGGAGCTTAGTTGGGCAGAGTTTGGACGAGCCAAGTGGCTTGAGAGGTGTGAGGAAATGAGAAGGAGGAGTGTCCTTTTATAAGAGGGGTGAGGGGCACCTTTGGAAAAGCTAGAAATATTAATTTATAATAAATTCATATTCGGTTTCTAATGGCTCCAAAATTGACTATTCAAAGGTTAAGGTGGGGATAGGTCGAAAACAACTCAACCAATAGAATTTAGACAGGTTTGGGTACTTATATTAACCTTATCTTTAAGTATTAACTCTAAGTTAATTAGTTTCACTTTTACAATGTCTCTTTGTATTTTTATATTATATGGTTAATAGACTTACCATATACATACAAGAGACCCCCAAGTGGTCCATTAATGATTAACCTATCATAATATAAGTCTCTTGGCAGAACCTTAGATTTTTAAGAATTTAATATCAATTAATAATATAATATTTGTTTTAAGAACTCTTTTATGTCAATTTTGACACTATTCAATAGTTGATTTTTGTGAAACTCATAACAGATTGATTACTTCGAACAAAGTCAATTAAATCAATACTAATATATCATATTATCCTAGAAAATTAGTTTAATTCATTAAAAGTTTCATATTATATTTATTTGGGTATTTATAATATCAATTATGTTAATTTTCTACTATTTTAGTAATTACTGCATCATCATTGTGTCATAAATAAAATAAATTATTTATTGTCTAAAAATTATAAATAAAACATCATTATGTAGGAAATCTTTTTATCTTTCTAATGAATATTTATAATCGAAAATCCAACATGTATAACCCTATGTAAAAATTGTTCTTCTAAAAGATGTAAGCTTATGCCATTTTTATTTTTATTTTAACTTTATTAATATAATGTGTCCCTACCACATACAAGTGGCTCCAAGGGGTCCCCAAATTGACCCAAGGATGACCATGGTCGGGTATGTGTCCACCAATAAGGTTAGGACACGTTTTAGGGTAATTTTGTATTATTATAATATTATGTTTTAACCCTTGTTTACCGGATTTACCCTTTAACCATGGTAAATAAAATATTTACCGCAGTAATTATTCAAAATGTCTAAAAATAAAAGTTACCTATTTACACAATTTGAACATCCTGATTCCAAATATGGAATCCATTTTTCTAAATTCAAAACACAGAAGTGGCAGAAATTAATTTAAAATTAATTCCCGCTGTCAAAACAAAAAGCGTGTTTTTAAGAGATAATAACTATCAAAAGATTGACACTTGTTTATGTTCGGTTTAATTGTTAAACTATGTAAAATGATAAACATTAAATTGAATGGTAAAAATATATTCTAAATATACTTTAAAACCACTCAAATTCATAATTTATCACTATTAATTATTTTGATTAAAAAAGTTGTTTTTAATTAAAATTTAGAAATTTTCACTATTCATCAAAATATGAAAGTTTTCCGAAATGTACCAAAATTTCACCCTAGGCTAATTTTGATATTCCGAATCCAAAAATGAAGTCCATTTTGAAATATAGAATATATATGATTTCAAAAAGTAGGTATTACTATTCACAACGGCTAGTTTAATTAGTTGTGGTGTGTGTTAGAACTCGAGGTTGCGTACAACACACGCTATCGCATTATTCGAAGGGAAACATACCGTAGAAGCTTGGGGTGTTACCCGAATTGCCTAGTAGACCATTGAGTAGATAGAGATGATTTGAAAGATGGTGGCTACTGCACAGTCAAGACAGAAGTATTACGATGATCGACGAAGATGGCCTCTAGAGTGTGAGGTTGGAAATCCAGTTTTTTTGTGTGTCACACCGAGGTTGGGACACAAGAGGATAGGAGATAGGGTAAGCTTTCACCGAGATATGTCGGGCCGTTTGAGGTGTTGGGGGAGTTAGTCGGGTTTTCTATCAGTTGCAGTTGCCTAAGAGGTACTAGGATATGCATGATTTCTTCCACGTTTCCTATTTTCAACATTACTTCTTAGACCTGTCTCATGTGTTTCCAACCCGAGGGGGTTGAGATAGTGGTGGATTCATTATTCGAGGATCATCCAATCCGTATTTCTGATTAATGTGTGATGGTTCTCTGTGGTCAGCTTGTTCCTTTGGTATGAGTGACATGGCAGCACGGGTGAGTATAGAATGAGACTTAGGAGAGGGTGGCTGTTGTACTACCATAGTGGTCAGAGCTATTTGAGGATTCTTCTTCTATTCCACCTTTTTAGGGAAATTCAGGGATGAATTTATTTAATGGGGGAAGTTAGTAAGAACCCAGATATTCTTTTAAGGTATGTTTTACTTTTTTGGTGGTTTGTGAGAAAAAGATGAGTTTCTGATAATTTTAGGAGTAGACGTCGTGTACTTTAAGTACATGTCTTGTACCCAGCTGCCATGGGTGACCATGTACTGGCCATGTAATAGCTAGGTACATGGATGTGTGTGGTCACATAGTGACTACATAAATTAGAGGCCGAAAAAGGAAAGTACACGCTGTGTAATGTTAAATGACATTCCGCGTACTTTCTTTTATCATTAAACGGACCATGGTCACGTCTGAGGGATAGAACACACTTCTTCCTGACCGATATCATCCTGGAGCATCCGTTTGGCCATAGATCTTCTCAGAGCCCCCAACTCACCTTTTGTTCTCTATTGATTTGGAATTTTATCGGTGAGTTTTCTTTTCTTCTTGAAAATCATCTCTTTATTTATCCTCTCTCGCGAGTTATCCTGTGCTGATCGTTTTAAGTGTTTTGGTATGTCTACATCAATATAGGGTGTTTCAAGGCCTGAGGTTCACATATATTGATCTCACGATGCTGAGGTAGGGGTTTTGTGCCTTTTTGTAGATAGTCTTTGAGTTATATATTCAAAAGTGCCCAATACCCTTGTTCGGGGTATTGCGTGTTTATGGATTTTAGCCCTATTATAGTCTTTTATGCCTGGTTTGTTTAGATAGAGGTTAATTTTGATGAATATGGTTAACCATGACATGATATGGATGTTTATCCAACGTTTTCTTATTATTGACCATTTGTTATAGTCTTTCCTATTAGGCTGGCACTTGCTTTCCTGGTATAGTATTGTTAGGATGGAGTGATTATTATCTAACATGCTCTGATATATTGTAGTTTGTTTATCTAAGTAGTTCTTGAGTTTAAATTTATCAAGTGATTATTGATTGTGAAAGATTTCTTACACAGGGCTGTGAGAACATGGTGTAGTGAGACCATAGGGGAAATTGACGTTAAGGGCTTTCCCAGAGTGTCTGTTATAATTATCACGTTGCGAGACCATAGGGGGGATTAATGTTGAGTACTCCCTCAGATTTCTTATAGTTACGTTATGATCCAACAAGAGGAATTAACTTATAGTTCTTCCTCATAGAGTCTATAGATTACCATTAAAATACTATAGGGGGAATTGAAGGAGTGTGCTTCCTCAGAGAATCGTTGATCCCACATGACTATTTACAGAATTGATGGCGTGTGCTTTCTCAGAGAGTCCAGGTTATATCTTCTCTTCTATTGTGAATCAGAGGGGTTAGGCAGTGAGAACATCCTAGATGGTATCTTGTATTTTTTTTGGATGATTAAATACATAAAAGTAAATGTTTGTAAATAAAACAATCAGATTGTTTAATTTGGAGTACTACTTTTTTTACAGCTTCTTTTTAATAAATGTCTTCTATATATATTCACTGACTATTAGGCACATATATTTGGGTGGTTTTCTACTGGTATTCATCTCACGCCCTGTTTTGGTCATTATTTTAGTCCCAATAAGATTATATTGATTCAGGTATAGATAAGGGAAAACTCCCTTATACTTCTGGTACTTGATTGCTGTAGAGTTGGGGAGCAAGGGATCAAGCTGAGGCTTTCGATTCTGTGAAGCTGTTTATTGGATTTTCTTTAGTACATTTGTTTAGTAATATATTCTGGCATTAATATTTGTTTTTATGGTGTCCTAGGCATATGTATCATGCATCATTTATATATATGTGTGTGCTCCATTGGTGGATTAATTCCGCTCCTTTACTTATTTCATGCTTTTACTATTTTTGCAATTGCTTTCTGTTTTACTTCCACTGTGTTACTCTTCCAATGAATGCATAGTTTCCCCACTATCACACCCATGACCATCACTTCTAGTATATATCCTCTAGCATTCGGGGAAATGCTGATGGGTCCATGTGACCAACCGTGTATGAGGAACCACTGGGTGGCTCCCGGAACTGGGAAGTTACACATATCATCCTGACATTTTACACATCATGAATAATAGTTTCACATAATGTAATATTTATTTGTTATAGAAATAAAATAAAATGAAGATGTGACACATTTTTTTGGAATAACCAAAAACTGGGTGTCACACAACATGAAAGGATATTACACATCGTTTAATACCTTGATCCAGTTTTGTTTCAAATTTATTTTCGACTAAACATTCATTCATTTTTTTGTTTTTATCCTTCCTCCCATTCTAGACCAACCCTAGGCACACTGAAGAGTATTTAAAGCACTACTACTCCCTCTTTGATATATCAATACTAGTGGTTGTTTGTTGGAAATCACTAAATGATCAGTTATGTGTTTCCCCCTTCATCATCTATTTCATCTTTTTCATCCCCGACTATTTTTTTCCATGATACGGTTTCTCTTGATTTGGAAATATTGGCAGTGCTTTGATAATATAATTTTGTGGAATAAGTTGATCCATATTTCTAAAAGGTTGTTTGTTTCAAGTGGTAATTTTTCTTCACCCTGTGGAGCACAAATGAATGGAAAAGCTTCTTCAAGGTAGGATTTACATTGTTTCTCTTCAACTGTTCATCATATGGGGGTGGATTTACTTTTTCCACTTATGTATCATTGTTTTTCTAGGATAATCAATGATAAGAATATTTAAATTAAAATTGAAAGGGGTAGCATGATTCATTTTCCATGATTTTTTAGTAATGATATTATGATTTTGATATTCTAATAATAAAGGATTGATACACCCAAAAAAATCATGGCTATTTGGGGCCCTTGTTTTCACACTAAATGGGCAGCATGTTTTTTGGTTAATGTTGACCACTCACTTATGTAAATTGGTTAATCACATAAATTATTCTAATGAATGGATTCCCTATCACTTGGGTTGTGTGATAATACCCTTAAATAATGATGTTAAATTAAATAAGTGTCACATTTTCTATATCTGAAAATTATATACGTCACAGTTTGTGATGAGATGTGTCGAATATTAGTGGATGCGTGTGTGGGATAGATGAAATATAAGGTTTCTATTTTGGGATGTGTGGGTTTGCTATGGTTTTTTTGTGGTATTCCTATGAGAACGGTTGTTTTCTGGTAGTGGTGTTATGGATAAACTTGCTAACGATATGTCAAACTTTCTATGTAATGGAACCTCAGGTATAAAGATTAATTAATTTTTGAATATTTTAGAAGTGATGTGCATTAAAGATGTGATTTGGATATGCAATGATGTGTTGTTGGATGTGGTTTTTTGTGGGTCATTTTTAGGGATGACATTGAAGAAGGATTTTGGTGGTTCATATGGGTAGTTCTCTCAGTGATTATATATGTTTGAATTTGTTTTTGTTCCCTGTTGTGTGTTGTGGTTATTAGTATTCCAGATAGTAAATGTAGAAACAAATAAATAATAGTTTAATAGAATTTTGAATTGACATGGGATGGTTTGGTTAACTGAATGAATAAATGAGTTGTGAATAAATAATAGGGATGGTTAATTATGATTTTTGGAAATATGAATTGGTTGGTGGCTTGATATGTGGTGTTGTGCATTTAAAGTTTGCAGCAATATTGGTTATGCTGTGAGGTGGTTATTTTTTTTGTTCCCATAAGTCAAGAATAACTGTTTAGAATCATATTTATATACATATACATGTATTTAACTTGTGATTTCTATACACACCCCACCCTATATGATCAAAATGTACTATACACCCCCATCGTCATAAGGGAGGGTGTCTTTCTGAAACATCCTAGTGGGATGAGGGATGGTTGGCCACTGGATTATCCCTTCTCCCTCTTCCAGGTGGCGGTGGACAATGATTCTTCAATAATGTTTCTTTGACTCCGAGGTGTGTATGGGTAGGCTGTTTTACCCAGTTGTATCCAGTATTAATTTTGTTATTATTTCCCATGTGTTCTCGGGATTATATGTGTTCTGATTTCCCAGGTATTTTCGGGGTGAGATGTGTTTTGTTATTTCATATTTTTTTGGGATGTGGTGTGGCATGTGGCTCAGGTGTCTACAGGTTGGATGTGGGGTTGTTTGTGGACCAGGTGTCTGTGAGTGGGATGTGGTGTGGTTTATGGTCCTGGTGTGTGTGGGTGGGATGTGATGTGGTTTTTGGGGCCCAGGTGTTGGTAGGATGGTTGTGATGTGGTAATTTTGGAAGGGGTGGGAGCGCAAGGATGTTTTACAATAGGAAAGTGTGGATATTTAGTTGGGAAGTGGTGCGTTGTACCCTATCATCGATGTGAATTATATTTCATTACATGATATGCGTTATATGGTGAGCATGCATTAGTGAGGTTGAGATGGTTTGTATACATATTAGGTGTTGTTTCGTTCTGTTGTTTTCTCACCGAAGAATTAGTATGTTTCCATCACATGTACAATAGAGAATTTGGTTTCCCTACTGAGTATATGAATATGCACACCCTACATATATAAAATAGATTTCATGTCTCTAGGAGGATTATATGGACCATACGGGACCCTACTAGCATGGATCCTGATAGTTTTTGTATCACTACTTTAGCTTTTTTGGGTACCTTATTTTGGAGAATTTTGTATTTGTACTAGTTCTATTTTATGCATGCATATGGGATGGTTTTTCGATTTATTTCATATATTTCATTTGTTTATTTTTTGGATGATCTATAATATCTACCAATCATGTTTAAAAAAAGGTTAATTCCTTCCATGTTGTGTGATCTGTATAACCCTGGTGATAGTCACCATCCATGGGCCTGCTGGAGGCAGCACTACGGGTCATTATCACACATTCTTCATTTACAGTCTATGAGGGGTATCTATAGAGTGGCGGGGGACAATTTTTATAACCCCAACATCCTTTTAAATCTATTACCAATGTTCTTAATATATCCAAATTATTTTAAAAATCCCTCTCAGTCTAAACTTTCATCTATCAGTGATAAGAAATATAGAAACATCTCTCTATATCAAATTCTTGTTGAAGGAATTTAGTATAATAAATTAGATCGATCACCACATGATTATACTAGTGGATTTATAAAAACATTGGTATAGGTAATCCTTAAGCAATTTCTTTCTTAAACCATTTTTTAATCATGTCCATTTGTAGGCTATGCTAATGGTTTTACAAAACTGTTTGAATATTATTCAAATTATACCCCATTCAAATAAACATATGGCTTCTTCCCTTTATCTAATTTTCCTATTTTACTCGTTATCTCTATAATCGTGTTCAATTCATACACAACCTTTTATATTATATTGATTTTGGTTTGATCAATCCTCTTAAAATGATTATTAAATTAAATACTCAAGTTATGTTTATTATATTATGCTTTTCTCCTATATTATCACTTATTTTCTGAATTTTATTCCCTAAATTGAGAACAATCCATTTTTTTCATACCATTAAATTAAATATAAATCAACATTAATATTTGATGTATTATTTTTTATTATGGTGTTTTATGAAAGTTCTATGATTTTACGAAAAAGTTTTGAGTTGTAGATGATTTATTTTTTATAATTCGTATGTATTTTTTATAATGTATTGTGGGGTTTAATTTTATTAATAAATTTTATTATCATGTGATTAGTTATGAATTAATATATGTTTTTCTGATGTTTTGATTATTTATTTATTTGTTTTAAAAAATTAATGTTCCAATGGTATCAAGTTATGTTTCATGATTTATGATTTTTTACAGTCATAATAAATTATTATTACACATTTTATATCCACATTGTTAAAATATATTCTATTAATGAATTAATTATTTTTAAAATTGGTTTTAATAAAATTTCAATTAATTTCATATATAACATGAATAACACCCCATTTGTAAATAATTTAGAATTTTTTATGATATAATGTCTATTTATTACTCATTGATAAAATGGATTTAAATATTATGGTTTTATATATGGTATCTTTTTTGTAATGGGATAGTGGTATGAAATTTATGATATTGGTAATAAGTAAAAAAGTTTTAGTTATTTCACAATGGATGTTCTGCTTCTAAAATTGGAATGTTTGTGATAATATAGGATTTTTTACAATGATATATTTATATATGTTAAATTTTGTATTCATTTATATAAATTTAGAATAATTTAAAATATATTTAACTTCTATATTAATTTAAAATATATTTGACTTATAGGAGAAAATAATTGTCCTAAATGATTATATAAAATATGGAATATCTTTATGGACAAAAAACACTTATGAAACACTATCTTGTGTTCTAATAAACTTAATGTATCACTTTTCATTGATTTACATGATCCAAAATATTTTCACATCAGATGAAATCTCAAAAAAATTGTGCTGGAATAATATTGAGAGAAATAAGGATAATATTGAGTTTATTATTCCTCCATGTGGATTGTAATGGATGATATTTTATTATCAATATTATGATTCTGTATTTTAGGTGTTTATTATTATGTTTGGTATATCATTTTTACTTTTTTAATCTATTTGGTTATATGGTTATTTCACATAGCACATTGCTAGTTTTTATTGACATTCATAACCATCCTCTATGGATGAGTTTGAAAAGACCAAAAAATTAGATTATACTCATTTCTATAACTTATTATCCTATAAATCATATAGACGTATACTTAGAACATTTAAAAAAGGATTGGACAAATCTTTTGGATATGGGTGTGTTTATATACAATGCTTATTGCAATGAAATGTTGCATATGTGTGATATGATTATATAGATAGTAAATTATTTTTCAACATGTAAAATCATTTATGTGTAGATAATGAAGGGAAAACACTCATTACATATTTTTATAAATAATAAAAGATCTATACGTCTAAAATATTTTTCATAGTTTTAGGTTCATGGGACATCGATTATTCTTTCCAACAGATCATCCATTTTGGAATAATCATCGAACGTTTTACAATATCACTTAGACCAAAGAGACACCTCAAAATATTTCTTGATGTTATGTGATAAATTAATTATAATCTGTTAATTTTTTATTTGTGAAATGTTTGATGAAATCTTGAAAGTGGAAAACTATTTTCACTAAATATAATTAAAATTAGAGAAAGAAAGGTATCTTCCCCAAGTTGAAATATTAACCTGCTAAATTATAACATCATTATTTAAAGGTAAAATATATTTTAAAATATATCTATTATATACTTATTTTAATTCTATTAATTTTTAAATGGATTAAAAATTATGATTTATGATCTCAAAGTGACATAATGAATTTGGGTATCAAACTAGAATGATATCCAGTATATATCAGTGGAAATAAATAAAATTTTATTCATTTTTATTGTCATTACTCCTTAAAAAACAATTTCTACTAGTAATAGATAGTTTTAAGGATCTTTATGGATATTCAACAAACATACAAAAACCAGTCAACAAGATTATTTGAAGGAAAAATATCTAAAAACATCTAATTATCACAGTTGTCATTATTAATCGATTTCAATAGAAATATAAAATATACAATGGAATAATATAAGAGTGTAATTTATTTTATTGACCCATTTTATTTATAAATTCTGGATGGAATTTTTTCCAATCCATTCATCCAAAAAAATCAAGAAGATACACTATTAATTTTCTATGACCTAAAGAAATTTTTTACTTCATCATTATCTATAGGAAAGTTACATAAAACTATTCATATTATAACAAAAATACAACCTGGATGACCTATTTATTTTTATTGGATGTATCAGTTTTTTGTATATATATGTTCACAATTAATTCATATATACAAAACATGAATCAATCTTAAGGTTTCGTTGGGGAATGTTAATTTCCTCATGATTTTATAGATTTTTTTAACGTTTTTGTATAATGTGACATGAGACATAACCAGAAAATGATAAATGAAGATGATTAGTATGATAAATATTTTCCCACTATTCAATCACTTCCCCTAATAAGAGAATTAATGGGTAATATACATTTTCTATATTATCCATTGATGATTAAGAAATAGAACATCTCACAATCTTGTTTAACTCTGATTTTTTCAATGACTACATCTTGTAAATAAATTTAACATCTATATATTATCTTATACTATGTAATTTTACATATTTTTAATCTATTAGTGTCTTTTTATGAAAGTAACATAAATTGATTATAATCAAAAATCATTATTTGTTACCTTTTATATGGAGAGAGAGTTTTAATATAAAAGAG
Organism: Viscum album; assembly: GCA_963277665.1. Classification (NCBI taxonomy): domain Eukaryota; kingdom Viridiplantae; phylum Streptophyta; class Magnoliopsida; order Santalales; family Viscaceae; genus Viscum; species Viscum album. The sequence goes on from OY728164.1 coordinate 903,594,411, forward strand.
TATACAAATTTGTCAAAATTGCGTGATTTAGTATTATTGAAAAAAATTCATTTAATTTATAAATTCATTTATATTTTATTTATTGATTTTACCTATTGATTATACCTCTCACGAAATTATAGTTTTTGTTTTTTTACTAATTCAATGGTTCATTAATTAAAATATTTTCTAATCAATGGTTCAAATATTATTATCACTCCTATAAAAGTGAACATGATTACACAATATGTTGGTGTCATAATAAATATAATAAATGTTTGTTATTCTAGTGCATCAAATAGTGTCCTCGATTTGAAAATATATCATATTATGGAGTTATTAATAACATACTAATATTGGGTTAGTACTCACATGCTTAAGTCGAAGTGATGAAATGATTTATTTTTAGTTCAATGGTGAAATTCAACACATTTATTGATGACACCATATTTAGAGTTATTTAAATGACTCGAATCCTTGCTTTTCTTGAGCCATAAATTTTTTCATCATTACATAAATATGTTTTTAAGTAAAATTTCATCTTGAAACTAAATTTGGTTTTAATATTAAAGTAATCCCAAGATGTATTATTTGTTATGGATGCAATGAAATTAGAGCCATCATTTCTCCCATTGTCCTTGATCAATTTATTACTTATGATTGCTCAAATAGTCTAATTTTCAGAGTTTACTATGTGCCTAAAGAGTCTTTGGGTAATATATGAAATCATTCATATATTCTATTAATTCTTTTTGTTTATATTAACATGGTAATTTCATATTGATCAATTCAAATTTCTTAGGTTTTATTTCATTTTTCATAAAATGTGAACTTCGTGTGAATATTCAATATAAAGCGGTTAGATTTTTCTTCTACTTTAGTTTTTTAATATCGAAATGAAATTTATTAAAACCGTTCCAACTAAACTAAACTAACATAATGAAATTCAGAAAAAATTATTGATAAATTGAACTATAAATATTAAATTTATTATAATAAAAACAAATCATCCAAACAGAATTGAATTGAACAAAAACAAATCAAATGACCGAAATGAACGAAATTATCTAACCCAAAAAATGAATAAAATGAACAAAAAATATTGAACCAAATGACCTAATGTAATGAACAAATTTCCTAACCCAATTTTAATCCAAATAAATCTAAAAAAATATAAAAAAATGACCTAACCCAAAAAATGTCAAAATTACCTACACTAATAATAATTATTAACCAAGTAGCTTATAAGAAACTAAATTATATAGATTTGAAGATTGGAGAAAAAAATATCGTATACATGTTAACCTTATAATTTTAATGTGTAAATTTTTCTATGACACATATCATATTTGTTGGTATTCTAACTATTAAATATGATATGAATATGTTATGTCACTAACAATATTTTTTCATTCAAATTATTTGTAGAACATAATTATTTCATGTCAGGTATTCTTTCTTGTTGGGATTACATATTAGTTATGAATTTGTAAAAAAATCTTTTATAATGAATGAAATAAATAAATATATACAAATTAAGATAATGCCTGATTATAATTACAACATAAGAGAGATGTGTATTCATTATATGGTTCCTTTTATGATTTTCTAATAAGAATATATACGAATAAAATATAATTTCATGTCACACATATTTCATGAAATTTTAATCAAGAACTTTCATCTAAGAGAAATATACTCTCTATATATATTAGTAACAATGGTTCAAATCCTAATAAATTTAGAGACATGTACTAGATAAATTCATATCACTCATCAGTAACCTATTGCACCTAGACCCTATATCATATATACTATATAGAAAAAAAAATTAGCCCATAATTCCCTTAGATGAACTGACAATATTTATACAACCTATATTGTCGCACCCATTTATATTTGATCCTCCTCATACATATTTTATTTATCTGATAATGGATCCCTCACCCCACCTATATAATGTTTTTCCACATAAATCTATTCCATCTCTATTTCATATTAATAAAATATATTTTTTTAATGTTCATGCTCCTTTTAATTCTTCTATAGTGCATTATAAACCTCATGATCATATTGGAAAAAATTAGTAGACCTCACACAACATTATTACTTCATAGGTCATGAATACTTTATATAATATGGATCCATCAGTACCCACTACATAGGATTACTCAGGTATATGTATAGAACCCTTTTAAATTTTGTGAGCATGATTTCTAGTTCATTATATATTTTATTAATTTAATATTTGTCATTTATTATTTCAGAGATGGATCATTCACTGTAGAGACATGAAGCTTGAATAACATGGACATTACATTACTTTAGTGGAATACTTAATACATAACAAAAACAGACACAGATGGATCGTAGTAGATTAGTGTCTTTGGAAACATGGAATATAATCTTCTAATCATGGTGAAAGATCTGCAACATCTCCCATAAGATCTTACACTTTTTGTTTCCTTACCTAAAACCATTCTTTTAATCCTAGGGGAAAATAAAGCATAAAAAGGGTGAGCTCAAATTCTACGTAAGGGTAAGAATGGATAAAATAAAACATACCATATACATTTGAACTTAAAAACATGAACATAATGTTTAAACATCAAAATAGTGAGCAACGACTTAAAACATGGAAGTAAATACGGCATAGATCATAATGGAACATAAATCATGATAACATAGCATGGGAATATAACATTTAATTGTGGAATCCATTAAGTACATGTAATGGTTTCCATAGTAGCCAAGGCATTGCTCCCAAGACCATCATAGTGGACAAAGTCCCTTTCTGAATCGAGTTCACTCCTCGTTCCAGTCCTGTAATACTGAACCAGATTAACTTACCATTCCAGCCATTTTTATCTCATGAGATATAAATATTTACCAAATGCAATGGAGGGAGATATATCTCCCACCCACCTCATAATGAAATCATTCTTACTTGTGCCACAAAATAATCATACATAATTCAAAATAACCCAACATACAAAATGGGTTTTATAAACATCATCCCATCATCACATAATCCATATAAAAGAAATGGATATCCATTCATAATAAGAAATGTGAAACCATGTAACTCATAGATACATGATACTTGAAACATACACATATGAAATAATGTCATCTTAGATGAAAAATGGTTTTGATAAAACACTTGAAACGAATTCTTGAGGAAAATATACTTTATTCTTCAAAATCAATTTCTTTTCACAAAACGTCATGAAATTTAAAAAGAAAAATATATTGTTTAAAATAGTCATGAAATCCTTTTGAAGAAACTTCATGAAAATAAGGCTTTATTAAAACATAAAAATCCTTTCATGCCGTATAAGTTAAAAATAACAATCTCCTCGTACTTTTGTCGGAAAAGTCAAAAAGTACCTCGTAACGTAGACAAAAGAACAATTCCTTAAATACCATGTAGTAAAAGTCAAGAATGGGTAAAAAGGACTTCAAAAATAAATGAATACACTTTTATAAAACATGGATATGGATGATAGCAATAACCCCTGTAAATACTTACGAATAAGTAATCTTGGATAAAAATGAGATTTGCCAAATTATCCCTTACCTTAGGTCTGATATGCTTCATACGTATCTGAACATCCTGTATAATTATTTAAATAATGTCATTGACTTATTACATAATCATATTCATTGTTATGATATCATATATGGTTCACTTATGACTTTATATTACCCGTTCTTTTGTAAATTCCATGTTAAAGAGCGTTTTGTGTAAAATCCTTTCATTTTTCGTTCGTGTTTTGACTTGTAGTTATTCATATCATTACATAGATCATGATTACATAATTACATAATATAAAACATGATTTATATATAATATATATTCGGAATATACATATATATTATAGATAGATAAATGGAAAGAAATACACCGTTCATGGAGACAGTAGGTCGTACGTATGCATGAACATTGTTTTCGTTTCCTCATTGAATTCAATAAAATTAATTGGATGACATAAATATATATATATATACATAAATCTAGTATCATTATTATGTCATATATTTCATTATTACTTATTATATATTCTTTATAATCATTAATGAATGGTTAATCATTGAGAATGAATCTCATTGTGTCGTGGAGACGGTATTCCGTACGTACGCACGAGCGATGACATCGTTACCATGATCGTGGAATATTATTTGAGTGTATGTATACTATTAAAGAATCAATATTACTTTACAATAATCATATATAGTTATTATTTACACCATTATACTCATCCAAGTAAGGTGGTGGTGGAAAATAGATTACACCACGGCGTGGAGACGGTATTCCGTACGTACGCCCGCGTGGTGATTTCATTTTCCGTAGGATGGATAGATGGTGAAATAGGGTTGTTTCATACTTATAATAACATATTAGTATATGCATGATACTGGTGTTATTACTTCATAATGAAACAACTTAAGAAGATGAAGTGGGAGAAGAAATAAAGTTGAATGAATTGGTAATGGACATTACCTCTTCTTTGAAGCGCCTCTTTGAGACCTCCTCATAGGGCACTAAATTTGGTCTTTGAAGAAGACCAGGACCTCTAGGATTTTTCTAGAAGAGTGAAGAAGAGAATTTGGCAGGTATTGGCCTATCTTGAAGGCTCAAAGTGGTGTGAGGAAGAGAGGTAGGAGGTGCCCTTTTATAAGGGAGGAGAGGGGCACCTTTGGAATAACTAAAAATATTATTTTATTAAATGTCATATTCGGTTTTTAATAGCTCAAAATTGATATATTTCGAAGCTAAGGTGGGGATGGGTCGAAATACTCTCATACAATAGAATTTATACAAGTGTAGGTCATTATAATAACCTTATCTTTTAGTTTTAACTCTTAGTTAATTAGATAGACATTTACCATGTCACTTTGTATTTTTTTATTATATAGTTAATAAACTTATCATATACATCCACGAGACCCCCATGTGGCCCATTAATAATAAAAATATCATTATATAAGTATCTTTGCCGAACATCAGACTTTTATGAATATAATAACAATTAATAATATAATATTTGTTTTAAAAACTATTTTATGTCAATTTTGACACTATTTGGTAATTGATTTTTGTGAAAATCATAACAGAATTATTTGTTCTAAAAAAGTAAATTAAATCAATACTAACATGTCATATTAACATATAGAATTATTGTAATTCATAAAATGTCTCAAATTACATTAATTTGGGTATTTATAACATCAATTATGTCAATATTTCATTAATAAGATAATTATTGCATCATCATTGTGTCATAAATAAATTAAATTATTTTAAGTCTAAAAATTACAAATAAAATACCATTATGTACGAAACATTTTTATTTTTCTAATGAATATTTATAGTCGAATTTATCTTATGAATAACTGTATATTAAAAATTATTTATTTATTAAACTTTGATTTTAACTAATTTAACCCTTCTTTAAAAAAATTAATAATAAATGTCCTAATCTAATCCAAGTGGGCCTAAATGGTCAAATTTTATTCCTAAGGTTGTTTTTTGTCAAATTACACTTATCCAAGAGAATTACAACATTTGTTAGGGTAATAATAATAACACTTTTACCCTTAATTACCCTGTTTACTTTTAACCGTGGTAAAAAAATTAAAAAGTTACTATTCACCAAACATTATTTTCATCTAATTGAACCACATTTTAGTCCTTGATATTAACCGTGTCTCTCGGATTTTCGAAATTCCACTCGCAGAAGCGGTTTAATTAAGTTTTATGAAAAAATCAGTTTTTTAACTACCACTTAGTGGTTTCACTATTCATCAAAAAAATGAAAGCTTCCAGAAAAATGCCAAAACATAGGCCTAAGCTATATTTGATATTATGAACTCAAAAATGACTTCTATTTTACCAAATTCAAAATATATCAGTTACATTAATTTAAAAATTAATTCTCGTCGTCAAAACAAGTAGCATGTTTTTAAGAGATAATAACTATCAAAAGATTGACACTTGTTTATGTCTGGTTTAAATGTGAAATTACATCCAATGACCATTATTGTATTAAATTGTAAAAATATATTCTAAATATAATTTAAAACCACTCAAATTAATAATTTATCACTATTAATTATTTCGATTAAAAAAGTTGTTTTTAATTAAAATTTAGTAATTTTCACTATTCATCAGAATATGAAAGTTATCCGAAAAGTACCAAAATTTCACCCTAATCTAATTTCTATATTCCGAATACAAAACTTATGTCCATTTTGAAGATTAAATTTATAAAATTTCAAAAAGTGGGTATTACTATTCATAACGGCTAGTTCTTAATAATATTATATTAATATCTCGTTTAGTGAAACTCGGTATTGCGTACTAGACACGCTATCGAGGAAGGTCGCGATTGCATGTACTGCAAGGCAAGTCATGGATGCATGTTGTGAAATCTCCTTTTGGTGTAGCATACAACACAAGACATTAATGAAATTAAAAATAATATTTTTCATAAAATCTCAGGTTGTTACATTCTACCCCCCTTAAAATGAATTTCGCCCTCAAAATTCATCGGGGTTATAAATGGTTTACTACTCGAAAGATTCTTTAAGAGAAACCCACATCATAAAAAAGAATACCAAAACATGGCTTTAAAAACTAAAGTAAGAAACGTAACGGTTACCCAAATTAACTCATCACTGGGTTTCCACGTAAGAGAACATAGGTAAAAATATGGATATGGAAGACTAATATAACCATCAAGTTCTGATGGAGAGTGGTAGAGAACATGTCTATGAAAAATCCAATAATCAAAAAGCCATAAATTTGTGATGATCTAAGGTACCATCTGATTCATCAGATAAAAGTGCACTAGGACAACATTTTTGGTTTTCAAGATCATTTCCCTAAAGATGATGAAATTGGAATTAGAAGAAATAAATTCATGATTTTGGTGTAGTCTCACCGTTGGTCATTCTTTGGACAATTTCCACTTTATCTCTTAAAGAAACGAAGTTGAATTTGTCATTCGTGATGTGTTAGCAGATCATGTGATAGAATGATGGGTCATTCAATTTGTATCAAACAAATGGTTAGAAAAGTTATCAAAAAAATACATAAGTCCATCTATAGTGAGATTAATCATATATGGTTCCTAAAATGGACTTACATTTCATATATCATTCTGCTTAATATAATAAATCTAGTTTCTAATAAACAGGTACTTCCTATAGGCCAATGGTAGGTGATAATGGCCTGTCGCACTTCAGTTGTGGGTTTGATTCCCACAGCCTTGTCCGACGCGATGGGCTGTCACCCATCCTACAGGTTGTCCTTTTTCTAAAACTACATTACTATAACATCCCATCAATAATATTGGAAAAACATATATCCTTAAAAAATACTAACTTATGTCCAACATAATCCATTCCAATCTTTAGGCTTATCCATAATACTACAGTCCACTCTCATATTATAGTGAAAACAATTACCCGAGATTTCATATAACAATCACGTTAATACCATCGTTGATCCCCATATATCATAAGATATGTCTTTTTGGTCACCTTCCAAACATTCGAAGGACTTAATCATTTATTCTCTTGGAAAATGAATACCTATTGAATCTTAGTGAAAACATATGTGCTGTCAAAAGTAAACTCTTTCCACATAACAAAAGCCCAAAATCCTATATACTCAAACCATCTTATAACTATTTCCATATATCAGTCATGAGCTCATGAATAATGTAAAACATTTCATTTTCTCCTTATCCCTTCATTATGAGCATATCATATTATTTACAAAAATATCTCAATCACTTTCCATGGTTACTGGTACCATAAAATTATTGAAAACCACAATATACTAATACAAAAATATTCCAATACACCATAAAAGTACCTCAACAACATTATTCTTGAATACCAATACATAAACACTTTAATCCATCCTCTTCAATGATTGTCCTGGAATAAGTCCTTCCTTGATTTAGAAGTAAATTTTTAGGTTAGGGCATTGAGTTGGGTAATGCCCATGTTCTCCAAAAATAAGACATTGAACTCCATTATAGTCTTTCACTCTATGACCCTTTTCTCCATACAGATAGCATCTGTCCCCCCATTTGAGGTATTCCTCAAGGTTCTTCTTCCCTTCATTAGAATCTCAATATTCCTTTCTTTATCCTCCTAAACATGCGAACATGCATAAAATTCTATCTTCCTCTTATTTGATGAGTTTGGCATACCACTAAATTTCACCTTGTTAATCATATATCGCAATGAATGATTCGGCATAATCACAATATTTTTCTCTCTAAGAATTACGCAATTTTTTTGCTCATAGTCACCAACTTTTACATTGTATCCAATGTTAACCAAATTCCTTCAGGTTCCCTCCATTGACTAAAACATAAAAATAATTCTGTGAGCGGAAAAAATCATACAAGGAAAATAACATAAACAAGGGGGAGTACCTTCGACATCTAACATCTTAGGTTTAATTCTAATATATTTACCGTAATTCTAGGATTATAACATATACTTATACTTTACCTTAGGGACATCCCTAGACATAACTTATAAATATCACTAGGGATCTCACTAAAGTTTTCGCATCCTAGTTTCCAAAGGTTAACTAAACCTTTCCTCTGATACCAAATGTAGAGACCCGAAGCTTAACGTACATGGACATTACATTACTTTAGCGGAATACTTAATACATAAGAAAAATAGACACACAAGGATCGTAATAGTTTAGTGTCTTTGGAAACTCGGAATATAATCTTCTAATCAGGGTGAAAGATCTTCAATATCTCCTATAAGATCTTAGAATTTTTGTTTCCTTACCTAAAACCATTATTTTAATTCTGGGGGAAAATAAAACATAAAAAGGGTGAGTTCAAATGCTCAGTATGTGTAAGCATGAATTAAATAAAACAAACCAAATACATTTGAACTTAAAAACATGAACATAATGTTTAAACATCAAAATCTTGAGCAACGACTTAAAATATGGAAGTACATAAGGCATAGATCATAATGGAACATAAATCATGATAACATAGTATGGGAATAAAACATGTAATTGTGGCATCCATTAAGCTCATGTAATTATTTCTATAGTAGCCAAGGCATTGCTTCCAAGACCATCATAGTGGACAAAGTCCCTTTCTGAATTGAGTTCACTCCTCATTCTAGTCCTGTAATACTGAACCAGATTAACTTACTGTTCCAGCCATGTCTATATCATGAGATATAAATCATTACCGAATGCATTGGAGGGAGATATAGGTCCCACCAATCTCATAATGAAATCATTCTTACTTGTGACACAAAATAAACATACATCATTCAAAATAACCCAACATACAAAATGGGTTTCGTAAACATCATCCCATCATCACATAATCCATATAAAAGAAATGGATATCATTTCATAATAAGAAAATTAAAACCATTTAAATCATAGAGACATGATACTTGAAACATACACATATGAAATAATGTCATCTTAGATGAAAAATGGTTTTGATAAAACACTTGAAATGAATTCTTAAGGAAAATATCCTTTCTTCTTCAAAATCCATTTCTTTTCCCAAAACGTCATGAAATGTTTAAAAAAATATTTTGTTTAAAATAGTCATGAAATATTTTGGATGAAGCTTCATCAAAATAAGGCTTTATTAAACCATAAAAATCCTTTCATGCCGTATAAGTTAAAAATAACAATCTCCTCGTACTTTTGTCGGAAAAGTCAAAAAGTACCTCGTAACGTAGACAAAAGAACGATTCCTTAAATAACATGTAGTAAAAGTCAAGAATGGGTAAAAAGGTCTTTAAAAATACACAAATAAACTTTTATAAAACATGGACATGGATGATAGCAATAACCCCCGTAAATACTTACGAATAAGTAATCTCGGGTAAAAATGAGATTTGAAAAATTATCCCTTACCTTAGGTATGATTTGCTTCATAAGTATCTGAACCTCAAGTATAATGATTTAAATAATTTCATTGACTTATTACAGAATCATATTCATTGTTATGATATCATATATTCTTCACTTATGTCTTTATATTTCCCGTTCTTTTGTAAATTCCATGTTAAAGAGCATTTTGGGTAAAATTGTTTTATTTGTCGTCCGTGTTTTGACTTTTAATTATTCATATTATTACATAGATCATGATTACGTAATTACAGAATATAAAACATGATTTATATATAATATATATTCATAGTATACATATATATAATAGATCGATAAATGTAAAGAAATACACCGTTCATTGAGATGGTAGGCCGTACGTATGCTTGAACGTTGTTTTCGTTTCCTCATTGAATTGAATGGAATTAATTGGATGACATAAATATATATATATATATACATAAATCCAGTATCATTATTATGTCATATATTTCATGATTACTTATTATATATACATTATAATCATTCATGAATGGTTAATCATTGAGAATGAATATCATCGCGTCGTGGAGACGGTATTCGGTACGTACGCACGAGCGATGATATCGTTCCCATGATCGTGGAATTTTATTGGAGTGTATGTATACTATTACAGAATCAATATCCCTTTAAAATAATCATATATATTTATTATTTACACCATTATACCCATCCAAGTAAGGTGGTGGTGGAAAATAGATTACACCATGGCGTGGAGACGGTATTCCGTATGTACGCACACGCGGTGATTTCATTTTCCGTAGGATGGATAGAGTTTGAAATAGGGCTGTCTCATACTTATAATAACATATCAGTATATTAGGGATACTTATGTTATTACTTCATAATGAAACAACCTAATAAGAAGAAGTGGAAGAAGAAATAAAGTTGAAAGAATCGGTAACGGACATTACCTCTTCTTTGAAGCGCCTCTTTGAGACCTCCTCTTAGGGCACTAAAATTGGTCTTTGAAGAAGTCCAGGACCTCTAGGATGTTTCTAGGGATGTATAGAAAGTAATTTTTCAGGTATTGGCAGAGCTTGAAGGCTCAATGAGGTGTGTGGAAGAGAGGGAGGAGGTTCCCTTTTATAATGGAGTAGAGGGGCACCTTTGGAATAACTAAAAATATTATTTTATTATAAAGTCATATTCGGTTTTTAATAGCTCAAAATTGATATATTTAGAAGCTAAGGTGGGGATGGGTATAAATACTCTCATAAAATATAATTTAGACATGTTTAGGTCATTATATTAACCTTATTATTTAGTTTTAACTCTTAGTTAATTTGATTGAAATTTACCATGTCACTTTTTATTTTTATATTATATTGTTAATAAACTTACAATATACATCCAAGAGACCCCCATGTGGTCCATTAATGATACACATATCATGATATAAGTATCTTGTACGAAACATAGATTTTTATGAATATAAATACAATTAATAATATAATATTTGTTTTAAAAACTATTTTATGTCAATTTTGACTCTATTTGGTAATTGATTTTTTGTGAAAATCATAAAAGAATTATTAATTCTTAAAAAGTTAATTAAATCAATAATAAAATATCATATTAATATATAAAATTATTTTACTTCATAAAAAGTCTCAAATTACATTTATTTGGGTATTTATAACATCAATTATGTCAATATTTCATTAATATGATAATTACTGCATCATCATTGTGTCATATATAAATTAAATTATTCTATGTCTAAAAATTACAAATAAAATTCAATTATGTAGGAAATTTATTTAGATTTCTAATGAATATTTATAGTCGAATTTTTCTTATGTATAACCCAATATTAAAAATGATTTAGTTATTAACAATTGATTTTAACTATTTTAACCATTCTTTAAATAAATTAATAATAAATGTCCTAATCTAATCCCAGTGGGATTAAATGGTGAACTCTTTTTCCTAAGGTTGTTTTTGGTCGAATTACACTTATCCAACAGAATTAGGACATGTGTTAGGATAATAATAATAACACTTTTACCCTTAATTAACGAATTTACTTTTTAACCGTGCTTAAAAAAGTAAAAAGTTACTATTCACCAAAAATTATCTCCATCTCATTGAACCACATTTTAGTCCTTGATATTAACCATGTCTCTCTAATTTTTGAAATTACACTCACAGATGCAGTAAAATTAAGTTTTATGAAAAATTCAGTTTTTTAACTACCACTTAGTGGTTTCACTATTCATCAAAAAATGAATGTTTCCAGAAAAATACCAAAACTTAGGCCTACTCTATATTTGATATTATGATTTCAAAAATGATGTGTATTTTACCATATTCAAAACATATCAGTTACATTAATTTAAACATTAATTCCCGTCGTCAAAACAAATAGCGTGTTTTTAAGAGATAATAACTATCAAAAGATTGACACTTGTTTATGTCTGGTTTAAATGTGATATTACATCCAATGACCAACATTGAATTAAATTGTAAAAATATATTCTAAATATACTTTAAAACCACCCAAATTAATAATTTATCACTATTAATTATTTCTATTAAAAAATTTGTTTTTAATTAAATTTTAGTAATTTTCACTATTCATCAGAATATTAATATTATCTGAAAAGTACCAAAATTTCACCCTAAGCTAATTTCGATATTCCGAATCCAAAAATGAATTCCATTTTGAATGATAAACTTTATAAAATTTCAAAAAGTGGGTTTTACTATTCACAACGGTTAGTTCATAATAATATTATAATAATATCTCGTTTAGTGAAACTCGATATTGCGTACTAGACACACTATCGAGGAAGCTCGCGATTGCGTGTAATTCAAGGAAAGTCAGGGATGCGTGTTGTGAAATCTCCTTTTGGTGTAGCGTACAACACAAGACATTAATGAAATTAAAAAGAATATTTTTCACAAAATCTCAGGGTGTTACATTCGTTATCGGGCAGCATGGGTAGACATGATTTTGTTCTGTGTCGAACCTCTACAAACATGTTTTGGTCAAGAACGATGATGACAATCAAATTATTTGTAAAACTGGGAGATTATACAATTGTTTTATGGTGATTCTTTGGAAATGTTGTGACTTATAACCATGAATGCAGTATTTTATAGATATATTTAAAATTAAACAATTTATTATTATTAGCATCAACTATGGGTAAATATTCAATATATTTAGTGTTAAATATTATTATATTTAAAAGAATTATTGTTTTTGTAGAAACGGTTTTATAATTTTCCTAATGGTGAAGCTACTAGGACTACAAGACTAAGGAAATTAAATAACCAAGGTATAGAATATAAACAAGATTTATATACTTTTTTGTGTTCTAGTATTGTAATAGATTTGTAAATAATATCTATCCATAATGTCTATCAAGTTACCTAGTATCTATAAATGATTACATATTGGAAGTGAGGAGTTTTCTGTATATTCAATTTTTTTTGTTTTTAAACAGTGACGCTTTGCATTAATATGTGATTTTGTATTATTTAATATAATTTCATAAGAATCATAAAAAAGAAATAAAAAGGTATACTACAAAGTCTAACAACACATTAGGGTCAAAATTGATGCAATAACATGAGAATAAAGATATATTTTCCACAAAAACATGGTTTTAATTAGGCACCAATAGAGATGAAAAATGATTCTACAACAACAAATTTGCAAGTTGTTACACATGGTGTGTTCTAAATAGATATTAAATGAAAAAAGACGATATGAAATAAAAAAATTAAGTAATTTTTTAGAAAGATAACTAAAAAATTATCAACAGTAGTAACGTAAAAACATAACCACAAAACATGGATAAGACCTGGAATTTAATTTTCCAATTAAACTAATGACAAAAATGCATGTTCAAAAATATTAAATACACCATTATATGTTATACGTCCACCAAATCATAATTATTTTTATTTAAAAGTCCATGTGTATGATCATAGAGGGAATAATGTATATGTTTTGGTTGGTATACATAGTATATATCATGTGATGGCTATGAGTTTAAAATTTCTATCTAATCAAATTTATATTTGGAACTATCACATTCCTAACAAAACTTGATCCCAAAAGTTAGCATTTCCCAATTTAATCTAATTTTAAGACAAAATACTAACTCAATTACAATCCATGATAAAACAAGGATCTATATTCCACAATGAGAACACCCAACGTACTCACCAATAAAATAAAACTACTAGTGAAACTCTAGTAGTAGGAAACAAACTTCAATAAATTACCCATTATCAATGTTTCAAAAAATGTTGCCTATTTATGTTTTTTATTGGAAAACCTAGACTTTGAATTCAATTTTAGTTCCCATTAACATCATTGAATCAAATAATAATTACCATTATTTAATAGAATCCTTATACATTCTAACACACCACTACGACCACACAATTTAATGAAATTAGAATTAATTCATGATTGAAACAAAGAACAACTGATTTAACAATAGAATGCCATCAATTACCTTTCTAAAACATGTCATCATATTAATTTAATACCACTTAATCCCAGATTTCTCAAAAACACGTTGTTTTCATCTAAAAAATGTAGTATTTATCTAATGTGATCATATTATATCAATTCAAGATAGAAAATCCTTTTAGAAAAATAATTTTTTAAAAACATCTTTCAAACAGTTTTTAAAACTCATTTTAAAAATTTTTACAATAGAATTTTAAAAAATAATAATCCCTTTCTAAAGTGTTAAAAACATCATTTGTAAAGTTTTTAGTACTTTTTATTTATATTTTTTAAATAATGACTTTTTTACCCTTTTAAAATATATTTTTAAATGTTTTCAAATAAATAAATTAAAATTGTTTTAATAAATGATTTGAAAATACATTTAAAACTAATTTTAGATATTTTTTAAAAAACTTGTTAAAAATTTGATCATAACATTGAATTTTTAAATTTATATAATATAAAAAATCTGACTTGTTATTAATATATAAACATGGAAATAGCTTCACAAAATATTGACATGTAAAAAAATATATTTCAAATTTATATTAACATGTAAACACTATACAATATTAATATATATTTAATTTAAATAAATTTTAACATACCAACAATTTACTAGATTAATTTTACAAAAACATATATACATGTTAGATAAAAACTATTACTAAAGAGGTGGGAATATAACAAAACTAAATATATAAAAAACATTATTATCCATGCCTTCCCAATCCAAATAAAACATAATAAAACAATATTGAACAAAATGGAAAAAATATTTCCCTAAAAGACTCGATGAAACTGGAAATAAATAAAATAAAATTTTAAAATGTAAATAAAGTCAATACAAAAATGTAATGAATTTTTTGAAAAAAATGGAAGAGATGTAAATAATAAATTGTTTTATATAAAACAATGTAAACTAAAACATAAATTGAAAAAAAATATAAATGGATAAAATTAAGCAATAATAAATAATTATAAACATATAAACATTAAGATTAATTTAACATTATAAAACTAAAAAAGCCTTTACTGGCCTAAACTAGACCGAATTAATCATTTGTAAAAATAAATAAACCAAAAAAAATGAATTCGATCTTAAACTATTGAATTAAATTAAATAATTATTTATGAAACTAAAATTATTTAAACTTAGTGAGACAAATAATAAATTCAGTTGACCCAATATAATATTAAAATAACTAATTTGAATATATCCTATCATGAAGAATCCAGTTTTATTCATTATGGCTTGATTGATTCTATATTCCATCAATTGGTGATAATAAAATAAATTTTTGTAATATTTATATCAATTTTTATTTGATATATTGAGTTATGTGTTCGTCAAAATGAGTTATTATTGTTCAAAAATATTGTATTAAGGAATAATGCTTTTCTACATTCAATGTCACTGTGGGGGGAGGTATTGAATATTGAAGGTCATGTGTGTCACACCCAAGATTTTAAATTATAGTAAGTAAATGTAGTACCTTCCATAGATTATGGTACATGTAACCCTGAGATTTTTTGAGAATAACATTATGTCATATAACATATACGAAATGAAACACTGATCATAAAAGACCTATGTAATATATCAATTAAATATCTCCCATATAACCATGTTGTTTGATTGGAGTGTATTATTAAGATTAATTGAATTATGATATATATATATATATATATCATTTAATAAATATAAATTTATTGATAATTATTAGTAAATTTCCATCAATTTTTTAAAGTCATTTTATTCTTCAAAATACATTTTCATAGAAAATGGTTTTATATTTCATTTTGGGAATACTAATTAATTAAAAAAATGGAGGTTATCTTTTAAAAAACTAATATCATTTTTTAAATAATAATTTTGAAATTATATTCGAGTGAAATTTTGATGTTTTTCTAACAAGGTGGATTTTTCAATGAACAGTTAAAAATATAGCTTTTAAAAAAACAGTCATTTCATTCCAAAGAAATAGGTCTTTTAATAACCCCATTATTATTTTGATTTATTTAAAGGTAAAAAAGTATAATTTAGTTAATATGAAAACAACTAATTTCATTTTTATTATATTTATACACAGTTTCGGAATAAGTTTATTCTTATGCTTCAAAATGAATTTTCCCTAAATCCGTTTTTAAATTTAGAATGTTCGTACATTATAAAAAATTAAAATAACCACTAAAAAGGAATGTTTAAATTAAATTAATATATTTTATATATAAATATATTTTATTTTATCTATATAATTATTTGTACAAGCCATATTGTTAACATTTGATTATTTTATGCCTAAAAATTATATTTCTTGAAATACGGTTTTTCGACACTAATTTACTATTTATTTTAAAATTAACTTATATCACATATTTGAACTTTATTTCATAAAATGTATTTCATTTTTTAAATCATAGTAATTAAAATTTTATCTTATTTTCAAAATGAATTTTTTCTTAATTATTCTTGACGACATTAAAAATTAATTACCCTGGTTAATGTATAAATAATGTTTTGTGTGTCGTATGTGCCTATATTAAAATTAATCATTCACACCTATAAAAATTTATATTTGATAAATTTTACATTCTATTGATAATATTTGGGTTATAATTATCTAATAAGTCCTAATTTATTCTATTATTAATAGAATTATAACAAAGGTAAATAAAAATAGACTAGTTATTATGGTGAAAAATGAAGAGGTAAACCGATGGAAGTATATAAGGTAACAAATAACATGTTAAAAACATTATTATTTTTATATTAAAGAACTTTTTATGTAAAATTTCATCATGTAAGTAATTCAATTATTATGTTTTATGACACTAGAGATGAGAGTGACTTACCATTGTTGAATAGTTTGGGATATTTACAAAATTTCACTCCTCCACAATTATAAAAGGGATGACCCTACTGAAATTTCTTCACACATATCAAAAGATGTATCTTCACCAAACCCTTAAAAACACAAAAAATATCCTTGAACACATTCAAGATATATTGTTATTCCAAAAACACCAACCCCGTGATCCATATTAAGATATCTAAAGAAAATTTCACTAAAAGAAGGAAATCATCTTAACAAAGATCTTTCTTCTTAATTATTATTTTACATTATTAATTTCTGACCAAATATATTTCAATATCCACCTCTATAAAATTAAAACCCAATACATTACTCCTATGTATAATGGACTACCCCCACACAAACTGATGTAATTTATTTTCGATCACAAACTCACATGGATAGCCCTAATGATGGATTTAATTTTTGTATGTAATATTTATGATATAATTATAAATATTTAGGTATAATATCAAATATTTCTTCTTAATTTCCATTCCATTTAATATATTATTACATCCCTCGTTTGTGTCATGACCCGTCCCCCAGGGCCCGTGCTGTGACTACCCCAAGCCCGCCTTCTATAGGCCAGGGGCTGGCGACAATCACCAAAGGAGTAATTTGGTAAAACTGGGAAGGCATTGCCTTTATAACCTATAAACACTCACAACAGATATGATCAAAAGTAAACTGAATAACCAACAAGTGAGTATAGTAAGTAAAAAGGGGAAAAAATACAAGCCCAACTGGAATGTACAAGAAACTGAAAGTATAAGTACCACAGAGGAAATAGGAAAAATAGCCACCTGGTCATCCACTGAGGTTCTTACATGAAGGGTAAGTATAGATTTCCTCCTCATCACTCCACATCTTTCAATCTCCATTGTGTACCGACATGACGTAAGGTCCACCTCTAGGTATTTTCTAGTCCTGGTACTCTCAGACTCGGTCAGCGCTATCCGTCATCTGCATCCAACACAGTGAGGTACGGGCATAGTCCATGTAGGGGTGAGTATAACGATACTCGTTAGGGACCCTGAGACCCTCATGGTCTCACAAAATCCAACAAGGTTAAAGCACAAAGTTTGAAATCAACAGATAACCCCACTTTGGTATATTCCCATACATATAACTATGTTATCAAGTAATCTATATCAATCGTTAAGAAAACAAAAAATTTACGGACTCAACTCAACCATGATTTTATACACATTGTCAAAACAACAACTGTTAGAGAACTCCACTTATATTGAGTATTGTGGTCCTTCCATGACACCAAGGCTCTTCCCACTAACCTTGAACTGCTGAGGTACTCCTCCTGTCAAGTACCACGGGTATGCTGTGTCACACAGAGGTGCTCCCCACCATGGGTCTTCTACGTCACCGAGGCACTCCCCCTCATATCCTATTGAGGTACTCCTCCTATCTAAAACTATGGGTCCTCTGAGACACCAAGGCGCTCCCCAATGTGGGTATGTCGTGACACCAAGGTGCTCCCCACTGGGCTAGTAGAGTCACTCCGAGTCTAAACTATCAGTAGTCGTCAGGTCTCAGCCAACTACTAGGTCCTCGCACTCTACTGGATCACCTCTGAGAGGATCCGCTCCATGAGCTACTGGAAGATACTCCAAATGTCACCAATTCCCATGAAGAAGTATCTCAAAGTTCCACCACGTCATAGGGGTCTCAATGCAATAGAATACATGTCAATCGGACGCCTAGTCTATGAGTTATTAGCAATTTAGTCTCATGGGCCCGGTTGGATTTGTGCATGATCCAACCTAACTATATCTCAATTATACCCCAATCTTTTGTGTGGTATACTCAAAGGCACCATCATGCTACATGATTACCAGCGCCCCTGACGGTTTTTCAAACGGACGTCCGGTGCCAATGATATGGCCAATGAATGTAAAGGGTCTTAGTGGGCCTGGGTCTGGTCCGACCCAGTCGGCCCGACCTTGCTCGACCAAGGCTTGGTCGACTCGAACCTAGTCTGGCTCGTTGGGCGGGCCTGCCCTTTGGGTTCGGCCCGGCCCATTAGACCGCGAGGGGCCGGGGAGGGCCATGAGAGCATGGACAGGTCATGACGGCACAGATCGTCCATGGGTTGGCGTGAGGGCGGTTCGGCCTGGAGGGCGCTGGATGGGCGACTTGGCCCGGAGGGTGCCGTGAGGGGTGCGAGAGGCCATCACGGCTAGGGCGCCGTGAGGGGTGTGGGAGGCCGGTGTGGCCGAGGCGCCACGAGGGGCGCAGGGGGTTGGCGGCTGGCATGGCCGGTGTGTTCGGGGTTGCTCGAGAGGGTGCTGCGAGGCTGGAACGGCCGTGAGGAACGGTGGCCAAGAGCCGGGGTGCAGGTCGGCCGGGGTGCGACGGGGCTCGGGCCGATTCGGCTGATGGGAGGTGTGACCGGCGGGCAGCACGGCTGGGGCAGCTCGGAAGCTGGAGGGCGGCACGGTTCGGCCTGGGGCAGTAGAGCCAGTTCGGCCGGGGTGTCAGAGCGTCACAGGGGTGGCATAGGTTGTCTTCATCGCCTTCGTCGTCTCGTCGCCCCTTCGCCATGCCGAAGATCATCACAATGAAGAATTATAGTGGGGGGACGAACCATGTAAGTTTGGCCCGCACCCTCCACGTTTAGGGTGGTAGGAAACTGTTCATCAAGAACATAACCAATGAACGAGCATGGAAGATATCTTAAAAACATTAATTCCCATAATACCTCATTAACAATATATTTCCAACCTGCAAGGAAAAATCATTTTCGGATCAACATGACAATAATATGGTCCGTGTTCTTTGTTTTGGAAGAAAATAAATAATGGAATAATATCATTCTTAAATAATATCCTTACCTAATTCGTTTTTCATCGATGGATTCATGGGAAGAAGATGTATTTATCATCATTCGTCGCGTCCACCACAAACCTCCAATCCCGAGCTCGTGTGTCAGTTCATTGATGATGATGGGGAGGGATGGCCGGTCGTTGAAGACATCCCATATCGGTTTCCTCTACATGTTTCTTCCGAGGAAGAAGTTAAAGACGATCCTCACTGGCGTTCTTCGTGAAAGAACACATACATCATTGGATAGCATAATCCTCCAAGTGTTGGGAATCGCGTCACTTTACCAGCATTTCGTTGCTTGGTGAAGCCATCCCAAATATTCTTCCCAAGCACTATATATATAGGAGAGGGTGGAGGTATGTAACGATCGTTGGAATTTATGACGGTTCATTTATTAGAAACCTTCCTAAATTCCAACGATTCTATTACTTAATTTAAAAAGAGGCAACCCAATTAATTTACGCTGGCGCAAACGATGCGATGTTTTGGAAAGATTAAAGGTTTGTCTATTGGAACAATTAAGGTGGAGGAGGTCAAGAGGATCTCCCTCATTAATTGTGAGAGTTGTTGGTTTCTCCAAATTAAATGGGGGTTTCATCTCGGGTGGTCCCCACCACCAAAACCTCTCATGGGAGGTTATGTTTTGGGTGGTCTACACCACTTTAACCTCCCATGGGAGGTTATGGTCTAGTTGTACCCATATCCAACTTCAATATGGAGGTTTAGTTTGGGTGCATCCTACCTGAAATATCTACATGGAAGCTCAAAATAAAATAAAAAGAATTTTATTTTATTTTATTATTTCCACGAAAAAACCAAAAACTAACTTTCGCCCACGTCCATCTATCGTTGAGGTGAAAGTCTCCTTAAGAAAATATCGGGGTTGCGAGTTCAACGATGCACTCAAATTTCAATTCCAAGCACCGATTCAAAATTTAAAAAATGCCGCTTGCGCATTTACTAAACATACTCGAAATAAGGTTCGGAAAATTATTAGCAGTCACCCTCAACCCATGCCGGTAAAGGTTATGCTCTGACTAGGTGAAACACGCCCCAACGAACCCAACTGTAATCTTGGATTTTCAATCCGATTTACTGTTTTGAGGTTATGAATTTTATAATAAAATAATTGTCATTTAATTATTTTATTAGTGGCCAAAAACAACTTTCTACAGTGGCCCGTTCTGGAAAAAGTTATTAGTTTCTTAAAGAAAGCATACCCTCATGAGTCCAGTGGTGGTATCAGATTTTTAATCTGAGTTACCTTTTGTGAGTTATAAGAATTTGAAAATAAAATAATTAATTTAATTATTTTATTTATGATTATTCAATTTTTGGGTTTTCTCACAGGAGGCCCGCACCGACTATTCTTAAGTCGCGCCTAGGAAAAACCCACCATCTTCAGCACAATGGTGTCCTATGATTACGGATCCAAGTAACTGTTTAAGAGTTATTCTACTTTTTTAGTAAAACTTCTTACACGCATTAACTTAATCTTAACAAAATTTTGACGGATCATTCCGGGAACTCCGGGCCTCGGAATCGTGCGCCGTCATATTTCTAGGACACGTAAAATTCCCATATATTTAAAAAAATGGAAATTATGTGTATTTACATTCTCCCCACATCAGGGCTCTGCCTCCCCATAATCCATAACTCAAACTAAGGGAACAAGTGGGGGTAATGAGCATGCATTTGAGCCTCCTGCTCCCATGTGCTCTCCTCAAGGTTCTTGTGCTGCCAGCGAACGTACACCAGAGTTATTGACTGTCCATGAAGGACCCTCTCCTGTCAATACTCAATCTCTACTAGAACCTCTGTAAACATCTCCCCTTCATCAATGTCTAGCTCTCCATAGTTAATGATGTGTGAAGGGTCATGCACGTATCACCTCGGTTGGGATACGTGGAAGACGTCATGCACCCGGTGCAACTGAGATGGAAGAGCCTAGAGGTAAGCCACTTCATGCACTCTGTTGAGGACCTAAAAATGTCCGAAGAACATTAATGATAACATTCTGCCTCGGCCAAATCTTCACAAACCTTGTCGAGGTGAGACCCGTAAAAAAGATGCGGTCACCATCCTCGAACTCAAGAGGACTCCATCCCCTGTCGGCATACGACTTGTACCTGCTATGTGTAGTCTTCATCTACACTTGGATGACCTGCACTTTCTCTATGGTAGTCCTTACCATCTCTGGTCCCACAACTGCTGACTCCCCTAGGTAAGTCTAGCATAGAGGTGATCTACAAAGTTTCTCGTACAATGCCTCAAAAGGTGTCATCCCAATGGTGGAGTGATAGCTGTTGATGTATACAAAATCCACCAATGGTAAGTGATCCTCCCTGCTACGACTGAAGTCAATGACACAAGCACACAACATTTCCTTGAGGGTCTGAATGGTCCTCTCAGTCTTATCATCCATCTGAGGATAGAAGACGGTGCTCAAACTGAGCTCTGTTCTGAAAGCCTCCTGCAACCTCTTCCAGAGCCATGTTGTAAAATGTGCATCATGGTCGGAAACGTTCATCGAGGGTACTCTTTATAACCACACAATCCCATGCACATAGAGGCATCTCAATCTTTCTACTAAACCGTGTTCTTTGATCGGTAGGACGTGGGCCAACTTGGTGAGTCAGTCAACGATCACCCAAATCGAGTCATGACCCCTAGATGTACGTGGAAGTCCTATCATGAAGTCACTGGATATCTCATAACACTTCCACTATGGGACATTTAAAGGATGAACCAAACCTGCTAGTACCTGATGCTTTGCCTTCACTTACTGACAAATGAGGCATCGAGATACAAACTCTGCAACTGCTTTCTTTATTCCCAGCCACCAGTATTGTCCTGGGAGGTCTTGGTAAATCTTCACCACTCCTGGATGTACCGCTAGAGGGGATGTGTGTAACTCCCTCAAAAATTACTCGTGAAGTGACACTAGTACCAATGTACATCCTCTGAAGAAGATGACGTGCTCCGCACCTTCAGAAAATCCAACTAGTGCATGTCTTATGGAAATCTGATCACGTCATGTCTTGCATTCCACATCCCCATGTCGTGCCTCCCTAACTCGTTGAAGGAGTGGGGGAGTGAATGTAAGAGACTGAAGATAAGTTTCTCCTTCTCGATCCATAAAGGATATCTGCAAAGAGACTAGTTCCTTTGTTGCCTCACTCAGCAGATGCAGGCCAGAACTCCTGCTAAGTACGTCTACTACCATGTCACCCTTCTCAAGAGTATAGACTATCTCAAAGTCAACTTATGCTTCCATGAGGGTGAGTTTGTCCAACTCTTGAGTGATTGGCAGCACCCTCCTATGAATGAGTTTATCTTGTGCTTCTTGGGTTACCTTTTTCACCGACCATGGAAAACACCATCCCAACATTGTAGATAAACCACAACCTCTTAGCCTAATATAGTCAAACTGAGTGTGAACTGTGGATGTGATGTCCAAATCCAAACTAACGCCGTATGACCTCAACGCTTCCACCAAGAGGTTCTAACCGAAACTCTCACCTCAAGGGTCAGATCACACCATCTGTGTAATTGTGACTCTCGAGTCTCCTCCCAAATGTGTCTCTAGACGTGAGGGTCAAGTAAACGGTTTAACTGGAAACTCTTGGTCCTGGACAAGATTCGTGGATGGATGGAATGAGTGGTACCTATTTCTATTGATACGACAGCTAGTAGTAGACATAGACCATAACTTGAATCATTCCTAGAGCCCTTAGGTTTAATTAGTTGACTACATTCAACTACTCTTTTCCCCTGTCCTCTAGCTCCCTGAACCTGGTGTGGTCCACAAGAAAGGGTGGTTATTACATGTCGAAAGGTACACCACCTCATGATGCTCACCTAGCCCTGCTTCCACATCTGCTGCCCTACAGACTCATCTTTCTCTAAAACTTATTCTTCCCAAAACATTTTACATACCCAAGTCTCTAAGACTAGCATCAGTTTCCTTCTTTCCCACTACTAACATTCACTAGCTATATCCGCTCAGCCAATGAACATTCAAACAAAAAAAATTTCTCTAGAACCCTAGAATAAGTAGGTGTGTATAGAGAAATAATGCTACCTCGGATGTCCTTTAAAAACACCTCGCTTGGAAATTTGAGTCCTGAAGCACTGATCATATCATATTCATCAAGTACTGGGAATGATTGGTATGCCTCGATGAATAGTCAACTACTAACTTGTCATCCTGCCGAAGCTGTAGAAGTTTGAGAGAACTCTCAGCCACCTCCTAGAGCTAGTCCTTAGCCACCTATGTGTCGGGTTAACCTCAGAACATGAGGGGTATCTAATGTTGTAACACATGTAAGGAACTTAGACTACATGTATCCTCTACTGGTACAGCCTGTTGTAACTTCTGACCAACCGGTAGTGATATAGCTGACACACTACCCGAAGGTATTATCTCATGAAAATGTCCATGTACCGAAGCCTCATCACTAAGCAGACCATCCTCATGGTCACTCATTTAAAAACTCTAAAAGCTAATATCACCGTCAGCTCTAATGGTGTCTCAACTAGATGGGAAACTCTAGTAATCACCTCCAGCCAGCCCCCAACTACGTGGGAATCTATCTCGACTTAAAACCTCAGAGGCCTCTATTGCTGAAACTCAGGAAACATGCTCAGTCAGAGTGAACCATCCGCTAGTGTGGCTTGTGGGATATGCATCCCAACAGGTGGTGGTGCTTCTAGTACACCTCCCGAAGGTGCCAACATAGTATGAGGGCCCTACGTCGGAGCCTCATCACATGTTGGGCAGTCAATGTGTACAACCTTCGGAACTCTAACTGGTTGTCTGTGTGGAGGCATCCTGAAAGAAACAGATGTGACACGGTCTAAAGATTATACAGGGTGATCTGACTAGGAGAGATGACTTACAAAATCAAAAATATACCACAAACACAATCAGTGTTTTCATGCACAGTGTCGAAAATCAGAAGTCAGGGTCTTGGTGTATAGATACGTCGTCCACCACACCACCACTAGACTCCCTGAACTAAAAACCACAATATCTATACTTAACACTTTCTCTTCAGAGAAAAGAAAGATCAAAGTCCAAATTTATGTGGTAGAACTGACTCCACAGATACCAATTTGTCATGGCCCTTCCCTCGGGGCTCGTTCCATGACAACCCCAAGCCCACCTTCCATAGGCCAGGGGTAGGCGACAAGCACCAAAGGCGTAATTCCCAAAAACTGGGTAGGCATTTCCTTTATAACCTGTAAACACACACAGTATATATGATCACAAGTAAACTAAATAATCAACAAGTGAGTACAGTAAGTAAAAAGGGGCCAGAATATAAGCCCAACTAGAAAGTACAATAAACTAAAAGTACAAGTACACCTGAGGAAATAGGAAAAACATCCACTGGGTCATCCTTCGAGGTTCCTAGCTAAAGGGTAGGTACAGATCTCCTCCTCAGCACTTTCCTTCTATCCTTCTCCTCCGTGTATCAACACACCATAAGGTCCACCTCCGGGTACCGCTAGTCCTGGTACTCTCAACCTCGGTCAACGTTGTCTGTCGTCTGTAGCCAACCCAATGAGGTGTGAGCATAACCCATGCAGCGGTGAGTATAACGATACTCAGTGGGGACCCCGAGACCCTCAATGTCTCACAAAATCCAACAAGGATAAACCACTAAGTATTAAATCAACAGATAGCCCCACATAGGTATATTCCCATACCTATACCTATGTTGTCAAGTAATCCATCTCAATACTGGGGAAAACACAAAAGTTACTGACTCACCTCAACCAGGATTTTATTCACATTGTTGAAACCTCAGTTGTTGGAGAACTCCTCCTCTATTGAGTACAATGGGCCTACCGCAACACCAAGGTGCTTCACACTAACCTTGGACTCTTGTGGTACTCCTCCTGTCGAGTATCGTGGGTCTACTGCGTCTCACAAAGGCGCTCCCCACAGTGGGTCTGCCGCATCACCAAGGCACTCCCCATCATATCCTGCTAAGCTAATCTTCTAATTGAGTACCATTAGTTTTCCATGACACCAAGGCAATCCCAACATTGGGTTTTCCATGACTCCAAGGCGCTCTCCACAGGGCTAGCAGAGTCACTCTGAGTCAAAACGGTCAGCAGTTGTGAGGTCTCAGCCAGCTATTGGGTCTTTGCACGCTGCTCGCTCATCTCTGGGTGGATCCACTCCATGAGCTACTGGTAGATACTCCAAGTGTCACAAAGTCCCATGAAGAAGTATCTCAAAGGTCCGCCATGTCATAGGGGTCACAACGCAATAGACAACACGTCAATCAGATGCTCTGTCTGTGAGTTATTAGCCTTTTAATCCCAAGGTCCCGGTTGAATTCGTTCACGATCCAACCTAATCGTATATCCAATATTTCAAAAATTATAGTGGGATATACTCAAAGGGGCAATAATTATAGAATATTACCAGTGCCGCTGACAGTTCGTCAAACAGACGTCCAGTGCCAATTATATGGCCAATGAAAGTAAAGGGTCTTAGTGGGCCCGAGTCTAGTCCGAACCGGTCGGTGCGACCTAGCCCAACCCAGTCTGGGTTGACCTGGTTTGAGTCTACCAAACCAGAACCATTGGGTCTAGCCCAGCCTATTGGGTTGGGCATGTCCCACTAGGCCCAGCCCAGCTGATTGTGAGGGGCCGCTGAGGGCCGCGGGAGCGCGGACCGGTCGCGAGGGTGCGGATCGGCCCTAGGTTGGCACCAGGGAGGTTTGGCCCGGAGGGTGCTACGTGGGTGACTCGGCCTGGACGGCGCCACGAGGGCACGACCCGGTTCGGCCGGGGCACCTCAAGGGGCACGGGATGCCTGCTCGGCTGGGGCGCTGCGAGGGGTGCGGGATGCTGGCGCGTTCGTGGCTCGAGAGCCTAGCGGCTGGCGCGGCCAGGGTGGCTTCCATGGCTGGGGTGGCCCAGGAGGGCGCCATGAGGCCGACGCGGCCGGGAGGGGCGGCGGTCGGGAGCTGAGGCGGCTTAGGAGGGTGCCGCGAGGCCCACGAGGCCAGGAGGCGCGGCATGGCCAGGGTGAGGCGGGGCGTAGGCTGGTTCGACTGACGGGGGGCGCGGCTGGTGGGCCACGCGGCCGGGCCAACTTGGAAGCCAGAGGGTGGCACGGTTCAGCTCGGGGTGATAGAGCCAATTCATTCGAGGGGCCAGAGCATCACAGGGGCGGCACAGGTTGCCTTCATCTTCCTGTCACCTCATTCCCATGCCGAAGAACATCACAAAGAAGAATGGTGGATGGGGGGTCCAGCCATGTTACATTGGCCTGCACCCTCCCCATTTTAGGTGGTAGAAAATGGTTCATCAAGAACATAATCAAATAACAAGCATGGAAGATATATCCAAAACATTAATTCCCTTAATCACTCATTAACAATATATTCCCAACCTGCAAGGAAAAATCATCCATGGATAAACTTGATAATAAGTTGGTCTGTGTTCTTTCATTTGCAAAAAAACAAAAAAGGGAATAATATCATACATAAATAAAATACATACCTTGTTCATTGTTCATCGATAGAGTCGTGAGAAGAATACGGAGTTGTCGTCGTTCATTGCGTCGGCCACATACCTCTAATCTTGAGCTCATGTGTTGGATAGTTGACGACGATGAGAAGGGAAGGTCGGTCGTAAAAGACATCCCATGTTGGTTGCCTCCATAAGGCGCTTTTAAGGAACAAGTCGAAGACGCTCCTCACCGGAATTCTTCATGGAAGAACAAGTTCTTAGTTGGGGAGCCTAATCCTCCAAGTGTTGGGTGTCATGTCACTATACCAGTACTATGTCTCGTGGTGAAGTCGTCCCAAATCCTCCACCCAATCTCCATATATATAGGAGAAAGGGGAGGTAGGTAACGACCATTTGAATTTATGATGGTTCATTTATTAGGAACCTTCCTAAATTCCGATGATGATATTAATTATTTTAAAAGGAGGAAATCCAATTGATTTACGCTGGTGAAAACGATGTGGTGTTTTGGCAAGATTGAAGGTATGTGTGTTGGAACAATTAAGGTGGAGGAGGTCAAGAGGCTCTCCCTCATTAATTGTGAGAGTTGTGGGTTTCCCCCTATTAAAGGGGTGTTTCATCCCGTGTGTTCTCCGCCACCATAACCTCTCATGGGAGGTTATGGTTCGGGTGGTCCCCACCACCTTAACCATTCATGGGAGGTAAAATTTTGGTGGTCCCTACTTCCAACATCCACATGGAGGTTTAGTTCTGGTGGACCCCACCCGAAATATCCACATGGAAGCTCAAAAAAAAATAAAATGAAGTTTATTTTATTTTATTATTTCCACAAAAAAACCCAAAACTAACATTCACCCTCATCCATCTACCATCGAGGTGAAAGTCTCCTTAATCGAATACTAGCACTGCGAGTTCAACGGTGCCCTCAAATTTCAATTCCGAGCACCAGTTCAAAAGTTATAAAATGCCGCTTGTACGTTTACTCAACGTAACCGAAAAAAGGTTCATAAAATTATTATTAGTCACCCTTGACCCACGCCAGTCAAGGTTAGGCCTTGCCTAGGTGAAACACGCCCCAAAGAACCCAATGGTACTCTTAGATTTTAAATCTGAGTTCCTATTTAGATGTTATGAATTTTACAATGAAAAAATTGTCACTTAATTATTTTATTTGTGGCCAAAAACTAACATTCCCAAGTGGCACGCGCCAGCCAAAGCTAGTATCTTCTTAAAGAAAGAATTCCCTCATGATTTTAGCATTGGTCTCGAATATTTAAAATGAGTTAACGTTTGTGATTTATAATCTTTTAAAAAATAAAATAATTATTTTATTATTTTATTTATGATTAAACCATTTTTGGGATTTCTCACAGGAAACTCTCACCGACTAATATTAAGTCGCGCCAAGGGTAAAACCACCATCCTGAGTGCAACAGTGCCCTCAGATTTATGATCTAAGTAAATGTTTAAGAGTTATTCATCTTGTTCAGGAAAAATGCTTACGCACATTAACATAATATTAACACAACTTCGACGGATCATTCCGGGCACTCCGGGCCTCAGAATTGGGTACCGTCAGATTTGGCGGACTTGTAATATTCCGATATATTTTAAAAAAAATTACTTGGAAATTATGAGTCTTCAAATTGTGCATGGTGGACTACTACCTAACGAAAAGATATGATTGGGTTTTCACTTTCACATTACACGGATAGAAAAAATTAATTTAATGAAAATATTATATATATATATATATATATTAAATGATATTAATTATTTAAAAATAATATATAATCCACTTATTTTCCCTTTAACTCGTTATGTGAAGGATATTGTTGATCATACATCCATACAATTGTTTGTTTCTATAAATATATGTGATTCATTTTCCATGTAAAAAATTCAATAATAGTTCTAAAAAGGAATCTAATAATTGTTTATTGTATTTAAACGTTAATATAAATCAATAAATTATGTATATAAATCCTATTATCAAGAAATGTGACATCCATGCAAAAAAAATGCATAAGAAAATAATGCCATTTTTACCCAAAAAAGAGAAAAATGAAATATTATGAACAAATATGTGATAAAATTTATCAAAAGTGTCATATATGATATTATAAAAAATAGTCTGGTTCTAGTATAAGATAATAACCTTTTTGAAACCATTATATAGGAGGTTAAATCGTTCTCAATTAAAACGATGTGAGAGGTAACATATTTTTATTTCAATTTACATTCCTTGAGGCATATTGTAATGTTATGCACCTGAAATATTTAAAACTCTTTATTTACTGCCCCTTTCATATGAAAAGTCATGAATAATTCATACTTCACGGTTTTTTAACATCAAAATTTAATTATTTCATCTAATTATTTTTGAGTTAAATTTTACTAAGTGGTATGTAATTTCATAAATCAATTTATTTTAATTGGATTATATTTCATATTCACTGTATTAAAAATTCTATAATTATGATTATCAGGAAATTATATAATGTTATGTTTAATTTCCACTTTTTATGTGGATTTAAATTAAACAGACATAACTACTTCATTTATTAATTCTCACTTCAACATATTATGATCATTTTAAGGGTATATTTTAAAATCTTATTTTAATCAAGAATATTTACGCTTGAATTTACATTGAAGGAAATTATTTGATCATTTTACAATAATATTTTTTACAATTTTATAATCTAGTAATTCATGATTTTGTAATGTGATAGTATCATTTTCCTCTCTTTTCTACTTAATATAAATGCTAATTTTTTTAAAAAAATTCATGACATCATTTCTCTCATCCGTAAAAAATACATTTCTTCAAAATTCTAGTTTTATAAAAATGATATAAATTATTTTATATCATTGTTTTGAGTCATTTTTAACCAAATCTATGTTTTTATATTATTTTGTAATATGAATCTGCAAATTGTTTCTCACATAAGTTAATTTTACAATTTATAAAAAATTATAAAATGAACCCTTATGATTAAAATACATGGCATAAGTGGAACCTTCTATCGTAAGAACCAGTCAATTAATTAAAAATTCTAGTATCATTTCAAAATGTTATTTTTAAGAAAAATATTTTCTTAGTATTGTTCATATTTTCTTATTTTTACAATTTATTTTCAAAGTGAAATGGCTATTTTCCCCATAAAAAAATTTAATCTTCTTATGGTATTTTTATTTAGTAATGATGACCACACTTTTTATTAAATATAATCTAATTGATGTATTTTTTAATGATACAATCATTATTATTTCTTTGGATGATTTATTTTCTATTTGAATAGGGATAGTATTGGTTTTCTATTCCTTGATTTGTTTTTATAATTAATGTTCCATAAATATAATAAATTTCTTGTGATTATTAGACATAAATTGCACCTAAATATTCATATTATTTATTTTGGATATTATTATTTCATAAAATCAATATCATATATCCATGAAGTGTATTACATTGAATGTTATCTAATATACATGAGAAATATATATATTATGAGATGAATTAGTTGGCTAGAATTATTTAAATGCATTTTTTATATGTATATACCCATCAGTTTTAAATCATCTTGTTAAATGTATTGATAGTATATGAATCATGATGCCTGGGAACATTACAAAAAATAATAAAGAATTTACTTCATTTATAATTCACTTTTAATTATTATCCATGAGATTTTAGAGTTGATTTTACATATTTATCTATTTCATTCTTAGTTAATTGAATAAATGGTATTTTTTTCTATTATTTACCATTCAATATTTATTATGCCCTATCAAATCACATGTTTCTTATTATTGATTAAATATAATTTGTGTTACGATATTTACCTTTATTTATGGTTTCTTTCATATTTATTACACATTATTTAGTCATGATAGCTTCCACTTTACATAACTCTAAATGAGAATATGAATCCACATTTATTTTTTTAATTCCCTAGGATGTGAAGAAGAAATCATTGAATGATTTCAAGGATGCATATTTCTTTCTTTTAATGTGTTTGGTTTCATGTTTTCAAATTCCGTTTGAAATTAAACTATGTATTCGGTATAACAATCCTACTAAACTATGCATACATTCATGATTTGAACATAGGTATCTTATGACTATTTAATGAAGTTTCCACTGACTCTAGTCTAGTGGAGTCTAGGTATTTATAGTTTGTATAAGTGGAAATGTTTTGTAAAACATGGGAACTAGATTTATGAAAACAAAGATTAGATAAGATAACTCTATGATATAAATTATGGATATGTATATAAGAGTGTCATAATGTTTTGGTGATGAATATATTGTGTTTTTTTCATTGAAATACATCCATTTATTGATAAAACTGGTGGACATTGTCCTAGAACAACTTTATCAAGGGGTAATAACCTCTAAAAGGGTGCATTAGTCTTTGAACAGATCATCACCTGGTACAGTATAATTGTTCATATTATGCACTTTAGTTGACACTCCTAGTGGATATTCTTAGGACAAATAACATTTTCATTGCAAACTATAACAAATAATTTAATATATGATGATAATTAATTGTTTAGGTTAATCAAAAAGTGGCTTGGGGTTTTATGTATATGAATGATTACATGTTCAAAATCCTATATATCCTTATCCAATTTTTTTGAGTGGAATATAACATTATTAATGATATTTTCAAAAAGTATTTTAGAGAGTAAAACATTTTGGTTTAGATTGTGTGTTACCAAAAAAAGGATATCAGAGAAATTATTTTTAAAATTTTTAAGGAAATAAGTTTATAATTGTTGAGAAAAATTAGTCTCTATGTGATTATTAATATTATATTATGAATAATAAATTAATATTATTTGATTGTTTTTTTAAAAAAATACCAATCATCTTAGAGACCCTTGAGGTTCAAAAGCATCATTTGATTACTAATGTTATATTTTATGTTAGTCATCATATTTATGGGAACATTATAGGAATTACATTAATATTTATATAAAAAAGGATGACCCATATGTCATATGAAACCCCATCACACCTAGAAAGACTGTGTTGTATAGACACTAAATTGAAGGGTGGAAAGGGTGTTGTGCCTACCACTGGGCTACAAGATATACTGGTTAGTATTAATTTTTTTAGCATAAATAGTTTGATAAATTAATATTATGTTGATTTTGGAAATCATATTATAGGGTCAAATATTTTTTTTATTTTTGAGATAAATGATGATATTTTGGGAGTCATATTATTGGGTTGTGTTATATAAAACCATTAGGTTCAATGTATATTATTAGTTTAGATGAAAGAAATTAATTATTTATGGATCTATTTTAAATGGTATGAGACCACATTTGTTTGGAAAACAATCTCTAATTTTGAGAATTTGTAGGTTTATTGGGATGTAAGGTTATTTATTTTTTGGAATAATCTAAAATAATCCCATTGATGAAATATTTAAGTAAGATTTATTATTTCCCATAACAAGGTTTATTCACATTTTTATTATCATACCTAGTGGTAACAATTTCATTTTGGTTTAATATTTTAAAAAATGAGAATGGATTATTATTCCTTTATTGATCACACAATTATTTAAAAGTTAATTGTAATGCTTTGGCCAAAAAATCAATTTTGATATTCATTTATTGGTGTAAGAAATGAAGTGGAAATTGATTGAGGCACAATAGAAAAATAAATTTCTCAAAAAATAAATCACGTAAGTACATTTTATAGTGTTACATATCTATATATTATAATAATCCCTAAAATCTAGGAAAAAGATATTGAAATGAAAATATTACCCTATTGAATTCATATCTGATGAATCAAATTCAAATTAACACATCATATATTTTTGGTTATGTGGGTGTGGACTTTCTCTTGGAAATTAGCTTTCTAGTGATCAATTACCTTTATCACACTCAAATATTATTTACACTTTTCTTCCATATACATAATTTTAACACTAACGAATGTTATACAACTTGAAAACCTAGTGATGTGTTATTCCATATAACCATCATATTACCCTTTATCTATTTTATGTGGATGATTTATTAACCCATTTCAAGATGTGATATTTTATGAAAGGCATTTTGATATATCAAACACTTATTTTACAAAAGAAAGTTCAAATTGTGATGACACAATTTATTAAACTAGGATTGAATTTAACATCCTATGATTTTAAAGTATATTAAATACACATTATCTATTTTATTTATATTTGGTATACACATCCCCGTTATTTTAATAGGATGTTATGAATGATAATGTATTTGAAATTCAACATTGGGATTAAACAACAAAAAATATATATAATTTAAAAATGACCATTATAAACTAGATATTGAATTGGTCATTATTAATATAATTAAGAAAATAATGAAATATATTTATATTGGTACTAATCAATAATTTTTTTGAAAAACAATTTGTAAATAATCACTCAATTTTTTAATAAAGTCACTTGTGCTTAAAAATACTTTTTCTTTAAAAATGGATATAATTTTCATTTTGGAAATATAATTAATTTATATATATTTTTTAAATTTATTTTTTACAAAAAAATTTCTTATTTTAAATCATAATCCCATAATTATATCAGGGGAAAGTATTTCAGTTTTTTTGAAAAGTTTATTTTTTTAGTTAAGAGTGAACATACTCCTTTTTTTATAACTATCATTTATTGTTAACAAATTATATAATTTAATTTTATAATTGTGATTTTAATATGACTTAAAAGTAAAATAATTAATGTTTAGTTATATTTATAATAATGTTTTACATTAGAATAATCTTTAAACACAATTTTTTTTATATTTTTATTATTTTATAATGGAAATCCATTTTTCTCATAAAATAAAATTCAAAAGAATAAGGTTCCTCCTTATTAATTAATTAAAATAATCAACAATAAATAAATATTTAAAAATATTTATATATTATACAAATAACTATTTTAATTTATATCCATTTACTAATTATTTTTAGCCTTATAATAAATATAAGATCATCTTAACCTTGGAAAATATATTTCTTGAAAACCATTTTTTCGAAAAGTATTATAGGGTTTTTTAAAATTAAATCATACCACTTTGGTTAATTGAAATTCATAAAATCTAAAAAATATTTTTGATTAGAATAAGTTGTACTATATAATATTTTCCACTTAAATTTTGTTTATATTGGTTATTAAAGACATTAAAAATTAATTACTACTACTAATATTAAAGTGATTTTTTGCTCCTCGCATGCACCTGTATTAAAATCAAACTTTCAAACATATGAAATATTTATATGATAAATTGGATTACATAATTTTTATTAGTGGTTAAAATTTATATAATATGTATTTCTAATTCCAATACTGAACAATTAATTACATAACTAAATACAATGAGACTAGTTACTATAGTGAAAACTAAAATGGTAAAATTAATGAAATATTAAAATAAAGGAACAACATGTTTAGAAAATGTGTTTTCTGTGTGTGGTGGAGGTCTATCATGGACCTATAGTCCATTTAATATATTATTTATAATTTTTTTGGACCTTGAGGTGAGAGTGATTTCCATTATAAAATGGTTTTCGGTATTTACAAGAATAACACTTCTCTTAGATTATAAAATAGTAATCCATCCCCTCACTTGTTCACACCTCTCAAGCCATTTTTTCAACTGATCCCTGAAACAATCCCTCCCCAACATCCTTTTACACAATATTGAGCTTCTTTTATTCTAAAAATTTCATCCCTATGGTCAATAATATGAAATCCAAAGGACATTTCACTAGGGGATGGTAAACATCATAAAGAATATCTTTCCTTTTCATTATCATTTTAATACATTCATTTACATCTTCAAACATCTAATATAAGAAAAGTAATATATACCTTATACTAAAATTTTATAATGTCTATTGAATAACATCTATTTGTCTCCACCTCTATCAAATTATAAAATAATCCATCATTAATGTGAATGTCGTACTACCTCCATGCCAGCTGAGGTAATTTTTTTCAATAACTGACACACTGGGATTGTCATAATGGTTGATTTAATGTATATATATAATATAAATGATTTAATTAATCTTCTGTAATTATATATCATATTTACCTTCTTAATTTTCATTCCATTTAAAATACGATAACATCTCTTGTGTGTGACTCAGACTACTACCTCACGAAGGAATACGATTTATTTTTTTTCTTATGATATACATAGAAGTTAAAGGGGAAAATTTTAATTAAAATAAATGGTATATATTAAATGATTTTAATTTTTTATAATTTATATATCACCCATTCCTTTTCACTTTACCTGGTAACAGAATGATATTGTCGCTCATGTGTATGTATGACCTACCATCAACCGATTATTTCAATTTAATTTATTATCCCTCTTATTTAAAATCATATTAATTTATTATGATATAATAACACCAATATATTAAATATAATTATTTTTTATTATCTTAATTTCATAACACTTATTCATCTCATGTTCTATAAAATAGGAAACACATCCATTGATCGTTTCTATGGCGGACTACCACCTTACGAAGCGATAAAATTTGTTTTCCTTCATCACCACTAAGTGATGGATATGATGATGTAATTAAAAAAATTATATTTTATTTAAAACATAACAATACTTCTTGATTTATAATATCACATAAACAATCTTAATTTCCATTATATGGGAATACAACAACGTCTTTCATGTGTACGATGGACAATCATCTCGTGAAGCAATGTGATTCTTTTTTCACTTACTATTAACATGGAAGGTAGTAAGAATAAATTTATTGATTATGTTTTATATATATATAATAATACTAATTATTTAGATGTTAATTATTATTTAAATATTCTTAATTCCATTGGTCGATAATATGGAAACAATGTTCATGCATAAAAATGGCCTACCATCTCCGTGAGTGGTGTAGTTCATAATTATATCTATAATTTCATGGATTAATCAAATTATTTATATTATGATTTTTTATATTTATATGATCGTTTATATTTTCTAAATTATGTAACCATAATCAAATTTCACAGAAAAAGTACTAAACAGAAACATACATAAAGAACAACCCGATTATCACTCAAAATAATGATTTTAATAAAGAATCATTAATGAATGAGTGAATAAATAGTTTCTGTATGGATGCTAGTAAGAATCTTAATGATGAATATCTAGTGATCCACTTACTCTCCACACTTACTGATAGCTGGGATACACTTGTCGTGTTACTCAGCAACGCAACGCCTGGAGAAAAACTTACTATGGAGATAGTAAGGGATACATTGTTCAACGAAGAGGCCTGAAGGAAGGATGTGAGTTACAACAAGATGCAAGCACTCATTCTAGATAAGTGAGGGAGACAACAAAGAGGAGGTCATGGGGTAGGAACTAGATGTTGATGAAATAATAGAGGAATGTCAACAAATGGCAGGAGGCCAACATACAAATGCTACCATTGTGCCATAGAGGGACAAATGAAGATGTACGGTCAAATGTTTTTACAAGAAAAATTTCAATGTAACAACCTACTACGAAGAAATGAAGATGAAAATGTGATAGTAACCAGAGAATTTGTGCATTTATCCAATGAAGAATAAGTTACATGCTTTCATACATCAGTCCAAGACACATAATTAATGATTGATACTGCAACATAGTACCATGTCCCATTGCATCGTCAGTGTTTCTTGACATATTAAGCTTGTGACTCTGGGGAATTCAAGATGGGGAATACCATTTTGGAAGATATTGTTGTTAAGGGTGATATCCAATTCAAGACGAATTTTGGATACACTATCACCCTTAAGTATGTTTGGCATGTTCCAAGTATTCGGCTCAACCTGTTATCAGGTATAGCCTTTGATCGACAAGGCTATGACAATATCTTCAGCAATGAATCATGGAAGATGAAAGAAGGAGCCATCATCATCACCCAAGGACACATATGTGGTACGTTGTACAAGAAACATGTTAAGATATGTGCAGACATCCTCAACATAGTGGAAGGAGAAATGTCATCCAATATTTGGCATAGAAGGCTAGGTCACATTAGTGAAAAAGTGTTTTCTACCATAGATAAAAAGAAGTTCATCAATATTAACAAGGATGCATCACTTGATCCTTGTAAATCCTACTTTTATGGGAAGTATCATAGAGTCTCATTTAATACTGCTTCATCACTGAGATCAGAGTTGCTAGATCTGGCGCACTCTAATGTATGCAGACCCATGGAGGTGGATTCACTCTGAAGTAACAAATATTTCTTATCATTTATTCATGATGAATCTCAAAGGGTGTGTTTGTTCTTCTAACGAATGAATAACAATGTATTGGACTACTTCATGATGTTCCATGCCATGGTGGAGCATGAAATTGGAAGGCAGCTGAAGTGTCTTCATTCAAACAATGGAGGAGAGTACACATCTATAGAATTTGATTCCTACTGCAGGAGTCAGGTAATCCGACCTGAGAGGATGGTCCCTCGCACCCCAAAACAAAACTTAGTTATAGAAAGGATAAACAGAGCCATCATGTGGAAGGTCTGAAGCATGATCAGTTTGGCTATGCTTCTTAAGCCATTATGGGGAGAAGCTGTTCCATTTTCCTGCTACCTCATCAACTGATAACTGTCAATCCGACTAAATTCTGAGAGTCCACAGAAGAGATGGTCTGGTAAACATCCCTCTTACTCTCATTTATTACTATTTGGTTGTTTGGAATTTTCACATGTATACTAGGATCTCAGGAAGAATCTATTTGATGGTTCTACAACATGCTTCTTCATCGCCTGTGATGATGAGGAGTTTAGATACAAGCTTTGGGACCAGAAGGAGAAGAAGGTGATTAGAAGTAGAGATGTATTTTTAAATGAGAACTATATGATCGATGAGATTCAAAATCCTATAATGCCTCAAAGAGAAAGTGTTGAGAACTCACTTCTTGATTGAAGACCTATACCGGCACCACCTGTTATTGAAGAGGAGTAGGTGCCAAAAGACTCATCGGTAGCGAACCAGGAGGCAGTGGATGATGATATTGATTAGGGGGAGACTCAATCCTATCTGCAAGAAGTTACAGAACCCTCACATGGTCGTGATGATGCTATACCTCTCGAACCTAACATTTCACAGGTTTGAAGATCATCACGAGGAAGGATTCCATTAACAAAATTTTCAGAGTCAGATTACATGTTGTTGACTAATGAGGGGAATCCAGAAGGGAATCAAGAAGAATATCGACATTCCCGATCATTGGATACGTGAAGTGATTGATCAACAGATGGTGTGACTTTTGAAAGTCGAAGATGATTCAAAATACATTTTCTTTAAAAATGAATATATTTTTCATTTTGGAATTATAATTAATTTATATATATTTTCAAATTTATTTTTTTTAAGAAAACTTTCATATTTTAAAACATCATTCCAAAATTATTTTGGGGGAAAATATTTATATTTTTTGAAAAAATTATTTTTTAGTGAAGAGTGGTCATACCACTTTTTGTAAAACAATCATTTATTGTTAACAAATTTATAATTTAATATTTTAATTGTTATTTTAATTGAACTTAAAACTAAAATAATTAATATTTTGTTATATTTTTAATAATTTTTTAAATTTGAATAATCATTATACACAATTTTTTTATATGTTTATTTTTTCATCTTGAAAATTCATTTGTCTAAAAAAATATTTCAAAAGCATAATGTTTCTATTTCTTATTTAATTTAAATAATCAATAATAAATAAATATTTAAGAGAAATTTATATATTATTTAAATAATTATTATAATTTATATCCATTTAATAATTATTTCTTGTATTATTGTAAATTTATGATCATCTTATTCTTGAAAAACATATTTCTTGAAAACCAATTTTTTGATAGGTATTTTGTGTTTTTTAAAATTAAATCATACAGCTTCAGTAAATTGAAATTCATAAAATTCATAAAATATTTTTTATTAGCATTATTTATAATATATTATATTTTGTACTTAAATATTGATCATGATGGTTATTAAAGACATTAAAAATTATTTACCACATCTAATATTAAAATGATGGTTTGTGCGTCGCATGCGCCTCTAATAAAATCAAACTTTCACACATATATAATATTTATTTGATAAATTAGATTACATAATTTTAATTAGTGTTTAAAATTTATCTAATAAATCTTGTTTTATTACAGTACTAAATGATTAATTACATAGCTAAATATAATGAGACTAGTTACTATAATGAAAACTAAAATGGTAAAATTGAGGTAACATACAAATTAAGGAACAACATGTATAGAAAATGGTTTTTTTTGTGGTGGAGGTCTATCTTGAAAATATATTCCATTTAATACATTATTTATATATTTTTTGGCACTTGAGGTGATAGTGATTTCCATTCTTGAATTGTTTTTGGTATTTACAAGATAACACTTCTACTCAATTATAAAATGACACTCCATCCCCTCACTTGTTCACACCTCTCAAGCCATTTTTTTCAACTGATCCATGAAAAAATCCATCCACAACATCCTTTTACCCATTATTGAGCTTATGATTTTCACAAAATATCATTCTATCAGTCATTAATATGAAATCCAAAGGACATTTCTCTAAGGGAAGGTAAATATCTAAAAGAATCTATTTCCTTTTCATTATTATTTTAAAATCTTCATTTACATCTTAATACTTCCAATATAATAAAAATAATATCTACCATACTCTTCATTTTTATTATGTCTGTGGAATAATAGTTATCTATCTCCTCCTGCATCAAATACTAAAAGAATCCATTTTTAATGTGTACATCGTACTACATCCATGTAAACTAGGGAAATTTGTTTTCAATTACTGACACACATGGACTGTAATAATGGTTGATTTAAGGTATATATATATATAATATTAGTAATTTAAATAATATTCTATTAATAGAAATCATATTTACCTTATTACTTTTCATTCCATTTAAAATACTATAAAATCACTCCTCAGTGCATTGGTCTACAACCTCACGAAGCAATACGATTTATTTTATTACTTATCATATACATAGAAGGTAAAGTGGAGAAAATTAATTAAAATAAATGGCATATATTAAATGATATTAATTTTATAAAATTAATATATCACCCCTTCATTTCTCCTTTACTCAGTTAGGGAATGATATTTTGGCTCATGCGTATGTACGACCTACCATCAACTGATTGTTTCAATTTCATTTATTATCCCTCCTACATAAAATTATATTAATTTATTACGATATAATAACACCAATATATTAAATATAATTATATTTTATTCAGTTAATTTCATAACATATATACATCTCCACTTCTATAAAATGGGAAACAAAACCATCGATCGTTTGTACGGGGGACTACCACCTTACAAACCAATAAATTTTGTATTCATTCACAAGCTCTAAATGATGAATATATTGATGTAATAAAAAAAATTATATTATATTTTAAACATAAATATACTTATGGATTAAAAATATCACATATACCATCTTAATTGACATTCTGAGTGAATACAACAACATCTTTCATGTGTACGGTGGACAATCATCTCGTGAAGTAATGTGATTCTTTTTTCACTAACTATTTACATGGAAGGTAGTAAGAATAAATTTATAAAAATGTGTTATATATATAAATGAAATAATAAAAATTCTATAAAATTTCATTATTATTTACATTTTCTAAATTTCATTGGTCGATAATATAGAAACAAAGTTCGTGCGTAAGAATGGCCTTCCATATCCATGAGTGGTGTAATCATAATTATATCTATAATTTACTGGATTAATCTAATTATTTAAATAATGATTTTTTTAATTTAAATGATAATTAATATCTCATAAATTATTTAACCATAGTCAAATTTTACAAAAAAAACTAAACTAAAACATACATGAAAACCAATGTGATTATCACTCAAAATAATTATTTTCATTATGATTTATTAATGAATGAGTGAATTAATCATTTCCTTATGGATGCTGGTAATAGTATAGATGATGAAGATCAAAAGAACCACTTACTCTACAAACTTCCTGATAGCTGGGATATTCTTGTCACCTCAATCATCAACTCTGCGCCCGTAGGAAAACTTACCTTGGCGATGGTA
Organism: Viscum album; assembly: GCA_963277665.1. Classification (NCBI taxonomy): domain Eukaryota; kingdom Viridiplantae; phylum Streptophyta; class Magnoliopsida; order Santalales; family Viscaceae; genus Viscum; species Viscum album. The sequence goes on from OY728164.1 coordinate 903,636,174, forward strand.
AATGATGCACTATTCAACAAAGAGGCTAGAAGGAAGGGTGCGAGTTACAACAAGAGGAAAGCACTAATTCTGAGAAGTGAGGGAGACAATAAAGAGAAGTTCATGGGGTTGTAACCTGAGGTTGAAGTAAGAATAGAGGAGGGTCCAAAGATGGAAGGAGGACAACATAAAAATGAATCCATTGTGGCATAGTGGGACACATGAAGAAGAACCGTTGAAAGTTGTTATACGAAAAGGGTCAATGTAGCAACCCAAGAAGTGTAAATGAAGATACACCTATGACTGTTCCTAGATAAGTTGTGATTTACTCCAAATATAAAGAAGAGAAATTCTTTCATACATCATGCCAAAACACAGAATGAGTGGTCGATATTGTAGCATCTTACCTCGTCACACCGCATCGTGAGTATTTCATGACTGATCAACCTGGTGAATTTGGTGAAGTCAAAATGGGGAATACTAATTCAGTGGAGATTGTTGGCTTGGGTGATATCCAAGTCAAGATGAACATTGGATACACAATCACCCCAAAGGATGTTCGGCATGTTCCAAGTCTTCGGCTCAACTTGTTATCAGGAATAGCCTTTGATCGACAAGGCTATGACAAAATCTTCAGAAGTGGGAAATGGAATATAAAAAATGGATTCGTCATCACCACCCAAGGAAACATATGTAGTATGTTGTACAAAAATCATGTGAACATATGTGAAGACATCCTCAATGTGGTGGATGGAGAAATGTCATCCAATATGAGGTATAGATGGCTCATCCGTGTGTGTGAAAAAGGTTGTCTTACCTAACCCAGAAGAAGTACATCAATATTGACACGGATGCATCACTTGATCCTTGAAAATAATGCTTCTATGGTAAGCATCATAGACTCTCATTAAATACTGCTTCTTCATGGTTATCAGATTTGTTGGATCTGGTGCACCATGATGTATGCTCACCCATGGATGTGGACTCACTCGTAGGTAGCAAATATTTCTTATCCTTTGTTGATGATGTATCTAAAAGGATTTTGGTGTTCTTCTTAAGAACAACGGAACATGTACTGGACAACATGACGATGTTCGATTCCATGGTGGAGCGTGAAACTAGAAGGAATCTAATGTGTCTTCATTTAGACAATGGAGGAGAGTACACATCCAAAGAATTTGATTCCTACTGCAAGAGTCTGGGAATCCGACATTTTAGGATGGTGGCTCACACCCCACAACACAACGGAGTTGCAGAAAGGATAAACAGAACCATAATGGAGAAGGTTGGAAGCATTATGAGTTTGGATAAGCTCCCTTAGCCATTATGGGGACAAGATGTTCAGGTTTCCTGCTACCTCATTAACCGATCACCATGAGTCCCACAGAATTTTGAGATTCTAGAGAAGATATGTTCTGGTAAACAACCTTCTTACTCTCATTCAGGAGTATTTGGATGTTTGGAATTTGCACATGTATCCATGGAGCTTAGGAAGAAGCTAGACAAGAGATCTACTCCATGCATCTCCATCGGTTGTAAAGATGAGGAGCTTAGATACAATATTTTGGACCCAAAGGAGAAGAAGGTGATCAGAGGCAGAGATGTCGTGTTCCATGAGAACCAGATGATTGATGACATTCAAAATCCTAGAGTTTCTCAAAGAGAAAGTGTTGAGAAATAAATTCATGATCGAACACCTATACCAACACAGCCTGTCCATGAAGAGGAGGAGGTACAAGAAGACTCATCGACAGTGGACCAGGAGGCAATGGAGGAGGATATTGAGTAGGGGGAGACTCAATACTCTCTACATGAAATTGTAGAACCATCACAGGAGCTTGATGATGTTGTGCCTCATAAACCTAACATTTCACATGTTCGAAGATCTTTACGATGAAGGATTCCATCAAAAAAAAATATTTTGAGTTAGATTACTTGTTACTGAAAAAAGAGGGGAAGCCATAAGGGTATCAAGAAGCATATCTTCATTCGCTATCATTGGATATGCGAAGTGATAGATCAATAGATTGTGCAACTTGTGAGATTCACATACACTTCAAAAAACATTTCTTAAAAAATGGATCTATTTTTCATTTTGGAATTATAATTAATTTAAAAATATTTTTTAAATTTATCTTTAAAAAAATATTTTCATATTTTAAATCATCATTCAAAAATTATATTGGTGGAAAATTTATATGTTTTTTTTTGAAAATATTATTTTTTAGTGAAGAGTGAACATACAGCTTTTGTAAAACTATAATTTATTCTTAACAAAATATATAATTTAATTTTATAATTGTGATATTCCTTTGAATTAAAAGTAAAATAATTATTATTTAGATATATTAATAATAATTGTTTATATTTGAATTATCTTCATATGAAATTTTTTATATGTTTATTTTTTACGCTCGAAAATTAATTTTTCTCAAAAAAAATTCAAAATCATAATGTTCCACCATATTAATTAATTAAAATAATCAATAATAAATAAATATTTAAAATTAAGATATATATTTTGTAAATTAATATTTTAATTTATATCTATTTAATAATTATTTCTATTCTTATAGTAAATTTAAGATTATCTTATTATTAGAAAATTTATTTCTTGAAAACACATTTTGTGAAATGTATTATGGGATCTTTTTAAAATAATCATACCACTTCAGTGACTTGAAATTCATAAAATTTATAAAATATTTTTTTAGAATAATTTATACTAAATAGTATTTTCTACTAAAATTTTTATCATAATGGATGTTAAATACATTATAAATTAATTACCACAACTAATATTAAATTGTTGTTTTTTCATGTCGCATGCACCTGTATTAAAATCAAACTTTCACACATATAAAATATTTATATGATAAGTAGGATTACATAATTTTAATTAGTCTTTAAAGTTTATCTAATAAGTATAGTATTATTTGAGTACTAAATGATTAATTACATAGATAAATATAATTAGACTAGTTACTATAGTGAAAACTAAAATGGTAAAATTAAGGAAACATAGTAATTAAGGAACTACATGTTTAGAAGATGGGTTTTTTGTGTGGTTGAGGTCTATCATGAACATATAATCCATTTAATGCATTATTTATATTTTTTTGGCACTTGAGGTGATATTTATTTCCATTATTGAATGGTTTTTGGTATTTACCAGAATAACACTTCTCCTCAATTATAAAATGGTACTGCATCCCCTCACCTGTTCACACATCTCAAGCCATTTTTCTCAACTGATCCCTGAAAAACTCTCTCCCCCACATACTTCTACACATTATTGTGCTGATATTCTTCCAAAAGTATCATCCCTATGGTCATCAATATGAAATCCAAAGGACATTTCTCTAAGGGAAAGTAAAAAATATTATATAATCTCTTTCATTTTCATTATTATTTTAAAACATTCATTTACATTTTAACCCAACCAATAAAATAAAAAATATATCTACCATATACTAAAATTTTATTATGTCTATGGAATATCATCTATCCATCTCTTTCTCAATCAAATGCGAAACGAATCCATCGTTAATGTGTACATCATACTACCTCCATGCAAACTGAGGTAATTTTTTTCAATCAATGACACACATGGATTGTCATAATGATTTATTTAATGTATATATATAATATTAATGATTTAATTAAATAGTAATAATTATATATCATATTTACCTTCTTACGTTTCATTCCATTTAAAATATGATAACATCTCTCATGTGTGTGTCGGGCTACCACCTCACGAAGCAATACGATTTGTTTTCTACATATGATATACATAGAAGGTAGAGATGAAAATTATAATTAAAATAAATGTTATATATTAAATGATATTAATTTTTTAAAATTAATATATCACCCCTTCCATTCCTTTTTACTCAGTTAGGGAATGATTTTTTCACTCGTGCGTTTGTATGACCTACCATCAACCGATTGTTTCAATTTTATTTATTATCCCTCATAATTATAATCATATAAATTTATTATGATATAATAACGCAAATATATTAATTATAATTATATTATATTATCTTAAATTCATAACATTTATTCATCTCCTCTTCTATAAAATGGGAAACAAAACCATCGATCGTTTGTATGGCAGACTACCACCTTACTAACCAATAAAAGTTGTTTTCCTTCATAACCATTAAATGATCGATATAATGGTGTAATTAAAAAAATTTCTTATATTTAAAACATAACTATACTTTTGGATTTATACTATCACATATACCATCATAGTTTCCATTATTAGGGAATACATCAACATCTATCATGTGTATGGTAGACAATCATCTCGTGAAGCAATGTGATTCTTTTTTCACTTACTATTAAAATGGAAGGAAAAAAAATAAATTTATTGAACAGGTTTTATATATATGAAATAATACTAATTCTTTAAATGTAAATTATTATTTACATTTTATTAATTTCATTGGTCGAGAATTTGGAAACAAAGTTCATGCATAAGAAAGGACTACCATCTCCGTGAGTGGTTTAATTAAAAATTATATCTATAATTTTATGGATTAATTTAATTATTTATAATTTTTTTTATATTTATATGATCAATAATATTTTTTAAATTAAGTAACCATAATCAAAGTCCATAGAATGATATACTAAAATAAAACATATAGGAAAAACAATTCAATTATCACTCGAAATGATGAAGATCTGGTGAACCACATACTCTGCACACTTCTCGATAGTTTTGATATGCTTGTCATCTCTCTCAGAAACTCAGTGATCGAAGGAAAACATACCATGTCGACTGTAAAGGTTGCATTGTTCAATGAAGAGGCCAGAAGGAAGGATGTGAGTTACTACCAGACACAAGCTCTCGTTCTAGAGAAGTGAGGGAGACAGTAAGGAGGAGTTTACGGGGTAGGTACCATAGGTCAAAGAACGAATTGAGGAAGGTACATAGATGGAAGTAGGCTGACATAAAAATTCTACCATTGTGGCATGGAGGGACACATAAAGAAGAACTATTGAATGTTTTTATAAGAAAAGGGGAAATGTAGAAACCAACTAAGAGGAAATGAATATGTGCATGTGACCATCCCCAGAGAAGTTGTGATTTGCTCCAAAGAAGAAGAAGAGATATACATTCATACATCAGGCCATGACACAGAATGGGTGGTCAATGCTGCAGCATTGTTCCATGTCACACCGCATCGGGAGTAATTCATGACTTATAAAGCTAGTGACATTGGTGCAATCAATATGGGGAATACCAGTTTGGTGGAGATTGTTGGAATGGGTGATATAATAGTTAAGAAGAACATTGGATACACAGTCAACCTGAAGAATGTTTGGCATGTTCGATGTCTTTGGATCAACCTGTTATCAGGTATAGCCATTGATCGACAAGGCTATGACAACATCATCACCAATGGAGCAAGGAAGATGACAAAAGGAGCCGTCATCATCTCCCAATGACACATATGCAGTACATTTTACCAAAATCATGTGTATATATGTGTAGACAGCATCAACATGATGGAAGGAGAAATTTCATACAATATGTGGAATATAAGTCATGGACACATGAGTGAATAATGGTTATCTACCCTAACAAAGAAGAAGGACATCAGTATTGACAAGGATGCATCACTTGATCCTTGTAAAAACTACTTGTATGGTAAGCAGCATAGAGTATCATTTAATACTAATTCATCACGGAGAATAGAGTGGATGGATCTGGTGCACTCTAATGCATGCAGACCCATGGAGGTGGATTCACTCGGAGGTAACAAATATGTATTATCATTAATGGATGATTCTTCTTGAAGGGTGTGGGTGTTCTTATTATGAATGAAGGACCAATTACTGGACTACTTCAAGATGTTCCACTCCATGGTGGAGCGTGAAATTGGAAGGAAGTTGAAGTGTCATCATTCAGACAATGGAGGAGAGTACACATCCAGAGAATTTGATTCCTACTACAAGAGTCAGAGAATCCGACATGAGAGGATGGTCTCTTGCACCCCACAACACAATAGAGTTACATAAAAGATAAAAAGAACCATCATGGAGAAGGTTGGAAGCATGATGAGTTTGGGTAAGCTCCTTAAACCATTCTGGGGAAAAGCTGTTCAAGTAGACTGCTATCTCATCAACCAATCACATTCAGTCCCGCTGAATTTTGATATTCCATAGAAGATATGATCTAGTAAACATCCCTCTTATTATCATTTACGAGTATTTGGATATTTGGAATTTTCACATGTATCCAAGGAGTTCTGGAAGAAGCTAGATAGGAGATATACTCCATGCATCTTCATCAGATCTAACGATGAGGAGTTTAGATAAAATATTTGGGACCTAAAGGATAAGAATGTGATCTGAATCAGAGATGACATGATCAATAAGAACCAGATGATCAAGGAGATTCAAAATCATAGAATGTATCAAAGGGAATGTGTTGAGAACTCAATTCATGATCCAACACCTATACCAGCACAACCTTTTATTGAATAGGTGGTGTAATAAGACTCATTCGTAGTGGACTAAGAGGTAGTGGAAGAAGATATTGAGAAAGGGGAAACTCAATACTCCCTGAAAGATGTTTCAGAACCATAACTGGAGCTTGAGGATTTTGTGCCTCCTGAACCTAACATTTCTCAAGATCGAAGATCATCATGTAGAAGGATACCGTCAACAAAATGTTCGGACTCAAATTACATATTGCTCACTGATGAGAGGAATCTGGAAGTGAATAAAGAATCATATCGACAATCGCTATCATTGGATATGCAAAGTGATGGATCAACAGATGGTGTGACTTCTGAAGATCCACATGAAGGAGAACTTCACATATATGTTTACAAATGTGGTTTCATAGGAGAAGAAGTAACCATACCAATGCTCATGTCGATTGCATCTATAGGGGGAGAATTTTTGGATCTTTTACATTTATAGCTGCCTTGGTAGGTGGCTGGTGCATCAACTCCACCCACCATGGTTGGTGGTAGTAATGGGAGAAGTCCACGGTGGGAGGGAGGATTGTTATAGAATTGGAGGGAGAAGTGAGTCAGACATGAAAACTCCCACCATGGATATATAAGGAGTCCAAGGGAGATTCCATCATTGAGATCCATTGTAGAGATCAGTTCAAACCAAGAGACCTCTATCCTTTAGTGACCCTTGAGAGATCCATGTCTGTGAGAGAAATAACAGTGTGGGAGGGAAAAATTGTAACTATTGTTCTTGGTGTAATAAATTTCTAGTTTCCTATTCCATTCATCTCCATTAGAGGTCATAGAACCACAGATGTTTGGAATATTATTCTCAACTAGGATTTTATTGAAGAACAGTCTCAAAAGCATGGTAAATCTGGAGGGAAGAATCCATTTCTTATTGAAATATTCAATCAAATTGTTTGGTCCCTATGTTAAGAGTTTGTAGAAAGACGTGGAGTCAAGCAGTCCATTTGGGGATAGTTCCCAAACTATAATTTCATCAAGGGTATATAAGACATAACATGTAATAGTTTGATGAATTATAGATGGATGATTGTCTAGGATGTTCATTTGATCCTTAATAGAGATTCCATACTTTGTATCAGAATCTATGTTATCAATAATATCAATGAGGGATATTCTAGTCCAATTGTTAGTCCAAAACATGAGAGAGGAGCTAGCACTGACCGTCTAGTGGAAATTTGGAATATCATGGAAAAGACTAATCTATGTCCATTCAATACCAGAGACAGCATTTAGGATGTATTTCCTATTTTCCATTTTAGTACAAACCTACATATAATAAAGATCATAGATTCTGATGTAGAATTGTGCAGCATCCATTGAAAATTTCTCCCGAAGTGACTGAATAAAGAGGGATATGATCTTGATCTGAAAGCCTCCTCTAGAATTGTGAAGGAAACATTATTTCCATGGGTCTATTATTTTCTTTCTCTCCAAAATTATCCAACTCTAAATGAATCTCCTCTTCAACGAATTAATGTATATAATATCAAAAGCAGTCCAGGAGTAAGCCATAATGTAGTACACTAATTTTAAGATGATGGAATGCATTACATAACATATTCTTCTAAACATTGATAGAGATTTACCTTTCCAATCCAAAATATCTTCTAATCTAACTCTGGATACTAATGAAGTAAGAAGCTTGTGTCCATCCCCAGAACATAGGCACTCTATGAGAAATGAATGTTTGAGATCAGTCCCTGATTACCAAATCATTGATCATGCCCATCATTAAAGAGGCTGAGATATTCTTGCCTATGTAAATGAAATATTTTCCCCAACTAATTTTCTAGTATGAGATAATTTCCTAATCGGTGAGATTATTCTTGAGGATCTTTATATTACCCATATCTACCTGAGTGAATATGATGATATCTTCAACAAAAAAGGGATGGGATGGAGCTAAAATTCCTCATTCTATTGGAATGGTTTTCATAATCCCATTTTTAACCATAATGAGAAGGTTTCGAGTAAGAAAGTCTTCATACATTGAAAAAAAAGCCGAGATGGGGTTCCCAAGTCTCACCCCTCTTGATCACTTGTAGTGGCCTTCAACAGATACATTGATGAGAAGAAAAACATGTGCTGACTTGAGAAGATCCATGATCCAATTGATTAAGATATCATTGAATCCAAATCTCTCAAAAACACTTCAAATAAATCACAAGTCCATCATTTAAAAGGAAATATTGAGCTAAATCTTAATAATAATGTTTCCTCCCCTCAATGACTTCCTTAGAAATTTCACGCATTTGAACGTAGTAATCAGGTAGTACTGTATGATTTTTCTGTGAACATAGTGGAATCGATTCAAATAAATGATCTTTTTTATATTATTTCATGTCTATTAGATAGGATATTTGTGATGATTTACTAAATGGTGTTAACAAGCACAAAAGGCATGAATTGGTTGTTTTCATAAGCATTTTAAACCTATATAATGAGGGAAAAAATTGAGTATTGAATCCCTAGTGTACGGGTCCACATTTGAAAAAAAAATTATTTCAGAACTCATATTGAATCACATCCCGAAAAAATTTAATGAAATTATTGGTAAAACCATATGGACTAGGTGATCATTCCTTGTTCAGACTAAATACACCTTCCCAAATTTTGAACATAAGTTGGATGGAGATAAGGATTGAGTTTTCTTCCATATTATCCAGCTTAGGAATGATACATTCATTTAAATTCATAGCCTTTGTTGGACCTTTGAAGATATTTTCATCAAAGAAGACAATATGGGCCGCAAGAGTACGTATTTCATTTTAGATCTGGTCCATGTCCTTAAAGAGTAAAAGAGGAGTATTGTCCCTTCATTACCTTTTTAGAGTATTGAAAAACATCATATTCATTTCCCCATCATTGAGACACTTGTCCTTAAAATTATTTTTAAGGATATTTATTTCGAGCCTTATAAGCATATGAAGCATTGAAGATATTTGACTCTCTTGAGTGATACCATTTAAAATTTGTGTTCTATAATGTCTTACTGAATTGTGTAAAGAGATAGCTCTAGTCCATCAATTTCAGCATCCATATAACTAAAATTCTACCTGCTCCAATCCTTCAACTAGGCATTCAGATTTTTCAGTTTATAGATGATGGTCGCTAGGATTACATTGCATTCAGTGCGTTCCCATGAGTGTTAAACAAGCTTGTGACACTCTGGAAGGTCAACCCCTAAATTATTAAACCTGAAAGGGATGGGACGCTTTCTATCACCACCATGAAGGCTCCACAAAATGGGGTGGTGATCTAACTTGATCTTTGAAAGTGTTACAAATAATATTGATCTTCGATTTCCCAACAAGGAAACATTAAAAAATGTCATGTCAATCATGTTGGCCCTCATGCCATTTATATGTTGTCTATACCATGTGAATTTTCCCAGTGAGGGTGAATTCAATGAGGTATGATTCATCAATGCATGTGTTGAACTCATTGGTGGAGGATGAGAAAAAGGAAAGACCCAGTTTCACGTCAGCCAGAAGTATAGAGTTGAAATATCCAAGAATATCCCATGACTCCATAATGGAACTAAAGGGTCTCTTTATCAAGGACCAATGTGGTCTGCTATCATGATAGACTTTAAAAAAATAAGAAATGTGCTAAAAATTTACTTTTGTCCTTTTGGTAGAATCATGTGGTGGATTTTTCATCCTTATGGATAATTGAAGGGATATCAACAGAGCTGTGAGCAAGAATCTAGAGACGGTCTTGAGTTACAGGGGCCTGAGATTTTCCAAAGATGTAATAGCCACCGCTATGTGATAATTTTTCCTTCTTGAAAATAAATATTTTAGGATCAACAATAACAATAAATTCATGTTTATGTTTTCATGCAAGTAGCCTCATTTAACTATCAGTGTCAAGGTTGGATATGCCTTGATAGTTACAAAACTAGATCCTCATTTTTTCGGTGTCTTGGGTGTTCTTTCCCACTTTTCATTAACCTATAATTTCACGGGTTTTCCAGATTTTCTAGAATGTTTCTTTGAATATAGCTAAAAAATTTCATATGATAATTATAAAGACACGTAAATTTAAAGGAAACTTTTTTTCTTAAATTATTTGGAATTTTACAAGTACTCAGTTTCTGACGGCACCTGATTCTGAGGCCCGGTGTGCCCAGAATCAATTTCTGAAGTTTAGATCAGGTACATTCAGTGAACTAATGAGCGGGGTTTTCTATCTTTTGAACCGGTGCTCGAAATTGAAATCGGAGGGCACCGATGAACTCGCATCGCCGTTGATTTCTTAGGAGCACCTTTACCGAAGATGAGTTTTCTTGGGAATGGATGTTAAAAAACGTGGATTAAATGAAAAGTGAATAAAATTTTGGTACAATTTTATTTCTTTTTCTAAGGTGGTTTTATCCTACAGGGGGGAGTTAGGGTGGGACCCACAAGCATCCTAACTACCCATGTGAGTATAAATGTATGGTGGGGCCCACATGAGCCCCAACCTTTTCACTTTCCATAACCCCTCAACCCCCTTGGAATTAAATGTGTAATCCTTCCACCTCATCTCTCTCTCCCTCTTAACTCTTTCCAACACACATTAAACAATTAATTGAACCACTTCAATTAGTTAATGAAGTGTTTTGAATTCTTAAATTTTGAAATGCATGGCCTGAAAAATTAAAATAATGGGTGACCTTATTATAATTTTTTTGGATTGTTGTGTGGGAATTTGTGGAGAGGGCCTTGTGTGAAGGAAGAAGGATGCTCCTCCATCGTTGAAGAACGTCATCCTCTCCACGAAGAACAACGACGCGTATTCCTTTCTTCTCTCTGTGACAAAAAGAGGAGATGTCGCTTCCTCCTCGGACGCTCTCTGTCGACGTCCAAGAATCCTCACCTCGCAACGCTGTAAACCGTGATGCCGATGTTCTTCATCATTGTTGAGGTAGGGTTTTTTTCCTTGTTCATTTCTTATCATCGTCCTTCATTGTTTATGATTTGGCAAAATGTTATCATCGTAACGGGTGGTGATTGGACCGCACAAACACGGCCGATTCTCCTCCCCTCTTCATGTTGATATTCATTGATGTTTGCGGTGATGGTCGCGCAGTGCCGTTGCACCGCCCGGGGACGAAGAGGACCACGGCCGGAGCCGGCCATGGTGGTGGTGCGCGACGCCATTGCACCACTCTAGTGAGGCCGAAGAAGGATACTGCTAGGAGCAGGCCACGGTGGAGGGGTGTGACACCGTCACGCCGCACCGGTGAGATGAGCTGAGGCCTTAGGCCGCGGAAGACCAGCAGGGGTGGCAGGCAGAGACCGCCACCGGCGAGTCCAGGAGGCGGGACCCCATCTGGGTCCCGCGGCAGCTCACAACTGGCCGGCCATAAAGGACGACCGTTACCTGGAAAACCGAGGGGTGTATCCCCCCTGACTTGCTGCTAGGGAAGACCCCACTGGGTCCACCGTTTCCCAAAACATGGGGTCACACCCCCTTGGTGTCCCGCTTGACCAGCGGCTGAGCCGCGGCTGGATTCCAAGCCGGGCTACAGGCTGCACAGGCCAGGCCAGCCGCAGGCCACATAGGCCACGTCGGTTGTGCCCAGCTGGGCCGGGTCGGGGTGGGCCCAGACCCCCCACTTCGGACCGTTTTCGGTCTTTTGTCCATAACATGTGCTACGGACCTCCGATCGATGAAATGTTAGTTATGTAGGAATCTTTGGAAATAGATGGTTGTTTAGGGATATTAAACATGAGGTTTCAGCAAAGTTTGGGTACAGTCGGGTAGGTTCGAACCCGAAACCAACCGGGCCCTTGGAGTGGAAACGCTTATAACATAAAGACCGGACGTCCGAATGACATACCGTAAAAAATGTTGAATTACTCTTGGTAAAACGGTTCTTTTGGCTTAATCTAAGTGAGTTTTGGATGACTATGGTAATTGTCCGGGTTCGAAACGAGCGTATTTCTAATAGGGCCCCTGGAACGGAAAATCCATTATCTCTCAGACCGGGTGTCCGATTGATGCACCGTCAGTCATGTTGAGTTCCTATTGAAGAGACAAAACATTGTGATACATCAACACTAGAATTCATGATAGTTGATGTATCGAACCCCTTGGCTTGTTGATCGAACCCTCCTGGAATCAAGCGGGTTGTGTGCGGGAACCCTAGAGCTGGCTGCGACTACGACGACGATGACGAATGTACTTGGATCCTACATGGGTTCGACTGTGAGAACGAATGTACGTGGATACTCCATGGGTTCGACAGCGATGAAGACTATACTTGTAACCTACGTGGGTTCGACAACAATGGTTACTAAACAAGGATCCTACGTGGGTTCGGCAGCGACGAATTCTGTACTTGGATCCAATGTGGGTTCAACAGAGGAGATGAATAAGAGGCTACATCTAATCATCTCCACCCCTCTTCATGAGTAGTATACCTATGTGAGAAGAGTCTTGAATTTCAATCGTTATCCTCGATGTGATTTACTTGCTTTTCTATGTGGATTGGGTTGTGCTTTCCTATGTGGATTGGGTTGTAGTTTCCTGTGTAGACTGGGATGTACTTAGGCTCATGAGTTGGAGCCGAACTGGAATTGACGACTTAGTTATTGGTATGATCATATACCTAAGTAGAGATGGTTGATACTTTGTGTTTTTATCTTTCATTTGGTTTATCCTTTGTGGATTTTGGGAGACCTTCAGGGGTCTCGTGGTCCCTACTGAGTATCGTATACTCACCCCTGCACGGGCTATGCCTGCACTACGTTGTACTGGTTGCAGACGACGGACAACGCTGATCGTGGTTGAGGCTTGTAGAGCGGGACGGTATCCGGAGGTGGACTATCAGGTGAGAAATACACGTAGAGGAAGGACGGATTCGAGGAGCTGAGGAGACCATCTGTACCCACCCTTAAATTGGGGTTTCCGGAGGACGTCTCGGTAGATGCTACTTTACTTTTCAGCTATTGTACTTCACTTTTCACAGTTTTATTGTACTTTTAGTTGGGTTTTTATACTGGCCCATTTACTTTCCATCACTTACTTTTGTACTCAGTTTACTTAGTGTTTACTTCTTCTTTCATACTTTGTTTTCATTGTTTTCCTATATAAATGCAATGCCTTACCTTTTATCGGGATTTACGCCTTTGGTGCTAGTCGCCAGCCCCTGTCCTATGGAAGGCGGTCTTGGGGTAGTCACGGCATGGGCCATGAGGACGGGTCGTGACATTAACCCCTTGGGATCTTCTTGGTCTCTATTATAATTAGTCCCAATGGATTTCCTGTGAGTCGTATGTTGTATGTGTGAAAAAGGAATTAAAGGCCCCAGACAAGAGGCAACATAACCAGAACATGAGTGTTGCATAGTTGGGACCTACCGCTCCTTGATCAATCCTAGCTCAATCATGGTGACAGAGTTCAGTGTGGGCTCATCAGTATCAACATGCTCCAGAAATTTAGTATCAATGGGTGGATCCCACTCTGTAATCTTCACCTATGTAGCGGGAGTAGAGTATCCTATTCTAGAAGCATCAAAAGTGGAGTAGGAGGGATGAATAGAAGGGTCTTGTTGTGCCTTTCTTTAATATGGCTTTATAACACTACCCAACTTCTTAGTTTCCCCATCTGATTCAGCATGATCCCGAAGTAAAACATCTATGTTAAAGGAAAGAATGTCAATAAGGGATTATTCTGATTGGAGAGTGGAACACATAGTTATAATTTCAGAAATTAAATCATGTAATTCAACATCTGTATTTTCCAAAAAAAAGAAATGTGTGTCAACAATATATTTGGCCTACTAGCCATTGGTTGAATATCCAACTGGGGTATCACTTCCACTATGGATAAATCTACCCATAAATTTCTATTTGTGGCAACATTTCTTGAGTGAACCATTTTAGGGTGGTTTGGTTTATCCTTCAGGGAGTTTCCTTCTGGTTTATCCTTCTTCCCATTTGGGTTTTCCTTTTAGTCTATGTTGTGAGAGGTGGGTGGAAAAATGCTCTTCAGAACTCTACAATTATTAATTTCATAGACCACCATTCTTCAATGCTCATAATAATAAGGAAGGTTCTCTAATTTAAGTCTCCCCTCAAATTTATAGTCATTTTCAATAAGGTATAATTTCTCTGGTGGAGGGTCCTCCTTGTATACTTCAAAAAGAAACCTAGCATTGAGACCCATTTCCTAGTTGAGAGTGTGTTTTTCAATTATTAGGGGAGTGCTAAAACTGGTGTCCATGTCATTGAGAGTTTTTGTATTCCAATACACCCAAGAAATCCCATGGATTCTTCTCCACACATGGGAATTTGTGTAATTTTGATTAAAGGGATTAATGTTATCATCTCATTCAGATAGCCTCAAAATGCCAGTTTTATGTTGAGATTCCCAACCCACCATACTAAGTAAAAATCCTCTTTGACTTCAAACATATTGTGAAAATAACTTTTATCAATCCAGATAAGCCTCCACTTACTATGATTCTAAAAATTCTAGATCATACTCTTAAGGTTCAGATATGAAAAAGGTTTCAATCACTCTTCATAGACATCTCAACCCAGTACAGATAATTTTCACATATCCATATGTTGAATGATCTCTTCGAGACCTGAAACCACGGATATTTCACTGTCATACGAGCAATTTATTATCCACACATCACTCATAACATTTGAAGCTCACAAAGTTCTAATCAATTCATCCACAAAAGAGATTCCCTTACAGTTTGTTATTGGGGATTTATAACCTATTCTAGATTCATTGGGATGGGAATGGATTTACCTTTCCCCGTCCTGATTGAATGACTCCATAAAGAAAAAATATTAGAATCCAATGTGATGCAAAACATTCACTATTCGATGGTACTGAGGTCCGGCATCCCAATTTTCCATCTTCCTATATAAAATCATTGGATCATTATATTTATTTACATCATGTAATTTAATGAAAATTCATGTTTTACATTCATTTCATCTGTTCGTTTTTTCAAGATTCCAAATGATGTTTTCAAGTAAAAATCAAATTTATTTCTCTATTCAGTCAAAACATATTTTCCACCCTTATCCACTATTTCAAAAAAATATTAATGAATAAATTATAATCCAGAAATGTTTTCTTATATAAATTTCTGCCTATTTTTAAATTTTTACTAAGTATTTTGAAATGATTAATCTTGTTGATTAGTGAATGAGGTAGTTTTTAATATTTACCGAAAATATTGAAGGAATCATTATTTTAATTTCTATGACATGAATGGAATTATCTTCCATCATGAGCACTAAATTATTTTAAGATTAAATGAAATTATTTCAAGGTTATTTTCCAAAAAATTAATAAATAATTGGGGAATTTTAAAATTTATAATAAGTTATCTTTAATGAAAAGGTTATTTTCTTCAAGAAAGTTTTTGTTACATTTTATAGAATTTTTATTCATCTATGACTGCAACATTTTGTGTTTCTTGTTTTTCATTGGAAATATCATACAATGGTCTCATACATATTTTTTCGGATGGTTTGTTTTTAAGATTATGATGAAAATAGGATTATTAAACCCATTCATTTTCCATGAGTTTGATGTGATGAATTAATGAAATGTTTATGGGAACCATTTCCTTCCCTCGGGTTTTTCTATGATGAATTGTTTAAATCACTAATTCCCATTTTCATGGGATATGATATAAACATTTATTTATGATATTGTGGGTCAAAAAAGTATTTATTAGGGGTCGTTTGGGGCTTATATCCCCCAATAATGCGTTTGGTATTGCTTTATGTATCCTAAGATACTTATGGGAAACAATTTGATATGGTTGATCCTCTCTTGGGAACATGCCATTGATATTTATCTAATATGGAAAATAAGAGATAATACCTAATCCATTATGAAATAGGAAACATGTTTTGATGTTTTATCTATAATGATTTCATGGTCTTGGTTGTTAACCTTCATATGTGAAAATTTTTATTAAATTATAATGGTTCCCCAATTATATGACATGAACTTATGGTTCCTGATTGATTTATGAAGATTTATCTCTCCAATGGTTCATGTATTTTGAAATGGAAATGTATTATTACATGTATCATATTTATTATTGATGATATATTGGTTGTGAAATTTTTATTTTATATTCCTAAAATCATCCTTATGCTTATCTTATGCATTTATATTATCGTTGGTTGATATCATTCTTTTTTAACTTTATTCCGAAACTGAGCTCACCCTTTTCCTATGTTTCCTTTCCCCTTGTTATGAATAAGGGGTTATATAGGTTATGTCTGTGATGTTTAATAAATGGGTTGATCTTTATGGTATATGTTGAATACCATTCAAGAAAAAAGAATACTGTGTAGCTAGTCTCCAAAGACACTAATATTTTATATCCCATGTGCATTTATTTGTGAAATGTATTAAATATTAATATATTAATACGTAATATCTTTGTATTAAAATCATTTTTTGGTTAAAATATAGATCTCCATACAGCATCAAATTGGGAAAGAATTCATCACTCATGTGTACAACGAACTACTGCCTCACAAAACGATGTAATTCATTTTCCATCACCACATATAATGGATGATTATAATGATCATTGTAATGTATATTTACCATATTAATGACATATTTATCATTATAAAAATTCACTATATCATATAAAGTCTTTAGTTTCAGTCCATTGAAGAATTATAATGTCGTTTATGCATACTTGTAGACTACTACATCTAGGTTGCAATGTGACTCACTTTTCATCATCACATTACATGACTTATGTATTAAAAAATATTTAATAAAATAGAATGGTGTTTATTATATTGGGATAATTTTAGAAAGGTAAAATAATACATACCCACTTTTCATAATGATCTTTTAAAAATGGAATCTTTACTCATGTGTATGTATTGTTTACCATCTCAATGACTGTAACGTAATTCATTTTTTATAACCATCATTCATGAATGGTTTTGAAAGTATAATTAATTAATATAAATGATAATTACACCATGATTATTATTTTTAGGTGATTTAAAAATGTCCCCTTTGACTAAGGTCAACACATCGAAGATCTTCTGAAATTATGCACCGAACAAACTTAATGTACCTTATATGGAATAAACTAAATATGTAATTAATTATCTCATTAATATAAATTAAATAAATGGTTTATGGATAAGGTGTCAAACAAAAAAATTATATTAAAATTAAATAATGGATATGATTTTTTTTATATAGGAGTTAATGTATATACACAGAATGTCTATACTCATGGAAATATTCAATTGTTTAAAAATTCCTCTTTTAAATTATCCCTTAAAACAAATTTTCTTCAATGGCGATGTTTTTAAATAATATGATATTTATTTTCTTATATGAATATTAATTAACTGTAAAGTAAATTTTATGTTCATGTTGATTTACAGTCAATGTTTCTGAAAATGAATCATTTCAAAAAAAAATTGATATTCATTAGAAAATACAAAAAGGAATGTTTTATTTCAATATATATGGAAACAATAAATTTTCCCTCCACCATAACCATTATTTTAAAGAGACCCTTCTTTTTATTATATAACTATTAAATCATTTTAAATACATACAACCTAAAATCATTACACAATGAGGATAATAAGGATTAGTCTCTTTGGAAAATTAGGACCATAAATAACATTTATAAAATAATACAAAAACATTTATTTAATTATTTATTCTCCAGTATCTTATTGGACCTTGATTTCTCCTTAGTACAAGAAGTCACCTGAGGATATACATCAAAAAGGGTGAGATAAAAACCAATTTAGAGGATAGATAAGAACAAGAAACAATATAACATGGGGAGATTATAATAATTATCTTCATTACATAGGCATAGGATCATACTCATGAGAGGAAGCATTAATAAAAGACTTGGAATATAGCAATGCATAAAAATGAAACATGATGTCCTAGTGGTCAACTTTCACACATAGATGTGAACAAATCTAGCATCATGTAAATGCAATTATCACTCTATCTTATGATTTTATTCATATTAAACAATTCCTTTTAGAAATATATAACTCTAGGTGCACCTGTCACATCATAACATTTACATTGTGCTATGTAATTCGGGTGCACCCGTCACATCACAACATTTACATTATGATGCAATCCACATAGAAAATATATCAAAATTTATCATATAATAATATAAAAAAAGAAATAGGATTCATTTCATAAGAATAAATTCATAAAATATAGGTTCCCAAATGAAATAGGGAATAATATTCTTAATATTATAATCAGCATCCTTGAGTTAA
Organism: Viscum album; assembly: GCA_963277665.1. NCBI lineage: Eukaryota > Viridiplantae > Streptophyta > Magnoliopsida > Santalales > Viscaceae > Viscum > Viscum album. Next base: position 903,654,943 of record OY728164.1, read on the forward strand.
GGAAACAATCTTGAGAAGTAAAAGGTGCGTTTTTTTAAGAAGAGTTCTTTTAGAAAACATTTTGTTTGTTAGAAACTCAAGTAGAAAATATTTATACATTAGAAAAGTTAAGAAAATGATGAAGATAAGATTTTTAAGGAATAACCGCACTGAAAATATGATGAAAGAGGGAAACTCCAATGAAAGAGAGTCGGGTTACGTAAATCCCCTTATATTTTGACTGAAAGTTTCTTTCATGTTAAGATATTTAATAATCACATAAGATTCATTAATCAACCATTCAAGAACATTTTTTACATGAATATTATACATTATGGTTTTATTATATACTTTTATGGGCCATTGGATGAGTTATAGAGTTTAATTTCATCATTTGGGGGAAATCATTTTCATGGTTTTCAAGATCAATTCCATTGAATACATGAATAGATGTTCGTTAAATATGAGGATGAATATCCAGAATTTTTATTATATGTTATTAATAATCCTCAAAAATAATAATTGATATTACAAAATATTTTTTTAAATACCATGAGTATGATTCATCAGATAAAGTTAATTATTATCGATTTAGGTTAATTTTGTTGGTTTTTCGATCACAACAAACTAGTTTTATTTTATCGTGAAGTATTATTAGTATAAATTTTTTCGAAAACATAAAAATATTGATAAAATAGAAATTAATTTTTTTAAACTATTTAATATTTCTATTAATATAAATGAATATGTTTACGTAAAATGAAGGTGCATCTCCCATGGTGTCATTAAATAGACACATCACAGGCAACAATTTAATTTTTAAAATAAAAGAGTTAGAGGAAGGATTTTACAGATGGATCATCCATAAAATTGATATAATTCAAGTATATGTAAGGTACTGGAGTTATCATTCCATTTGGATGAAGGGAGGTGAGGGTAAAATAATAAAATAAAATAAATTGAAATGAAATTAAATGAAAAAGATAGAGGATTTACCTCTTGAATTCTCCTCTTGAGATCCTCCTCAGGGCACCTAGGCATGGTACTTTGAGGAGACCAAGAGCACTTGATGTTGAGTCAATAAGGTTTTCCTTATGATTTTTCTATTCCTTCTTGTTTTGAAAATCACAAACACCTTATATTTAAGAAAATTGCTTTTATAAGAAAAGTTTCTTTTATAAGGAAAATTGCTTTTATAAGAAAAAATTATCCTTATCATATTTTCATCCATATTTTTCTTAAGTATAAAATTCGGATTCATTTCTACTTTCTCGGAATTGCTTGATACTTTGATATGAAGTATTCTGTTATAGGATCCGAATTCTGGATAAGAACTATGATAAAGTTTCACTCCGAAATCCAGAATGAGAACTGTGATAAAGTTTCATTCCGAATTCCGGATACAGTTTTACTCCAGATTCAGGATACGAATCCTTATGAAAGTTCGACAACAAATTCTCCTTAAGAATTTTGATGAGGAATTCTCATTATGAATCCTGATGAGGAATTCTCATTACGAATCCTGATGAGGAATTCTCATTACGAATTCAGATGAGGAATTCTCAATAGGAATTCTGATGAGTAATTCTCATTTCGAATTCTGATGTGGAATTCTCTTTACGAATTTTGATGATGAATTCTCATTACGAATCCCGATGATGAATTCTCATTACGAATTCTGATGACGAATTCCCATTCCAAATTCTCATTCCGAATTCACCTATTAAACAGAATCTGATCATCTTTGTTTTATACACTCCAAATTTATTTAGACTCCAAAAATTATATTTGGTTAGACTCTGAACATTCATCTTGCTTACGTTGTTATAATCTCTCTACTCTTTATTATTTTCCTTACACTCCGAACCTTCACTCAGAATTTTTCATTCCGAACTTTTGAGATATATTTTAAAATGATGTCGTACATTCTGTTACACTTGTTTTGTTATAAAATGATGTTGTCTATTTTGTTATAAACTAACCGTTGTCTAAGTGACACGTGTATAGGTCCCTCCAATATTTAAGGAAAATATGACTATTGGAGAAGGAGCCGACCTTACCTATAAATAGGAGCTCATTTGAAAGAGCTCGAAACAGATGAACAACATGGTTTTGTGCATACATGCTGTTGAAGTGATTTCTAGAGAGAGAGAGGATCTTATTAACTCTCAAAGCTTCGTGCGACTCCGAATGTTGTTGATTAAATTCGAGGGCTTCCGGGGATAGGAAGATAGAGGTTGCCGACTGCCTTGAAGTTGAGGGCTTCCTTGCTAAGTAAGACAGAGGTTGCCAACCACCTTGAAGTTAAGGGCTTGCGGGGATAGCAAGACAGAGACTCCGATCTTCGTATCGAGGGCTTACCCTAGTGTGGGTAAGACAGACTTGCTTGAAAGTATAAATAAAGGGACCTTTATCCAAGGTTATTGGATACCCTTCTCTTTGGGTTAAAAGAATTATATCTTGTTACTTTTAGTTCTACTACTTGTTTTTTTTCCGCTGATTTTTGTATTATAAGGAAAGTATAACTTTCTTATACTTCCTTATTTGTACTCTGTTTCATTTAGATTCTATACGCTTTAAGGTAGAATCTCATTTTGTAATCTTTTGTTATGTTCCAACTTCCGGAACCATAATTTACGGAACATAATTTTCGGAATCTCTTTCCAAGTTTTCATTTGGTATTAAAGGTGTTGTGAATTTTATTAAGTTTAACTTTGTTAAACTTAGCCCTTTCCTTTGCATAAGGAAAACATAGTTAATCATAACTAACTTTAAAGGTTCCAAAGGAATTTTTAAAGTATACAATTCACCCCCCCTCTTGTAAATTGACCATCTACATCATTATTTCGATCCTACAATTGGTATCAGAGGAGGTCTCTGAAATACTTATACTTACGAATAAGTTTTTCTTACTCACTTTATCATTCCGAACTTTTCCATTCCGAACTTTCTTATTCCGAAATTTGTTATTACGAATCTTTTCTACTAACATGTTTGTGTGTCGAAGGTTACTATAAGTATGGCAGGAATTAATGTTGGTTCAATTGATAATATAAATCTTACAAGACCACCAATCTTTGATGGTAATGATTATGAGTACTGGAGAGATCGATTCAAGACTTTTGTTATCAATACTGGAGTAGACAATTTTGTCATGCTTACAGGAGATTATAAAATTCATGATAATGAAGTTAGAACATTTTCTAACCAGGAAAAGCAAGAATATCAACTCAACTATAAGGTACGAAATACTCTACTTTGTTCAATGACCAGAAATATATATAGCCAAATTTCTTCTTGTGAAGCAGCAAATTGTATCTGGAAGAAGTTAGAAGTTACACACTTTGGAACTTCTAAAGTGATTGAGACTAAGAGAGTTATGCTTAGAGCTGAATATCATGGATTCAACTTTCCTTTTGGTGAACCAATCTGTAAAGTACAACAGAGATTTATGACTATCGTCAACAACCTACAGTCTATGGGAGAGAAATATTTAGATAATGAAGCTCTTGTGGATAAGATAATTGATATCATGCCTAATGAGTGGGAATCAAAAAGAACTTCTATAGATGAGAATAGGGAAGTGACTCATATTTCTCTTAATGAGATTTTTGGAACTCTTCTCCAACATGAAACCGGAATGAAGAGAGATGCTGACAAAATCAAAAAGAAAAATGGAAATGGTACTGTTGCTTTCACAACAACATCAAATCATATGAAAGAAAAGACTCCTGAGAGAGTAACCAGATCTAAGTCTAAGAAGTTGTCAATTTAGTCAGATTCTAGTGAGAGTGAAATATTAGAAAATGAATTAGCAAATCTTGCTCGAAGGATGAACAAGATAGCTGGCCAGAGAAATTTCCAATCCAAGTATAAGAAAAAGGAAAGTAAAGATAAGAAATATGGAGAAGTTACTTGTTATGAATGCAAGAGAGCTGGACATATAAGACCAGATTTCCCTATGCTCAAAAAGAAAGAAAGGAAATAAAGACATTCAGACAGGAACAAAAAGAAGTATTATAAAGCAAAAGCTAAGAAAGTTATGAAAGCTAATGACACCTGGAGTGCCAGTGGTGTTGACTCTTCAGAGGAATCTTCTGATTATGAATCTTCAGGACAAGAGAATCCTGGTCTTATAGCCAGATTACCTATTGATAATCATTATTTTATGGCTAAGGTATGAAATTCTGAATCATTGACCAATGTTTTATTAAATTCTAATAATAGTAAGTTTTATAACTCTTCTGATTAAGAATCCTCTTCTGATGAAGAAAATACTTTACTTACTTATGAAGAAGTCTCTAGGTTTTCTGAACTTCTTGAAATTGATAATTCTAAACACAATAAAAAACTTGATAAGGAAAACTCTAGGAATTCTATTCTTACAAAATAGATATCCTATCTTTCTAAATATCTTGATAAGAAAAATGCTGATATTGAAAGTATTTCAAAAAATCTTTAGGATTTATGTTCTGAGAAGAATATACTTTCTAAAGAATTAGAAAAAGTAATTTCTAATAAAAATGTTATTGAGCCTAGCTCTAGTTCAAAAACTAATGATTTTGAGAATAAAAACTTGGTTGTAAAACACAAGTCTGAAATTTCTTCCTTAAAGAAGTGTTTATAAAACGTTACCCATGGGAAAGAAAATTTTTATAAAATGTATTCCCAAATACAACCTTTAAGAAATAAATCCGGATTTGGTTATACCCATGAAAAACCAATTTTCAGTAACAATTATTTTGTTCCTCAAAGTGCCCCATTTTGTACCAAGTGTCAATGTGGTGGTCACTGGGCAAAGGATTGTTCCTTAAATAAAACCCAATCTCTAGGATCTCACAAAGCTTATTTCTCTAAGAAGACGCTGGTACATAAAATTTTGTTATCTAGGAATCTAGGATCCAAACAAGTTTGGATTCTGAAAGTCTAATTTTCTTCTTGATTTTCAGGAAAATAAAGAGAGTACCAACAACAATACATGGTACATGGATAGTTGATGTTCCCGGCACATGACTGGTAACAAAAGCTATTTTGAAAAGATTATCAAAATGAAAGGAGGAAAGGTAACTTTCGGAGATAATGCTAAGGGTGACATTGTTGGTATTGGTAATATTGTTTTTCTTGGTAAAGCATAAATTTCTAATGTTCTTTTTGTTAAGGGTCTTAAGAACAACCTCATTATCATAAGTCAGTTATGTGATGAAGGTTACCTTGTGAATTTTAAGAATGATAAGTGCTTAGTTCACAATTCCAAGGAATAATTTATTCTCTCAGCCAATATGCAAGAGAATATTTACCCCTTAAACTCTGAAGATCTTAGAAGCCAAGATTTACCTTGCCTTAGTGCAATGGAAGATCATTCCTAGTTATGGCATAGAAGACTAGGTCACTGTAACCTTAAGAACCTATGTAAAATCTCTAAGAAGAAACTAGTTAGGGATCTACCGAAGCTTAGATTTGATTCTTCTAAAGTTTGTGATCCTTGTCAATATGGCAAGAAACATAAATCTAGTTTTAAATCAATTTGTGAAGTCTCAACAACTGGTTCATTACAGTTAGTGCACATGGATCTTTTTGGTCCAACACAAACTGGAAGTATTGGAGGCAAATACTATGTGTTTGTACTAGTTAATGATTACACTAGATTTACTTGGGTTTATTTTCTAGAAAAGAAATCTGAAGCTTTTTCTTATTTCAAAAGTTTTAGAGCTCAAGTTAAAAATGAGAAAAACCTTCCATTGAAAACTATTCATAGTGATCATGGTGGAGAATTTCAAAATTCTGATTTTGAAACTTTTTGTAGTAAAAAAGGTATTACTCACAATATTTCATCACCTAGAACTCCTCAACAAAATGGTGTAGTTGAAAGAAGAAATAGAATTCTTTATAAAATAACTAGAACCATGTTGAGTGAATATTCAATAGCTAGACATTTCTGGGCTGAAGCTGTAAGTACTGCTTTCTATACTATAAATCGAGTTTTGATTAGACCTTTTCTTAATAAAACCCCTTATGAGTTATAGAATGGTAGAAAACCAAGACTATCCTACTTCAAGGTTTTTGGTTGAAAAGTATTCATTCTGAATACTAAAGATAACTTACATAAATTCGCACCAAAATATGATGAAGTAATATTCTTAGGTTATTCCACAACATCTAAGGCTTATAGAGTTTTTAATAAAAACACTTGTACTGTTGAAGAAACAGTACATGTAAAATTTGATGAGTCAGATCCTTTTGTTTTTAAAACACCACAGCCTATGTCCTCGGATGTGTTTTCAAAAAATGATTATCAACCTTTGATAGAATAACCTTCTGATAAAGATAATGTTCAAGAAGATATTCCTGAAACATTAACCCTAGAAGACTTTCTAACCTATGTTGATGAACAGGCTTTTCAAAAACCAAATCAGGCGTTTCTTAAGAATCATCCCAGTGATAGCATCATTGGTGATGTAAATAAACCTGTAAGGACTAGAAGTTCCTTAAGAAATGAAGTATAACATCTAGAATTTCTTTCCCAATTATAACCTAAAAGCACTGATGAAGGTTTAGATGATGATGATTGGATTAAAGCCATGCAAGATGAACTAAATGAATTCGAAAGGAATAAAGTTTGGACCTTGGTTGAACGACATAAGGAAACTTCTGTTATTGGAGTCAAATGGGTTTTCATAAATAAATGTGGTGAAAATGGAGTCATAGTAAGAAATAATGCTAGACTTGTTGCTAAAGGCTATAATCAACAAGAGGGAATAGACTATGAAGAAACCTATGCTCCAGTAGCTAGACATGAATCTATCTGTATTCTACTTGCCTTTGAAGCATTCTTTAATTTCAAACTTTTCAAAATGGATGTGAAATGTGATTTTCTTAATGGTTATGTTCAAGAGGAAGTCTTTGTTGAACAACCTCCTGGCTTTGAAGATACAAAACATCCTGATTATGTATTTAGACTTACCAAAGCTCTCTATGGCCTTAAACAAGCCCCACGAGCATGGTATGATAGACTCACTGGATTTTTTCTTCAAAATAACTATGTTATGGGAAATGCAGATCCAACCCTTTTTATAATGAAAGATAAGAAAAATGTTTTTATTATTCAAATTTATGTTGATGACATCATATTTGGTTCAACTCAGCAATCTTTGACCGACTCTTTTGTAAGTCTAATGAAATCTGAATTTGAAATGAGTATGATGGGTGAGTTAACATTTTTCCTTAATTTTAAAATTTCTCAAAAACCAGAAGGAACCTACATATCTCAACATAAGTATATTAAAGATATTCTTAAAATGTATGGTTATTATAACACTAAGAGTATAAGTACTCCTATTGGTACCTCAAACTCTTTAGATCTAGATGAAGCTGGGAAACCAGTAGATCAAACATCTTTTAGAGGTATGATAGGAAGTCTACTATACTTAACAGCTAGTCGACCAGACTTAATTTTTCAGTATGCTTATGTGCAAGATATCAATCAAGTCTTAAGGAATCTCACATAAAGGCAGTAAAAAGAATATTTCGCTACCTTAAGGGAACCATGGATCTAGGATTATTTTATACTTCTGGAAATGATTTTATCCTAAAAATCTTTTCTGATGATTACTTTGGTGGATGTAGAATGGATAGAAAAAGTACATCCGGAACTTGTCATTTGTTAGGAGATTCATTAGTTTCTTGCTCCTACCAGAAGCAACATTCTGTAGCACTCTCCACTGCTGAAGTTGAATATGTAGCAGCTGAAAGTTGTTGTGCTCAAGTGTTGTGGATGCAACACACACTAACAGACTATGGCTTGAGTTTTACTAAAACACAAATTTTGTGTGATAACACTAGTTCCATTTCCCTTAGTAAGAACCCTGCACATCACTCTTGTGCAAAACACATAGATATTAGGCATCACTTTCTTAGGGATCACACACTTAAAGGAGATATAATTCTTCGGTTTATTAGATCACAAGATCATCTTGTTGATATTTTCACAAAATCTTTTCCTTCTGATAGATTTGAATATATTAAATAGAAGTTAGGAATGATAACCGTAAGGTAATACTTCTTAATTAACTTTCTGTTGAAAAATTCTCCTTACAGCAATAAACTCCTTTTCATAGGGGGAGTACATCTGATTGTTAGAATAAAAAAAATTTCAAAATTTGTTTTCAAACTTTTCGGAACTAAAATTAGGGAATGGAGTTTTTGGAACTAAAATTTTCCAGAATGGATATTTTCATATAGAAAACTTCTGAAATAGAAATGTTCGCATTGAAAACATCTGGAATGAAAAATTTACGTACTGGTATTTTCATAACGGGATTTTCATACCGAATCTTTCATAATAAGTTTTTCGTTTTCAAATTTTGTAATGAAATTTTCGTACTTATTTTTCCATACTATGTTTGTTTTTCGTAGTGAGTTTTCCAAATTTTTTCTTTTCGTAATAAAGTTTTTTTTCATAGTTTTCATAATAATATTACCCATTACGAATAACCCTCCTAAGACAATCGGAAATGTATGATTTCATTACTCAAGTTTTCGTAGTCATACTTTTCTTGCTGGCATTTTCTTATATTTTGTTTTCAGATTATAATTTTCTTAGATCGTTGTTTTAATAAAACCTCAAAAAGATCAGATTCAATTTTTCATGAGAATAGGTTTTCGACTGTCAGATCTAATCTCAGATTGTCACAACCATTCGATCAACCGTGGAAGATGTACGGTCATCTCATTGCCTATATAAAGGGGACCCAAATAGTTATCCCACATTGGTTTTCAAGCTCTCGCGTCCCGAAGCTCTGCCCCTCTGATTTAAGCCCGTTCCGAACATCAGCTTTCTCCATTCCGAACTTCTCAGAGGTCTTCAGATCCGAATTTCTGTGGAAGTAGCTTCGCAAGACATGTCTTCCACCAAGTCGATTTCGAAGTGGTTAGTATACAGAGAGAGGCTGGTCTATCCGGATTTCTTCAACAAGTACGACTCTATTATTTCCAAGAATAGCAAGTTAAATGGTTGGGAAGATGTTGTGGTGTCAAAACCTGGCAATCAAGATGAAGTATATTCAGATTTTTTTATAGAGTTCTATGACACAGTCTCCTTTCTTAATGAATATGGAAAGGAGAAATTTTCTTTTAAGTCTTATGGTAAGACTTATAAGCATTCATATGCTAAGGCAGCCAGCTTGGTAGAGCTGAATAATGAAGGTGAAGCTGATTTTATATCTCATGTTTTTCCGGTTTCAAAAGGTAGTTTCGACAAAGAAAAATCATTATAAACTCTCGGACTGGAAGATGACAAGGCTCCGAAGATTTCTAGTTTATCTACAAATTTCTGGATTCTGGAGTTATGGGTACAAGGTCCTATAGTACCGAGAAAGGGTTAAAAAGATAGCTTAATGAAGAGTGAGATCTACATCCTAGATTTTCTGATAAATCTGAGGACGTTTAATTTGATGAAGCACATTCTTATCACTCTTGAAAATGTGAAGAAAGGAAATCTGAGAGCTCAGATTATAATGTATCCAGAAATTCTCTTGAAGTTGATAGTTCGGTGTCTTGAGTCTTTCAAGGAGGCTTGCAAGTCTAAGCCAAGAGTTTGCAAGATTATGCTGGTGAGTGATGGTACTTTTAAGAGGATGGATGTAGCTCTTGACAAGAAGACTGGTCAGTTTGTTGATTCTCCTGCTCAAGAAGAAACAGTTCTGAAAGTTGCTGATCCGGAATCCTCTAAACTGGTAAGCAAGAGAAAGCTGAAAGAAGTGGAAGAAGAATCAGATAATCCCAAGTCTAAGGAAGTTCATTCCGCACCTCCAAAACCAATGAAGAAGAAATCTTACCCAGATGAGGTAGTTCCTAAATGGAGGGAAATGAAAGAGAAGAGAGTGCAAGGGGAGCCTCAGTTTGGCTTGGACCCTGCAGAGGCTAAGGCCTTGAAGGAGAAAACTGCGTATGAGCTAGAAAAACAAGCGAAAGAAAAGAATATTAAGAAGAATATGTATGAGGCTGAGGTAGCTCAGGCTTTGTTGAAGTTCAATGAAATGGTTTCTGCGAACATTCCTGTTCTGAGATCCTTTTCATTGGAATCTCTACCTGAGACTCCAGGAAGAGAGTTTGTTGCTCTGGAAGAGGCAGTAGCTAAGCCTGTTGATCAAGTTGAGAAAGTGGAAGATGAAGAAGATGTTGCTGAAGGAAGTGGTGAAACCAGAGATGTGTTGAAACAAGTAGATGATTATAAGGGGACACCTTCGGAACACTTATCGCTCCGAACATCAGAAGCTGAATCTTCAAAGCAAGTTACTCCAGCAATGGAAGAAGATAAAGGAGAAGAAGAAGTAGCTTATCATTGAGAGGAAGAACAACTTCAACAAGATATTGCTCAAATGGAGAATATAAAGGTTGGTGCTCAGAAAGTTATTGACGAGGAAGACAATGTTGTCCAAGTTTCTGATAGTGAAAAGAGAACTCCGGAACAGGATTCTATTCCGAAAAGAGACAAGGGAAAGAAAATTCTTGCTGATACTCCGAGATCAGTAGTGGTGAAGAGAAAGGAAGTTGGTAGCTCTTAAATGAGAAAGCTTGACTAAGTTGAAGAAGAAAAATTCTCCAAGAAGAGTCTTGGATTCGGAGTCATCTTCGTTGGGGCATGACTTTGTTGTTCAATCTTTAAAGAAGATGGTAGGTTCTATTCCAACCATCTCAAGCATTTATTCAAGATGTCAGATGCTCCAACATGATTTGAATCAGAAAACAGACTCTGTATCTATGGTTATGGAAAAGTGCGTTGAGATTGAGGCTCAGTTCAAAACCTTTTTTGTTGGCTACAAAGCCCATAGAAAATCTTTCAAGAGGATGGAAAACTGGTCGAGGAAGACTGTAGAAGAGATGAGACTCTTTGATGAATTCCAAGACAATGTCAAGGATGCTTTTGAGACTGAGGACAGAAAGATAAATGAGTTGGCTTCTTCCTTTGAAGAGAAGCTGACAGAGGTAAAGAACTTCCGGATTCAAGAAGTCAGAGATCTGAATGGGAAGCTGAATTTTGTTTCTCAAAACTAGAAGTTTGAAAGGGATCATCGGATTGAGTTTCAAGAGAAATTGAAGGCTCAGGAAGAAAAGATCAAAGCTTAGGAATAAAGGATTCAAGCCCAGGAAGAAAAGACTGAAGATCAATATGCAAGAATAGTGTTCTTAGAGAAGCAAGCTGAAAAAAATCATAAAGACTTGAAGAAGATCAAGACTATTCTTAAGAGTCTCATGGCGAAGGAAAAATATCCAAAATAGACAGATCCGATCTTTTATTGTATCTAATTTTCATTGTTTCTGAGATTTCAAACTTAATGAAAATTGTACTTATCGTTTCTTTTGTTATTGCTGCTAATTTTTTTCAGGTACTTTGTTATATTTTCCATTCCCTCGAATTCTTTTTGAAAATCACAAAGGGGGAGAAGGAAAAGATCCTTAAGGAAAAATAACTCTAATAAGAGATTATCTAAGGGGGAGTTTTTAATTAAATAAGACCTTCTTATTCGTAATGAAATGTAACTTTGGAAATCTAGAATACGATCCTTAGAGTTTCAAAGCCTAAGGGGGAGTTAGTCGTATTCATCAATATCCTTAAAGAAAAGGGAGATAAGCCTTAATGTTTTTCTTTATTCTTAGAATCTCTTTTTCAAGGATGTTTGTGCTTTCCAAAAAGGGGGAGATTGTTGAGTCAATAAGGTTTTCCTTATGACTTTTCCATTTCTTCTTGTTTTGAAAATCACAAACACCTTATCTTTAAGAGAATTTCTTTTATAAGACAAGTTGATTTTATAAGGAAAATCGCTTTTATAAGAAAAAATTATCCTTATCATATTTTCATACATATTTTTCTTAAGTATAAAATTCAGATTCATTTCTACTTTCTCGGAATTGCTTGAAACTTTGATATGAAGTATTCTGTTTTAGGATCCAAATTCTGGATAAGAACTATGATAAAGTTTCACTCCGAAATCCAGAATGAGAATTGTGATAAAGTTTCATTCCGAATTCCGGATACAGTTTTACTCTAGATTCAGGATATGAATCCTTATGAAAGATCAACAACGAATTCTCTTTAAGAATTCTGATGAGTAATTCTCATTACGAATCCTGATGAGGAATTCTTATTAGGAATCCTAATGAGGAATTCTCATTACGAATTCAGATGAGGAATTCTCATTACGAATTCAGATGAGGAATTCTCATTAGGAATTCTGATGAGGAATTCTCATTACGAATTCTGATCAGGAATTCTCATTACGAATTCTGAGGAAGAATTCTCATTAAGAATCCTGATGATGAATTCTCATTACTAATTCTGATGACGAATTCCCATTCCGAATTCTCATTCCAAATTCACCTATTAAATAGAATCTGATAATCTTTGTTTTATACACTCCAAATTTATTTTGACTCTGAAAATTATCTTTGGTTAGACTCCAAACAATCATCTTTCTTACGTTGTTATAATCTGTCTACTCTTTATTATTTTCCTTACACTCCGAACCTTCACTCCGAATTTTTCATTCAAAACTTTTGAGTTAGATTTTAAAACGATATCGTACATTCTGTTACACTTGTTTTGTTATAAAATGATGTCGACTATTTTGTTATAAACTAACCGTTGTCTAAGTGACACGTGTACAGGTCCCTCCGATCTTTAAGGAAAATATGACCGTTGGAGAAGGATCCGACCTTACCTATAAATAGGAGCTCATTTGAAAGATCTCGAAACAGATGAACTGTAACGCCCCGACCCCAGCTACCCAGAGTCAGTGCATTACTTCGTAATAATGGCATGATCACAAGAAAGATCAAATCCCAAAAGACCGATTGGTTTAGTAGCCTTGGAAACACTAGATATAATCATAAAGTTTTACATTACATTTCAAAGTGAAAAACTACTACAACAACAAAGTCTTCATATCCACACTATTAACCCCTCATAATATCCCGCAAGTCATTCATAAATTACTTCTTCACTACCTGGGAAAAATAAAACATAGAAAAGGGGTGAGCTCAAATGCCCAGTAAGGATAACAATATAGCGGAACATTCAAAATAAGCATAAACATTTAAGGCAATGAATTACTAAAACAAAAGCCTTTTAAAATTGAACTTCAACATAGTATGGCAAAAGTAAAATGAAATAATGCCATTTACTTGTTCACATGGATATTCTACTAATCGAATAATCACATGCAATATCAATAACCACTTTCATAATGTTGGAATGCATAATGCCAGACTATCATAACCACATAGCCAAGGCCTCGTGCCAAGACTACAAATAAGATTTTGTCAAGGCCTTGTGCCAAGACACTAGTTTGTCTCATGAGACCTACCGATGCATTTTTTTAGAAGATACTTACGTTTAAAATTGCTAAAATACACTCCAGTGTTTTTCAGAAAACATTATGCAAGCTTCTGAAAACAAAATAACTAATTCTGAGACTGGTCGACAAATTACAGGCCATGATGGGTCCACTCCCAATCCCTTCTTGTCTACCAAACTCGAGAGTCAGGTTTTCTGAAAACATTTTTAAGCTTGCATTAAATACATATACATTTGCACTGGGTTTTCATGTATTTGAGAGAAATATCTCTTTTTTTTGAAATCATTTAAAAATCACATATTTATAAAATAAAACATTTACTTTGAAAGTATTCTTATAAGCTTGTAAGGGAAGCCTTGACGATTTTATAACGGCGAAAAATAACGGCACCCGTCGTATAAGTTTAAAAAACATTCTTATCTTAATTCTGTCGAAAAGGTTAAAAAGCACCTTGTTTGGAAAACGACGGAAAGATTCCCTTATAAACCTCTTATAAAAAGTCAAACAAGGGTATAAATGACTTTAACCCAAATTCTTTTAAATATTAAAAATGTTTTAAAATACATTTTGAAGAAACATGGATGTGGATGATAACGAGATCCAAGTAGATTATTACGTATAAACAACCTCGGATAATGAAGAGATTGTGAAATAACCCTTACCTTGTACTTTTCCTTGGTTGGGGTAGGTTAACCTCCTGTATAATGGTGAAATAATTGTTATTAAATTATAAAAGAATCATATACATTAATATGATATCATATATGATCTTTTAATATTGATTTGATAATAATATCTTAGTATTATCATTATATCGGGTGTTAACTTACTTGTTTTCTTTTATATGTTTTGTTACGTAAGACATGTTTTTAAAGGATAGTTTGTATATTATTAATATCCAGAATGATATCAAGTCCTTAAACATCATTTTTAAATCATCAAATGATAATTATACTTGAATGGATATGATGGAGAATGAATCTCATCGCGTTCGTGGAGACGGTAGTCCGTACGTACGCACGAGTGACAATATCATTCTTTTGATATTAAAATAATATATAAATGGATGGTATATCATATATACAGAATCATTAACATGTTATATTTATTATTTACATGAGTTACACATCATTATTATACCCATCCAAATAATAATATATTGAATAACAATTACACCACGACGTGGAGACGGTAAGCCGTACGTACGCACGTATGGTGACATGTTATTCAAAGGGAGGATAGAATACTGAATATGGTTGTACCATATTTATAATAACATCACAGTATATGTGAGATACTGGAGTTATTATTTTATAATGGTAAGAACAAAGGAAGAAAAGTGGAAGAAGAAATGAACTTGGAGAAGGGTGGTGAAATCATTACCTCTTCTTCGGGTTCTTCCTTTTGATTTGATCAAAAGGGCTCCTTAGGTTGGCTTTCTGATCAAACTAAGGCCTCTAGGTTGCAGTGAGGGATGTTGGGAGAGTATTTGGGCAGAGTTTGGCCGAACCAAAAGGCTTTGAAGGTGTGAAGAAATGAGAAGGAGGAGTTCCCTTTTATAAGAGGGGTGAGGGGCACCTTTGGAAAAGCTAGAAATATTAATTTATAATAAATTCATATTCGGTTTCTAATGGCTCAAAAGTTGACTATTAAAAGGTTAAGGTGGGGATGGGTAGAAAACAACTCAACCAATAGAATTTAGACAGGTTTGGGTACTTATATTATCCTTATCTTTAAGTATTAACTCTAAGTTAATTAGTTTAACTTTTACAATGTCACTTTGTATTTTTATATAATATGGTTAATAAACTTACTATATACATCCAAGCGACCCCCAAGTGGTCCATTAATGATGAACCTATCATGATATAAGTCTCTTGGCCGAAACTTAGATTTTTAGGAATTTAATATCAATTAATAATATAATATTTGTTTTAAGAACTCTTTTATGCCAATTTTGACACTATTCAATAGTTGATTTTTGTGAAACTCATAACAGGTTTATTACTTCGAACAAAGTCCATTAAATCAATCCTAATATATCATATTATCCTATAAAATTAGTTTAATTCATTAAAAGTGTCATATTATATTTATTTGGGTATTTATAATATCAATTATTTTAAGTTTTCACTATTATAGTAATTACTGCATCATCATTGTGTCATATATAAAATAAATTATTTAATGTCTAAAAATTATAAATAAAATATCATTATGTAGGAAATCTTTTTAGATTTTTAATTAATATTTATAATCTAAAATCCAACATATATAACCCTATGTAACAATTGTTGTTCTAAAAGATATATGCTTGTGTCATTTTTGTATTCATTTTAACTAAATTAAAATAAAGTGTCATTATCACTTACAAGTGGATCCATGGGGTCCCAAAATAAACCCAAAGATTCCCATGGTCGACCATGTATCAACCAATAGGGTTAAGACACGTTTTAGGGTAATTTAGTATTATTATTATATTATTTTTTTTAACCCTTATTTACCGGATTTACCCTTAACCATGGTAAATAAAATATTTACCGCAGTAATTATTCAAAATGTCTAAAAATAAAAGTTACACATTTACACAATTTGAACATCCTGATTCCAAATATGTAATCCATTTTCCTAAATTCAAAACACAGAAGTGGCAGAAATTAATTTAAAATTAATTCCCGCTGTCAAAACAAAAAGCGTGTTTTTAAGAGATAATAACTATCAAAAGATTGACACTTGTTTATGTTCGGTTTAATTGTAAAATTATGTCCAATGACCAACATTATATTAAATGGTAAAACTATATTCTAAATATACTTTAAAGCCACTCAAATTCATAATTTTTCACTATTAATTATTTTGATTAAAAAAGTTGTTTTTAATTAAAATTTAGTAATTTTCACTATTCATCAAAATATGAAAGTTATCCGAAATGTACCAAAATATCACCTTAGGCTAAATTAGATATTCCGAATCCAAAAATGAAGTCCATTTTAAAATATAAAATATATATAATTTTAAAAAGTAGGTATTACTATTCATAACGGCTAGTTTGATCGGTTGTGGTGTGTGTTAAAACTCGAAGTTGCGTACAACACACGCTACTGTATTATTCAAAGGAAAGTGTACCGTGGAAGATTGGGATGTTTCATTTTAAATTTTTTGATGTCCCCATTTAGTCAAAAAGTTTAAAATATTGCATTTAAAAAGGTTTCACTATTAAAAGTTGATAAAAGTGCAATACTGAAAATGAATCTGTTCTTGCATTATGACTAAGAAACTCATAATATGGATTCTAAAATTATAAGGATTATATAAAGTGAAAAATTTAGTTAATGCTATTCATGACCTCTTTTAATGCCTTTTTTTGTAAGTCATGGTGTGATTGAACTCGGTGTTGCGTGTAGTGCAAGTTATTGAATTATTTTGAAGAAATAACACACTATGAAATCTTGGGGTGTTACATTCTCCCCTCCTTCAATAAATTGCGTCCTCGCAATTTGAAACTGTTCTTCGAAAATAAAAGGTTGAAAATAGAAAATATATTTGTGGGAAAACCCACATCGGAAATTGGGTTACTAAAATTTAGTCTTAATATGTGGAAAAGAGAAATGAAAGGGTCACCACCAAATTATGATCTTGATTAGGAGAACATTGGTGGCAATCAGAGACATATAATTGGAGGAAAAACGTAAATATTTATAGGTAGTGATTGAGGTCATCAATCACAAACAAGTGTAAAATTTAGGTCCTTAAATTCATCAATCTATGATGATTTGAAATACCATCAGTTCAACAAAACATAGGGTTTTAGGATAACACATTTTTGACGTTTCAAAATATCTTAGTTGAAATCCCACATCGAAAAATGAATTAATGAGGCCTCTATTTATAATAAAGAGTCGAATGTATGAAGATTACCGAAAATAACACATACTAGGGTTCCATGTAGGAAAATATGGATATGGAAGAAAAATCTAACCATCAATTATCTGATGGAGAGTGGTAGAGAACATGGCTATGAAAAGGCCAACAATCCCAAAGCCATAAATTAGTGATGATTTAAGGTACCATCTAGGAAAACTTTTTTGTTCTAAGTTGATTTTCTTAATGTTGAGGAATTTATTTATGATATTGGATAAGATCATAAGGAGATACACTTACTTTATAATTAGAGTTTTATCCATTAATAAATTTCTACCACAAACTCATCCTTCACTCTAAAAGATAATAGAATGTAAAAAAATTCTATTTACACTATTCGTATAGGGTTCCAAAATAAACGAATTTATAATTCATCTACATGATATTTTAATAAAAACTACATTATTTAATCCAGGACATCTCATGGGCCAGTGGTAGGTGATACACCCTTGTCGCCCTTCGGTTGCGGGTTCAAGTCTCGCAGCCTTGCCGGACGCGACAGGTTGCCGCCCGACCTCCGGGTTGTCCTTTTATGGAAATCCAAAATAATCCAAACTAGAACTATCCAAAATACTTCTATCCAAACTCACAGTCCAACATTTATAAGCAAGGTAAACATAATGTAGAACCTTTTTACCCCGTAATAGCATATGAATACCTTCATCATCTATTCTTTTAATACACCGAAACATCCTGAATTACCATATTCCTTATTGATTACATTCATGCTCCCTTATTCCATATAGAAAGCTGGATATACTTCATTAATCCAAAAATGTTTTAAACCCCAACAATGATGGAATATACAAATCATTAATCAGTTCCAGGGTAGTCAAGAATATCTAATATAATTTATCCAAAACAATCACATATTATTCCAAAATCACTACCTCAGTATCAGAACTATATTATGATTTATCATTCTCTCAACCATATATTTTCCAAAAATTTATCCTGCTATTGAGTCACTTTTCTTTGTTCCACACAATCTCAAGTCCTTAATGAAATAATACTGCAGTACAATCCTTATATACTCCATGATTATTGTAAAAAGTACATTGTTGATACAACACTCAATTGACATAATCAACATAAGAACTCTAATAATTCCTCTTCATCTGTGGTAGTATCATAACTTGATTATTATCCAATAACATCATTTGCGGCATAGTCTGATGACTGGGACATAGGTTCGCGTAGTGTTCAAACTCCTTGCAAATGAAGCATTGTACATTTAAAACCATTTTCTTACCCTTGCAGTCACGTACTTTGTGCCCTATTCCTCCACACTTATAACAAACTCCCATTCTTTTCAGGCAAGTTCCAGGGTGTTTCTTTCCACAGTTACCACATATGGGAAAATTCTTCTTTTCCCTTTTCCCTTTATCCATCTTTCTCTCTTCCATCCTTTTCTTCTCTTGATTCCCTTCAAAGCCATAGGACTCAGTAAACTCTTTACTTATCTTATCAACACATGATATTATTTCTTCATATGATGATAATACATGGGAGACTATTTCTCTTATAAATTCTAGCTTAAGACCATGAAAGACATGATCCTTCCTTCTCTTTGGATCATGTTCATTTCTGGAGTTCTCATTCCTTCTACTGGTTGTCATTTCTAAACAATGGCATACACTAGATCAGTTTATGAATCAAAATACATAATCCCATACTTATAAAACACTTAACATAAATTGAAATATTTATGGATATAATCCATAATCATAAGAATGTTTTCTTTGAGGAAGTATATACTCATAATCCCTTCAAAATGATTTGTAAAGAAAAATGAGAGTTATCCTAAGCATATCCCCCGGGAGTGTCGTAACCAAGAGTGCAGCAAGGCCCGTTGTCGTGCACCAGTTCCCGTTCGAGTCTAGCTCAAAGCGGTGTTTTCAGGTTTTACCCCTAGGTACATCTGTGCCAGAGCCGCCTCTACCTTCTCGTATCCAGACAGGGATGTATTGCTCGGAAAACTCACAAAATCTCTACAATACCAAAATTCTAGGAAGTTATTCTATATTAATCCTCAAAGTTCATCTGAGGTCTACGTGCTCTAATCAGAGTTTATCTAAATCTAGCTTCCAAGGTTTGTACTAAACTTCCTCTGATACCAACTGTAACGCCCCGGCCCCAGCTACCCAGAGTCAGTGCATTACTTCGTAACATTGGCATGATCACAAGAAAGATCAAATCCCGAAAGACCGATTGGTTTAGTAGCCTTGGAAACACTAGATATAATCATAAAGTTTTACATTACATTTCAAAGTGAAAAACTACTACAACAACAAAGTCTTCATATCCACACTATTAACCCCTCATAATATCCCGCAAGTCATTCATAAATTACTTCTTCACTACCTGGGAAAAATAAAACATAGAAAAGGGGTGAGCTCAAATGCCCAGTAAGGATAACAATATAGCGGAACATTAAAAATAAGCATAAACATTTAAGGCAATGAATTACTAAAACAAAAGCCTTTTAAAATTGAACATCAACATAGTATGGAAAAAGTAAAATGAAATAATGCTATTTACTTGTTCACATGGATATTCTACTAATCGAATAATCACATGCAATATCAATAACCACTTTCATAATGTTGGAATGCATAATGCCAGACTATCATAACCACATAGCCAAGGCCTCGTGCCAAGACTACAAATAAGATTTTGTCAAGGCCTTGTGCCAAGACACTAGATTGTCTCATGAGACCTACCGATGCAATTTTTTTAGAAGATACTTACGTTTAAAATTGCTAAAATACACTCCAGTGTTTTTCAGAAAACATTATGCAAGCTTCTGAAAACAAAATAACTAATTCTGAGACTGGTCGACTAATTACAGGCCATGATGGGTCCACTCCCAATCCCTTCCTGTCTACCAAACTCGAGAGTCGGGTTTTCTGAAAACATTTTTAAGCTTGCATTAAATACATATACATTTGCACTGGGTTTTCATGTATTTGAGAGAAATATCTCTTTTTTTTGAAATCATTTAAAAATCACATATTTATAAAATAAAACATTTACTTTGAAAATATTCTTATAAGCTTGTAAGGGAAGCCTTGACGATTTTATAACGGCGGAAAATAACTGCACCCGTCGTATAAGTTTAAAAAACATTCTTATCTTAATTCTGTCAAAAAGGTTAAAAAGCACCTTGTTTGGAAAACGACGGAAAGATTCCCTTATAAACCTCTTATAAAAAGTCAAACAAGGGTATAAATGACTTTAACCCAAATTCTTTTAAATATTAAAAATGTTTTAAAATACATTTTGAAGAAACATGGATGTGGATGATAACGAGATCCCAGTAGATTATTACGTATAATCAATCTCGGATAATGAAGACATTGTGAAATAACCCTTACCTTGTACTTTTCGTTGGTTGGGGTAGGTTAACCTTCTGTATAATGGTGAAATAATTGTTATTAAATTATAAAAGAATCATATACATTAATATGATATCATATATGATCTTTTAATATTGATTTGATAATAATATCTTAGTATTATCATTATATCGGGTGTTATCTTACTTGTTTTCTTTTATATGTTTTGTTACGTAAGACATGTTTGTAAAGGATAGGTTGTATATTATTAATATCCAGAATGATATCAAGTCCTTAAACATCATTTTTAAATCATCAAATGATAATTATACTTGAATGGATACGATGGAGAATGAATCTCATCGCGTTCGTGGAGACGGTAGTCCGTACGTACGCACGAGTGACAATATCATTCTTTTGATATTAAAATAATATATAAATGGATGGTATATCATATATACAGAATCATTAACATGTTATATTTATTATTTACATGAGTTACACATCATTATTATACCCATCCAAATAATAATATATTGAATAACAATTACACCACAACGTGGAGACGGTAAGCCGTACGTACGCACGTATGGTGACATGTTATTCAAAGGGAGGATAGAATACTGAATATGGTTGTACCATATTTATAATAACATCACATTATATGTGAGATACTGGAGTTATTATTTTATAATGGTAAGAACAAAGGAAGAAAAGTGGAAGAAGAAATGAACTTGGAGAAGGGTGGTGAAATCATTACCTCTTCTTCGGGTTCTTCCTTTTGATTTGATCAAAAGGGATCCTTAGGTTGGCTTTCTGATCAAACTAAGGCCACTAGGTTGTAGTGAGGGATGTTGGGAGAGTATTTGGGCAGAGTTTGGCCGAACCAAAAGGCTTTGAAGGTGTGAAGAAATGAGAAGGAGGAGTTCCCTTTTATAAGAGGGGTGAGGGGAACCTTTGGAAAAGCTAGAAATATTAATTAATAATAAATTCATATTCGGTTTCTAATGGCTCCAAAGTTGACTATTCAAAGGTTAAGGTGGGGATGGGTCGAAAAAAACTCAACCAATAGAATTTAGACAGGTTTGGGTACTTATATTAACCTTATCTTTAAGTATTAACTATAAGTTAATTAGTTTCACTTTTACAATGTCTCTTTGTATTTTTATATAATATGGTTAATAAACTTACTATATACATCCAAGCGACCCCCAAGTGGTCCATTAATGATGAACCTATCATGATATAAGTCTCTTGGCCGAAACTTAGATTTTTAGGAATTTAATATCAATTAATAATATAATATTTGTTTTAATAACTCTTTTATGTCAATTTTGACACTATTCAATAGTTGATTTTTGTGAAACTCATAACAGGTTGATTACTTCGAACAATGTCAATTAAATCAATTCTAATATATCATATTATCCTATAAAATTAGTTTAATTCATTAAAAGTGTTATATTATATTTATTTGGGTATTTATAATATCAATTATTTTAAGTTTTCACTATTATAGTAATTACTGCATCATCATTGTGTCATATATAAAATACATTATTTAATGTCTAAAAATTATAAATAAACTATAATTATGTAGGAAATCTTTTTAGATTTCTAATGAATATTTATAATCTAAAATCCAACATATATAACCCTATGTAACAATTGTTGTTCTAAAAGATATATGCTTGTGTCATTTTTGTATTCATTTTAACTAAATTAAAATAAAGTGTCATTATCACTTACAAGTGGATCCATGGGGTCCCCAAATAGACCCAAAGATTCCCATGGTCGACCATGTATCAACCAATAGGGTTAAGACACGTTTTAGGGTAATTTAGTATTATTATAATATTATTTTTTTAACCCTTATTTACCGGATTTACCCTTAACCATGGTAAATAAAATATTTACCGCAGTAATTATTCAAAATGTCTAAAAAAAAGTTACCCATTTACACAATTTGAACATCCTGATTACAAATTTGGAATCCATTTTCATAAATTCAAAACACAGAAGTGGCAGGAATTAATTTAAAATTAATTCCCGCTGTCAAAACAAAAAGCGTGTTTTTAAGAGATAATAACTATCAAAAGATTGACACTTGTTTATGTTCGGTTTAATTGTAAAATTATGTCCAATGACCAACATTATATTAAATGGTAAAAATATATTATAAATATACTTTAAAACCACTCAAACTCATAATTTATCACTATTAATTATTTTGATTAAAAAAGTTGTTTTTAATTAAAATTTAGTAATTTTCACTATTCATCAAAATATGAAAGTTATCCGAAATGTACCAAAATTTCACCTTAGGCTAAATTAGATATTCCGAATCCAAAAATGAAGTCCATTTTGAAATATAATATATATATAATTTTAAAAAGTAGGTATTACTATTCATAACGGCTAGTTTGATCGGTTGTGGTGTGTGTTAAAACTCGAAGTTGCGTACAACACACACTACTGTATTATTCAAAGGAAAGCGTACCGTGGAAGCTTGGGATGTTTCATTTTAAATTTTTTGATGTCCCCATTTAGTCAAAAAGTTTAAAATATTGCATTTAAAAAGGTTTCACTATTAAAAGTTTTTAAAAGTGCAATACTGAAAATGAATTTGTTCTTGCATTATGACTAAGAAACTCATAATATGGATTCTAAAATTATAAGGATTATATAAAGTGAAAAATTTAGTTAATTCTATTCATGACCTCTTTTAATGCCTTTTTTTTGTAAGTCATGGTGTGATTGAACTCGGTGTTGCGTGTAGTGCAAGTTATTGAATTATTTTGAAGAAATAACACACTATGAAATCTTGGGGTGTTACATGAACAACTTCGTTTTGTGCATACATGCTGTTGAAGTGATTTCTAGGGAGAGATACTCTTATTAACTCAGAAAAGCTTCATGCGACTCCGAATGTTGGTGATTACATTCGAGGGATTCCGGGGATAGGAAGACAGAGGTTGCCGACTACGTTGAAGTTGAGGGATTCCTTGCTGAGGAAGACAGAGGTTGCCAACCACCTTGAAGTTGAGGGCTTGCGGGGATAGAAAGACAGAGACTCTGATCTTCGTATCGAGGGCTTACCCTGGTGTGGGTAAGACAGACTTGCTTGAAAGTATAAATCAAGGGACCTTTATCCAAGGTTTTTGGATACCCTTATCTTTGGGTTAAAAGACTTATATCTTGTTACTTGTAGTTCTACTACTTGTTTATTTTCCACTGCTTTTTGTATTATAAGGAAAGTATAACTTTCCTAAACTTCCTTATTTGTACTCTGTTTCATTTAGATTCTATACGCTTTAAGGTAGAATCTAATTTTGTAATCTTTTGTTATGTTTCATCTTCCGGAACCATATTTCCAGAACTTACTTTTTGGAATCTCTTTCCAAGTATTCATTTGGTATTAGAGGTGTTGTGAATTTTCTTAAGTTTAACTTTGTTAAATTTAGCCCTTTCCTTTGCTTAAGGAAAACATAGTTAATCATAACTAACTTTAAAGGTTCCAAAGGAATTTTTAAAGTATACAATTCACCCCCCCTCTTGTAAATTGAGCATCTACATCATTATTTCGATCCTACACTTGAGGGTTATGAAGGGTATATAGAATATTATTTTGTATAATTTAAGAAAGGATAAAATCTTGAGAGGTGTGAGTATAATATTGTGTGAGTGTGGTATTTTATAGTGGAAGAGAGGGGTGTTTTCTTATTATTTTAATCATTAGTTGATTAATTTTATAATAGAAATAAATAGTCAGTATTATTATTACTAAATTTAGTATATAGTGCATGTTATATTGAACCAATGATCCCTTATATCATCCATAACTCAAGAATGGCTAAAAAATTCTGTTTTTAGCATTTTTTTGTAAATTATCATATTTTACTATTCACCAAAAATTGAAGTATTTTTTAAAATTCTACAATATTGATTCTAAAAATTTTTCAACATGTATAATTAAAAAACAAACTCCATATTATGAAAATAATTTTCTATAATTTAGATATTTAATTTTTATTTTAAATCCCCATTTACTTGGAAAATACAGATTTTAAAATTGTAATTGATTTTATAAAACGTTGAAAATTACCTTGGGTCTCTTATAATTGAATGTCCCGGGTGCAGCGGAAGATCGCGGGTGGATGTGCCCACTTGAATTATTGTCATTTTCAATGATCAATCCGGGATCAATACGATGATAAATTCCAGTCTCCACGGATCGAATCACCGAAATAGGCAAAGAATAAGAAATTTCCCAGAACTACAAAGGAATGATCATCACAGGTTGATTATAATTAATTTAATTAATTGAAAAGAAGTACCTTGTATGGCGTTCTTACTTCATTGATATTTCCAATCACATTCTGACGTGATTCATCATTGCGTCGCAGAAGCCATGTGTATACTTCCTCTAGTGGTGATCCTCACGTGGACCATGTATCTCTAGACATCGCCAAAGGAATATTCGGGTGAGAGCATGGAGAAGCCTTTTCTTGGGTTGTCTGCCTTTGATCACCTTGATCTGATGGAGGTGGATCTCTCTCGGTCTTGAGAGCATTCTTGGAGGATAGAATTCTTTCGGTCTTGAAAAAAATATCCAAAATTGTGGTGCACAATGATTCTCATAGGAAAACAGTTGGGGTTGTGAGGATATTTATAATTTAGTTTGAGGTTGTAGAGTTATGAAAATAAATAAATACGTTACATGTTTTGTTTATTTCATTAACTCTTTTGAAAACCCAATGTCTGGTCATTAATTCCTTTACATGGTCCCACACTGATTATAATAAATATAATTGAATAAAATGATATTATTTCCTCAAAATCCCAACTGGAAAACCTTTATAGTGTCTAATCATAAATACATGGCATGTACTTGCTTTTCATTGAAAACTACACAACGTGTACTTTCAATTTACATGGTGTGTATATCTTATTTTCATTTATTCATTTCCTTTCAAAAATGAAAACTACATGGCATGTACATTCAATAATGCACGGAGAGTTCTTGTTTTTCAAAATAAAAATAAAAACGATTTAGGATTCCTTGAATAATTATTAAACCACGTATGGGAATAATCATTATTATACTTGAGATACTTTGATACACTTAGTGTGTGACCCTCTAGGCCTATTTCTTGTTTGCATTAGGTGGGCTTTCATAAAGTCCAAGATTACTATCTAGAAATAGGTCAAGGCTTCCAAGAGGAAGAAGTTGATGCTGCATTGACATGTCACCTCATTCGAACACTTATTGTGTAATATAATCCCTTTGTCTCAATATCTCACCAAGCAGGTTTCATGGCAGGGTAATAAACCAATATGCTTCATCTTTCATTCTTCGACTTCCAGAAATAAACTCTTCGTGTCACCAGGGTCATGGAATTTGTCCGACAGATCTATTTCAATCACAGGGCCCGATATATATACTTCTATAAATATGGAAGTGACAAATCCTTGCTTGACTTATCCATTAAAAAAATGTCATTCGTGATACACCCAATGTACCCTACTTCCCACCAAATCTCTTCCTGGCGGTTTTCGTCAGCAAATCTAGTTGTGCGAGTCATGACATGAGTTAATGATAATATTCTAGTCTAAGGACCATTACACACTCTCATAAATAGCAATGTCTTATGACACCAAGACATGTTGAATTGCTACTAGAGGGTCAATTATAATAATCTCCCATCTTGGAGATTACTAAGTGAGAACTCCATGAGATAGGGTCTCTTCTGCTTACGATTACTCACACATAACTGTTTGTATTCTATGTGTCCTATCATAGTTTTTCATCCAACCGCAGATCATTAATTAAGAATATTGTTATAGCATTTAAATTATCTCATCATAGAAGGGATATTCCATGACCTTATCAATGCAACAAATATTCCAAGACATTATTATATTATATTCATGCAGAATAATGAACACTATATAATAAGTTTACCTTCATGTAATCTAACTTCAAACCAGTTGGTTCCCAGGACACCAACCCTTACAAACTCCCACTTGGACTAGAGCCAACTACCTACGACTTTTAGTCCACTATACCTCACATGATGATCATGTTTCTACTGAGTCAAATCATTCTTCAAGGGGTTTTCGATGTTGTCTTCCTTGGAAATACTATTCAATGCAACTTCACCTCTCTGAGAAAAATCCCCCAAGAGATGATACTTCTGAAGTATGTGCTTTGTCCGCTAATATGACCCTGGAACTTTTTAAGTCCCACTGCTAGAGTATTATCACAATTGAGTGTGATAGGATCTTTACTACTCAGTACTACATCCAGCTCTTGGATGAAGCTTCGCATCTATACTACTTTCTTTGCTTCCTCAGAAGCTGTGTGTTTAAATAATGTAATGGGATGAGCCCATAAGGGGCTTCTCTCTCTAGTTTTTCCCCCTGTCGCAGTCTCTCTTCCTGTTCGGGGACGGCAGTGGATCCTTCCTCAGCACCCCTCTGAGGACTCGTTCTTGGCGTATAGATCCTCATTCATGGAGGCATCTCCGTGTGGGCTCGATCCTCGGCAATTCCCATTGCTAGCCTGTTCTTCAAACTGGCTATCTCGTGGCAGTTGCACGGTGTCCAGGTTGTGTTTCTTACTTCTGTGGACATAGGGGTAATGCCTCCCTCTAGGGTCAGCTTCAGGTGAGGTGGGAGGTTTGTTGTTGTCTTCGTGTGCAAATCTGAATGCGGCGACAGGATTGCGGCTTGAGACGAGGTCTCTTCGGGTGTGATCTGGTTCCGTAGTATTCTCAACACAGGGGTTTTGTTCTGGATATTTGTTTAATGTAATTTAGAATGATTTATTTTAGGGCAATGCTGTCTTTAGTGCTCCTCTGGATCACATTCCGGATGCTGTTGATGAAGGCAGTGGGATTTATGGTGCTGTTTCTTCTTGAGTTTCAGCTTGGGGGATCTGTGATTTTTTGTTCGGATCCGCTGTTTGCGATGAATTATGGCATTTGGTATCATATTGGTGTTGATTTTGTTTGATGTTCATGGAGGCAATGAAGGTTTGAAGGTGAAAATCATTTGAAGTTACGGATTGATGGTTTTGCTCTGCGTCTCTTCCTCAAAGTTACGATGAAGGTTTGTTGGGTTTGTTCTGTGTGACATCAGTCAGGGGTGTTCTCACCGGTGAAGTGGAAACAACCTTTGTTCTTGTTTTTCGAATTTTAAACTTGATGCTGGTTGATATTGGTTTTGAATTTTGAATTTGAAATTCAGTAATGTGGGTTCTGGTTTTGTTTGTTGATGGAATTTAAGGTTACCGCTAACCCATAAAGTGGCATTTTAAATTATACAAAAATGTATTTGGCTATAGAATCTGTGACCACACCTTGCTTTTAGATCTTCCAGCTCACTGCACCTCCATTCAAACTAAAGATGTATCCAGTCTATGACTTTAGTTCATCCTGATCAGTTTGGAAACTAGCATCAACATGTCCTCTGATGACTAGTTCCTCATCTCCTCCATAAAACTAGAACATATCCAAAGTACGCATCTGATACATTAGGATTGTCTCGACTGCCATCCCATGGTTGTCTCATATATCAGTTTGAGGTCTTCCTACCGCACTTAATGCGTAAGGAACATTTATCCTTGTACATAGCATAACATACATAACAGACCCAATCACGGATTCATAAGGAATCTTTTCCATTTTCATTCTTTTCTCATGTGTCTAAGGACACGTTTTCTTAGAAATATGAATTCCACGTGATAGTGGAAACAATCCCCTCTTGGATTGTTCCATACTGAATCACTTCAGTATCTTGTCTATGTATGTACATTGACTCAGGGAAAACATTCTCTTCGATCTATCACAATGGATCTTGATCCCAATAATATATGCTGCCTTGTCCAAGTCTTTTATAGAGAAGCATTTATCCAACCATGCCTTAACTGACTATAAGTCAGGTACATTGTTTCCAATTGGAAATATGTCATCAACATATACTATTAGGAAAACAACTCCACTTCCACTAAACCTTTTGTAGACACAAGGATCACATTCATTCTTAAAAAAGACAAATTTTATTTCGGCTTCATCAAAATGAATGTTCCATGACTATGATTCTTGCTTTAATCCATAAATTGATTTCTGTAACTTGTATTCCATGTTGGAATCCTTTGAGGTCATAAACCCTTTCAGGTTGTGTCATGTAGACATCTCCCTGGAGGTTCCCATTATGGAATGTTGTTTTGACATCCATTTTCCAAATTTCATAGTCAGGTTAAGAGGTAATGGCCAATATGATTCTGATGGATTTTAGCAACGAACCCGGTGAAAAGGATTCATCATAGTCAATTCCATGACGCTGTATGAAACCTTTTGCAACCAGTAATTCCTTATAGGTTCTGACTTTCCCCTTCATTTATAGATTCTTCTTGAATACCCAATTATTACCAACAGGGTTTACATCAACTAGAGGATCTACCAAAATCTAAACATGATTTTGGTACAAGAAATCCATTTCAGAATTCATGGTTTCTTGCCACTTGGAAACATCTGTGCCTTCAACTTCATCCTTGTAGGTAAGAGGATCATCATTGTTAAACAATAATTAATCACCATCCCCAGTGACAAGAAAACCATATCGTTCTGGTTCTCTTAACTCTCTCGTGCTCCTACACAGTTCTTGTGTCTCTGGAACAGATTATTCTTCCACGGGGCTTTGTGGAATATGTTCTTATACCAACTCTTGTGTATCTTAAGCCTCGACTTCATCGAAGTCTATATTGCTCCCACTATCTCGTTTGGAGATGGGCTCCCTCTCAAGGAATATGATATGTCTTTCAACTGTTACCTGTTTATCTGAGGGGTTTTATAGGTATTATTCCCTTGTTTACTTGGGATATCCTTTAAAGATACAAATTGTGCCTTGGGGTGCAAGATTGTTAAATGATTACGCTTTAACTAATGTTTCGCTACCCCACACATGTAAATTTGTTAACATGGCTTTGTATCCACTCCATAATTCCTATGGAATACCATTTATCTATTTAGTTGTTACTTGGTTTAGTTTGTGTGTTTCTGTTTGTAATTCATATCCCCAAAAGGATAATGGAAGACTCGCATGACTCATCATTGATCACACCATGTCCAACAGGGTGCGGTTCCTCCTTTCACTTACGCCATTTCACTGAGGCGTGTAAGGAGGAGTGAGTTGAGATAGAATCCCAAACACTTGTATGAAATCAATGAAGTCGTGATTAAGTTATTATCCTCTTCTTTCTGAGATGAGTTCCTTAATCTTCTTACCAATATGGTTCTCAACTTCATTCTTGTATTCTTTGAACCGATCAAAAGAATCTGAGTTATACCTCATTATGTAAATATATCCATATATAATAAAATCCTCAGTAAAAGTTATGATGTACAAGAACTCACCCCTTGCTTCAATTGGAAATGGTCAACACACATTTATGTGAACTAGTTCTTGAATCTCTTTATCCCTTTCACCTTTCCAACTAAATGGGGCTTTGTTCATTTTTCCTTGTAGACATGCATGACATATACCAATTGGTTTTAGATCGAAATAATCTAAATAACCATCTTGATGTAATTTTTTCAAACATTTCTCATTGACATGACCTAGCCAGTGATGCCAAAGTTGGGTTTTTTATGAGTCATGTGAATTAACATTGTCATCAATTTCCATTACTTAGTTTGTGTAGTCTGACACATAATGGTTGTTATATAAATGTGCCCTACCAAAACAAATGCTATCTTTATAAAATTAGAAACATTTGATTCCAAAATTGAAGATGAATCCATCAGTATCTAATTTGGATACTCAAATAATTTTTAAGTAACATAAGTAAGATAATAACAACCCTTTAACACCAAGATCATTCCAGTTGTCAATGTGAGGTTGTAGTCCCCGACAGCTACAACTGAAAATATTGCTCTGTTGGCTTCTCGTAGATCTACCTCCTCTCGATCAATATTCTGGAATCTACTTGGTTCCAATATTTAGACCAATATGTGAGAACCACATGAAGTATCTAATACTCAAAATGTTGAAAGAGATAGATTTCAATCGATGACAAACACACTTGAAGATTCCACTTGATTCCTAGGCTGGGTGCAGTTTTTCTTCCAGTGGCCCTTCTTGACACATACGAAACAAACAACATCTTGTTCTCTTGCCTCCCCTTTGATCATTCTTTTCATGGAAGGCCTTGAAGAAGCATTGGTCTTAAAGCTCTATGCCTTCCCTTTCATTTTATTCACCATAATGAAAAAATTCTTTTCACGCTTCATATCATTGTCCACTTGGAGAATAAGGATAAGTAGATCAAATAGAGACATCTCAATGTTGTTAATGTTGAAATTTACAACAATGTTACAGAAGGTCTGGGGGTGTGATGTGAGAATGAGATCGGTACCTAGTTCATTGGAGATTATAAACCCTAGAACCTCCAAGCACTCAATGTAGCCAATGAGCTTGACTATATGAGGCCCGACGGGGGCACCCACTCCAAACTTACTCTGAAATAGAGACTTGGAGATCTCAAACCTTACATGTATTTCTATCTCCTGTTATAGACCACGGAGGTGCTCGAGCATACTATTGGCATCCATGTGTTCATGAGACATCATGATCTCAATATAAATTGATGATAGCATCAAACATTGAACGTTGAGTGAAGCACTAAAATGATCATCATAGATAAGAAAACATTATCACTCGCCCCTTGGGCAGGAGAATCAAGATGTGAGGAATCTTCCACGAAAAACACTCATTCATGGTGTAGGATAACCTAAAGGCACCTAAACCATTCCTGAATGTTATTTCCGATGAAGATATTTCCTTTGTCCAGAATTGATCATAGAGAAAATGGTGTTGAAAAAATTTTCATATTGATTATACATCTTAAAAGAGAGGATTTGTCGGTACCTTTTTATTACATTTTATGAAAAATAACAAATGAATTTATTAAGTCTCCCACTATTTTATCAATTCCCAATGGACCTCACCATTGAACCCGGAATGTCTAGTTGCTTTGACATTCTAGTGGCAAGGATCCATATCCCCCTTCGCATAACCACAACAAGTGTTGGTTAAGATATTTGAAGTTATTTAGGTAGGTAGGCCTTTGCATACTATGAGCTTACAATTTTATGATCTGTTGTGTGGACTCCCCAATCCTGAACTCCGGACTTGGATTTCCTCAACACTTGACTCAATTTTATAACAAGTAAAGCAAGGGCTACTCCTCATGATGTAAAATGTTTATGTCAGCCCAAAACATTCATAACAGATTCATTTATAAAAGTAAGTGTCCAAATAGGGGTTGGTCAAAGACATAGTTTCATTAGGTCTTTCCCTTAATCATGTAACAGAAGGCTTGGTATGACTTAATATGGTATTTGAGGGATTTTAATCTTTATGCTTAATTTTTCATTATCACATGCTTGTTAATATTAAGTGATGCATACTAAAGTGATTAACCATGTTCTCATAATGTTTATGCATAGTCTAGTTTTTATTTTATTCCATCTTTGCATGCTGGTTTATTTAATTAATTATGTGAATGTAAATACACATACATAATAAATAAACCATGCAATCAGAATAAAATAAGATGGCATGATCAAGAGCTTCTATTGGTTAGATTATCTAGCAGTTTTGATAAGCTAACCCTGACCTAAGGGAAACACCTTGAACCCGATGGTTCATGTTTTGCAGCTCCCTTCTATACACCTTTGCATCTTCTTTGGTTGGTTTTTCCTCAGCTTCAGATTTTTGAACCATCTCCACTAGTTTGGGAGATCCTCCATTACATGGGGTTTATATCAAATAAACCATGGGCACACAAGCCCTACATTTTATTAGAAGAAGGCTCACATGCAAAAAAATATAAAATAATCAAATTTAAATGAAACCATACACACATAAAAAGGGTATTTGGTCAATAAATTGATCATCCATAGCATGCAATGACATTTACGCATATTTAGCATTCAAAATATTTTATTTGTTTTATTTATTCAAGATATGTCGTGCTTGAATTCAATTAATTACGGTTTTTAAAATTAATCAATTCTTTATCTTAAATTCCTTTTTTGAATTTCGTTGAGATTTTTCTCATCCATATTCCTTGTACAGGTCTTTGTACTTTTGGAGGAAACCTAGTAAAATTCCATTTCTAGAAAGTACACGACATGTAATATAGAACATGGCTAGTCCTAGTACATGGTTTCACCGGGGCCGGATCGGACTACACGACATGTTGATTCAACATGCACACCTTGTATTATGGTTCCCATGTGCGGTTCATTTCTGGTAAACATGGTGTAATAAACGCATAGATATACTCAATTCAGACGGCGAGGTTTGCCAGACCAGTACCGGTTCATTGAACCTAAGTACACGATGTGTACTTTTCACTACACATCATGTATTCTTGTGTTGTACAGACAAAAAGATAAGCTCCTCCGGATGAGTTCCTCATTTTTAATTTAGTCAAAATTAAAATTCAAAGTTAATTTTTTGATGTGAATCAGGAAACGTAAGAGGAAGAATAGATCTTGTTCATTCTGTTTCATAGAATGATTTATCTGGAATTGAATCAAATATAAATGCGTAAATTGTCAATTAAACTTTAATAACTATAATCAACGGTGTGACTTGCTCTGATACCAATTGAAGGTCTCAGGCGCAGTGGAAGCTTGTGGGTGGATGTTCCCACTTAGCTTTTTGTCATTTGAAATAATCAATCTAGGATCAATATGATTATAAACAAGAGTCTCCACATATCTAATCACAGAAATAGACAAAGAAGACGAAATTTCTCAGAACCAAAAAGGAAAGATCATCACAGGTTGATTATAATTAATTTAATTAATTGACAAGAAGTACCTTTTATGGTGTTCTTACTTCGTTAATATTTCATATCATGTTCCAATGTGATTTATCATTGTGTCACAGAAGCCAAGTTTAGACTTCCTCTAGCGGCGGTCCACACGTGCACCACATATCTCTGGATGTCGCCAAAGAAATATCTGGGTGCTAGCAAGAAGAAGACTTTTCTTGTGTTGTCTGCCATAGATCGCCCTGATCCGACGAAGGTGGATCCCTCTCGGTCTTGAGAGAATTATCCAGAGTTTTTGTGTACAAAAATTCTCTTAGGAAAAGAGTTTTGGTTGTGAGGATATTTATAATCGGGTTTGAGTTTGTAGAGTTATGACAACAAATAAATGTGTTATGCATTTTATTTATTTCATTAACTCTTTTGAAAACCCATGTCAAGTCATTAATTCCTTGACATTCACCCACACTGATTATAATAAATATCCTTTAATAAAATGCTATTATTTCCTCAAAATCCTGACTAGAAAAACTACACGGCATGCAATCATAAATACACGGCATGTACTTGTTTTCCATTGAAAACTACACAACTTGTATAGTCAATGTACATGACATGTATATCTTATTTTCATTTATTCATTTCATTTCCAAAATGAAAACTACACAGCGGGTACATTCAATAATGCACAACGTGTACTTGTTTTTACAAATATAACTAAAAATGATTCAGGCTTCCTTGAGTAATTATTATAAAATATATGGGAATAATCTTTATTCTACTTGAGATACTTGGATACACTTAGTGTGTGACCCTCTCGGCATCTTTCTCATTGGCATTAGGTGGGCTTGCCTAATGTCCAAAATTACTATCTAGCAACGGGTCATGGCACCCAAGAAGATGAAGTTCACGGCGCATCGACATGTCACCACATACGAATGATTATGGTGTGATTTAATCCATCTGTCTCAATATCTCATCAAGCAGGTTTCATGGTAGTGTCATAAACCTATATGCCTGATCTATCATTCTTTGACTTCCAGAAATAAACTCGTCGTGTCACTATAGCTATGGAATTTTTTTTACAGTTCTATTTCAATCATAGGGTACAAGATATCTACTTCCATAAATATGGATCAGAAAAATCATTGCTCAACTTATCAATTAAGAACATGTCATTTGGGATGCACCCAATGTACCCTACTCCCAACCAACTCTCTTCGTAAAGGTTTTCATCAGAAAGTCTAAGTGTGTGGGTCATGACATCAGTTAATCATAATCCTCCAGTCTAAGGACCATTACACGCGCTCGTTGATAGCAATTTATAATGACACCAAGACGTGAAGAATTGCTACTGGCGGGTCTATTCTCATAATCTCCCATCTTGGATATTACCATGTGAAAACTCCATGAGAGAGAGTCTCGTATTCATATGAGTAGTCACATATTATAGTTTGTATACTATTTGTCCTATCATATTATTTCATCCAACCATAAAACATAATTTAAGAATATTGTTATAGCATTTCAAGGTTCTCATCATAGCGGGTATCTTCCATGACCTTATCAATGCAACAAATATTCCAGGACATTATTATATTATAGTCATGCAGAACATTGAACAATATATAATAAGTGTACATTTATTTAATCAAAGTACAAAATAGTTGGTTCTCCGGACACCAACCCTTACAAAATTATCATAAAATCAAAAGGCATAAAAGTATTAATTTAAAAATAATTTTTTTATAATACATTTTATTTTAAATTATTGTTTTAATCATAAAAATTAAATTAAAAATTTATGAATTAAAAAACTACCAACACTTAATGATAATTATTAAAACATTTATTTACTCAGACTATTATATAATTATACCATTATTTTATTTAAATGATTCAGAAATTTTGTTTATACTTTCTTGGGTGAGGTAACAATTCATTTGGATGGTTTACTATTAATAAGGGTCATATTACTATTCCTAAGGTCATGTTACTATTTATTTGGTATTAGTTCCTTAACTTCTATAAGTAAATCAAATATAATTAATTCATAATTTAAAAAACTTTTATTATTGTCTATATGTGATATATTTGATTTATAATATTTTAAATTACTATAAGAAGGGAGAAATTTTCATTAATAACATATTGGGTTGTAACATATTTGATTTTTCTTTTCATTTCCTGATTCAATTTTTATTCGAATAATAAAATTACTTCCTTTTTTCTTGATATTTTGTTATTGAATTTTTTCTAAGAAAATGTTATTTTAATATCAGAATTTATTTTACAAAATGGTTTAGATGTGTTTTTCCAGGGTTTTATTGTGAAATATTGGAATAATTAAAATTTTTTCAGGATATAATATTTGAGAATTATATATTGGAAATGGGTGAGCCTGATATAGATTATAAAATGGGTTGTGGCCCACTATAGGTCATGAAATATTAGTAGTCCTTATATAGATTATAAAATGGGTGTTCCCAGATAGTGCTCCAATACATTAGGAAATAGTTATTTTCTTAATAGGAAATAATGATTGACTTATCATATGGTTTCTCATATGGATTTAACTAGGCCCTAGTTATTTATGAAGTGGTTTTAAAATGGGTTTTGAATACGATGATCTTGGTTCCCAAAATGGGTTTTTATTTCCAAGATATAGGTTTTGATGGTTTTATTTGGGAAATAATTCTGTTTTTTCATGTGGACATGATTTAATTGATCATCGCTATTAAATTTTATATACACGTAAAAAATTATGGGTTTTCATTTTGCCACTATAATAATGTGTCTATCCTATTTTATGTCCCATAATAAAATTTTGTTCTTATCCCACACATTATATTGTTTTTCACACTGTTTATATTTGGGCATGGAAACATAAATAGTCAAGTGGATTGTCCTGAAATGTTTTCATGAAAATAAAATGTGTTTCATTTTAATATTTCGATATTAAGGTAAAAAGGGATACCGATTAGAATTATCAAAATTGTTATATTTTTTTCTACTAATTTTTTATAATGTACTCCTCTACAACTCGAAACATAAACAATCTTTTGCGATGAAAGAAAATGATTTATAGTAATAAGTAAAAATATTATGTAATGTTTGAAGTCAAAGCATTGTATTAGTTTCAAATACCTATTTAGATAACTTTTCAGATTATAATTCTTTAATTTTAGGTTAACATAATAGTTAAGGATACCATTATGGATTTATAAGTTTATGTTTGATCGAATGTCCCAAGTCCTTGACACCCCTTTAAAGGTTTTATGTGGTGGAATATTTAGGCAACTAACATTATTTTTGGATATAGTCATTGATTTTTGGATGTTTTTTAAGTATACATAACCCTTATGAATAACATGAGAAAACTTTCTTTGTGGAAGACTTATCTTTTCATTTTTTAGATATGAGTTTAAAGGCATTTAAGACAATTAGATGTTATATGATCCTTGATTATTACCATTATTATTTAAAATGTTCATCATAATTTTTGAGATTTTATAGGAATTATATTTATATAATATCATTAAAAGGACAAAACACTAGTTGGGAGATGACTTGTCACATTCGGAAAGACCATTGGGCTGGAACCACCTACCAAAGGGTGACAATGTTGTAGTGTCTTCCACTATCCTATGTGGAGTTTTGGTTATAATTACATAGATTTCCTGATTTTTTTCTATATTTGGAATATACCATTTAGTGTAAATATTACAATGGGATAGAAAATTTATTTTTAGGTGATTAATATTATTTCATATGACGATCACTATTTTGGGAAGCTTATATGATTATGGTAAGTAGAACATTATTGGATTTTAGTTGAAGTAAAGGTTGTTTTATCTTTTGGAGGTATATAATATTTCAAGGTGGTTGTATGTTGATTAGTTTTATTTAAGGAATATTTAGAAATGTCTTTAGATTATATGACAATGGCATATACTTTTTGGTATGAGACTTTAAGAGTTTTTGAGGTTATTTGGAGATAAATTTTGGATGAATATGTAATAAAATGAATATAACATTTAGGTATCAAACTTTTTTGGGAATAAATTGAATAATTTTGAAGTTATTTATTAATAGAATTATTTAGTTTATAATTTAGATATTACTATTGAATTTTGGAAATTAATGTATTATATCTTCATATAGAGGTTTATGAATTATATGAATTATCATACCTTATACTAAATATTTTGGTTTTGGGTAATATTTAAAGTTTGTAAGAAAATATTATTATAATATTTTGGATTATTTCATTCATTATAAGTTGATTTTAGTTCTTCATGAATACAAAACTCAACTTGAATACTCAACGTTTGGAGAAAAAGATGAGATTATGATGGAAATTGATTAAAGGATGAAAATATACTTGTTTTGTAAGTATATCTACCTTAGGTTTTTAATCAACATGGCGAGAAACTACTCAAATATATAAAAATTAACTTAAATAAAAAAAATTATCCTACTGCATTCATTTTCAATGAATTGACATTTTTTTCACACCTCTTTGGTTTATGGTTTTTTGGTTGGTTCCATTCTTTTGATCATTCAGTTCTTAGTGATCAATGATCCCTATATCTCTCCATCATTAATTATATATTTTTATATTATTCCATTCTATATTTTTTTTATTCCACTAATGTTATCCTATATGGAAACCTAGTTTTATTTTATTCTAGATGACCTTCAAATTTATTTTTACCATTTTTAAAGAGGATGTTTTATTAACCATTTTTACAATGTGGAATTTGAAGAACCCTATTTCCAAATTTCAATCCTTTGATATCATAGAAAAATTTCATATTATAAGTAAAAAAATTATTAATGGGGGGAAATTTAATATCATTTTATTCTAAAATAAGGAAATTGTGTTTGATTACATGTACGATACACCGCATGAGCTAAAACAAACTGTGATATATTTTTATTTAAATATAACTATTATAATTAAGAAAGAAAACTGGATTGTTTTAATAGGATAAAATAGTTTTGTAAATATATATAGTGGTTATTATCAATATTAATTTAATTATTATTCTTACAAAATAAGAACTCATTTTTTTATAATATAATTAAAATATTCCAATATATTTTTTCTTAAATAAAAAATAATTTATTATTTATGAAGAAATAATATATATAATTGAAAAATATTTTAGAAATTTTATTTGATAAAACAAATAGCATTTTTGGAATTAGAACATAAACATTAGCCTATAGTGAAAATTTTAAATTGATTTCAGTAATTTTATTTTTCAACGAATGGTAAAGATAATTATTTTTAATGAAAATGTTTTTTTATTTTAAATTATTTATTAAGTAAAATTATATGTTAGATTAGTTTCAGAATTTCATTTTAGATTTTAATTTAAAATAATCCCATTAGAGTTTTTAAAATGAAATTCATAGTTGAATTTAATATTTAAAAATATATTGAAAATGGAATTTTTATGAAAAAAAATCATTTTAAACATTTTTCTGCTTTTATTTTAAATTAAACTATCAAAATTATATTTTTTGAATTATGAAAAAAAAAACATTATATCAAATCAGGAAGTCTAAATTTTTTAAATAAATACCTTTTATTTTTGTCATTATTAATATCAACAATAGTAATTTTTTTACCATTATAACCAGTAAATCAAGTAATTGAGGGTTAAAAATAAAATAACATGGGTGAGAAATTAATCCTTACAATTGATTTAATTTCGTTCTATCATTACATTTTATCCATTCTGGTCCAGTATTTTATATATGGAATGTTTTTCCATTTGGATTGGATTATTACCTTTATAAGGTTTTATAAATTAATGTAAAAAAATGGCACACTCTTTTTTTAATAATTCTAATATTTTTTGAAAAATGATAAAGTAAATATATGAATAGTAAAAAATATTATTTTTAAAAAAATTAAATAATTTTTTTTCATTGAAATTTATTTTCAATTTTTAATGAAGAAATAGTTACCTTAAATTATTACACAATAGTGACATAATAATTATTCAATTAATTGAAAAATTATTTAAATGATATTAAATATATTAAAAGTGATATAATTTAAAAGGATTAATGTGAAAAAATAGTTTATTTAGATAAAAATAAAATTTTAAGGATATATAAAATTATTTTATTTTAATTTTATATGTTTACGGGATGTTTTAAAAGTCAATGTAAATGAATAGTTCTAAAACATACAATATCTATTTTTCATGAAAGGAAATTTAAATTAAATGAAATAAAATAACTAAAAATGTTATATTCAAAAAATAATTGTTAGAATATGGTTTAAAATAACATACACAATCCATTTTTGGTCTATTTTATAGTTATAATAACCATCACGACCCTCAATGTGTTAAAAATGTTGTTGCCACTGTTAGTATGAAGTTGATTAAAATGGGGTTAAAATAAAAGGATAAGGAAAAAATAGTAGTCAAAACATGTAAAAATTAAACTGGAAGAGATTATTTCGACTCTTAATGATATTATACTATAATATTATAAATTTGTATCCATTTTGAAATCAAAATTAATTTATATTAATTTATTGTTTTAGGAAATTCCATGAGTTCCCCTCATCACTCTTATAAATGGAAACAACCTAATATAAATTCATCACAACTCAAAAACCATTTTTTTGGAACATACCTACCAATATTCCCTCATAAAATCCCTTAATAAAATTTTCATTCCTTACGTTAATTATAATACAATGATTTGATGCACTAAGGTTTACAAAAAAGGATGTTCTCTGAAGAAGAGGTGTGGTTCTTAACTGAGCATTTTTATTTTATTTATTCTTGTACCTCCATAAAATCCTATCCAAAAAAGATAATATTCTGAATAAATTATCTTAAATATATCATTATTCAATCTTGATATTATAATTACCTATATTCATGTCCAACATCTATCAAATGGTAATGTGATTCTTCGTTCCTGTTTATGGTAGACTACTACATCACGAACTGATGTAACTCATTTTCCATCATAACCTATAATGAATTATAATAATGTTTACTGTAATATATATATATATATTAATTTAATATTTATCTTTTTTCAATGATAATAAATAATACACTTTATTAACTTTCAGTCCATTGAAAATGATAATGTCATTTGTGTCTGCCTATGGGCTTCCACCACCACAAGGCAATGTGACTTGTTCTCCATTATCACATAACATATCTAATATATATAAGATCATCTAAAGAAATAATATTATATATCGGATAATATTATATTTCTAGAAATATAAAATAGCATGTCACCTCTTTCCATATTGATCATTGAAGACTGGAAACCACACTCATTGGTACGTACGACTTACGATCTCCATGATTGTAACATAATTTATTTATCGTAACAATTTATTTTATTATTTATATTGAATGTATATTAGATGTGTAAATTTTTTTACATTATTATTACTCTATATAGTTTGGAAAAATTTACCGTTTGACCATGGTCAATACACCGAATCTACATTCAAATTATGGACAGAACATTTTCAAAGTACCGAACATGGACTTCACTGTCTCAATCATATAATATCTCATTAAGATAAATGAAATATATGGTTTAATGATAAGGGATTAATGCTATAAAATATTATTTATAAATCATCCAATTAAAAATAAATTTCTCAACTGGAGTTAAAGGACATACAATGAATTTCTGAACTTGAGGTAAGGTACATTCTTTAAAAAAATCATCTTTTAAATTTTTCCTTCCATCTGTTTTTCATCCATGTAAATGTTTTTTAAAAATATGTAATAAATGATTATATGTGGAAATAAATTATTTTTAATGGAAATTTTATATTTCTTTTTTACATACATTCAAGTGTTTTCCAAAGGGATATTTTTATTGAATGTTTTGATTTTATTTAAAAAATAAAATAAGTAATGTTGTATTTTAATGTATACAGAGACAATGACTATTACATCAACAAAATAAATTATTTCATGTTTGAGTTCTATTACAATATTTCATTTTTCAGTTAAATAAAAACCTTATTTTCTTTTTTCATGGTCTTTTTGTATTTGAAAATGGGTTTTTGAAGGAATTTTAGATATCTGAAATGATTTTTCATTCAGTTTATTATCACACCCATTTAAAATAGGTTATGACAATTATGCCCCAAATCGAAAAAATTGATTTTATTTTATTTTTGTGTCTATTAATGGTTTTATTAGAGAAAAAACTATATGTAGTTTCCATAGAGAAACATTTTATTTCATTCTATAAAATGAATTTGAGATATAGATACACATTTTATAGATTTTCATTTTCATTCATTCAACAATTTGATTTCATATTTTTTCCCTTTACTAAGATTTTTGTGGTCATCCCTTCCTTTAATATGCTTCCCATAAAGTTAAATTATGGGTAAAGATAAATAATATGTCATGTTGAAAGTAATGAATATTTTTTAAGAAAAACTTGTTTTTAATTATAGATGTATTATATTAAGAGAAAAATGGATTCTAATTAGCAATATCAACTATGAAAAATAAAATTTTATTATTATTGAGGATTGAAATAATTCATAGAAACTATAAACCAAAATGATATTTTTTAAAGAAATAAAGTGAATTATAGTCTAAATACACTAGATTATATAATGATTGGGTATGGTCTTATATGATATTAAAATACCCTTTAAAATTATATAATGACCGATAATTTGGATATAATTTAATTATATTGATATTATATATTTAATTTTTAAAAGATATAAATTAAAAAAATATGCCAAAAATATAAAGTGTTTGTAATGAAATTAGGAATTCATTGTAATTTTTATTTTCAATTTTCCAAATTGCAGTACCTATTTGATAAATTATTCAAACCATCTCAAAAATAGTTTTGATGATTGTTATGATAAAGTATTGAATAAAATTAAATATATGGTATTTAGATTATGGATATTATTTACAAAATATAATTTTTGTATAAAATGCTTATATTTTATATAATATCATATATTTATGTAAAATTCCATTTAAAAGATACTATTAAAGTGTTTATATTCATAGTTAATATAATGGTTTTATATTTACATCATTTATGAAAGTCCAAGTTGAATGTCTAAATTATAATATTATTTAGAATTAACATTTTTTTTGAATTTTTCATAAATTGTTTGTCTCATGCTTAAATATATTAATTTTTAACTTATATAATTTTACCTATTTGATTCATATATATAAATTATTTATATTATTATAAATTATATACTTTAGATTAATAAATTATGATGATTCTATAAATTTTCATACATATGCATTTAAGGATTTACCTGCTAGGGACGATAACTTATATAGTTGTCTTCGACATTGACTTTCTAATTTAGTTGCATTATAATCATTGAACATAAGGTTTATTATGTTTTATAAATTTTATTTTTTATCATTATAATAAAATTTATATCTTTATTGAGTATATTATCTACAACTAAGTAGACTTTTGGTTAGATATTTCATTAGCCCAGAGGCTTATCCCTTGTATAGAAAATTAAGGGTTTGATATCTATCAACCCAAGATTACTATTTTTGGGATTGATTATTCAATATGATTAAAAAAATAAAATAAATAGTTACATGTACATTATTACTGGGATCCACTTTGATATGAATAAATATTGTTGAATTTTTTTACTTACATAGGTTAAAAGTTATGTTAAGAGTAATACATCAATTGGGCGTTAATATATCATGTTGGAGGAAGGAATAGGATTACAAAAAAATCAGTAGAATAATTTATTCCTGTAAAGGGAATATGTCACGACATGTCCCCTACGACCTTTGTCGTGACTAACCCAATCTCGCCTTCCATAGGCCAGGGGCTAGAGAAAGGCACCGAAGGCGTATTCCCTAAAATAAGGAAGGAATTTCTTTTATAACCTATGAGTACATGTAAGGAAGCACACGGAAAGATAAGAACACAAGTAAACTGAACTGTAAACAGAGTGAGTGCAGTAAGTAAAAGGGGACAGAATACAACCCCAACTTGAAATTACAAGTACAACAATGATATAATACAATTGAAGAAAGAGAAAAGAGAGCTACTGGATCATCCTCTAAGGATTATACCTGAAGGGTAGGTTCAGATATTCTCCTCAACACTCCACATCCATCCATCTACTCTACGTATTGACATGTCGTACGGTCCACATCCAGGTATCATCCAGTCCTGTTACTCTTAGCCTCAGTCAGCGCTATCCGTCATTTGCATCCAACACAAAAAGGTGCGGGCATACCCTGTGAAATGGTGAGTATAACAATACTCAGTAGGGACCCCGAGACCCTCTAGGTCACACAAAATTCATCAAGGATACATCACAAAGTATGAAATAAACAGATAACCTTACTTGGGTATATGCTCATACATATACCTATGTTATCAAGTAATCCATCTCAATCATGAGGAAAACACAAAAAATATAACTCAGATCAACCAGGATTTCATTCTAGGGGTAGTATCAAGTAAAATACCCATTCACATTGTCGAAATCTCAGCTGTTGGAGAACCCCTCCTCTATCGAGTACAGTGGGCCTACAGTGACACCAAGAACACTTCCCACTAACATTAGACTGTTGAGGTACTCCTCCTGTCGAGTATTGTGGATCTACCACATCACCAAGCGTTCTCACCACCATGGGTCTGCCACAACACCAAGGTGCTCCCCATTAGGATAGTAGAGTCACTCCGAGTCAAAACGTTTAGCAGTCGTTAGGTCTCAGCTAGCTACTTGGTATCCACACTAAGCTCGCTCAACTCTGGGAGGATCCAGTCCACAAACTACTGGTCGATACTCCAACATCCACAAAGTCCCATGAAAATGTATCTTAAGGGTCTGCCATGTCATAGGGGTCTCAATGCAATAGACAGCGCATCAATCTGATACCCGATCTGTGAGTTATTTGCCTTTCAGTCCTGGGGGCCCGAATGGATTCACAATCGCCCGAACCTGACCATTCCCCATCTTGATCCTAAACAGAGTGGGGTATCACTCAAAGGGACCGAATCCCTCCAAGGCTCCCAACACCTTCGACAGTTCGTCTAAGAAACGTACATTGCTAATGTTATGGCCAAAAGAAAGTAAATGGGTCATTGTGGGCCCGGTTCTGGTCCGACCCAGTCAGACTATCCTGGACCGCAGTGTGGCCCAACCCGTTGGGTTCGGCCCGGTCCACTGGGTCCGGCCTGGTAGGCCGTGAGGGGCCGCATAGAGTGTCCCGAGGGCGCGAGGCCGTCAGGCGGTGCAGACGGAGGCGGCGGTTCGGCCATAGGGCGGAGGACCGGCCGTGGGGTGGCGGATCGGCCGTGGGTCGGCGGTCGAGCCGCAGGTCGGCGGTTCAGCCGCGCGGGGTGGCGGACCAGCCTCGGTGTGGCGGACCAGCCGCGGGTCAGCGGTCCGGCCGCAGGGTGGAGAACCAGCTGCAGGGCGGCGG
Source organism: Viscum album (assembly GCA_963277665.1). Classification (NCBI taxonomy): domain Eukaryota; kingdom Viridiplantae; phylum Streptophyta; class Magnoliopsida; order Santalales; family Viscaceae; genus Viscum; species Viscum album. The sequence continues at coordinate 903,699,857 of OY728164.1, forward strand.
TCTGGATACAGGATGGTGGTCTGGCGGCAGCAGTTCGGTGGATGGTGGCTCGGTGGACGGCGGTGGGGGCGGACGGCGGTAGTGGCTTGGCGGACAGTGGGGTCACGGGTGGAGGAGCCGCGGGGTGCGGTGGTTGCGGGGTGGCGGAGGCTGCAGGGTGATGTCATTGTATCTTCGCCTTCGTCAAGTTCAACACAACAAATCATCACAAGATTTCCAGAGAGGTCAGGCCATGTTTGTTTGGATTATACCCCACGCGTAAGGGTGGTAGCATATGGGCCATCAAGAACAAGAAAGAAGAATGTGAAACCCTCCCGTACTTTTTATTCGCTAAACCCGCAAAAGAAAACATATGCCGATCAAGTAATTAAAAATTCGATCTACGTTCCTTTTCATAGAAGGGAAGAACATGGGTTAGATATATAATTATTCACAATAAACCCCTACCTTGGGTTGATCGTTGATGCTGGCATGAGAAGGATGTATAGATGGTGATTTGTCGTAGATGAAGACGTCCCACATCAGAAGAAGTTCTGAAAACGAAGCTTGAGGTCGATGTCGGTGTTCTTTGTTGGCAGAGCATTCTTTGATGGTGGATCGTTCTTCATTGGGGAGCTTTCTCCCACTAAGATCTCTCTCTCCTTTACCAACAAATGCTCTCAAAAGAAAAACCCAACAAAATAAAATGTGTTTCCCCAATTATTAATTACTGGCACAATTTCAAATTAGATAAGTTAATTAACTAAGATGGCACAATTTAATGTGGTGCGTTGGCATAATTAAATGTGGAAGATGCTCAAGAGGATTTTCCACATTAATGAGGGAGTTGAGAAGTTTCTTCCTCATTAAAAGGCGAGTTCAAGAGGTTTAGGCCTCAGGTGGTCCCCACCACCATAACCTCTCATGATAGGTTAGGCCTGGGTGGTCCCCACCACCATAACCTCTCAAGGGAGGTTAAGGTCAGGTGGTCCCCACTTCTAAACTTCCACATGGAGCGATAAAAAAAAAATATGTGCTTATTTTATTTTATTATTTCCACGAAAAACCCAAAAAATGTCTTTCACCATCGACCAACTACCATCGAGGTGAAAGTCTCCTTAAGTGAATATCGGCACTGTGAGTTCAACGGTTCCCTCATATTTCAATTTCGATCACTGGTTTAAAAGTTATGAAAACCTTCTCGCACGTTTACTAAACCTACCCAAACAAAAGTTTACAAATTCATTTCGGGCACTCCGAGCATCGGAATCACGTGCCGTCAATTTTCGTGGACTGGAAAATTTCCTATATATTGAAAAAAAATTACATTGAGATTCTAGGTCTTTAAATTCTCCACACATAAGAGCTTTAGATCCCCATATTCTACATCTCGAACTATGGGAACAAGTGGGGGTGTTAGAGAGAACCCTCTTAGTGGAGAGTTTCCTTGCTGAGTAGTCACCAATAGTGAGACCCTCCACCAGTTGACACATAGTGGATTCTTATACAGGTTGTAGCAGATAGATTTCGCTGAGCACCAAGAGGACCAGACTTACAAGTGGACGACTGAATGACTCTGGATCAGTTGTGCGGGGCACCCGAAGTAGAGCCAGTCATGCCAAGAGTGGGTCCTTCATGGACTATCGATACGTTTGGTGCACGTTCTTTGGTAGCATAATATTGCAACTGGGTCCTGGTGATAGCAAAAACACCCCTCCTTAACATAGTCATCGTGTCCTGGCCCGCCAAGTACCACGAGTTGCCCCGCAGACATGTTGTCCCCACCCATGTGCCCGAACGGGTCTTCTGACTAATGATTGTCCCCATAGGCTAACACATGTCCTTTTTCGTGTGGTTTTTCCTCACTCATACACACCCTAGGTAACTTCCGAGAAGGTCCCCAATCCTGATCACTACTCTAGGCCAGGAATGCTTAACTGGGGAGTTCTAATCAGGTAGGCTCTCGAAGAATAAGGTTCACCTAGTTGACATGAGTCATATCATTTAGTCATTTAACCCTTTATCATTTGAGGGTGTTATAATCACCTCCCCTTTAGAGCACAACGTCCTCATTTGGGCCCTACATCTCAACCGAGGCATTGCACTGCACTTAAGGTTGGGTACCACCTCTAATACCAAATGTGACAATTGGGTCTCGGTGACAGCACAGACACCCAGCCTTAACATGGTCGTCGGCTCCTGGCCCACAAAGTACCACCAGTTTCCCTGTAGACAGGTGGTACCCACCCTTATGGTTTCACATCCTCAGAAGCTACAACTTGAACTAAGGGAACAAGTGGTGGTGTTAGAGAGCGCCCTCTTAAAAGAGTGTTTCTTTGTGGAGTAGTAACCAGCAGTGAGACCCTCCACCAGCCGACACGTAGCGGAGAATTCTACACCTGGCAGTTGAAAAATGTTGCAGAGGTCCAAGAGGACCATAAATATAGGTGGACGACCAAATGACTTAGGATCGGTTGTGCAGGGAACCCAAAGCAGAGCTAGTCACGCTAGGAGCGGGTCCTTCGTGGACATGTGATACCTTTGGTGCGCATTCGCTGGCTGCATAATGTGACAAATGGGTCCCAGTGATACCACAAACACCCTAACATAACATGGTCATTAGTTCCTGGCCCACCAAGTATGTAACACCCCAAGCTTCCATGGTACACTTCTCTTTGAATAATAGAGCAGTGTGTGTTGTATGCAACCTCAAGTTCTAACACACCACGACCAATAAAAGTAGCAGTTATGAATAGTAATACCCACTTTTTGAAATTATATAAATTTTATATTTCAAAATGGACTTCGTTATTTGATTTAGAATATCTAAATTAGCCTATGTTGATTTTTTGGTATTTTTCTGAGAACTTCCATTTTCTATGAATAGTGAAAAATACTAAAAAACATCTTTTTTAATCAAAATAATTTATAGTGATAAATTATACTATTGAGTGGTTTTAAAGTATAATTAGAATATATTTTTACCATTTTATCCAATGGTGGTCATTATAATTAATTTCACTTTGAAATTGGATGTAAACAATTGTCAATCTTTTGATATATATTGTTTCATAAAACACGTTATTTGTTGTGACAACAGTAATTAATTATAAAAATTAATTAACGAAACTTATATGTTTGGAATTTTTTAAAATAGACATCATTTTTGAATTTAGAATATCAATTATAGCCTAGGGTGAAATTTTGGCATTGTTCTGAAAAACTTCAATTTTTGATGAATAGTGAAACCACTATGTGGTAGTTAAAAAACAGATTTTTTCGTTTAAATGAAACATTTCCACTTCCATGATTTTATTTTCAAAAATCCAACATACATGGTTGTCATTAGGAAGTAAAATGTGGTTCAATGGGATTAAAATAATTTTTCAGTGAATAGTAACTTTTAAGTTTAATTAATCGCGATTAAAGGTAATTAGTGAAATTTAAGGTAAAAATTATATTATAAAAATATTAAAATATCTTGACACTTGACCTACCCTTATTGGATGAGTCATGGCTGACAAAGAAAATCCATGGGTCAACTTTGGGACCCCATGGATCAACTTGGGTAACAAAATGACATTAATAACTTTTTATTTAAAGTAAAAAATAAAACTGTCACAAACATGTGTTGTTTTTCTAAAACAATTTTTACATGGGGTTATATAAGTTAAATTTTAGACTATAAATATTCATTGGAAAGATAAAACGATTTCCTACATCATGATATTTTTTTATAATTTTTAGACATTAAATAAATTAAATTTTTTATGACACCATGATGATGGAGTGATTACCTCATTAATTACTGATTTAAATAAAATGAAATGATAAGGTAAAATATAAAACTTAAATTTGTCAAAAACCTATTGTATGAGTATATATCGAACCCTTATCACCTTATCCTCGAAATATATATGTTTGGGACCTTTAAAATCCGAAACTCATTATATAATAAAGTAACATTTCAATCTTTCCAAGAGTGCCCCTCCTCTCCTCTTATAAAAGCCCCCCACCTCTACCACCTTATTCACAGCTTCCAAGACATTTGTCTCGGAAAAATTATACCCAAATACTCTCTCAACTTTCCTATCTTACTCCTAGAAGCCTCACATTGGGCATAAGTCTTCCCAAGGAATCCTTTGGCTCAAATCAAAATGAGTTACCCGATTTTAATGTAATGTCATCTTTTATGTTCTTTTGTATTATTTTGCTTCTCCATCCCCCTAAACTCTTTTTATTCCTTTATTTTTTAACAAAATAAGTATCCTAAATATAATATGATGTTTTTATGATAATTATTCGAGCTACACTTACACACACCTCAGTCTAATGGTTAATGAACTTACTGTTTCCGTGGATGGAGAATTACTGCCTCCCGAAACGATTATTGTTCTATCTTCTCCTACCACCTCTCATTGTGGCCATTATGATGGAACTATATTTATTTATGATATATATTATATTTATTTCCTCTCTATGCTTATTTTTTTACATTTAAAACATATCTTTATGCTTTTCATGTTGTGAAAATGCGATAATTTCATTTGAGGAAGTACGGACTACCACACACTCAAAGTGATTTGAATCGTTAATGCCATATGTGGGACGTATAAAGGATGGATTAAGTGATATTATATATGATATTATACTGGAATTATATTATACCTTTATATAATTATAATTTTATTCCATTAAATATGAAATAGAAATGAAATTACCGTTCATGCGTACTTACGGCTTACCGTCTCCATGAATGATGCATTTCATTTCTTACCTATAAATTATATGTAATATTATAAATGCATGTATTTACTAGATATATATTATATATATGATATCTACATCATGAATATAATTATGGATATAATGTATATTTCACCACATGAACAACTTGTAATTATAAGATGTTTATTTTTGACTCAAGTACCAAAGATCAACAAAACGACCGTTATTAAAATAAATAATTACATAATGTTCATAACATGGTAATAAGTGATATAAAAGTAATAATTAACATGAAAAATTTTCTTAATAAATTATAAATTAACTCTTGTTTATTATTCAGGAGATTAAAGAATGGTCGAGTCAAGTCGGACACGAGGTAAGGGAACTTCTTAACCCAATTTCTATTCTTTGTGTTAATCTCCTACTTTCAAATAATGTCATGATATTATTATGTCCTATCTTGTATTTGTACTTTTTTTATTTTTAATTATAGTGGATACACCAGATATATCTATTTTATTTAAAAAAATGATCTTTTTAAGGGACTTCGTCTCAACCTCCATTCATTGAGGCATATTTTGTTTTATACACAAATTTCTTCTATACGGTGTATAAAACCCCTTTGAATTTTACGTTTATTCAAAAGGAATAATTTTATATGATGCATTTTAATAAACCAAAAAAATGAATGTTTTTCTTGTCATACGTATGCGGTGACAATGATTTATCCGCCACCGTGACCATTATTTGATATTCGTCTTCCTCTACAAGCCATGAAATTTTTTAAAATGAAAAATAAATACCAATATTTAATTTTCTTTTATTTTGGTATTGAGAATGGTTTTGAAAGTTTTTATTATTATATCAATTTTTTTTATTGATATCTTGTGATTGAAATGTGGAATTTTTATGTGTCCTTGATGCATGTTTTATGTGATACGATTTTGTTGTGGTTTATGATATGTTTAAACCTATTCATATGAGGAATGCATTGGACTTAATAAGTGACGGGTGGAGCCCACTATAGCTCCTCGATCCATCGGCAGGTCTCATGAGACAAACTACTTTCTTGGCACGAGGCCTCGACAAAATCTTATTTGTAGTCTTGGCACGAGGCCTTGGCTACGTGGTTATGATTGTCTGAAATTATGCATTCCATCATTATAAAGTGGTTATTGATATTTCATGTGATTATTCGACCAGTGGAATAACCATGTGAATAATTAAATGACATTATTTCATTTTACTTTTTCCATATTATGCTGAAGTTCAAGTTTAAAAGGCTTTTTTAGTTATACATTGCCTTAAATGTTAATGTTTATTTATGAAAGCTTCCGATATATCGTTATCCTTACTGAGAATTTGAGCTCACCCCTTCCAATGTTTTATTTTTTCCAGAATGTGAAGAAGTATATTATGAATGACCTGTAGGGAAAGTATGAGGGGATATGAAGACAATATGTTGTTGTAGTTTTGTTTTACTTTATGATGTAATGTAAGACTTATGAATGTATCTAGTGTTTCCAAGGCTACTAAACGAATCAGTCTTTCGAGATGTGATCTTTTGTGATCATGCCAATGTTGTGCAATAATGCACCGACTCTGGGTAACTGGGGTCGGGGCGTTACAGTTGGTATCAAAGGAAGTTTAGTACTAACATTGGAAGCTAGATTTAGCTAAAATATGATTAGAGCATATAGCCGTATGATATACTTTGAGGATTAGTATAGAGGAACTTCCTAGAATTTTTGTATTATAGATATTTTTTCAGTATTCCGAGCAATAAATCCCTGTCTGGATACGAGCAGGTAGAGGCGGCTCTGGCACAGATGTACCTAGGGGTAAAACCCAAAAACACCATTGTGAGCTAGACTCGAACTTGAACTGGTGCATGACAACAAGCCTTGTTGCACTCTTGGTTACGACACTCCCGGGAGATATGCTTAAGATAATTCCCATTTTCTTCACAAACCATTATGAAGGGTTTTTGAGTCTACACATCATCAAATAAAACATTTTTATGATTATGTATTATATAAATAAATAGTTCAATTTATGTTAAGTGTTTTTCAAGTTTTTAATTATGTATTTTGATTCATAAACTAATCTAGTTTAAGCCATTATTTAGACATGGTGCCTAGTGGGAGGAATGGAAATCGTATCAATGCACGCACCGCAAGTAGGGATTTCCCTCCTACTCAAAATAATTATAGTGGAGCTGGTGATACAACTGGTGATGATCAGCTTATCACCATACCGGGACAACTCACTTAGGTTATGAATAATAACCTTACTCGTATGGAGCACCCTGATCCGCAATGTGGAGGATCAATGTTAGACCACTTCATGATGCAACAATCGCTAACATTTAATGGGGGTAAAAATCCATTAGTATCTAAGCAATGGATAAACTCCTTAGAGAAAATATTCCTGCCTTGGGGAGTAGAATAAGGGAGAATGTTGTCATGGCAGTTTACCGCCTCACTGGAGATGCTGATCAATGGTGGTCGCTGATTCAAAATAGAAATGAAGATGAAGAATTATCAAGTATGGAATGGAGGGAGTTTGAGGAAATTTTCTTAGAAAAATAATTTCCTCATGACCATCGAGCAGATATGGAAAGGCAATTCTTGAGTCTGAGACAAAATGAGGATGATAATGTCACAAATTATGAGGCCAACATTACATGGTTAGCGAGGTATGATGCAGATTATATACGTATACCAGGAAGTAAGATTGATCGTTTCTTTGATGGGTTAAAAACATTTCTTCGTCGAGATTTAGTGTCACAGTCCTTCTCAATATACGAAGATATAGTCTCATGTTCTATCAAGACAGAAAAGGAATTCTCTAAATCTTATGACAATAAGGTAAATCAAGAGAAGAAGAAAACGGTGGAGCAAGGGAAAAATAAAGGGAAAAGGGAAAGAAGGATTTTCCATTATACGATAATTTTGGGAAGAATCACCCTGGTACATGCCTAAAAGGAATATGAGTTTGTTATAAATGTGGAGAAAAAAGGTCACCAGGCTCGTGATTGCAAGGGAAAGAAAGAGGATATCAATGATGAATGCTACAATTGTAGGGAAATGGGGCATTATGCAAATGAATGTACTAAGCGTCAGGGAAAATTACCTCCGAAAAGGCCAAGGGATCAAGGAAAATATTATGGTGTTACTACAGTTGAAGTGGAATAATTAATATATTAGTGATTTTGGACTCAAGGATTATATTCTGGTTATAAGAATAATGTGATATATATAAGGATTGTACTGCAGTACTTGTTGTTTTCATTAAGGTTTTAATATGATGAAGGTAATCATATTTTTGTACGTGACAATAACAAAAACTTTACTTTATTTGGGGAATCTGATGTTACAATTGATTTTGGAATTTAGAGACCTTTTAGAAAATGTCTGGACAGATGTATTTTGGATAACTATAAAGGTTGGAATGGATTAAGTTTAACTTTGGATATTATTGTTTAAGGTTTAAACATTTTTTAATATTATTTTTGGAATATTATAGTACTATAGTTTTAGGAAAAGGGAAACCTTCAGGTTGGGGGATAACCCGTCACGTCAGACAAAGCTGTAGGAATCGATCCCACAACCATAGTGCGACATGCCTTTATTACTTACCACTAGCCTACAAGAAGTCCCTGGTTATTAAAAAATAGTTTTCCTAATCTATATGGTATGTGTTACTATTTGGAACCTTGTACGATTAGGATAAATATAATATTGTTGATTTCTATTATCTTTTTGAATGAAAGATGGGTTTGTTGTAAAAATTAATAAAATAATTAAAGTATACATGAAAAGTGTGTATATTTCCTTACGTTCTTAGTAAATCTCCTAAATAAATTCCTCAACTTTATGGAAGGTAACATAAAACAAAAACGTTGTCGGTTAACTTTTCCTACTGGGGAATCAATGATATTTTAACCAATCACAAGTTTGTGATTTTCTTATAGTCAAAATTTCTCCTAATATTGTTTTATACAACTCTCCATCAGACCTTGAAGGTTTGTTTTTCCTCCATATCCACGTTTTCATAGAATCCTCGTATTGGCTATCTCGGGTGACCTTTGTACTTCCCTTTCTTTCTTTTAATGTTATATTTTTATTAACCCTTATATCCGATGTGGGTTTTCCACAATGGTATTTTCTATTTTAATCCTTTTAGTTTCAAAGAAAATTTTTAAATTGCAAGGACGCAATTTATTGAAGGAGGGGATAATGTAACACCACAAGCTTCCATGGTACGCTCCTCTTTGAATAATAGAGCAGCGTGTGATGTACGCAACCTCGAGTTATAACACTCCGCAGCCAATAAAAGTAGCTGTTATGAATAGTAATACCCACTTTTTGAAATTATATAAATTTTATATTTCAAAATGGAATTCATTTTTGGATTCGGAATATCTAAATTATCCTATGATTAATTTTTTGTATTTTCTGAGAACTTCCAATTTTTTATGAATACTGAAAAATACTTAAGAACTAATTTTTTTTAAAAAATAATTTATAGTGATAAATTATTCTATTGAGTGGTTTTAAATTATAATTAGAATATATTTTTATCATTTTATCCAATGGTGGTCATTATAATTAATTTCTCTTTGAAATTGGATGTGAACAATTGTCAATCTTTTGATATATATTGTTTCTTAAAAACACGCTATTTGTTGTGACAGAGGGAATTAATTATAAAAATTAATTAACTCAAATTATATTTTTTGAATTTTGTAAAATATACATCATTTTTCAATTCGTAATATCAATTATATCTTAGGGTAAAATTTTGGCATTGTTCTGAAAATCTTCAATTTTTGATGAATAGTGAAACCACTAAGTGGTAGTTAAAGAAGTGATTTTTTGTTTAAATGAAACATTACCGCTTCTGTGATTTGATTTTCAAAAATCCAACATACATGGTTTTCATTAGGAAGTAAAATGTGGTCTAATGGTATTAAAATAATTTTTTGGTGAATAGTAACTTTTATGTTTAATTAATCGCCATTAAAGGTAATTATTGAAATTTAAGGTAAAATTGATATTATAAAAATATGAAAATATTGTGACACTTGTCCTAACCTTATTGGATGAGTCATGGACGACCAAGACAATCCATGGTTCAAATTGGGGACCCCATGGAGCCACTTGGGTATGAAAATGACATTAATAACTTTTTATTTAAAGTAAAAAATAAGACTGTCACAAACATGTGTCGTTTTACTAAAAAAATTATTACATGGGGTTATATAAGTTAAATTTTCCACTATAAATATTCATTGGAAAGATAAAAATACTTCCTACATCATGATATTTTTTTTATAATTTTTAGAAATTAAATAAATTAAATTTTTTATGACACCATGATGATGCAGCGATTACCTCATTAATTTACGATTTAAATAAAATGAAACGATAATGTAAAATCTAAGACTTACACATGTAAAAAACCTATTGGATGAGTATATATATAACCCTTATAACCTTAGCCTCGAAAGATATATGTGTGGGACCTTTAAAATCTGAAACTCATTATATAATAAAGTTACATTTCAATCTTTCCAAGAGTGCCCTCTTCTCCTCTTATAAAAGGCCCCAACCTCTACCACCTTATTCACACCATCGAATCCATTTGGCTCGAAAAACCTCTTCCCAAATACTCTCTCAACTCTCCTCTATTACTCCTAATATCCTCACTTTGGTCATAAGTCTTCCCAAGTAATCCTTTGGCTCAAATCAAAATGAGTTACCTGATTTTAAGGTAATGTCTTCTTTTATGTTCTTTTGTTTAATTTTGCTTCTCCAACCCCCTAAACACTTTTTATTCCATTATTCTGTAACAAAACTAGTATATTAAATATAAAAGGTTGTTTTTATGATAATTATTCGTCATACACTTACACACACCTCGGTCTAATGGTTAAAGAACATATTGTTTCTGTGGATGCCGAATTACTGCCTCCCGAAACGCTGATTGTTCTATCTTTTCCTACCAATTATCATGGTGGACATTATGATAGAAGTATATTTATTTATGATATATATTATATTTATTTCCTATCTATGCTTATGTATTTTACATTTAAAACATATCTTTATGCTTTTCATGTTGTGAAAATGCGATAATTTCATTTGAGGAAGTGGGGACAACTGCCCCTGAAAGTGATTTGAATCGTTAATGCCATATGTGGGATGTATAAAGGATGGAGTAAGTGATATTATATATGATATTATACTGGAATTATAGTATACCTTTATATAATTATTATTTCATTCCATTAAATATGAAATAGAAATGAAAGTATCGTGCATGTGTACGTACGACTTTCCGTCTCCATGAACGGTGCATTTCATTTCTTACGTATAAATGTTTTGTAATATTATAAATGCATTTATATACTGGATATATATGATATAAATGATATCTAAATCATGAATATAATTATGGATATAATTTATATTTCACCACATGATCAAATTGTAATTATAAGAAGTGTATTTTTGACTCAAGTACCAAAGATCGACAAAACGACCGTTATTAACTTAAATAATTACATAATGTTCATAACATGGTAATAAGTGATATAAAAGTAATAATGAACATGAAAAAGGTTCTTAATATAGTAGAAATTATCTCTAGTTTATTATTCAGGAGATTAAAGAATGGTCGTGTCAAGTCGGACATGAGGTAAGGGAACTTCTTAACCCAATTTCTATTCTTTGGGTTAATCTCCTACTTTCAAATTATGTCATGATATTATTATGTCATATCTTGTATTTTAACTTTTTTTTATCTGTACATACAGTGGATGCACATAATAGATCTATTTTATTTAAAAAAAATTATTTTTGTAAGGGACTTCATCTCAATCTCCATTCATGGAGGAATATTTTGTTTTATACACAAATTTATTCTATACGGTGTATAAAACCCCTTTGAATTTTACATTTATTCAAAAGGAATACTTTTATAAGATGTGTTTTACTAAATGACAAAAAGGAATGTTTTTATTATCATACATATGTGGCGACAATGACTTCTCCGCCGTCGTGACCATTATTTGAGTTTCGACTTCCTCTACAAGCCATAACATTTTTTAAAATGAAAAATAAATACCATGATTTAATTTTCTTTTATTTTGGTATTGAAAATGGTTTTGAATGTGTTTTTATTATATCAATGTGTTGTATTGATATCTTTTGATTAAAATGTGGAATTGTTATGTTTTTTTATGCATGTTTTATGTGATAATATTATGTTATGGTTTATGATATGTTTAAACCTATTCATATGAGGAATGCATTGGACATAATAAGTGATGGGTGGATCCCACTATAGCTCCTTGATGCATCGTTAGGTCTCATGAGACAAACTAGTGTCTTGGAATGAGGCGTTGACAAAATCTTATCTGTAGTCTTGGCCTGAGGCCTTGGCTACGTGGTTATGATAGTCTGGGATTATGCATTCCATCATTATGAAAGTGGTTATTCATATTTCATGTGATTATTAGACCAGTAGAATAACCATGTGAATAAGTAAATGGCATTATTTCATTTTAATTTTTCCATATTATGCTAAAGTTTGTGTTTAAAAGGATTTTGTTTTAGTTATTCATTGCCTTAAATGTTAATGTTTATTTATGTAATCTTATGCTATATAATTATCCTTACTTAGAATCTGAGATCACCCCTTACTATGTTTTATTTTTTCCAGGATGTGAAGAAGTATATTATAAATTAATTGTAGGGATAGTATGAGTGGATATGAAGACAAGATGTTGTTGTAGTTTCGTATTACTTTATGATGTAATGTAAGTCTTATGAATGTATCTAGTGTTTCCAAGGCTACTAAACTAATCTGTCTTTCGAGATTTGTTCTTTTGTGAACATGCCAATGTTCTGCAATAATGCACCGAATCTGGGTAACTGGGGTCGGGGAGATACAAAGTACCACCGGTTTCCCCACAGCCACGTGGTCCCCACCCTGGCGCCCATCTATGTTCCTTAACGGGTCATCTGACTAATGATTGTCTCCACAGGCCAACACATGTAATTTCCCATATGCATTTTCCTCACTCAGAAACACCCTAGGTAACTTCCCAGAAGTTCACCCATCCTGATAACTAATCCAGGCCAAGCACGGTTAACTATGGAGATCTAATCAGGTAGGCTCTCGAAATGGAAGGTGCACCTTGTTCACATGTGTCATATCGTTTAATCATTTAACCATTTACATTTGAGGCTGTTACAATCACCTCTCCTTTAGAACACAACGTTCCCATTTTGGGCCCTAAATCTCAACTCAGGCACTGCACTGCACTTAAGAATGGGTACCACCTCTAATACCAAATGTGACAACTGGGTCCCAGTGACAGCACAGACATCCTGCCTTAACATGGCATTCAGGTTCTTGCCCACCAAGTACCACTAGTTGACCCATAGACAGGTGGTCCCCACCTTGGAGCCCACCCACTTGCTCGAATGGGCATCCGACCAATGACTCTCCCCACAGGCCAAGGCATGTTCTTTCTCATGTGCTTTGTCCTCATGCAGACACACCCTAGGTAACTTCCCATAAAGTCACCAATCCTGATCACTACACTAGGCCAAACACGCTTAACTATGGTGATCTAATCAGGTAGGCTCCTGAAAAGGAAGGTGCACCTTATTGAAAAGAGTAATATCATTTATTCATTTAACCCTTTGTCATTTGGGGGTGTTACTTAATATATGATATAATACGTTGATATAATAAATTCTACACAAAAGTAATAAATTCCATATTCATTGACAAGTGAACACTATTCAATCCCTCAACAATCATACTGGGTACGTTTATCCAAAATAGGGTTCCCCTTGATCATATTGTGTTTTGAAATAAAGAAAATAAGTGACCTTAATAGTTAGGTTCCTCATTTGTAGTATTTGATTAGGGTTACACATAACAGAAAACCCCTTGGGAAGGATACCTAAGGAATCGTGTTGATTTTATCTATATGATAGATTGTAAAAACTATATTCTATACCATTATAGAGTAATATATGATATATTTGAAAAAATAGACAACATAAATAGATAAATTTTTAGTTTCATAATAAAAATTGGTTATGTTGGGACTATGTTGGATGAATAAGGATGTAAGAAGATTCTTCTTTTTTAGAGTGTTTTATTTTGATGTCAAAGAGAATAAATAAAATCACTTTTGAAAAAAGATTTTAAAACTAGATGATTCTTTTCTAGTTTTTATTTCCCAAACACCAAGACTTTTGAGAAGTTGTGATGCAATCCTCATGAAGGAAAGGGAGAGAAATTAGATTCCAATCAAGTTCAGTTTTTATTGAAAAGAATGATGATTCTGGAAGATTAAAAAGTTGAAGTTCATTCCATTGAATCTATAACAATGATAACTGTGTTCAATCAAAGACTATATATCACGGCATATATGGTTCATGATGAAATAATTTCTTTTTTTAATAAGATAAATGAATGTGAAACAGTATTTGTGAGTGAAAGATAAGGAATATGCACAAAAGATTTATTTCTTCACGCAAGATATTATGTGGTTTTGAATATTGAGCGCAAGTCATGTTTTAAGTTTAGAACATCAATAACTGGAAAAGGAATGAAGTGTGTGAATGATTCAATAAAGCGTGTGAAATATGAAGATGAATCTAATATTTTAAGTTCCCAATGGGATGTCAAATTTAGTTTTTCACGTACCAATAGGTTTTTGAGTGATGCACTAGGGTTTTGCACAACTTTCCATTGTTTTTCATGACTAGGAATGTATTTACATGAAGTGGTTGAAAAATTTTATAAATAAGAGGTGAACCACACTCATTTAAGTATCTCGACAATTAGAGAAATCTTGAGCTCGAAAGTGAGGAATAATTTTAGGAAAATTGAGTTGAATGAATGAAATAGAGTTCCATGTATGAAGGATAAGATTCATGCCAGAAGAGAGTTTCACACAATATTGAAGTTTCACAAAAGAGGTGTTTTGTGAAAAAATTCAAAATCTTGTGTGCAAGGAATGCATGTTGTTTGTAAGTCACCTAATTGGGTGAAAAAAATATTTGAGTTTAGAATAAGACTTAATATATTTGAATGTTAGTTCTCACTAGCATTTAGGTAGGAAAGAAAATAATTTTTTTTGAAACATCATATTGTTAAAGATGATTAAAAATCACTAAAAAATTGTAATTCCCTATTTTTTCCAAGAGGGTGCACATGCACTTGCGGATTGTTTTACAAGTGCTTCATGAGTGTAAGTGTATATCCTAATATTTGTATTCCACATCAAAGAACTATTTTCTATTTTATTGTGTGGTATTGGATTGTTTTCATAAGATACCAAGGATGTAGCTACTCTTGATGAGTGGTGAATCTTATAAATTATGGAGTTCTTGTGGATGTGTGTTTGTATTCTGTTCAGCATGGAAAGAACTCTTTAATAGTAGGAGAAGGTTGTTTCAAAGAGAATGATATATTAAATAAAAAGATATCGATGATTCACCCCCTCCACCTCTAAATGACACATTGATCCTTACTGGGAAACTTCATGTTATTTGTTTAGTGAAATATTGATCTTATACCACCATCAAGTATGATGATTTGAAAATGTTTCATCATTTTATTATGGTCATATTTACAAAAATTATATATTAATTAAATTTAAAACATGATACTCATCTGATAAAAGATTATTGTACATATAAATGGACTCACCATCCGTGAAATTTACATTGAGAATAATATTTCAAAAGGTGAGGTTTAATGTAAGAACCTTCATATACTTGTATAAAAATGTACAAGTTATTTTTATGTGAATAAAAAATTTATGGGATAGAGTAAACCATTATAATGTAACCTATTATTGAAATTGTTTAATAAGGGAATCTAAATTCTATAGAAAAGCATGGGAGGATTCACTTAAGGTTTTACTGAAATTGGATGAAATATAAATTAACAAACATTTACCTCCACTCACACGCTCAATATGATTGAATTTTTTAATGATTGGGTGAATCTAAAGTCATCCATTTTGGTTTCATCTAGTTATAGAATTTGTTCTTTAATAATTTTATGTAAATTTTCAACTATTTTATTGAGTTGAAGAAATTATTACCCTATATTCCTAAAGTATTAATTATTAATAAACTAGGAATGTGGTGTCTACTATTTGGTGTTGTATCAATAGTATTTGTGTGTAAAATATAAAAATTAAAGAAGAATCGTTTGTTGGAGAGTCCAAAAAATGTTTTTTCTAAATATGAATCCTTTATTCATAGAAACCAAAATGTAATTTCATGTTGTAAATTGTTTTTATATGAAGGATTTTTTAGGATACCACAAGGGGTTTAAGGGAACCTAATGAAATTTCAATGTCATTTTATCAAGGTTATATATATCAATTATTTAACATTCAAGGGTATATTATACCAGTTGTTTCTTTTTAAATTTTATAAACTATATATGATTTAAAAAACAAGGAAATAATTGTTATACCTTGTAGGTTTCAATTAAATAATGAGGTAAAAGATTAGTAAATTTTGTTTCAAACGAAAATTAATAATTAAATTTCCATTATATTTTAATAAATGTCTATTTTTTCGTTACATTTTAAAACATGATAGTGGAATATTTAATTAAAAATAAAATTAACAAATAATATGATATGATGGATTTAATAAACTTGGATTTTGATTCATCCAATTTGGTAACATGTTTTTAAAAAATTGAAATGATAAAAGTTTTTTTACTATAGAGAAAAGGTCTTATAAAATACATTTATTATTATATGTGAGAATTTATTTACACAAAAATGTGTCATATTTTAAAGAACTATTCATATTTCCTTAACATTTTTCATAACATATAATAACATATATGATACGTAAAAAATATTTTTCTTTTTAAAATTAACCCTAAAATAAAATATTTATTCTTTAATATACACAACATATATTTTTTATGATTTAATTATATTTGGAAGATGATATAGTTTTTAAATATTTAGTGAGAGTGTGATTGGATTTAAAAAAGTCAAAATTTAATAAATATTAAGTTATATCACAAAAAAATTAAAAGAGAATTTCACATGATATTTTAAATTATTTTATGATATATTAGTAAATAGAAAATATATGAGTTAAATTTAGTTTCCCTAAAAATATGAATGTAACATTATATATTTAATATTTTTATGATTTACAAGTAATGAAAAATATAAATAGTTATATAAATTTTCACTAATGATCGCAATTTTTTTGATGAATTAAATTTAAATTGATTATGATTATGATGATGAATATGGAAGGAGAACTACGTTGAAAAGAAAAATTATAAAAAAATTTAAATATTATGTTATGAACTAGATGAATTATATTTTCAAATAGTTTAACATTATAAATTTGATTCTAAATATTCTCTAATATTTACATTTTTTTATTCATATATGTTCCCCAATATAATGTTACAGGGAGTATTTATCACATGGATAGATTGATATGTTGTAAAAATTATATAGAGATGTAATGAGTTCAAACAAAACCCTATAAATTATAAAAAACATAAGGCTGATCTAGTGGATCATCCTTTGTGAAATTATTAGATAGGTTCTTATGTATGTATTTTTTAGTATTATTTAAATATTTTAAGAATAAAAATTTACTATTTTATATAAAATGATGTACATAAATTAT
This sequence comes from Viscum album, assembly GCA_963277665.1. NCBI lineage: Eukaryota > Viridiplantae > Streptophyta > Magnoliopsida > Santalales > Viscaceae > Viscum > Viscum album. The sequence continues at coordinate 903,717,286 of OY728164.1, forward strand.
AATTCTTTTTATGCTAAAAATATTTCATGAAGTAAGCAGATTCATAACCTATCAAATTATTCCATTGAATTATCTCACAAGCATAATCATTATGGGGTATCTTTCCCTGTTATGAAATTATAATTTTAGTGTGAGTATAATTTCATATTGGGTTATCGAAGATGATGAAGAGGAAAAAGGATTAATCTAATCTTGATGACCCCCCATGTACACCTCATAGAGAATCTTACAATATAACATTGGTATACTAAGAGTGAATGTTTCATACTATATTTCCCCAAACCTATGGTTCATGAGATACCTAGAATAATAAACTATAAACTTTGGATACTCTGTTATGAAATCCTTTTGTTATTTATAATCATACGATGGTTAGATATGTTGTTGATAAATTCCTCTGTTGGAGCTTAACAGAGATTCAATTTATCCTCTCATATTAAGAGTATGACATAGGGGACCTTGTAAAGCCCCAACCCCAAAAGCCCAAAGTCGATGTATTATTTTAATACAATGGAATGATTACAAGGAATCAAGTCCTGAAAGACCGACCAGTTGTAAAACCCCAAGCTTCTACGGTATGCTTCTCTTTGAATAATGCGATAGCGTGTGTTGTAAGCAACACCGAGTTCTAACAACCAATCAAACTAGCCGTTATGAATAGTAATACCTACTTTTTAAAATTATATATATTTTATATTTCAAAATGGACTTCATTTTTGGATTCGGAAAATCTAATTTAGCCTAAGGTGAAATTTTGGTACTTTTCGGATAACTTTCATATTTTGATGAATAGTGAAAATTACTAAATTTTAATTAAAAACAACTTTTTAATCAAAATAATTAATAGTGATAAATTATGAATTTTAGTAGTTTTAATGTATATTTAGAATATATTTTTACCATTTAATATAATTTTGGTCATTGGACATAATTTTACAATTAAACCAAACATAAACAAGTGTCAATCTTTTGATAGTTATTATCTCTTAAAAACACGCTTTTTGTTTTGACAGCGGGAATTAATTTTAAATTAATTTCTTCCACTTATGTGTTTTGAATTTAGGAAAATGGATTCCATATTTTGAACCAGGATGTTCAAATTGTGTAAATAGATAACTTTTATTTTTAGACATTTTGAATAATTACTGCGGTAAATATTTTATTTACCATGGTTATGGGTAAATCCGGTAAATAAGGGTTAAAAAATAAAATTATAATAATACTAAATTACCCAAAAACATGTCTTAACCCTATTGGTTGATACATGGTCGACCATGGGAATCTTTGGATCGATTTTGGGACCCCATGGATCAACTTGTAAGTGATAATGACACTTTATTTTAATTAAGTTAAAATGAATACAAAAATGACACAAGCATATATCTTTTAGAAAAACAATTGTTACATAGGGTTATATATGTTGGATTTTAGATTATAAATATTCATTAGAAAGATAAAACGATTTCATACATAATTATATTTTATTTATAATTTTTAGACATTAAATAATTTATTTTATTTATGACACAATGATGATGCAGTAATTACAAAAATAGTGAAAAATTAAAATAATTGATATTATAAATACCCAAATAAATATAATATGAAACTTTTAATGAATTAAACTAATTTTATAGGATAATATGATATATTAGTATTGATTTAATTGACTTTTTTCGAAGTAATCAATCTGTTATGAGTTTCACAAAAATCAACTATTGAATAGTGTCAAAATTGACATAAAAGAGTTCTTAAAACAAATATTATATTATTAATTGATATTAAATTCCTAAAAATCTAAGGTTCGGCCAAGAGACTTATATCATGATAGGTTCATCATAAATGGACCACTTTGGGGTCGCGTGGATGTATGTAGTAAGTTTATTAACCATATTATATAAAAATACAAAGAGACATTGTAAAAGTGAAACTAATTAACTTAGAGTTAATACTTAAAGATAAGGTTAATATAAGTACCCAAACCTGTCTAAATTCTATTGGTTGAGTTGTTTTCGACCCATCCCCACCTTAAACATTGAATAATCAACTTTTTATCCATTAGAAACCGAATATTAATTTATTATAAATTAATATTTCTAGCTTTTCCAAAGGTGCCCCTCACGCCTCTTATAAAAGGGCACTCTTCCTTCTCATTTTTTCACACCTTAAAACCCTTTTTGATCGGCCAAACTCTGCCCAAATACTCTCCCAACTTCCCTCACTACAACCTAGGGGCCTTAGTTTGATCAGAAATCCAACCTAAGGAGCCCTTTTGATCAAATCAAAATGAAGAACCCGAAGAAGAGGTAATGATTTCACCATCCTTTTCTAAGTTCATTTCTTCTTCCACTTATTATTCCTTTGTTGTTGCCATTCTAAAATAATAAATCCAATATCATATATATACTGTGATGTTATTATAAATATGGTACAACCATATTCAGTATTCTATCCACCCTTTTAATAACATGTCACCATACGTGCGTACGTACGGCTTACCGTCTCCACGTCGTGGTGTAATTGTTATTCAATATAATATTATTTGGATGGGTATAATAATGATGTGTAACTCATGTAAATAATAAATATAACATATTAATGATTCTGTATATATGATATACCATCCATTTATATATTATTTTAATATCAAAAGAATGATATTGTCGCTCGTGCGTACGTACGGACTACCGTCTCCACGAACGCGATGAGATTCATTCTCCATCGTATCCATTCAAGTATATTTATCATTTGATGATTTAAAAAATGATGTTTAAGGACTTGATATCATTATGGATATGAATAATATAAAACCTATCCTTTACAAACATGTCTTACGAAACAAAACATATAAAAGAAAACAAGTAAGTTAACACCCGAAACAACGATAATACTAAGATATTATTATCAAATCAATATTAAAAGATCATATATGATATCATGTTAATGTATATGATTATTGTATATTTTAATAACAATTATTTCACCATTATACAGGAGGTTAACCTACCCCAACCAAGTAAAATTACAAGGTAAGGGTTATTACACAATCTCTTCATTATCTGAGGTTGTTTATATGTAATAATCTACTGGGATCTCTTTATCATCCACATACATGTTTTCTTAAAAATGTATTTCAAAACATTTTTATTATTTAAAAGAATATGGGTTAAAGTCATTTATACCCTTGTTTTACTTTATATAAGATGTTTATAAAGGAATCTTTTTGTCGTTTTCAAAACAAGGTCCTTTTTAACCTTTTCGACAGAATTTAGGTAAGAATGTTTTTTTTAACTTATACGGCGGGTGCGGATATTTTCCACCGTTATAAAATCTTCAATGCTTTCCTTACAATCTTATAAGAATATTTTCAAAGAAAATGTTTTATTTTATATGGATCTTAAATGATTTCAAAAATAGAAAGAGATATTTCTCTAAAAAGAGTTTTGATTTCTTCTATGCCAACATCCTTTTATAGATTTTACGCTTATTTGAAGTTGATTTATTATGATACAGGAATTATATATTGTATTGAAGGTTTTGTTATATGCTTGACTGTGGATGTGCTATTTTTATACCATTCACAGTTTATGGTGAATTTATTGACATTTCGTATGCTAGTTTTAATACGAATGTTTATGTTATGTTTAAAACTTTTCATATGGTAATGCATTGGACTTAATATGTGACGGGTGGAGCCCGCTATAGCTCCTCGATGCATCGATAGGTCTCATGAGACAAACTAGTATCTTGGCACAAGGCCTTGACAAAATCTTATTTGTAGTCATGGCACGAGGCCTTGACTATGTGGTTATGATAGTCTGGCATTATGCATTCCAACATTATGAAAGTGGTTATTGATATTTGCATGTGATTATTCGATTAGTAGAATATCCATGTGAATAAGTAAATGGAATTATTTCATTTTATTTATGCCATACCATGTTGAAAGTTCATGTTTGAAAGGCTTTTGTTTTAGTTATACATTGCCTTAAATGTTTATTCTTATTTATGAAAGTTTCCGCTATATTGTTATCCTTACTGGGCATTTGAGCTCACCCCTTTTCTATGTTTTATTTTTTCCCAGGAAGTGAAGAAGTAAATTATGAATGACCTGTAGGGATATTATGTGGGGATATGAGTGTGGATTATTGAGACATTATGTTGTTGTAGTAGTTTTTCATTTTATGATGTAATGTAAAACTTATGAATATATCTAGTGTTTCCAAGGCCACTAAACCAATCGGTCTTTCGAGATTTGATCTTTCTTGTGATCATGCCAATGTTATGTAATAATGTACCGACTCTGGGTAACTAGGGTCGGGGCGTTACAGTTGGAATGAGAGGAAGTTTAGTACAAACCTTGGAAGCTAGATTTAGATAAACTCTGATTAGGGCACGTAGACCTAAGATGAACTTTGAGGATTAGTATAGAAGAACTTCCTAGAATTTTGGTATTGTAGAGATTTTGTGAGTTTTCCGAGCAATACATCCCTGTCTGGATACGAGCAGGTAGAGGCGGCTCTGGCACAGATGTACCTAGGGGTAAAACCCGAAAACACCGCTTTGAGCTAGACTCGAACGGGAACTGGTGCACGACAACGGGCCTTGCTGCACTCTTGGTTACGACACTCCCGGGGGATATGCTTAGGATAACTCTCATTTTCTTTACAAATCATTATGAAGGGTTTATGAGTATATACTTCCTCAAAGAAAACATTTTTATGATTATGGATTATATCCATAAATAGTTCAATTTATGTTAAGTGTTTTATAAGTATGGGATTATGTATTTTGATTCATAAACTGATCTAGTTTATGCCATTGTTTAGAAATGGCTCCTAGTGGAAGAAATGGAAACCGTATCAATGCACGCACTCCATGTAGGGATTTCCCTCCTGCTCAAGATAATTATAGTGGGGCTGGTGATGCAACTGGTGCCGATCAGCTAATCACCATACTGGGACTACTTACTCAGGTTATGAATAATAACCTTACCCGTATGGAGCACCCTGATCCACAGCGTGGAGGATCAATGTTAGACCGATTCATGAGGCAACAACCACCAACGTTCAATGGGAGTACAAATCCCTTAGTAGCCGAGCAGTGGATAAATTCCCTAGAGAAAATATTTCAGGCTTTGGGGAGCAGTGAAAGGGAAAAATTTATCATGGCAGTTTACCGCCTCACTGGAGATGCTGATCAATGGTGGTCTTTGATTCAAAACATTAAGGAAGATGATGAAGTATCAAATATGGAATGGAGGGAGTTCAAAGATCTGTTTTTAGAAAAATATTTTCCTCGCGACCATCGAGCAGATATGGAAAGGCAATTTCTGAGTCTGAGACAAAAGGAGGATGAGAATGTCACAAAGTATGAGGCTAACTTTACAAGGTTAGCGAGGTATGCTGGAGATTATATTCGCAACCCAAGAAGTATGATTGATTGTTTCTTTGATGGGTTAAAACCATTTCTCCATCAAGAATTTGTCTCACAATCCTTTTCATCGTACGAAGACATTGTCTCATGTGCTATCAAGACCGAAAAGGAATTCTCTAAGTCCTTTGACTTTAAAGCAAAGCAAGAGAAGAAGAGACATGCTGATCAATCTGGGAATGGAAATAAGGGGAAGAAGGGAAAGGTTGAATATCCATCTTGTGGTAAATGCGGGAAGAAACATCCTGGTACTTGCTTGATGGGAATGGGAGTCTGTTACAAGTGTGGTGAAAAAGGCCACCAAGCTCATGATTGCAAGGGGAAGAAGGAAGCTACCAACGTTTAGTGCTACAATTGCAGGGAGATGGTGCATTATGCAAATGCATGTCCTAAGCGTCAGGAGAACTTACCTCAGAAAAGGCCAAGGGATCAAGGCCAGGCTTATGCTATCACTACTGCAGAGGTAGAAGCTCCAAAAGACGTGGTGGCAGGTAATTTAATGGTTTCCTCAAGTTTAGCAAAAGCATTATTTGACTCTGGACCGTCGCATTGTTTCATATCTTCCCAGTTTTCTAAGAAAATTAGATATTTCCAATTTGATTTAATAAGGGAGTTGTCAGTTAAAACTCCTAAGGGAAGTATCATTGCAACAAAGTTTTGCGAATCAGTCCCCATTAGAGCACATAAAGTTTCTTTATCTACTGATCTCATCGTCATACCTATGATTGAGTTTGATATAATACTCGGTATGGACTGGCTTTCGGACTATGATGTGAAGATTTATTGTAAGAAGAAAGAGGTTACGATTCTTGATGATAATGATAAGGAACACCTTATCTTTAGAGCAGAATCGTCACCACCTAATTCTTATTTAGATCCACCCCCAGTAGCTCAACATAATTAAATTATTGGGGAGGAAGAGAATGAAATAACTGTTGGTGAGGAAAGGAATGTTCAAATAGAGTATGTACCTGTTGTGAAAGAATTTGTAGATGTATTTCCGGAATATTTACCTGGACATCCTCCAGAACGAGAAGTTGAGTTTTCCATTGATTTGATTCCCGGATCAAGGCCTATATCGAAGACCCCTTATAGAATGGCCACTGTAGAGTTAGTCGAACTAAAGAAACAACTAGAGGAACTGAGTAATAAGGGATTTATTCGCCCTAGTGTTTCTCCATGGGGATCCCAGGTTCTTTTTGTTAAAAAGAAAGATGGATCTATGAGGTTATGTATCGACTACAGGGAGATCAATGCTATAATGATAAAGAACAAGTATCCTCTGCCTCGTATTAATGATTTATTTGACAAACTGCATGGAGCTCAATACTTTTCAAAGATTGACCTTCGATCTAGATACCATCAGTTGTGTGTGAAGAAGGAAGACATTCCGAAGACATCATTTCGAACCAGGTACGGGCATTACGAGTTTACTGTAATGCTGTTTGGATTGACTAATGCACCCTCTGTATTCATGGATCTGATGAATAGAGTTTTCAAGGAAGATCTCGATGAATTTGTGGTGGTATTTATTGATGATATCTTGGTATACTCCAAAACCTACGAAGATCATGAAAATCAATTGCGCATTATCTTGAAGACTCTGAGGAGGCATGAATTATATGGGAAGTTTAGCAAGTGTGAATTCTGGCTTCATGAGATTTCTTTTCTTGGCCATATTATCTCTAAAGATGGAATCTCTGTTGATCCTTCTAAGACCAAGGCAATCCAAGAATGGACAGCACCTACGAGTATAACTAAGGTACGCTGTTTTATTGGTTTGGCAGGTTATTATCGACGTTTCGTCCATAATTTTTCCCGATTGGCTAACCCATTAACGAAGCTCACACGTAAAGGGGTTAAATTTGTTTGGACAAAAGAGTGTGAAGAATTTTTTGAAGAACTGAAGAAAAGATTAGTCAATTCTCCTATATTGACTCTACCATCGGGGAATGATGGGTTCGTTATTTATAGTGATGCATCAAAGAAAGGACTTGGCTGTGTCCTTATGCATAATGATAGAGTTATTGCCTATGCATCACGACAGTTGAAAATTCATGAACAAAACTATCCTACTCATGATCTCGAGTTAGCAGCTCTGATCTTTGCTTTGAAGATATGGAGGCACTACCTCTATGGTGAAAAATGTGAGATTTATACTGATCACAAGAGTTTGAAGTATATTTTCTCACAAAAATAACTCAACATGAGCCAAAGGAGATGGCTTGAATTACTCAAGGATTATGATTGTACGATACACTACCACCCGAGGAAGGCAAACAAGGTGGAAGATTCTTTGAGTAGAAAAGACCATGGAGTTTTGAACAATATGAGAATTGAAAGGGATCCAATTTTCATGGATCTAGTGAAGATGGACATGGGAATAACCAGGGAAGGTGAAACATCAATGCTTTTTCAAATGGTTGCCAAACCATCTTTACTAGAAAAGATTAAGAGTTCTCAGACCGATGACGAAGAATTCCAAAAGAAGATTAAAGCTGTGAATGATGGGAGATTGAGAGACTTTGTGTATGAAGATGGAATTTTGAAATTCGGGAAGAGACTTTGTGTTCCCGATTTACCTGATCTAAAAAGGGAATTGCTGGATGATGCTCATAGTTCCAATTTCTCTATACACCCTGGGAGCAAAAAAATGTATAGATATTTGAAGGAACATTTTTTGTGGGACAACATGAAGTGGAAGATTTCTGATTTTGTGTCAAGATGTATGGTTTGTCAACAAGTGAAAGCTGGAAGGCAACAGCCTGGAGGAGTCATGCAACCTCTTCCCATACCGGAGTGGAAATGGGACAATATTACGATGGACTTTGTCATGGGGCTACCAAAGACTCCTCGAAGGAATGATGCAATATGGGTTATTGTTGATCGTCTTACCAATTCAGCACATTTTCTTGCTATAAGAGAAGATCTACCCCTAGAACGTCTAGCAAGACTATATATTATTGAAGTTGTGAGACTTCATGGAGTACCCTTATCAATTGTTTCTGATCGTGATCCCCGTTTTACTTCAAGATTTTGGAAAAGTCTTCAGAAATCCCTGGATACTGAACTTCATTTGAGCACTGCTTACCACCCTCAGACAGATGGACAATCAGAACGGACTATTCAGACCTTAGAAGACATGTTGAGATCTGGCTCACTTGACTTTCAGGGTATGTGGGATCAATATTTACCACTGGTAGAATTTTCCTATAACAATAGCTTCCATTCGAGTATTTAGATGGCACCATATGAAGCGTTATACGGATAGAGATGTCATACACCAACCTGTTGGGATGACGTTGGTGAAAGAAAACTTGTAGGCCCAGAACTGGTGGAGGAAACGGTGGAAAAGGTGAAAGTAATCCAAAATCACATCAAAACAGCTCAAAGTAGGCAGAAGAGCTATGCCGATAATCGAAGGAAGGATTTGGAATTTCAAGTCGGTGATCATGTTTTCCTGAAGGTATCTCCGTGGAAGGGAGTCATACGTTTTGGTTAGAAAGGTAAATTGAGTCCCAGGTACATCGGACCTTTCGAAATTCTAGAACGAATTGGGGTTGTAGCTTACCGATTGTCAATGCCGCCAAGTCTCTCCAAAGTTCAAGATGTGTTCCACGTATCTCTGTTGAGGAAATACATGTCTGATCCAACGCATGTACTCACCTATGAGGAATTAGAACTGGAACCCGATCTTTCCTATTATGAAGAGCCCGTCAGGATTCTTGATATGAGAGAACAAGTACTGAGAAACCGGACGACGCGTCTGGTAAAAGTTTTGTGGAGAAACCGTAAGATGGAAGAGGCAACGTGGGAACCTGAGGAACTTATGATGAAGAACCACACAAGTCATTTCATGCGATAGTATTCTAGAAATTTCGAGGACGAAATTATTTGAAGGAGGGGAGAATGTAACACCCCAAGCTTCTACGGTACGCTTCTCTTTGAATAATGTGATAGCATGTGTTGTACGCAAAACCGAGTTCTAACAACCAATCAAACTAGCCGTTATGAATAGTAATACCTACTTTTTAAAATTATATATATTTTATATTTAAAAATGGACTTCATTTTTGGATTCGGAATATCTAATTTTGCCTAAGGTGAAATTTTGGTACTTTTCGGATAACTTTCATATTTTGATGAATAGTGAAAATTACTAAATTTTAATTAAAAACAACTTTTTTAATAAAAATAATTAATAGTGATACATTATGAATTTTAGTAGTTTTAAAGTATATTTAGAATATATTTTTACCATTTAATATAATGTTGGTCATTTGACATAATTTTACAATTAAACCAAACATAAACAAGTGTCAATCTTTTGATAGTTGTTATCTCTTAAAAACACGCTTTTTGTTTTGACAACGGGAATTAATATTAAATTAATTTCTGACACTTCTGTGTTTTGAAATTAGGAAAATGGATTCGATATTTGTAATCAGTATGTTCAAATTGTGTAAATAGGTAACTTTTATTTTTAGACATTTTGAATAATTACTGCGGTAAATATTTTATTTACCATGGTTAAGGGTAAATCCGGTAAATAAGGGTTAAAAAATAATATTATAATAATACTAAATTACCCTAAAACGTGTCTTAACACTATTGGTTGATACATGGTCAACCATGGGCATCTGTGGGTCGATTTGGGGACCCCATGGATCCACTTGTAAGTGATAATGACACTTTATTTTAATTAAGTTAAAATGAATACAAAAATGACACAAGCATATATCTTTTAGAAAACAATTGTTACATAGGGTTATATATGTTGGCTTTTAGATTATAAATATTCATTAGAAAGGTAAAAATATTTCCTACATAATAATATTTTATTTATAATTTTTAGACATTAAATAATTTATTTTATTTATGACACAATGATGATTTAGTAATTACTATAATAGTGAAAAATTAAAATAATTGATATTATAAATACCCAAATAAATATAATATGAAACTTTTAATGAATTAAACTAATTTTCTAGGATAATATGATATATTAGGATTTATTTAATTGACTTTTTTCGAAGTAATCAATCTGTTATGAGTTTCACAAAAATCAACTATTTAATAGTGTCAAAATTGACATAAAAGAGTTCTTAAAACAAATATTATATTATTAATTGATATTAAATTCTTAAAAATCTAAGGTTCGGCCAAGAGACTTATATAATGATAGGTTCATCATTAATGGACCACTTGGGGGTCGCTTGGATGTATTTAGTATGTTTATTAACCATATTATATAAAAATACAAAGAGACATTGTAAAAGTGAAACTAATTAACTTAGAGTTAATACTTAAAGATAAGGTTAATATAAGTACCCAAACCTATCTAAATTATATTGGTTGAGTTGTTTTAGACCCATCCCCACCATAACCTTTGAATAATCAACTTTGGATCCATTATAAACCGAATATTAATTTATTATAAATTAATATTTCTAGCTTTTCCAAAGGTGCCCCACACCCCTCTTATAAAAGGGCACTCCTCCTTCTCATTTCTTCACACCTTCAAAGCCTTTTGGTTCGGCCAAACTCTGCCCAAATACTCTACCAACATCCCTCACTACAACCTAGGGGCCTTAGTTTGATCATAAAGCCAACCTAATGAGCCCTTTTGATCAAATCAAAAGGAAGAACCCGGAGAAGAGGTAATGATTTCACCACCATTTTCTAAGTTCATTTCTTCTTCCACTTCTTCTTCCATTGTTGTTACCATTATAAAATAATAAATCCAGTATCATATATATACTGTGATGTTATTATAAATATGGTACAACCATATTCAGTATTCTATACACCATTTTAATAACATGTCACCATACGTGCGTACGTACGGCTTACCGTCTCCACGTCGTGGTGTAATTGTTATTCAATATAATATTATTTGGATGGGCATAATAATGATGTGTAACTCATGTAAATAATAAATATAACATATTAATGATTCTGTATATATGATATAACATCCATTTATATATTATTTTAATATCAAAAGAATGATATTGTCGCTCGTCCGTATGTACGGACTACCGTCTCCACGAATGCGATGAGATTCATTCTCCATCGTATCCATTCAAGTATATTTATCATTTGATGATTTAAAAAATGATGTTTAAGGACTTGATATCATTCTGTATATTAATAATATAAAACCTATCCTTTACAAACATGTCTTACGTAACAAAACATAAAAAAGAAAACAAGTAAGTTAACACCCGAAACAACGATAATACTAAGATATTATTATCAAATCAATATTAAAAGATCATATATGATATCATGTTAATTTATATGATTATTGTATAATTTAATAACAATTATTTCACCATTATATAGGAGGTTAACCTACCCCAACCAAGGAAATGTACAAGGTAAGGGTCATTACACAATCTCTTCATTATCCGAGGTTGTTTATATGTAATAATCTACTGGGATCTCTTTATCATCCACATCCATGTTTTCTTAAAAATGTATTTCAAAACATTTTTATTATTTACAAGAATATGGGTTAAAGTCATTTATACCCTTGTTTGACTTTATATAATAGGTTTATAAAGGAATCTTTCTGTCGTTTTCAAAACAAGGTCCTTTTTAACCTTTTCGACAGAATTTAGGTAAGAATGTTTTTTTTAACTTATACGGCGGGTGCGGCTATTTTCCACCGTTATAAAATCTTCAATGCTTTCCTTACAATATTATAAGAATATTTTCAAAGAAATTTTTTTATTTTATATGGATCTTAAATGATTTCAAAAATAGAAAGAGATATTTCTCTAAAAAGAGTTTTGATTTCATCTATGTCAACATCCTTTGATGGATTTTACGCTTATTTGAAGTTGATTTATTATGATACAGGAATTATATATTGTATTGAAGGTTTTGTGATATGCTTGACTGTGGATGTGCTATTTTTATACCATTCATAGTTTATGGTGAAATTATTGACATTTCGTATGATAGTTTTAATACGAATGTTTATGTTATGTTTAAACCTTTTCATATGGGAATGCATTGGACTTAATATGTGACGGGTGGAGCCCGCTATAGCTCCTCGATGCATCGGTAGGTCTCATGAGACAAACTAGTGTCTTGGCACAAGGCCTTGACAAAATCTTATTTGTAGTCTTGGCACGATGCCTTGACTATGTGGTTATGATAGTCTGGCATTATGCATTCCAACATTATGAAAGTGGTTATTGATTTTTTCATGTGATTATTCGATTAGTAGAATATCCATGTGAATAAGTAAATGCCATTATTTCATTTTATTTATGCCATACCATTTTGAAAGTTCATGTTTGAAAGGCTTTTGTTTTAGTTATACATTGCCTTAAATTTTTATTCTCATTTATGAATGTTTCCGCTATATTGTTATCCTTACTGGGCATTTGAGCTCACCCCTTTTCTATGTTTTATTTTTTCCCAGGAAGTGAAGAAGTAAATTATGAATGACCTGCAGGGATATTATGTGGGGATATGAGTGTGGATTATGGAGACATTATGTTGTTGTAGTAGTTTTTCATTTTATGATGTAATGTAAAACTTATGAATATATCTAGTGTTTCCAAGGCTACTAAACCAATTGGTCTTTCGAGATTTGATCTTTCTTGTGATCATTCCAATGTTATGTAATAATGCACTGACTCTGGGTAACTAGGGTCGGGGCATTACACCAGTTTAGTAGTTTGGGAATATAGATTACATACATGAACATTGCATTACAAATTAGAAAATAAAACACAACATAAATGATCTATTGATAAGGCCATTAATCCTGTAGCTTAACCCTGATTTTAAATCATAATACACTTCCTGAAATCTGGGGAAAATAAAAAATAATAAAGGGGTGAGCTAAAATGATCAGTAAGGATAACATTAAAGCGGAAACATTCATAAATAAGCATAAAAATTTAAGGCAATGTATAAGACTAAAGCATAAGACTTTTAACCAAAAAATTAAGCATAATAAAGAAAATATAAATCAAATAATTCCATTACATATTCACATGGATATTCAACCAGTTGAATAATCACATGGAATATCAATAGAAACATTCATAATGAAAAAATGCATAATAACAGACATTATAACCACATATTCAAGGCCTACTGCGAAGACTAAAAATAAAATTTTTTCAAGACCTTGTGCCAAGACACAAGTTTGTCTCATTAGACCTACCGATGCATCGAGGAGCTATATCTCGCTCCACCCATCACTTAATATGTCCAATGCATTATTCATATGAAAAGGTTTAAAAAACATAAAAATTCATATAAAACCCATCGTATGAAATTCCAATACTTTATCCATAAACCATGAATGGTAAAAAAATAACACATCCACAGTCAAACATATCACAAACCTTCAATACAATATGGAATATTGGAATAATAAATCAACCATGATCAACAATTATATCACTTAATGGATGTTGACTTAGTTGAAAATTATCTATTAAAATCTATGAGAGAAATATCCCTTTTCCAAGAAATCATTAAAAAGTCATATAATTTATAATCGGAGTCGTTTAAAATATGTTTTTTAATCAAAGGATTCCATACCACCTTTAAACATTTTAATGGAATTAACATTTTTAAACATTCATTTCCATATAAATAAATCCTTAAAACCATTTTAAAACATGGGCATTAATGAGAAAGGATTAGAAGAATAAAAATTTAAAACATTTAAAATTATATTTTATTAAAAGAGTCCCCTAAAAATAATCTATAAGGAAATAATTTTATGAAACATGGACATTGATAATAAAAATGTCCCAGTAGATACATACATAAAAAAACCTCAGATAATAATGAGATTGTGAAATTAACCCATACCATGTACTTTTCCATGGATGAGGGTAAGTTATCCTCTTGTATAATAGCTAAATCATTGTTATTAAATTATAAAATAATCATATATATAAATATTATATCATATATAATCTTATAATATTTCTTTGTTAATAATATTTTAGTATTATCATCATTTTGGTTGTGAACTGATCAGTTTTCCTTTATATGCTTGGTTACATAAGCCATGTTTTTTATGGAAAGTATGTATTTTATTCAAATACATAATGATATTACGTTCTTAAACATTATTTGTAATCATAAAATGAAAATTATTCTTGAATTATAATGATGGGTAATGAATCTCATCACGTTCATGGAGACGGTAATCAGTTCGTACGCACGAGCAACAATATCATTATATTGATGGTGAAATTGTTTGTAATTGGATGGTATATAATATATATAGAATAATTATAATTTTATACATATTATTTACATACTTTATAATCATATTATACACAACCAAATAATGATGTATTTGAATAACAAATTACCCCACGACGTGGAGACGGTAAGATGTATGTATGCACGTATGGTGACCTTGTCATTTATAGGATGGATTGATTAATTAATATAGTTGAACTATATTTATAATAACATCACTGTTCGTAAGAGGTATTAGATTTGTTATTTTTTTATGTGAAACAACAATGAAAGAGAATGTGGAAGAAGAAAAGAACTTAAAAGAGGGTTGTGAAATTATTACCTCGTCTTCGGGTGTTTCCTATTTAGTTGATCAAAAGGGCTCCATAGGCTGGCTTTCCGATCAATGTAAGGACTCTAGGATTATGTGAGGGAACTTAGGAGGATATTTGGGAAAGGATTGGATGATAAAAATGGATTTGGAGGTGTGATTATGAGAGAACGGGAAGTGCCTTTTTATAAGAGGGATGAGGGTCACTTTGGGAAAATATTAAAATATTAATTTATTATACAGTCATATTCAATTTATAATGGCACCAAATAAATTTATTTCTAGACTTACGTGGTTATGGGTTGAATTAATTTCAACCAATAGGTTTTAGACAAGTTTAGGTTACCATTGTAACATTATCTTGTACATTTAACTCTTAGTTAAATAGTTTAACTTTTACCATGTATTCTTATATTCTTAAACTAGATGTTTAATAAACCTAAACTAAACTTCAAGGGGAACCTCAAGGGGTTAATGAAAGACATATATAATATTAAATAATATTTTTTAGGAACATTTTATTTTTAGAAATACTATATCTACCAAAAATATAGTATTTGTTTTAAAAATTTATTTATGTCAATTTTGAAACTATTTGGTATTTTGTTTTTTTGAAAGTCATAAAAACCTAATCTATTCGATAAAAATTTATATAATCAACCCCATAATTTCCAATTAACCTTGAAAATTAGTTTAAATAATCAGAATTCTCAATTTAAATTTATTTGGATATTTAAAATATCAATTATTTTATTATTTCATTAATAAGGTAATTATTGCATCATCATCGTGTCATAAATAAATTAAATTATTTAATGTATAGAAATTATAAATAAAATATAATTATGTATAAAATTGTTTTAGTTTTCTAATGAATATTTATAGTCGAATTTATATTGTGTATATCCCTATATAAAAAATGGTTTAGTTATTAAACATTGAATTTATCACTTTTAGATATTTTTTAAATAAAATAATAATAAATGTCCTAACCTTATCAATGTTGACCAAATAGGATCATATTTTACTCCTAGGGTTGTTTTTGTCAGAATTACACTTATCCAATGGAATTAGGACATATGTTAGGGTAATTATAATATCATATTTAACCTTACTACCCTATTTACTTTTAACCGTGGTAAATAAAAGTCAAAAGATACTATTCATCCAAAATTATTTTCATCTTATTGAACCGAATTTCACTTACTAACATCAATCTAGTCTCTTAGATTTTTTAAATTCAACTCATAGGAGCGGTAAAATTATTTTTTATGCAAATTTGCAAATGCTCCTAGAAGGTCGGTAAAACCGCTAAAAAGTTCAATAAAAGTTTATACATATAATTTTAGTATAAAATGATTCTAATGAATTACATTGAACATATATAGGTATTATATATCTATTTTTATTTAAAATAAAATTTAAAAAATAAATAATTATTTTATGAAAAAGTAGATTTTAAATAAAAACACGGTGTTTTTCACTATTTGTCAAAAAATGAAAGATTTCAGAAAAATTAAAAAAATAACCATAGGCTAATTTTTATATTTAGAATTAAAAATTGAAGTCTATTTTAAGAAATTAAAAATATAGAAGGTGAATTTTTTAATTTAAAATTAATTCCCATATTCAAAACCAAAAGCGGGTTTTTTAAAAAGTAAAAACTATCAAAAGATTGACTTATGTTTATGTCAAATTTAAAAGTGAAGTTACTTATAATGACCAAACTTGTATTAAATGATGAATATATAAATTAATTATACTTAAAATCCATTCAAATTCATAATATAATACTATAAATAATATTGATTTAAAAAGTTGTTTTCAATTAAAATAATGTATTTTTCACTATTCATTAAAATATGAAAGTTATCAGAAAAGTACTAAAAATTTATTGAAAGTAAATTTTTATGTCTTTATTCAAAAGAATATGTTTATTTTGTAAAATTAAATATATAAAAGTGTCAAATATTGTATTTGAAATTGGTTCTCCGTCAAAAAGCAGTAAAATTGCATTTTTTAAAAATAATTCTTTTATCCGAAAAATTGAATTTGATATAATATTATGTCTAATAAACACATAATATGGGTGATAAAATTATATATAGTATATAATATTCAAAATTTAGTTAATAATATTCAAAATCTCTATTTGAACGTCTAGTTTCGTAAGTTTTGGTGCACTCGAAATCGGTGTTGCATGTAGTGCAAGCTATTTAATTGCATTAATGAGATAAAGTACTATAAAATCTTGGGTTGTTACAGACCTAGATTGAGATATACCATGTAATTTTATTAACATACATAGCTAAGACATATTATTCTATTATCTTTTGGATATTGTTAATTCATGTTCTCAACCACGAGGATGAATGACATGTGATTTATTAATAGAATATGTTAATCTATACTCAGATAATCATGAACATATGAGTAGGATATATGGGATTGATGTAATTAGTGTCCCATTTTTTCACAATTTCATTGGAAAATTTATCATATGATGTAGAATCAGGGTATATTATGCAGCTAGTATGCATAAGTATAATGATAAATGGGTTTGACGAATATCGCACCTAATGCCTTTGAATCTTGGGTGGCACAGATTATTTGATAGAGGCTTCACTTTTATTATATGTATAAATTCATGAATTAAAAATTGTAATTAATGTTTTATGTAATTATGGGATATCACTTTTTATAGGGATAAATGCTGATTTGTTTTGAATTATATATCTTCTCTAAATGTTTCTTGGGGTTTATCCAAATGGATTGTTGGATATCGTATCACAAGTTACAATATATAAAATAATATAATATAAAATAGAAAAAATTATATAAGGATTTATTGAATATGGGATATTGAAAGAGAAATTTCATCAAAAGTTGTATGTTTGTGATACATATTAGATTGTTTTATAGGGTACAAAATAGGGACATTTTATGAGATGATATACTTTTTTTCATGTAAACATAGAAAGTTATAAAAAAGAATATCATTTAATATGATATAGAGAAATACTATGTAATGGGTGTGAGGGTAATGATATGGTTTGATCTTGAATATATTCCTATGATATGTGTGGAATATAGAAGATAATGGTAAAAGTATTTGACTTGTCCACATGTGTCTATCATTACTAATCATTTCATAAGATAAAATTATGGGGAGTTTTTTAGATTCATGTGATGAATGCATGATTAACCAAATGAATTTTACTCATGAATTATAATACATGAGTAAATTCGTGGAAGTCAAGGTGTATCATACTGGTATTATGAAGTGGTCTACTTCCATTAAAAATTTGAATATGAAAAATTCCATGTGATTGGTCAAATACATCTTCCCCAATAGATATCTTCCCCCTCTCTTCCATATCCATAAGAGAGATTCCAGTATACTATGTTTTGGAGGAGGTTTCTAACTATATGATGGGTGATTAAATATAACTCCTAGAAGAACCATGGAAAATGGAGTTTGATGGATGTATTTGGGTGATGATCCAAAATTATGTCGATGGTGTTTGTTTTATATCCTTGAAATAGAGAGGTACATACATGAATTGTATTAATTGTATATAGAAAATGGTTTAGTTTGTCAATATTGGTATATCATAGGTTCAGAGGTTTTTTTTTCTTGTTCTCTGTTTCAATAGTTTTTTTTAAAACCATGTAACATTTCACCCACCACAATCCTATACCAAAACTAGAATATGTTTCTAAAACACAATTGATGGCCCCCACATCATCCTACTATACGAGGTCTATAATATAAGAAAAAAATTTAAAAGTATATATGTTCATATAAGAATTTATAAAAATGGAATTGCAACCATTATATCCACACATCTATAAGATCACAGGGTACTCAAGAATACCCCCATTTGGTCAACTCATACAAACTTTGTCAAATGATGGATTACAATATTCTTGTGGTAAAACACCTATGGAGGCTAATTTCCACTCTAATTAAATCCTATAAATTCCTAGTTGGAAGTAAATCCTGCCTAGGAATAATGTACACACTAAAAAAGCATTAAATACCTCATACAAAACACAATCTCCCAGTGAGGCACAAATCCAACCCACATAACCACCATCTTTAGAGGAATCATGTACAGTAAAAATAATAATCATCTCAAGAGGCATCATTTCCTACATATGTAATTATTATCTCAATATTAATCAGGTCTCACCCATATGACCATTCAATTCAGAGGAATCATGTTCTACTTATATCACAATACTATTGGGTGGAATCATGATAATCTCACCTAAAAACATCTTAGGATTCATCACATCCAACATATATCATAATTAACCTAACAATCATCATTACTAAATCACATCACAACCCATCATGGGAGACATCCCATTTATCCCAAAACACAACCAAATTAGGGGTGTCACATCCAACACATATCACAATAATCTCATGAGGTGTCATGTCCAAAATGCATCACAATCAAAAGAAGTCATGTTTAACACACATCTCAACCATCTTAGGGCGTATCATGTCTAGATCATATCATTACTACCTTGGTAGGAATCAGGTTTGCCTTGCATTGAAACTTGCTTGGGTAGGATCACATCTAAACAATATTTCTACAATCTTACTAGAAATCACTTCATTCCGACATAATAGTATATCCATCACATAGGGATGTTTTCCCCACATTGATGAGATCCATACATATGGAACTACATCCCTCAAAATATATATAATAATTGGTAGGAAATCTGTCTCACAAAGACATCTCATTTAATCTCATTCCATATTTAAAACCATTTATTGGAATACCATCTCACCAAGTGAGTAATATATTAAAATAGACACAAAAGGTGGGAATATGAAATTATTTTCACACATAACATCATAAATCATAATTGTATCCATAATTAATTTCTCATCACTTAAGGAGTTGGTTCATCCAAATCGTTCCCACTCACTCTATCACCCACTCCCTTGTTGTTGTGCACATATCCCACATATATCCAACTCAAACTCCATTTGTACTGTTCTAAAAAAAAATATCTTCCCTCCCTATAATGGCTATAATATAGTTGGAACTCATCATACTATGTTCCATATCAATGAATATATCGTACCTTAGCATATGCATTACATGAGTTCCCATTATCAAGGAATAATTAACGACACCATTGTAGACTCTCGATGTAAGTTGGGGGAAATGAAACTACTCATAGTTTAATTCCCAATATAGCTCAGAACATTACCAAGGTGACGACCATCGATGATCATGTGTAATATATATATGGTTTAAATGGAAAATTACAATAAAGATATTCCAAAATCACAACACAATAAATAAGGATCTACCTTTGGTTCCATTCCAATTTATCCTCACATGAGTATCCATACTTATAACATTTACAACAAATTCATTTCCTTTCCAAATACCACAACTGTACATCACTCTAGTGAAGTGTCACTTACAATAAAATATCTCATATAGTTAATAGAATCATATATTAGAGATGAACCCCCCCCCCAATCCAATTTCATGTTTTAAAATCCACCCAAATGGGTGACATAACCATCGATGTATATAAAAAATATAATACAAGAGGAATCACTATGATTATAACTTGAATCCAAAACCTTTCATCACCTTGCATAAGATAACCAATCATAGTTCCATATCAGGTTACTCATTCCAACATATTCAAACTTAAATTCCATAAAAACATCCTTATGAATATAAATTGGCAACATTAGTGACCACCTAGTTAAATATATATTTTTCCTTTTAGGTGAAGTAAACTCCTTCCTTTTTCATGTAATTTATAAGTACCATCCACAACATTAATCTCATAACTCAACCAAAGGATCTAAATTCATTTAAAAACAACTTATTAATATATAAAATAATTAATTCATAATTATTAATTTTTTTCATAAATGAGGAAGATCTCATTAAGAATACACCACTGGCCAAAACACTAGAGAAATGTTTGTCTAGTTTTGTATTAATACACCCCTAATCCCACAACTAAAAAATAACCTTGAATTTTTACAGAATCATCAACCAATTTTGTCTCAATTGATTAAATTCCTAGATAAATCTATGTATTGTTTTACAACAATTAAAGAGTTTATCCATAATGTTCATTAACCTCTACCAAGAGTCCTATGTGAATTCAATATTAAATACCCATTGTATTAACCTAATTCCAAAATTATTTATTTAAATCAACATGAAAAGAAAAATTTCCCATCTAATTAAATAAAACAATAATAAAAACTGGAAGAGTAAAGGGGGAAAAGAGGACAAATCACCTCAAATAGTAATTCTCTTAGATTGTTCTCTTCATATAAAATTATTTAAAATGGGCAGAGGGGATAGAAAAGGGAATACAAATCATTATAAAACCATGATTAATGATGGGTCCCCTATTCAACATAATTTTAAATGATTTATTTAGTTCAATTTATATTATTTTAAATTAACCACATAGTGGCACATTGTATTGTAACCCTATACATAACATATAAATTCCCCAAAATTACAAATAATCCTAGAATGATCTCATCTAACCATTACATAATGACCATGAATATCATATTTCAATTATCTATAAAAAATTTATTCTTAATAATCAATGGATTATGTTGAGGCGTGAGAGAGGCCTTCATGCTGAAATGCCTCATACAGTTGTGTGAAATATCGCAATTTTCACACAAATTTACACTTATATTAAGAATTACATCCTGATCATACAAATCATATTGTAACTCCACAAGGAAATTTCCCCCATTGAGAAATCATTGTTTCTCATCATGGTGCAATTCTGCCCACAAATGAGGTGATTTATACTACATCAAAAATGAATTTATAATTCATATAGCAATTATAAACCATAAACATACCAATGGTTTGAAATAAATATATCCACAAATATACCTCATATTATGGTAGTTGTTATAGTTTATGTCATGTTAGATTTTTTCTTAATGTTCAATCACACCAATGTTTTATGAATTTCTTAATCTTATGAGTGATAAACTGTTAAATAAATATTAATATGTTCCTCACATGAGATTTTTGATCTATTAAGATAAAAATAAAATTTAAAATATAATCATGATTTAAGAAATAATGATAGGTGATATATCAAAAATAATTTCATTACATATCCTAGCATCATATATAGGATAACCATGGAAAAAGATTCCAAGTTATCCATATTTATAAAATAAGGTATTAGAAATTATATTATTCATGGTTATCTCATAGTGGAGATTCATAGAGGGGAGATAATCATGGAGGATATTTAATCACATAAATTTAAAATATCCATTTTTTTATTTTAGGTTTTGATGATAGGTTTTTACACTGTCCACATGATTATTATCTCACCTTATGATGGATATCTAAAAAATACATCATTAAAACTCATGGTGTAGTATTATGATCCTATAAAATTATTTATATGTTTATTCATTCTCTAATGAACGGGTCAGGAAAAGAATACATAAATCAAATATATACTTTTTGTAGTCGTTTCATATAGTTACCCCGAAGGATATATATGTGAGACTAACATCAATCAAGATATGTTTCACTATTATAAATAGGATGATAAAAAAAATTTAGAGTGAGGTTCAAGGTTTATTTTGATTGGATTAAAATGAATAATAATAATGTTTTAAATATATAACAAATACTAGATAAAAATAAAAAATAAGTAGACCCTTGGTATTGAATGAATTATAAAAAAACCCATGTTGGAAGAAATCAGAATGTTATGACTTTAAATTACACAGTGATTCATTTATTATAGTATTTTTTAAATATTTATTTTGTTACATTCTGTAATGATATGGTTCACATTACATCATAATGATCTAATTTGGTGGAATAATTTATTCTTTTATGAGAATCACAGCACAACACACATTGGTGAGGATGTGATAACTTCCTATGAAATTACAGTTCTACTCTTGAATAATTATCATGTCATTAACATTTGTCATGGTCCAAGAAATATAATGAAACTAATGATGTGTTTTGAGAAATCGATTATATAAATATGGTTATGCGTTAATTTAAATGTTTATTATGTAATTGTGGATTTCATGCCACAAGATCTAAACCTTAATTTTTTTTCATGTATTCTATATTTAATAATCAAAGTCTAATATATATTCATAAAAAATTATCTTGTTGAGCTATCTAACATTCAAAGGATCAAAAGGATTTTTATAGAGTAAAATATGATCTATCCCCTAATATTTTTTATCTATGTTTTTGTGGAGAATGAAATGTCCTAAATAATATTTTTTTTCATTATTTTTTATTCATATGTTGATAAAAATCATTACATCATGTTCTAGTTAAATCTAATAGTATCCAAATAATGAATATCCATTTATTTTGGGATGGATTTTGGACTTTAAATATGATTATATGAAATCCTACCAGGTCATAGTCTATAATTATTTATTGGATATAACACATGGTGGAAGAGGAAGAAATTCGGCATCCATGGATCAATCATAACCATTAATGAAGATATAGATATAATTAATTTCTCTAAAAATGACTGTCCAAGAAGATGTAAAAAAGTGAGAATATTATTTTATTAAATAATCAATGGATGAAGATGAATCTATAGGGTCAAACAAACTGGTTTTTTATGAGGAGATGAATTGGAATAATTAATATTCTTTAATATAAAGTTACCTAAGGAATACAATGGATGATCACTCACACCAAAAATCATTTTCATGCTTATTTAATTCAACTTTATTTCAATTATATTCATGAATGAGTTAAATTACATATTACTAGATATTTTTTTGTACAATTAATCATTGGTAACAAGATTGTGAATTCTCGAGCATTATAACAATTCTTGGACCCTAGGTACATAGCCAGATTATAAAAAGACTGTGTAACCCATGTATTCCCTTGTATCATGTTATTAGTATTTTTGAACTCTCTATATATCATAATTTTTATCATGGTTAACTAATTAAAATAGAATATTTTGATAAAGACTATTTAGTGTATTGTTTTTGGAAAAAGGAGATAAAAGTAGAGAATTGTTTTGGTTGGATTTCTACCTAACATTAGCCAAACCACTTGGGCCCCACTTGGGTTGGAATTAGGTCAAGATTTCCACCACAATATTACCAATGATAGGATAGGGTTGGGAATTAACACTGAGTTTGAATGTCTCACACATGGAAAAACGTAGTCTAAAGTACCTATACCCACAAAAATCTCAATAAATTCATAGATAATGATAAATATAATCCAATTGAATAATGAATGCTTTAAAAACCTCTAAAAACAATAGTGGAGTATAATTGTACACTGAAAAATTAAATAAAGATAAAAATTTCAAAATGAGTAAAAATATATCCAATTTGATAACTATTTAGAATATTATCTTAGTACAGAACATCCAACTCTAAAAATAGTCCCACCACTACAACTTATAAGAACCATGATGCACCACCAACACCAGGTTTACCTAAATCTCATAGAATATTATATATTATACATAATAAATTACTCATGTAGACAAGGTCTTTCTAAGGGTGACTATATATTTACCGAGTAAGACACCTCAAAAACATAATGAAGAAAAAATCAAGAGAGATTTATTTTGAAACCATTATCAACTGGTTAAGTGATAGAGAAAACAGATACACTCATTAAAGTATGGACGTCATTATATTTTTTATGAAAAGTAAAAACCATAAAAATTAATAACATTCATCATGTATATCCATGAAGGAATAAAATCAATATTAGATTCATGATACATCTTAAGAAATTCTTTAATTAAAGACACACCTAGACGGAAGACACCATATATGGAGGAATTCAACTCCTGGAATTTGGACTAAACCATTCACCATAAGGGGATACTAGACTCCATATATAAACTCCCATACGAGTTGATTACATTTATAAATAAAGGAAATTGGATACCAAACACTACCTTGGAAAATTAATAGAGGATCTTGACCCTAGTCCCATGGGGGATACCTGACTCTATAAATGATCGAATCAATGATAAGAGATCATGTAAGTAAAGTAGTTTGGTAGAATACCTCACCTTATTTATGAGAATTAGAGACATAACCATTGATTCCTACATTAAAAAAACACCCAATATTTATTTATCACTCATCCTCTACTATGTCTATGAAATAAGATACCACCATTGGGTGTTATTAGGAAGGGTATATGGAATGTCCCCTATTTCAAATTGTGTGTAGGATCTAAAGGGGGAACTTGGAATGTCACATATTCCATATCAATTTTCCATAATGTATTCACAACATTTTTCCTATAAAAATATTGTGTTATAAATATTAGGTTACTGGGTGTGTTCCCTCTTTACCCATTAGGATAGTCGTCCATGGGAATATGATGTGTGGGATCAGCCACACCGTAATGTGATATTTTACATGGCCTGAAAAACCTAGCTCTGTATTTCCCAATATATAAAACATATCTTCTTTAGAACTATATACTATTTGGTTTGTAAATTTAAATTATATCTACATCTCACATTATCCCTTCTACTAACACCAACTTCTCCATATGCCTAACCATAATTACCACCACCTCATTGACCAAAATCAATACCAAGTTTGAAAATTAATTTTGGCCACCCTTCATCAAAATCATATTTTTTTCACCTCCTTCAATCACATAGAAATATGGTCCCTAAAAAAACTATTCACTTCTTCACCATCATGTTTTTAACCATCATCAATCCTTCACCCTACTGAAAAAATTATTGTAGAATCCTCAATGAATTTCAATGAAGCCAAAAAATTTATTATGTAAGAGGAGTGTTTAATATTTGGAAAAATATCTAGAAAAAATGAAATCATAAGATGAACACATGAGAAATTGAGATAAAAATACATAATCTAAGAATATTTGAGTAATCCATGTTGACACTACATGTCTCAATCATCATTATTATTAGGACAAAATCAAAATAAACAATCAATCAATGGAAATATACAAGAATTGTTATATCCCAAACATGATTCTTGGAAATGATTAAGTTCATGTAGACATGAAGTTATCTAATAATGGAATTGGTTAATAAATTAATTAACCCATTACTACAATGATAATAAAATTGAACGTAAACTCCAAAAAATAGTCATACCTCATTTATAGGCTAGATCGTTGGTCAAGAGTTATCTTGTAAATGTTTCTGTGGATGACATAGATAATTCTTGATGTGTTTGTGATTAATTATAAGACAACAAGTTCATAACCAAATTATAGATTAATAAATATCTCCTCCAATATCTTAGGGATATGTGGGAAACCATAGATATTTGAAAAAGAAGTGAATAAATTAGGTGATTTCTAGGTTTAAATATGATTTAATAAAAAACATTAATTACTTAGTTAATATTCATAATATACCTATGACTATATAAAATTCATGGGATCATTATGAGATAAATTTATATCATAATTAGAATAAACCAAAAATTATATATTCCATGTTAGTCTCGATTTCCTAATCTGATTCTCCTTCAAAGAAGAAATCCACTATTTTATAAATTATGTGTCAATAAGGGTTAATATGTTAAATATTTTTAAAATATTGATAATATATATATATGATTCCCAAAACTACCTAACTATATTAGAAAATATTAATTTAATTATTCAATGTTTAAATCAATGAAAACTAACTTCACAACGTTGAACCTAACATCAAGGATTCGTTGAATTGAAAATAAGGACTTACTCAAACATGTGTGGGTACTGAGTTCACATATGTTTTCCCACTCCCATGGTATATACTATAGATTTGTATGATTCAAGAGAATATACACTATGGGAGTCACTCTCCCTCAAATGATATTCTCAAGTTCATATATGATCACCACTGTTACTTTGAAAAAATGAACATGTCCTCAATTTATAGCTCACCCAAGTAAGTAATATGTGAAAGATAATTCATGTATATCCTGATTTATAAAACATGGAATACATGTATATATTATTCCAACTATATATGTAAATATAGGTGAAACTCAACCTTTCTAATCCTATGAATAATCTAAAAGGGGCCCATGAATGTTGTATATAGATTTCATCCCTAGCCAAATATTAATGAACCATGTTGAGGAGTGACCATAAAGAACACATGGTATCCCTCATAGGAATAAAAAAGTCTCCAAAGGAAGTTAGTATATGACTATTAATGGATCTATGATTCCCTCAATATCTACTCAATGATATAAACCTTCTTTGTCATCACTCATACTAACGTCGGCCCTATAAGTCGTATTTCTTCTAGCTCGAACAAGAATATCAATGACCTTATTTATCTCTCTTATAGAAAAATGAATGTTTCATACCAATATTATATTAATAATTGTTGTTGTATGAGAAATAAATAAATGGTAGATTATCCTTTCCTCTTTATCCAAATTTCATCATGTAACCTTATAGAATCTGCTCCCAGACATAGATAGTCTACTCGATTTTTTCAATCCGTCTAGGGTGGAAATTTATTCTCCATTTCTAATGGTATATAAATCCTCCCAAAAAAACTCTCCATAATTGAGTCATGAAATGGGAATCATATTCAGATACAATAATCATTGTATCTCCATAATGTTGGATAATCTCATGCACGTACAATTTTCCAAATATTTCCACAGATCTTTTCTCTATGGTGGTTAGGATGTGGTGTGCCATTATGTGTCAGTCAATAATGACCTAGAAACAATCACAATTTATCAAAAATAATAAAAATATCACCCTAAATTCAATATATATGTCATACCAATTATATTCTAATACCTTTAGGGGTTGTGTCAAAACAGTTGGAACCAGATGTTAGGGCTTCACCTACAAATAAGTGTTTCATCGAGAAACGAACTCTGTGACACTATTTTTTATCACAATCCCCCAAAATATCTATGAAGATACTAGTTCATTTTTTCCACTCCAAGATTTATATCTTATGATCTAGTTGTGATTTATTATTTTATAACTCTTGAGAATCCAATGAATTTTATTATAATGTGGATATTCTTTGAAATACCATGATTTACTAAATTTTCTCTCTCTCTAAGTACTTGAGAGACTGATACATTATTTTTAATAAAAACAAACATAATTTATTTCTTTTATTGAAAACAATTTCCCTTCTATTTCCATGTTTTCTAAAAATTATTTAAATAATTTTTTTGTTATTCATAAACGATTCATTAAATTCATTTTCTACCCATGTCTGAATTTTTAAAAAAATTTATAACAGAAATCCACTTATAATTTTATATAGTCAATACATATTAATTTTTAGTGAAAATATGAGATATTTTTTTAAAAAAAATATATGAAAATAACATAATTTTACATAATCATTATAGCTCAATGCTTCGAATCTTCCATTACACATTTAGAGCGTTCTTTTTAGGAAATGTTTTCTTTAATATATAGTAAACTTTGATATTTCAAATGATAAATTTCAATTTAAAAATTGTTTTTTCTATAATAAATAATCCAATTTATTTTTTCAAGTAATTTTTAGTTCTAAGATGGAATAATTTGAGGTTTCCTAATATTTTCTTTGAATTTAATCAAATAATACAAATTTTATGTTTTATCATAATATATTATGCTTATGATGAAATGTTGATTATGATACTTGTTACTTTCCCATGTTTTATGATATAATGATCTAGAGAAATGATTATGAAATAATTTTTCATCCATGCTTTATGATCTGATGAAATTTATATGAAATTATTTTTTCCATAGGTTATTATATATTGAATGTTTTTACGACCTTATGGAAGACATCAATATAATTTTTATTATGGGATGGTTGGGATAGAAATTATATATCCTTCCAATAAATATGTTAATGATGGATATATCATGAGATAAATAGACCTAGAATGCTGAGTGAACTCAACTTGGTGCGGAACTTTGTCCACGACAATATTCTTGGGATTGAGCCTCAACTATTATGATAGTTTGAAATGTAAACCAAATTAACTATGATTGTATTGGAAGTAAGCCTTTACTACTATGGAAATTATTTTATATAGATTTGATTATTCCAAAAAAATGTTATTATGCCAGTGTTATACTTTCATAGATCATGTTCTTTGGTTCTTTTTTTCATGTCTGGTGAACTTCCAAGCATTATTTCATGAATCAAAATTATCATCTATGATATACATGGTATGGTTTCAAAATCTAATTCTCATATTATTATACACTTATAAAAATTTTATACTACTATCTCCTATATTACACTTGTTGAGCATCTAATATAACCCTTTATTATGTTTCTTTATCCGATGTTATGAAGAAAGGTTTTCTATTTTATATGTCTAAGAAGTGGTCATGTTATGAAGAAGTTTGTTGGAGATTATGTAGTTCAACTAATAACCAGTTGTTTATATTACCCCAATTCCAGCAATAATGGTCCTAAATGATTCTATCAAATATTTTTATATTATAAATTTATTATTCATCTAATATGATGTAATATCCCTGTATAAAAATTATTAGTTTCTATAGTTGGTATTAAAGAAAGGATCAGTTAACCATTAAAATCCTAGTTGAGAAACATTTTATAATAAACATTAGTATAATCCAAATTATATGAGTAATTCCTATGTTATAGTAAAAAAGAATATTGTTTTCCAAAAAACATCTCTATTTGGATATGACAATTGGATATGGTTTTAGCATAGATTTATCTCATGTCAATAACCCCAAAAAGTGTTGTTCAATTATGTCTCATCCATATTTTTTGTTCATCGTGATTATGCCATTATATTACACATAGTTTTACACAATCTAGGGATATTATATGATGACATAATTTTATTTATGAACTCTTATAAAGGATTTTAATAGATATTTATGAATATTAATGAATTGGGATAAACATAAGGTGTAAAATAGAGAAATTAATGTTTCATGAATTAGACTGCATATACATTATTCATTTGATTATGTAGTTTCCCACTGTGATTATTCTTTCCCATATTATGATTTTTTAGTTTTTTCAATGTTTAGAAACCTAAGGAACAATATTAATAATGAAAGTGATAGAAAATGAAATTATTTTTCTCCTAAAAAACCAAATATTTAATGATATGGAATAATTTTTTTTGTTATTATGGTTATGAATATTTCTCAAGTTATAAATCATATTGAGCTTCAAAATGAAATTAGTTGGGAAAAAATATGTTGATTCATTTATGAGTAATTTCTAACTTCTTTAAGTGGGATTTGTGACCCACTAGTTTCTAATAAAGGTATTAGTACCATTAAAATGATATTTCTTATTAATGAGTGTTGAAAGAATGAATAATTCATTTTCGTTGTCTATCATTAATAAGGAGAAGATGATTAACAGGGAAAACGTATCTGAATTATGGGGAAACTAAAAGAAATTGACTCCTTAGAGTGTGATTATTTTAAAATAATTAATTCAAATAAGTACATTCTGTGAAATACACCTATTAAAATAGGGAACAAATTCATTGATCAAAATATTAAGGATGATGAATCTATAGGTTACTATAAGTAAAATCTTATGAGACTTTATAGTTATTCTCATAGCATTAATATTAGACCTGAATTTACGGTTGGATGATTCTTCAATTTCATCAAATCAAGTCTCCAAAGGGAGTTAACCATACTGGTATTTTGTGTCTATGACTAAATCATTCAATGTGATATCGAGGTGGAAATAGATATTAGAGTTTCCTATCCATATAATATTTTTGATAATAAAAGAATTATGGAATTGAAAATAAATTCTAAAAACCATAGTGAGAAGAATATGATCTCTCCTTAATTATTTATGTGTGGAAGGAAACATATATGAAATTATATTAAGGGGAATAGAAAATTTTTTATGTGTTATAATAATGGTTATAAGTCTTCTGAATACAAATGTGATGGGAGGAAGTTAGTTAAATATTATATTAGAATGAATGTCCAATAGAATGAACCAACTACACTCTATAGTATTTGACATTAGGAGTATGGTAATATTTCTAACAAGTATTGAAAAATAAAAGTTAATGATGGGGATCAATATTAGAATCATGTTAAGCTTACAGATAAAGATAAACACCTTTCTCAAAATATTTCTTATGTGGGAAAAAAGGACTTGGTGAAAGGTATACATACCATCCAATGTAGAACTGTTAATTACTTATCTGACTATAAATCTACCAACAATTTTATAAATAAAGTGTTTTATAATTTTATAGGAATTACACCCCCACAATTAAATGATTAATTAGTAGTAAATTCCCCAAATGGTATAGTGATTACATCTCATCTATATGAATTTTCTCTAGTTGTTTTTATGGAAATTTACTCGCTAAACATATATTTATTTTCTCTATGGTTGAATTTTATTTAATCTTTGGCATGGACTTGATTTATCTACATAAATATCACATAAATTACTATGTAAGGGATGTCATGTTTTATATTCTGAACCAATATATAATAATATACCATTTAGATGATAAATATTAACTTCTGATGGAAAATGAATACATTTTAGGGGTCTTGATTTTTATTCAATAGGGGTTTTATCTCAAATGGTTGGGTAAGAAACTCAACATCAATGATATTATATTAATTAAAAATTTATTTGATTTCATTTCATAATTTTTTCCTAGACATCCTCTGAATCGGGAATTTGATTTCTTAGAATAACTCACACACTATTCCACACCTATTTCAAATACAACCTATAGAAAATCTCAAATTTATTTTCTACAATTGAATATGAAACTAAATAATATTCTTAAAAAGATATTTATTCATCAATTTTTGGCACAATGGGGTGAACCTATTATTTTTATTGATAATAATGATGAATCAACAAGAATATTCATTGATTATAGATAATTTAACAAGATCACATTCAAGAATAATTATAATCTTCCCAATATTGATGACATATTTCATCACCTACATAGATCATAGTAGTTTTCTATGAATAACAGTCATTCTGAATTTCATCACTTTACGGTCAAAAAAGACTACACACTCAAAACATATTCAATAGAAGTAATTGACACTATGAATATATAGTGATTCCGTCCGTTCAAACTAATTCCCCAAATATCATTACATATTTAATGAATAGAGTCTTTAGATATTACTTTGATCATTTTGTGGTCATATATATAAAGGATATTATTATATATTGAAAGATAATGGGAAGGACTTTATATTACATTATCATTGTACTAAAGACCCTAAGTAATGAAAAGTTGTACATAAAATTTACATATTTTGAATTTTTTCATCCAAATGCTTCATTTTTATATCAAAAAATATAAAGTGAGAGTATATTTGTGGATCCATAAAATATAGAATCTATTAAACCTTTTACAGATTAACTATCTTGACATTGATCCATATTTTTCTCAATTTAGATGGATATTATTGACACATTTTGTAAAATATCTCATTGACATCCAAACCACTCACTATGTTTACTCAAAAGGTATCTAAGTTCCATTGGAAGGCTAAATGTGAATAATAGTTTGAGGAACTAAAGATAAGGTTTGTTAGTGCACTTACGCATACATTAACCTACTATGGAGAAGGGTTTAAAATATATACTCATGTATCAAAAAAGAGATTTTAATGTTTTCTCATTATGAATGATATGGTGATAGATGATACCAAAAAATAATTGAAGGTTCATTTGGAAAATTACCTAACTTTTTATTATAGTTTTAATGATATAAGTTTTATATAGAAAAATTGGTGGCATTGTCTTTAATAAGAAATGTGTGATATATATACTCGAAATAAAATTTTAGATTATATATTCCATGTAAAAGAGTTAAATATTTACAAGATAATTTAGTTGGATTTGATTAAATATTATGATTTCTCAATACATTACCATCCGGTGAAAGTGATAAAGGTGGTTAATGTTTTGAGTCGAAATGATATTTCCATCCTTTTCATGATGATAATAATAAAAGATCATAAATTACATGATTTTGAATATATTCATCTATACATCATGAAGAAGGGAAAAAATATTATCCTTCTAAAATAATTATTTAACCATCATCCTTGTAAGGATTAATGAGGTGAATAGTAACGATGTGAAACTATAGAATGAGGTCAAAATTGTTCCAAATATTTTTCATTAATGATATATAATTATATGGTTTTGAAACTTTTTATGTGTTCTGTCTACAGAATGATTCAGAAGTATTTTTTGGAAAATGGTAATAGTTCATGACATTCTATTCATCTTGGACGTACAATGTTATGTTGAGATCTAAAAGAGTATTTCTTATAGTATATCATGAATATAGATATTACTGATTATGTATCGTTTTTATTGGTATTCATTATGTTAAGGATGGTATTTATAATTCAATGTGAATGTTACAAACCATTACCAATACTAAATTGAAAACACGAAAGAAAATCTCTATGTATTTTTTTTGTTAAACTCCCCAAAACATCCAAAGGTTGTAATTTTATATGAGTTTTAGTCGATTTATATACAATGTCCACACACTTTATATCAATCATAGAATATTTCTCTCTTTCTCATCTTGAATAAAATTATATTAAATAATTCGTAATGTTTCATGGAGTTCCGCAATATTTTTTATATGATTGGGGTATGATTTTTACCATAATATTTTTTAGAAGTACTCAATAGGATTTCAATAAATATTAAATTTTTATTACCATTTATCATCCTCATATAGATGTTCATTTTGATAGAACCTTTTAACCTCTAGAATATATTATGGGATGCTATTATATATATTTCTACATTTGTTGGGATCAATACATTCTAATAGTCAAGTTTTCTGACAACAATAGATTTTAATTGAGCATTTAGTATTATCATTATGAATACCTCTATGAACATAAGTGACTGAATCCAATATTTGGGATGATTTTGCGGAAATAAACCTATCGGTACCTATGGTATTTGAGTATGTTGTAGAAAAATTCAGATATTTTCATCAACAAATCTTGGTAGCATAGAGTCAATATAAAAATAATGTCAACAATCTTTAGAGTAATATGGAATTTGATGTTGGTGAGAAGGTTTTTTTTGAATTTATATATATAATATGTCTATGGGATATTATAAGAAAATAAATTTAATACCAAGTTATGTTGTCTCTTTAGATATTCTTGATCGAGTACAGATGGTAATTTGTCCCTTGGAGCATCCATCGAACCTCTGTTGTGTTCCCAATGTGTTCCACATATCTCCCCTAAGAAAGTGTATACATGATCCATCACATGTAATAAACTCAACGGTTTTACAAAAAGTGAATTATCTTTATTATGAATAAAAACAACTATAATTCTTGTATTGCAGAGATAAAGTGCAACATAACAATACTACAGACCAATTTAATGTTCTCTGAATGAATCAGAAATTCTAAGAAGCTACATGGAAAGCCAAATATATAATAAAACAGATTTCATTTTTTTAGTATCAAGGTGATATAATTTTTAGTGAAAAAATAATTTTAACTAGGTTAAAATGTATTACCCTAATAATTTATTAAAATAACAAATAAATTTGTTTAATTGAAATCATATGTTGCACGCAACACCGAGTTTTAACAAACTGAAATACACTATTTACATATTCTTATTTCAACATGGCCGGTATAGCCTAAACATCAAATTTAGAGGTATGAATCAGAGTAACAATATTATAAAAAATATATAAATCCTTAAAAATTAAAAATATGATGATTAATTCATAATAATTAAGAGCTCAATTTTAAAAAAATGCAATTTATTCTTCAAAAATTATGTTTCCTTCAAAAATTAAATTTATTTAATTTTTTGAAAGAATATTATTATTATTTTACATAAAATTATGAATATTATTTCAGAAAATATATTTTATTTTATTATTATTTTAATCATAATTAACATATAGTGATATTTTGATATTTTTATGAAATTAATAATATCCCATCGATAAGTAAAAAATTATAATTTTCATAAAACTTTGGTTTAATTCATTTAAAAAAGCACATAAAATTTTATATTTGATAAAAAATTAATATATGTATTATTTTGTAAAATTAACATAATAAATTACCTTTGATGAAAAATTATATGTGATCTTTGTAAAAAAATACATTTGGATTTAAAAAGGTATTTTTCCCTAATACCATTTTTCGTCTCTCTTTCCAGGACAATTATAAAATATTTTTTTCCAGCTATAGATATTTAATTTGATAAAATAGAGTCCAAATTTTTAATACAGAAAATTATTATATAATACGGTAAACACAATTTTTGGTCATAATGAATCGTTAAAATTGTAAAAACGTTACCATCGTAAAATGGTAAATCGTGATAACTAAGGTTAAAACTAAGTGATATGGCCCCCCTTTTTTCATTTCCAATATTATTGGAAGAGGGTATTTTTTTATATTTATCACCTTAGTTTCTATATTTATTTCGGTATGGGAATTTTTTTTGTTAATTTGACCAATAAATGTTCTATGCAAATAAATAGTGAAAATGTCAACCACTTTCTTTCGAATTCCGCCTAGGTGTTCAGCTATAAAAAAATTAAAAATATGAATGAATCATAATTATTATTTTGATATTAATGATTTCTTAATTTTGAAAATTTAATTTAAAAAATTATTAATTATATTTTTACCATAAATTCTTACACGACATCAAAACTGTGTTTCTTCATTTAATAAATACATAAAATAACTGATTTCAAAAATAAAAAAGTAATATAATTTGAAAAAATTATGTTCTTAATGAATTTTAGAGATAAATAAAATAATTTTTATATTTTATAATAAAGTTTATGTAAATTACTTTATTCTCATTTTTCTTTCAAAGTCAAATTAATTGAATAGTTACACAATTGATAATAATGAAATTTTATGATAAATAATTTTTTTAAAATTATTTAAAATTCATAAAAATATTATCATTGTCCAATTGATAGTATTGTGTTGAAATATATCAGCCATTGTTCAGTTTTGAGTCATTTGACCATTTTGGTAATATTACTGACAGTTTAATATTGAAATAGTTATTACTGAGGGTAAAGTTAAAATATGTAAAGTAAGGGGTTAAATAAGAAATAAGGTTCACAACACCACATATACCTATCAGAATATTATTTCCAGATGGTATTTAAAAATATCTATCCTTATATTCAAATATATGTCAATTTTAAATCATTTTTTAAGGGAATAGACTTAAAATTTTTAATATTTAAAAAAACCCAAATGTTCCACTCCCTTAACTTATAAAACAACCCTCCTATTATCTTGTACTCATAAATAAAAATCCATTTTGTTCATCCAATCCTTGAAATACTCCATTACACAAATCTTTTAAAACATCCTAGAGTCATTTTTTTATTATAAATCCTTCCTAGGAAGGATTTTGTTACAAACCTAAAGAGGTTTCTATGAGAAGAGGAATCATTCGTAATCATACATTTTTATTTTACATATTCTTTCAACTAATAAAAATATTATTCAGCTATGATTATATAATTATATTCATATATCCCATATAATAATAATTTTTTTATTTTAATTTCATAACCCACATCCACCACATCTTCCATGATGTGGGAGACAAAACCATCATTCATGTGTCCAAAGGACAACCACCTCACAAACCGATGTAATTTTATGACAATCATCGCCTCCTACAAATATTTAAGATGGTGGATTTAGTGTATATATATATATTATTAATAACATATTTATAATTATTAAAAATGAATATATCATATGTTTTCCTACCTTTCCATTCATTGAAAAATGATGACATTTTTTGTTTATACATGTGGATTACAACCCCCATGAAGTGATGTAATTATTCGTTAATTTACGCATCACATGAATTATATATAAAATTATATTTCAATAAATTATATGAAATATATTATACAATGGTCATTATTTAATTACAAATTAATAATTGCCTTCATTTTACCACGACCATTGAAAAATGAAAATCTTACTCATGTGTACGTAAAATCTACCATCTCCCAGATTTTAACATAGTTTATTTTTACTAACCATCTTATATGGTTATGTTTAAAAGGTTAATTCACATATAAAAAATTTAATTAATTTATTATTAATATTCTATAGATGATGGACTAATTATCTTGTTCACCGTAGTCACCCTATAAAGGTCATTTTAGGCTTATAAGCTGAATATCATTGAAAGGTTTGATATTAACATAATTGATTTTGTAATTGAATATAGCATGGTATTAAATAAAATTAAACAATATATAAACTTTAAAAATATTCATAAGAAATTAAATATTAGAAATAATTATATAATTTATTCATAAAATAATTTTTAAGATGATACAGATTCTAGTTAAGGGTTTATTTTAAAATATCATTATTTATTGAGATTTTTAATGTTATGTTTTGATGATGAAACATTATAATTCATCTCTAAATAATCCCATGAATTTTATTAACAACTAATTATTAAAATTTCCTTCAATTCATTCATTTTTTCACTATTAGTACTCAAGAGACAGAATGAATGCTTTTTAGGAAATCTATCTTTATTTCTCACTTTGGTTGAAAATCCATTCTATTCCATGTACATGTTTTCAAAAATTATTTCAACCGATTATTTTAAAATTATCTACATACTTTTCCTATATATATATTTTTTAAAAAATATTTATATATAATATTCATTCAATACCCAAAATGAGATACATTTTTAATGTTTAACATAAATTTGAAAGAAATATTTGTTTCAACATATATGGTATGGATGAAATTTTCCTTTTCCATGACCACCCAATTATATAAAAAGTCCATTAAAATATTTAAATGTTTTTTTAAACTATAAAATTTTATTTAATATTTTTGAAATTTTTATATTTTAAATAATTTATTTCATAATTAAAAAGTGCATTTTCATCATGAAATGATTCAAATGATCTTTTGAAAGATTTTATCCTCTATGATGGAATCCATTGACATTTTCTAATCATTACTAGGGATATGATCTAATAATTCAATAATTATTCTTTTTGTAGATGGTTTATGGTTTTGATGAAAATATTTTTTATGAAACACAATCCTTTTCCATGGGTTATTATATGATGAATTGATGAAACAATTATCAATCTAATTGGTCTTCCATAGGATATTTCATGATCAAATTCTTGTAAAATCCAATCATTTCTCATATTTTTTGATATTATAATTTTTTTGAGAACTTTTGTAATACATATTTATGAATTTCCTTATGTGATGGTTGGTCCTAGGAATATATAATCATCCAACGCATTGGGTAAATATAGTAATATCATGAGATTAAGAGGACATGAATGGGGAGTGAACCTAGATTAGTATGGCATTATATTCACTACGACAGTATATAGAGTGAAACATGAATGCGACGAGGGTTTTGGTAGTGAATACAGTCAACTATGTTAGTTTTAGAAGTTATTCATAACTACTATGTAAATGTTTTTCTATGTTTATGTGTATTCCTAAAACATATGTCTTGTGCCAATGTTATACTATCATGAATCATATTATTTGGTTCATTTTCTAATCATGTATTATTAATTGACAATATTTTGGTCATTACAGAAGATTATGATATTGATATGAATGTTATGGTTTTTAATTGTTATCCTCATGTTATCAAACCCTTATAGTCATGTTATATTAATATATCCCTTATTTTCCCTTACTGACCATATTATACCCTTTATTATTTTTAACTTCCCTAGGTTATGAAGAAAGTTGTTCTTTTTGATATGTCTATGAAAAGTTCTAGTTATGATGAATTTTGTGGGAGATGATGTAGTTCTTTTATAAAAAATATATTTTTGTAACTATATTTACAAATATTATAGAAATTTATGGTTCTAGAATTTATCATTTTGTTAGGTAGTGAATACCAATCTAACATGATTTATTATCTATGTATGGATGTTATGGGTCACTATATTCCATGGATCGGTCAAATATATGGAAAAAATAATGTTTAATATAAATATTAGAGAAATTGATGGCAAAATCCCTGAAACACAAAAGTGGGATTAGTCAACAATTTATGTGCACATATCATTCATGGTTTGTGGGTTAGAAATTGGAGAAATGAACAATTAATGAAAAATGTACAATAATGGATATATCTTAGGACACCCCTTAAATTTCATGAAAATTATTTATTATTTTGTTTCATAAATATACAATTAGTATAACCATAGAAAATTGTGAGTCCTAGTGTCTTTGGGTAATTTGGAATGTAGCATAATAAATTGAAACTTACATAACAATATGTCACCTAAAACACCATGATATTCCATTAAATTTCCTTTAAAATAGTATGGGACAACCTGTGGAATACATTAGAAAGGGGTGAGCTATAAATCCAAGTGAGGGAATAATAAAAACATAACATTTAGAAAGTAAAACATATGAGTCAATAATCATATCAAGGTAACATAAGATTGGTCATAATCATAAACTTTAACATCATATCATGATAAAATATGATCACATAAAGGCAACATGGGAATGTGGAAACAACATAAAACCTGACATAATTAGAATAAGTGAAAGGTAAATGAAATGAAATCATAACATAGTGTTCTCAAGGTAACCCACCATGAAAAATACATAGAATACAATGAGATATAAAAATTTCCCAATTGAGTGGTTGGATATATAAATTTGTTCCCACCAATCACATTAGTATCATGTACATGTATTTTTTCCCACATAGATCATAAAACAGGTAAAAATATTACCTAACATTAAATCTAATAATTATAATGTTTGGTATACATAAATGGATGTTACCTATCAATGTAGGATATTTAAATCCTGTATAAAACCCTTTAAGTGTAAATATTGATGGTTATTCACTACACAGATGATTTTCATGAAAAATCACATGATAAATTTCGAAAAAAGGGTACATAATGATTATTTAAATGGTATATTGAGATTTAAAGGGTTCTATCATTATTTTAAATTAATATTGAAAGTAAGTATAATTATTAAAAACATATCCTAACATGAAAAAATGGTAAACAAAAGGCATAATATAAAGAAGGTTCATGAATAAAGAGGTGAATATGAGGATACTTAACCTTGAGGGGTCACTTATTAAGATTGGGAGGAACAGATTTAAGTGATTTGGGATCCTTGGGAGGGATCTAAGTAAGTAAGGGAACAATATATTGTTCTCTCATGGTTCTGAGGGATGAGGTGTCGGATATTGGGTTTTTTTGTAGAAAAATATGGTAAAAGTTTTTATTAATTTCAATACATAGGATTTGGAATCTATATGATAAATTAATCAAAACTACACGCCATCACAATATTTTTTGAAATTATTTTTTTTTCAAAGTAGTAGTGTAATTAATTATTATATAATCTTAGGAATGAAATAATATAAAATATTTCCATTGGATATGTGGAAGTGAATCATGTTTTTGAGATATTTAATTTAAAAACCATAAAATATAATATATGTTTTAGAGGATTCATTAACCATTAATAAAATTAATTGAATTAATTAAAAGAAATTATTTTAAAGCGGGAACAGAATTTTCTTTTTGTAATCTCATTATAGTATTTAGGAAATCATTTTTTCGCATTTATTATTTCATAATACATACCGAATAATTATATCAGATGTTATTTTTACTCAAAAAACTGACTGTCAAAAACAATTATGAAAAATTTACTCTTTGATAATTCAGTAATATTTATTTCAAAATTATTATTAAATTTATCAAAATAATTCTACAAATATAGAAATTTTTAAATTTAATTCAAGAATCCCAATTTAATTAAAAATTATGGGTTTTTTACAATAACACTTTTCTGACCCATTATAATTAATAAAAATATATTGTCATTTATATTTAAGGAATATTACTTAATATTAGTATTTTAGTAACAAATTAATTATTTTAAAAATAATCAAGAAAAATTGTATCTTTATTAAAAATATATATATTTCACAAAAAAATAAAAATTTCAATTTCATGCTTTCAAAATCTAATTTTAATAAAACATATTATTTAATCATTATAAAGACATAATAAAAGAGAGAGATATAATAATAAATTTATTAAAAATATAAAATAATTCATAATGTTTTTTTCTAGATACATAACCTATTATTATACCGGTGAATTCCCTAAAAGTAAGGTGTTTGATTGTGAGACTTTCTGGTGGTGATTTCAAAAAAATGGTTTGGGTTATAAACATGTTGATGATGATGTTCAACTCTAAAATATTTCTCCCATAATTTTTTGGTCAATCGTGGTTCAAGCTCAATCTAGAAAATGGCCCTTTTATGTAATCTCCCTTATAAACTCAGATAAATGGGCTTTAAATGATATGATCATTCTAGTCGAGACCATTGCTTCATTTTTATATTTCAATTGGATTTTGCAGAACCTTGTATATATTTATATAATAATAATACAATTATTTTATAATTGATATACTATCAGTGGTTATGATTCTTAATAGTCATATAAATTTGATATGTTATAAATTATAAAAGATTAAAATAACTAAATTAGTTCATGTGGTTTATATAATGTTATTTCATATTAAGGAATTTTTTCATTTTAAAAAAAATAAGTTCATTAATAAATGTTTGGGTCATTACATAATCCCCCGTTCAAAAATTTCACCCATGTAATTTCATTTATACATTGAAATCGATGAGGGTTATTTTGATTCATCACCCATTCTAGTTCCAAATTTACTTCCTCAATCTTTTGTTCTACCATATCACATTTACTAAGTGAGTTGTCATGTTTTGTAGAACCTTGTATCTTTGATCTAAGATCTTCATCGCCTTCTCCTCATATGAATGATCACTCTTTAATGGTACCACCTAAAGAGTGAGTACATGTGATGAGTCTGTAATGTAATTCCTTGAGAGGTATACAAGGAACACATCATGTACTTGTGAGAGGTTAGGTGGAGGTTCCAGTCAATGGGCCACCACTCTTATGTGATCAAGGATCTAGAACGAGATAATATAACTTGTACTCAGATTTCCCTTCATCCCAATCCTCATGAATTTCATTCATGGTTATATAAGGAAAAAATATTTATTTCTAAAATTAAACTACATGTGTCATTAATGATTATTTTCATATATATTCTATAGACTTTGAGATGATTTCCAGGATTATGAATGCTTTAAACCTTCTCTTTAATTTCATGTATAATATGAGGTTCCATCAGCTTCCACAATTCCAACATCAACGCAAAATGTAAGATTCTGACACCTATTCCCATATAGAGCCTCATAAAATTACATTATAATGCTAGAATTGAAACTACTATTATATGAGAACTCAACTTGGGAAAGGGGGTTATTATAGAATCCTTGGAAATCTATTGAAAAATATCTCACAATATCCTCTTTCATTGAATGGAACATTAAATCTAACCATCATTCTAAGGGAGATAAGAAGTCCTATATCTCAGTTCAATAACCAATGCTTATGGATGGATTCTCCAAAACCTCAAGGAATGACATTGATATTGATCCGGTACAATTGATATATGGAACTCCACACAGTCATACTATTTTCCTAATATAAATCTTCCGAAGTTGGTCAGAATGTTGATATTCTGTGATAGTTAAGAAATAAAATATCATTCTATGGTAATATACTATATCCCATGTGGCATTATTTCCTTCAGACTTCATAGGAAGTCCTATGTCAAATTCTAGGGTAATTTTTCAAATTTATTTACTACTTTTGGAAATGGTTACATCATACCCCAAGACTTATTTTTTTAGCCACCACATATTTGGATACCAAGCATTATTATATAAATTCTTCTATCTCCCACTTCATTTCATCCCACTGGGTGTTTTTATTTAAATATGAATACATTATAGTGAATTATAGGTAAAATAATATGTATGATATATGACCATCATACAAAATTTCTCTCTTCAGTTTCTATTTTTTGGGGACACATATTTCGGTTTCAAACTATATAAATCCATCATTAGAAAATTTGAATTAAGTATAATAAATACTTTTTTCTATAGAACGTCATCATCCTTCTAATCCTCTTTAATAGTCTTAAGAATTCACGGTTGAAAAGTTATTTGAGAAAGCTAGGATGAATATCCATTAATTAATACCATTCCAATCTTCCATATTCCCAAGAATATTGGATCCTTTGTTATTGTCAAAATGGAATGGGTTACAAGATTCTTTCTACATAGAGCCTTTAATACATTGTTTTCTATCCCAAGATGGTAATGTATTGAAATATAGTAATCCTTTATAATCTCTAATC
The DNA here is from genome assembly GCA_963277665.1 of Viscum album. Classification (NCBI taxonomy): domain Eukaryota; kingdom Viridiplantae; phylum Streptophyta; class Magnoliopsida; order Santalales; family Viscaceae; genus Viscum; species Viscum album. The sequence goes on from OY728164.1 coordinate 903,760,665, forward strand.
AATTTTATTATTTCATACTGATATCATTTTTGGTGAATTTTTTTTTAAAATTAATTTATCTATCTATATGTCATAATACTTACCATAGATTTAATTATAAAAAATATTGCACATGAGCATCCCTAAATAAATTTCTAGATCATGTGTTTGTAGTTCTACTCATGTAATTTTATTTTTTAGGAGGCATATTCTATAAATTTTTCATCCTTCAAGAGAACAAACCCCAATTATTTTTTTAGAAATATCATTGTTGATAAAAAATTATTCCCCACTTGTGTTCAATGTGAGTATAGGTGTAGTGATAATCCAATTATTAACATATTCATATATTTATTCACATTTAAAATTCATGAAAAAAATCAACTCATTCCATGTCATCTTGGTTAGTGGGACTAATAATCATGAGGTTTTTCTATCAATTCAATGTTAATACCCACATAATCCAAGAATACAATGGATTTCTAACATAGTGTTTCATTGGGTTCATCCTTTAATTACTTATATATATAATTAATCTATAGATATCCCAATGATAGTGATAAAATTCCCAAGGAGTGATACATTTCCCATCAAAAAATAATATTTACCTTACTATTCATAGATATTTTATTCCCATAGTATATTTAGTACAATATCCAAATTCTCTTCATGATCATCCATTCATTATGATTAGGTACGAATATAATTTATATAAAGTACCAAAATATTATGGAGGAAATAAATAATGAATTTATTTTTTAATTCCATGATAATTTCTGGATCATTATTGAGTCCAAATGGCGTCACTATGAACCCATAATATCTATACATTATTTGGAAATAAATATAGAGGATATCCTCTATCTTCTCTTTAAAATGAAAATATCAGGACCAATGTTCCACCTTAGATATGTACATTGAATCACAGAGATTTTTTTATAATTCATCAATCTATGGGAGAGTGTAATTGTTCTTTATAATGATTTTTAGAGTTCATGGTAACCAATACAGAGGAACAATGACCCGAAAATATTCTTAGTGAAGAGTATCGGTTCAACCCACGGTGAAGGACATGTTCATATAAAACCATAATATAGATTATACAATCGTTTCCTATATAGATCCTCAATTTAAACAATAAAAATTCTATATGGATTCTTATATATTAGAAAATCATTATGTATAATTTCAATCATAAACTCAACCTCCCATCTAAAAAGATGATAATTTTTTCAGAAACAGGTCAGTTAAATTAATTACAATGCGAATGTCAACAATGATAATATTAAATGTACTCTCAATAATTTTATATAGATGTTCTTTCTTATAAGTCAATAATATCTAGCTTGAGATAATTATACTAATGGATATTCATACACCTCTCTAACATTGTATATAATTAGAGGGTGATTTATGATATGGGGGTGATTTCCTTATCATTGTAATTTATGTTGGTTCTACCTATGGGATGTTGATCCATGTCCATAATATCATTGAATTCAACTAAATGGTGTATCACGACGTTTTTGTGGAAACAATTTCTACAAATTTGGAAAATAGTGAATTATATTACTCATATGTGATAATTGACACGTATTCAATCTTAAATTATAACTCGACTTCCATTTTTTGATGTTGTGTTAGAATTGTTCTATGAAACTTGTGTGACTTGAATGAATTTCAAGAACCAAAGTCACGAATGGAATTTTTTGTTCTAGATAATCCTTAAATTAACTATTTAATTATGAAAATAATCATTTACATCATCCATAATAGACATTCGGATGACATTTTCTATCTTGTAAACATATAAAATCGAAGCAATGAACATTAAAGGGTTAACTCACCAATGAAATGTATTCATCAACTAATTAATTTCATGGTTCTAATATATGTTAAACATGGTATTTTTCTAAGAATAAATTTCATGGTAATTTATTATCACTTCATAAGGGTTCATAAAAAGATGTGAATTTCTCAAATTATATCCCCTAAGAGTGTAAAACAAGGGGTATAGAAAGGACACTTCGTCATGTACCAGTTAATGATCAATTAAAACCATTTCACCCTTTTTGGGGTTATTACCCCTAGGTAAAACTATTCCAGAGAAACATCTCGTTGTAGTATTTCGATAGCGATATATTTTATTTGATACAACTTATAGAATACCCAGGATTTGGGATGTTTTCCTATGATTTAACTTACACTTAAGTCTTTTACCAGGTATTTCTAATCCCAATTAACAAAAATGAATAAAAATTTCTTAGATACCAACTAGGATACCATATATCTTTCATAAAAATTACTTAATTATTTATTGCATAAATAAAAACCTAGTATTATCCCATAATATCATATTTTCTAGTCTATTTGATTAATTAGGTACATAAAATAATAACATTAAATAGAAAAATAATACATTAAATAAAACTCAATGTCATGCCATTAAATTTCCATGATCATCTAGAACTGCGTGGGATAACCTAGTGACGTACATAAGAAAGGGTTCATCTATAAATATGCAAAAATTGAATCATCAAGAAATAACATAGAAGGATTAATACATGTGAGTAAGTAGGCATATCAAATTAATATAATATGGGTCTGAATCATAAAATTGAACATCAAAACATAATATAATATTATTACATTAAGGAAAACTATGATTGTGGATAAAATAGAAAACACAACATAATAAGCATAATTCAAGGATAAATACTAAAAAAATAATATCATAGTGTTCTTACATAACCTCTCATGAACAGTACATTTAATCTAATGAGATAAAAACATTAATAAATTTATTTGAGAGCTATATATTTTCAGGTACAGATGTAACTTTCATATCATGTACATGAATTTTTGTTCCACATAGATAATACAATATAAGGATTTATTTCATCACATTTAATCCTGTAATGAATGTGTGGTGGATAACAATAGGTATTTCCTCATTTAATAAATAATATGTCTTTATTGGTCAATACCCTAGAGTGTAAATTTGGATGGGTATTCACTACACAAGTGATAAGTATGGAAAATCACAGGATAATTTTGTACTATTACAGGGGTACCTAATGATTCATGAACAGATTTAATAAGAGCCAAAGGGGTGTCTCATTTCTTTCAAATCGTAACTAATGTAATAGTTATGTATAAAATATATCCCAATATAAAAAAATCGGAATCAAAAGGCATAATATAAATAAGGTGATTGAATAAAGTGGATGAGGATATGATCCCTTACCATGATAAGGAGCTTTTAAAATATTGTGAGGAGCTTGTTAAGATCTTGGGGAACATTGGGATTTCTCTGGAGAAGGACAAGAAGGGTAACTTAGTTCTCAAATGTATTTTGTAAAGAATAATTAGGGGTGGATTTTTATAGAAAAAGAGGGGATAATTCATTATTAATCCCTTTACATTGGTTTTGGACTCTATATGTTAAACTAATCCAAACCACAAAATATCCCTTGGTTCTTTCCAATTTTTTCATCCAGATAGGAGAGGATCTCTTTTTTCAATAATGATAAGAAGTGAATTGATTAAAAATATTCCAATTGTGATGGTAAAGTAATAAATCGTTATAAATAATTGATTTTAAAACCATTAATTATAATAATGTTTTTGGGAGATTCATTAAGGTTATTTAAAAGAAATAAAATAACATCAAAAACACATTAATTTAAAGGGGATTCAAAATTTCATCCATGGATATTATTTATATTTTTTATTAATTTATTATTGGTAGTTTGTAATATCATTAAATATAACAATTATAATTATACCTAAATAATTTTTTAAATAAAAATGTTACTATCTTAAACGTTTATGAAAAAATTACCATTAAATTATTTAGAAGTGCTGATATAATAATTAATATTCATTTTATTAAAATAATTATATGATTATTATAATGTACACTATTAAATAAAATATCATCATTCATTGAAAAATACTGGGTTTTTTGACAATAATAGTTTTCTCTTCCTATAAAAATTTACATTTGGCTTCAGATAATTATATTATAATTTATATTAGTACATATTATTTAAAAAAATTATAAAAATAGAATTCATTTCCTCAAGTGGTTCTTCAAAATATGGTTTGGGTTGTGATGTCAATGAGCATGAATTTCTCTCATAAATAGTTTTTCTATTACATTAGATGTTGAATCATCTCTTGGGATTGGATAAGGAAAAAGCTCAGTGTTTTTCCCCAATGAAGATCTAATAAATGATCTTTAAAAGGTTCAATCCTACTATTCTTTTCTATATCTTCTTTTTTATATGTCAAATGGAATTATCAAAACCCTATATTTATATATATAATAATCAAATATCCATTGTATAGAACCTATACTATTAACAGATATGATTACTAATAGTCATTTAAATATGACAGGATATAATTTCCAACAGTTAAAAAATAACCAATGGTGGGTATATGTTTTCGATAAAATCATTTATTAATACGGAATTTATTCAATTTTTTTTTCAAAAAAAATCAATTACAAAAGATTAATTTTTTAAATATCTAAAAAATAAATTTATTTAATGTTTCAGTTGAATGGTACATGTGGTTATCCGATAATGGGAATAATTTCAAGATAAATTGACCCGTTATTTCAATGATTTAAAAAGTGGTACAATACAATAATTAATAATCCCTATAATAATTTCAGGATCAATCATTTGGGATGCAAATTCTTGTAGGTGTTTATATCAATGATATCGGTTATCCCCAATGCATTCATGATTGATTATTTGAAGAAAAATCATTTATTGATGATAAAATCATAGTTCGCTCCTAAAATCTCTTACGGTTGTTTGGATATCCCATCATATTGGGAAAAAATTAATAAATAGTGTTTTTTATATGATGAAATCAAATTACATAAATTAAATTAATTACTTAATTAATTTTCAGAATCTATCCATGACCTCACCCTATCAAAGGATATGATATAAATAAAACATATTTCACGCCTAGTGTAAATCCCATGTTTTTAATTTAATTGAGCTATCAGTTTCCCCATATGAGACTCTATTTAGAATAAAATCAATTATTTATAAAATAATACATATATGTGAGTTAATATATTTAATATTTTTAAATCCTAGATATTTTTGATATAAGACACCCAAAACTCCACATAAATTAATTAATTAGAATAAAAAATAATATTTAAAATATTAAGTAGGCCTAACTGAAAAAAAACAATTGTTGTTACATTCTCCCTTCCATCACGGTTTTTCATCTAGATAATTAGGTTCTATATAACATGTGAGGTAACTATGCTTGCATCCCGTTCCCCACCTCTAAATATCTCTCCTAAAGATTCTCATGATACCAGTAAACACACATCATGCTATTTTTTCTCCCTTCAAGTATATTCACCTTCCGATCATCAATGGCTAATGTGTTCTTGGGAAATTTGGTCATGTGCTAAATTTCAAGATCACCCAAGTCAATAATAGGAAACTAATTATACATGTATCTCCTCTATTATGACCAAAAGAAGATTACATGAACATGGCCTAATTTCAAATGGAAATCTATCAATTATATTTCCCCACCAATCTAGTATAAAATCATAAGTATATTGATGAAATTCAAATATAAATTTCAAAAATGACCAAATCATCCCAATCTACATCAAGGTAAGACCTTCATGAACACATTTTTTCCCTTATTGAACTCCAAAATCCCCCATAATTAGGTTGGATAATATTTTTGATAAGTATGAGTTATAATAATATTCTCTTGGATGTTATGAACCTTTTTTTCATCACTCATACTAGCTCCAACATCATAAGAGATATTGTGTCTAGATCCAACCAGCACAGTGTTATCTACATTTTCACCCATATAGGACTTCAAAAAGTATCATACCAATAGTATAGGTATAGTTTCTGTTTTTATGAAAACGCTACTATGGATAGACAATCCTCTAGAATTAATTCATAATATGACATTTATGCTCCGAGAATCTTCTCCAGGAAATTGATGGTATCTTGATCTATATATACATCTGATGGGTCTATTTCATGCTCCTCAGTTATTGGGTATCAAAATATTTCTATAAACATATCCAAATTTGTGACATGAAATTAGAGTAATGGTTTGATACAATCATCAAGGGAACAATATAAATCTAGATGGTCTTCAATATATACATGAATCCCATGATGGATATGAAGTGGTCCAACTTTGGGATTCGATCAATGATAAATCAGATAATATCATGTATTATCACTATTCATGGAAATGTTTTAATTAAGTATATGAATATACAATCCAACATCGGTTATCATGCCTATAGGTTCTACTACCACCCCACTAGATCCTGATGCTTATTTTTCACCTAGAAACAACTGAGGCATCTAGTGATGAACTTTGAAATACTCTACTTTTTCCCTGGACACTATAATGGTTATTCAATTTCAATTTACATTTTCTACACTCTAGTATGTACAACTAAATGAGATTTATGGAACTCTATCAATAACTCCGCCTGAAGTGTGAGTGAAATAATTATCTTTCCTTGGAAGGGTCTTATTTGATCGAAAAATTCTATGAATCCAACTAGAGTAGATCCTGTAAAAATTCTATCAACACCTCCACATGAAGTGTGAGTGAAATAATTATCTCTCTATCACCTCTACCTTAGGTAGAGATCTATCTGGGTAAATATATACCACATACTTTTATGGTTTTAAAAAATAATCTACTCATTGAGAATGTAATGATGACATGTCTTTAGAGCGAGCATCACAACATCTAATTCCAAATTGAGAGTTTTTTATTTCTCTATTTGAATCCCAACTACGAGGATCTATAAGATATAATTTTCAGCCTGTATATCAGCACACTCCAGAGGATGAATCTAGAGGCATCATAAAAACGAAAAACTCAAATAAATATTCTTTAAACCTCAATATCAGTGAACTTTTGAATATACTTTCTACCCCTCAATTCCTTATAGTGCTTTTTCAATCAAATTAATGTTTGTTTTATTTTGGAAAACTGTGTTAATGGTTCCTTAATCCAAGATAAATTTAACACAAAATAAAACAGTATATAGAAAATTTAATGAATATTTTCACCTTTTAAAATTACTTGGTTCGATCTCGAGCTAGCACTAACATGATCTTCCCTATTCCAACAGATATTTAATCCTCAAGGATAACATGTCTATGAAATTTGAATGCTTTAATCCAAAATTTAAACATTGAGATTTTTCCATATAGTGTATTTCCTCAAATAATTTCATGTTATATCCACAAATTCTATTAATTTTAATCCAACAACACTGTGTAAATGAGAAAATAATTGATACCTACTATTATAAACTAGTATAGAAAATGTTTAAAAATATTTTTCATGTGTCTCATCAAAGCTATAAAAGGTCTATCATTAAAAATGGCATCTCTATGAGCTCATTAAGATTGTAGAAATTTTAAAATTTTATCTTTTTTTGTATCCTCCTCATGTACCCAAAATTGATGATAATATGATCTGAGGTCATTCATTATGAACAACTTTTCTCCTATCAACATATGGATTATTTCATCGATTATTTTTTATGGATACTTATTATTGGTACTCCCTGTTCAGGTGATGATAATACAAAAAACATCATGGTATCATCACCCATCTTTGAAAGTAGAATCGTGGCTTCATAGAGAGACACATTTAGTCACATAAACCCTTTCCTACGAAAATCCACCAGCTACACCTTCAGTTATCAATGCCCTATGGGGGATATTCAATAAATTGATGAAGATATTGTAGCATTCCTAGGTTGAAAATCAATATATAAATTGATTACATGGTGTGGTGTAAAATCTAGTACTTCCTTAAAGAAGATATTTGAGTACTCCTCCACCACATAATAAAACAAAAAAAAACTAAAATTTCTAATAATGCATAGGTAAAACAATACAACTGATGGTACATTATCTATAATAACATAAACATGATCACGACCTAATAAAATCGTAATTCCTTCACACTAGTGAAGGAATATCTATACATGTTATTCAAACCACATTGGGTCCTCTATAAAATAAATTTGATCTATGTATCGACTAGACAAAGCCTACCCATATAAAGAATAAAAAATATATATCCTCATAGGCACTGTAGATAGAGTCCATGATAATTTATCCCCTACAAGATCGAATTCACAACCGTAATAGAAATGTGTGATCACATCGTCCCCTTCAGTAGGAGTCTCCACCCATAAGGATCATGTTAGAGAATCTATGGGAATCTACATTTTTCAAATAAGGGATTAAGAATGAATGAAAGGCTCCTACATGTGCCTACCAAAACCAATGCTAAAATGGAAAAGGAAAATATCTTACCTTCAAATATGTAGGGAGTCTCTAAATCAAAATCATCATCTACCAGTAACTATTTATTCCCTCCACCTTGAGATCTCTTATCATTCCATGGATCACCTAAAGGAGTGGGTGGTGGTATTTGTTCATAAATTTGACCTTCTCATGTAGGTCCCACATCTCCTCTTCTATTATTGCCTCTAAAGGATCTTATTGACCACCCATGGGAGATACCTAGTCACATCACTACCTCTAACCTAGTTGTCCATCGATTTTCTATCCTACCTATATTGTATATATGATAGAAAATTCATGATAAATATTTACTCACCCATCAAAATAAATATAAATTTCATTCTACTGGTTGTTTATATTACTTTTTTCGATGCTTATATCACTGACCATCTTATATAAGACTACACATTGTATAATTTTTGTAATTGATATCCTAGAGCCAACTACTAGTCACCTTATGAGGAAGTATCTTCTCCTAGGTTTCCACTACCAAGACATGTTGAATTAAGAAATTCTACTAGGAATTTATCCATCATGAGTGTATTCCCAAGAAACCCAAAAAAAGGTGGAAATAAAAAAGAGGCATCGCTCTACCTCTAATATCATACCAGTCCCCCCAAAACATTTTTTATTTAAAGTTTCCATCTAGAACCATGTCAATTGAGTATAATATGGGATAAGAAACCCATTATGTGCACTCAATAAAGGAAATATTTCCCTCTAACAACTCAATGATATGTATAGAAAAATAGAGTCTTAATTAAATAAAATTCACCTTATTAGAAATCCAATGAACATTCTCTTCATCATTCGTTGAAGCCTATATGCTTCACCAAAATCTAATCAGGATTTGAATAAGACTAAAAAAAAGAACAATAATTTAATCAGATGGTGTAAAAACGAGATTAAACACTTAAACCATCGAATACATTCAGTATTCTAAAACCTACGAGCCTTTCAAATCCTAAAACTCAAGAAGCATATGTCTATAAAATTTATGTAATCTATTCGTGCTTAATATATCATTGTCTTTAACTCCTATGAAATTATGCCACTTTAAATGAGAGAAATCAACATACTATAATACTGAGGGAATTTCTTTTCACTATATGATGTGTTGAATATTATTTTTAGTTTCCTAGAAATAACAGTTTTTACTTTAGATTGCATGTACACTCAGAAAATAAAATACTAAAAAAAACAATTTTACAATTCATTCATGTTTATTCATGAAAACAATGAAAAAATATCACCTAGTATCTATTTCATTTAAATTGTAAAATAGGTTCACACCCATTACTATATCCTTTAAATTTCATAATGATAATATTAGACCTTATTCAACAACAATAATTTTTTTCGGACACATAGGATGTTCAATTTTGGTGAGAGTACTCATAACTTGATGAGTCTTCATATCAAGAAATTTTAACTTTGTATTCTCCAATATTAGAGATTATGATAATAGTCCAAGATGTAAGACTACATATGTTTATATGTCATTCGATATTTCTATCTGTGATCAAGTGTAATGACCCATAAATTTTTTGATTATTACTAATTCATGTCATAACACACACAACATGATGTATTATTATAAAGTGTAACAACATATGATCATGTATAATTTAGATATGTTTGGTGCATCATGAATGATATGTTATTATTGAACAAGAAAATGGAGAATTTTCTTATTCCATATTTATAGAAGTTGGTGTCTTTGAAATTTAATAGAAATGGAAATATTAGATTATATTACATGGCTATGGTGTGATTAATATCTAATTTTAGATATTCAAAGAAAGACCTATCTAGAATATAGGTTGATGATGCATGTGTGATAACTTATTTATGAGATATCTTGATAAAGGTATTATATTACAATGTAAGAATTGATAAGTGGATTTATCATTCTGATATATCTTATTTCTGTTTGGATTCTTTAAGCTTTTCCTAGATATTTTTTATCATCATTAGGTGATCCCACCTAATTCCACTATAGAAGAGGCCTACTAGGTCAGGCACAAATTTTTTCCATAGATCTCAATTAAATATTACTTATAATTTCTAATTTGAATAAATATTAATCTCTAGAAAAATATTAATTTTTTTCAATGTTTCTTAAATCATTGAAAGCATTAAATATTTCTGTGTTCACAATGTAATTTTTTAATTATGTGAAGATATATTAATAAATTATCTATTTTTAATTGCCTCATAATAACTTATTATTTATATACTTAGTATATAATTTATTTATATAAGTAAGTATCAAATAAATATTTAATTTTCAAACTATGAATAGATTATTTATTTATCTAATTAAAGGATGGTATTTAATTAATTAAATAATTGATTATTTAATTAAATGTTAAAGAGGAAGATCAGAATAGATTTTATTTGATTTTTAATATTTATTTACCATGTTTGAAAAAAAATATTTATCATTGTGCAATTAGAACACGATATAAAATAACATAATTTTGTTATTTATTTTGTGGTATAGTTTTCCATTTGGGTTTAATATATTATAATGGGACATTATGGAATTAATTTGATATAAAAACCTAATCTCAATTCTATAAATAATTTACTATGTCAATTTGACAAAGGATAATCCTTTTGTACCAAAATATCCTCTCAATATCTCATTCCTATCATCCTATTAAGATTGATAAAAATAGTATAAAAATACATCAATCTTGATAGAATGAGAAGTTATCAAGGAATACAATGAATGACTATCAATTAGACATGACTGAACATGGTGATTCGTCATTTTTTCATATAATGAAGGATAATGTGTGGACTATTGGTAGAGGGTCTCAACTTTGGTTCCCTAGAAAACAAAGACAAAAAAACCCTTAGAGATGATTTATCAACTTCATCAATGAATAATGTTCCCAAGAGTGAGTTAATATTTATTTTAATATTTTACAATAACTATAAATTAATAAGAAATAACCAATCTCTTGGATCCAATAAAATAATTACTCTATATATTCTCTAGAAACAATTTCATTGCTTAGGTAATTCACTACATTTTCAACTATAATGATCCATTTTTAAGGAAATTTTTGTGTTGGTCATAGGCCAAATAAATGCTTTTATTATATCTCGAACAATAATTTGGTATAAAAGTGGTAACATTGAATTAAAATTATTTAATTTCTATTATAATTTTTTTGTATTTAAAGATAGTTTTTCTATTCATGCAATTTATTATTTAACTAAATTATTTAGATCACTTCTTCCTTCCTTAAATTATCTCTCATTTTTTCTATAACTAAATAAATTTTATAAATGAAAATATTAAGAACTCATATAGAGGTCTAAGAATAATATCCAAAAAACAAGATTACATGGTGTGTAGATTTTGAACACATCATGTATCAATGTTCATTTAACTAGGATGTAACTTATATTATTTCACAACATCATGTAAGGAAGAACACAATGTGTGACAAATACTTCATGTGTTAACCAATCCATGATTGATCATGGAGTGGGTTATGTTACTAGGTTACATGACATGTAGTCTATGTGTCTTCATCACATAAAATACATTTCCATATTCACATTAAGTAATAATTACATGATGCATAGGGACCTGATGTAATTTTATTAGGAGGTTACAAGACAAGTACTATATTTACATGTTCTGTATCACACATGATTGTTCAGTAAAACATGACAAGTATCATGGAATCTATCACAGAAATATAGTGAGAACGATAAACAATGTGTTGTTGGATGTACACATCATGTAACTAATCTTTTTTCATAGAAATTTATTTTTTACTTTATTATTCCTTTAAATCTCAATAGCATGTATTCCATGTGTAATATATTAACCCACACGCATCGTCTGAAAGGTTTTATATATTTATACATCTTTTGTTATTACTTAATTTAACTATAAATTTCAGTATTATATACAATTTATAATTGTAATATGTCAACTACTCTATGTTCATTGAAAGCATTAAATACAAAGATTAAAATATATGTTTTTCAAGCCTCATTTAATTAACTCATACAATCCATGTAATTATATTTCAAAACATGTACAATGAATGTTGAATGATTAACCTCTATTTTATATCTATATAATTTAACTGGTATGAGTATGTTCATGTGGATTTTCATTAATATACAAGATGTGTATATATTTTATTAGATTCTAAATTATATTAAATTTATTTAATTTACATGAAATCATAGTGGATGGGTACCTCTAGGACATATTCGATGGAGATTAAGAAAAAATGAATTAATATATTAATCAAAAAGTTAATCTAATTAATTCATCTATTTGTAACTAAAAAAATAATAAATCAAAATATATTATAGCCAGTTATTATAAATGTTTATTCATGGAACTAGATGATTATTGTGAACATAGAATAATGAGTGTATTGTTATGGTTTCATTAAGTTTTGTTATATAATGGTTTTTAATTATTATTATTTTAATTAATTAGTATCATGTGAGTTATCTCTCCACCCATTTTATGTATGGTCCAACATGTCTATTTTTTTTATGTATACACGATTTATATCTCCCTTCACCAGTGAGTGATGTAAAAGACTTATAAAGATAGATCTCCTAGGTTTATGTAGTTGTTTAAATATGGATCCATGGAAAAATCATAATAGGGAGATATATCAGACATTGTTGGATTACTAAAAACTCGAACTCATACTGACAAAATATGTATTTCACCTAAAGATAATGGTTTGTGATTTCTTGACTCATTAAAAAATTTAGAGTTAAACAACATTGTTATTTCATATTTTATTTATTTTCTTTATGTCTATTGTATGATTTATTTTATGGATTCATGACTCTCATCACATATGTAAATTGATTGATTGAAAAGTTGGAATTAAAATAATATTATTGTGTATAAAAATTTATTCAGTGTCTGTTGAATCAAAAAATTAAAACCTGTATTATATTGAAAAGATGTGTAAAATGTAAAATATGAAAATATACACATAAAAAACAAAATCATTCAAGTTGATATTAAGTCATTAAAACTTCTATTATCTTAACTAACATGTACCCTTAGTAAATTTGTCATTTCTAACCATTTTTAATTGAATATTAAATTATCTAGAAATATAAAAAAATAATATTGGTGAAACTAACAAAACTAGTATTAGATATAATAGAATTATTTATTCAATACTTTTTTTTGGATTAAATTGTTGAGAAATCTGAGTTAGGATTTCAGAATTGGGGAGTCCACAAATTGGAATATGGAGAAGTAATCCCATATTTAGAATTACCACTTACCTAAAAAATATCATATAATTTTCATAGAATATATCATGATTATAAAATTGGAAATATGTATCCTTTCCGATATAACATATGATGGGTTGTTACATTCTAAATGTAGTGGTGAGAGTTGTTGAAACTTGATAAACTAGTGAGAGACTTAATAAAACTATAATTAGTATGTATCTCGAAATCTGTGATCAAATTACATACTAATAATATTATATCTTATTAATTCTAAAATAATTAAAATTTTATCAACCAAAAAATTCTTACGATAAATTCAAGTGAAAGACCATCCCCAAATTGGTAGTAACTAAAAAGAATGGTTCAAAAAATATGCATAGGGTTGTTCCATTAACGATAGTATTATATTCTATAATATTGAACCACTGATCTACCTTTTAAGGGGGTGAGTGATTAGTAGTTTTCTGTTTAGAAAAAAATACATAAATGATGTGATATATAGTAAATGTTTTATGCTTTTATCATTGTCCATAGAACCCATGATGTCACATGAGAACATTGATTCCTATAGCAAACTCTGAAATCTCCATAAACATTATCACGGGAGAGAAATATAGGAATGGTTTGAGATATCCAAGGAACTATTCATTAGAATACAAGGATAAGGTGTTCTAACAAGGCCACACAAGTAAAAATAAATGGAAATATTGACCATCTAATGGTTCTAGGGTTTAAGTTTCCTGAATAACTATACAATAATCTAATTATATCATCACTCCACCAGATCATTTAAAATTTTGTATAAAAATTCATTATGATAAACATTGCGAAGTCTCTCTGAGATATTCTCACACTACTTCAACTTTTTAAACAGAAATGAAGTGTGAATGTCATGTTTTACATATGTTGAATAAAATTAAATGACTAGAGAAGAGTCCCAAGATTATCCCCATGTATAAATCATCATAGCATCACCCTTATTAAAATAGGAGGTTTATGGGTAAATAAAGGGAACAAGAAATGTCTAGTATTACATGTGGGAAGAAGGGGCACTGAATGAAAAAACATTCCCTATCAAAATATCTAGGGGAATATTCATATGTGTTTGTTACTGTGTTTAATTTATTTAGTTCTATAAATTTGGTATTGGATACAAAAGGATGTTCTCACATATGTAATCAAATATAAGACCATTTTGAATTTGAAATATTATGTATAGGTAAGTGGATCTATGAGTAGCTGATGGAGCTATAAATTTTATTGTGGCCATTGGATATTACCACCTCTCATTGGAATTTAGAATGATCATAGTATTGAAATATTTTTTGCCTGTTTCTTCAGTTACCAAAAAAATATTCCTACTTTAAAACATGATATATATGGATTCATTTTTTGATTTTGGATTCAATTACCCTTCTATTACAATGAAATAATTTTTTTTTGTTTTAATTAATTTTTAAATAATATAAAAAATATATTATATTACACAAACCTATGAATGGATATTCCTAAAAAAATAATTTCACATGACACATACCACACCTAACTATGGAATCACATACTAATCCATGTCAATAAATGGTGTTTGACAACATTACACAATGATTAATAATAGAATTTATTTTAACTAAAACCACATAGTGCATGTCATTTATGTTTACAAGAAACAATGTTAAAATAAACATTTAGGGTAAAAGGAGAAAGTTCCATAGAACCTCTTGAGTTAGTTCATAACAATGTGTGTAGACCATTTCCTGTTAAACCCAATGGTGGGTAAACATACTTACAAATTCTACTGATTATTTTAGTAAATATTGGTATGTGTACTTAATGAGGTATAACTCAGATTCCTTATATATATTCAATAAATATAAAAATGAAGTCCAAAACCATCAGGGTATGAAAATTAAGAGAATATTCTCAAAATGTAGTGGAAAATATTTTAATTAATTCGTTATTGAGAATTTATAGGACTTTTGGATTCTATCAACTCTCATTCTTCCATATAAAGTATAATAGAATCGATTGAACAAAAGGGTGAACCAAAACCAATTTGACATGGTGAGATCAGGGAGAATTATTGCATTTCAACTGTTATCCTTTTGGGTAAATGTGTTATAGAAAGTGTATCACATAATAAAAAAGTGAAAAATAATGAAAAAAAATATTCCATATGATGTTTGTTATGTAGACATACCCTCAATGTAAACTTTGGAAGCGTTTCAATACGAATGCTTTTGTAAGGCTATTTCTGAAAAAAAAACTTCACCATAAGGCAGTATGTGTATATTTTCATGATACCCTATGAAAATTTGAAAAGACTACCTATAAAATCATATAGATAAAAATATTACTGTTAAGAGACCTCATATATTTTTTAAAGGGATACTATATATAATTGATATAATGGTATAATTATAGAATTATTTTAAACCCTAACTCACGATTCAAAATATTTGGCATAGAAATAGTTTCCAAAAATACCAATGGAAAGAAAATTTTCAAAAAAAAAATAATTCATAGTATTGAAAATGATGTCTTAGAACTAGAATGATATGGTTTTCTAGTTACCGAAGATGTTAACATTTTCTTAGATGATAATAATGATAATTTAGCATACATTTAAGCAGTATGTGGGAAAAGGGTCCAAATAAAAAGATGCTGTGAATAATAAAATGGAATCAATATTCAAAAAAAAGTATGGGTATTGATAGATACTCCATTGGATGTAAATACCATGGGTTGTATGTGGGTATTTAGGATGAAACTTGAAAATGATAGACAATTCAAAACCAATAAGACATGATGCGTTTCAAAATAATTTAGATTGTATCTAGGAATCAACTATAATGAAACCTCTACACCATTTCTATATTAAAATTGATCTGAATTCAATTTTTTATATAATCATACCCTATCTCAGAGAATTTACAAATGGATTTTAATGTAAAATTACTTAATGGGATATTTTAGGATGTTTCCCATATAAAATAACCTAAAGGGATTGAGATTCCAGCGGATTATAAAAAGTAATTTAAGTTGTATATATCCATTCATTAATTAAATTATGAATTTAAGTCATGAAAGTATTGTTTTATGGTCTGATAATGATTTTTATTATGATAAACAATAAAGGTTAATGGTGGGTCTATAAGCTGTTTAGTGGGAGTAATATCAATTTTATAATAGTTTATGTTGATGAAATACTAAATATTTTAATTGAAAGACCAGTATTATAGTATATTAATGCCAGGTTAGAAAATTTATTCTCTATTAAAGAAATTGGTGAGTTATCATGTTTTATTGGTATCTAGATCCATCATAATATATCCAATATGTTTCCTAGAATAAGTAAAAGTACATATATTAAAATTGTACTAAAGAGATTCAATATAAAACAATCTAATAGTGGATTTTTTACAATTCCATGTGGCATTAATATTTTCAATAAAATTTGTCCTCAAGGATATAAGGAAAGATAATTGGTGTAATGGATTCTATACATGTAATAAATTGGATCAGTCATGTATGTAAAGATATATACAATGAACAATGTTTCGTATACATTATGTGTGGTATAAGGATATCAAGTAGAAAATACTGACCATTACTAGATTGAATTAAACAATATCTTTATGTATTTATGGAATATTAAGGAAATATTCTTATTCAATGGTGTAAATAAAAAGAATCATTAGGGGATATTAATATTTTGTTTTTAAAATATATAAAAGATGAACTAAAAGAGAATGAAGGATATAAATTCACTCTCATTAGAGTAATTTTGAGCTTGAATAGATCACTAAATTCATGGCATCATATTACACAGCAGCGTACAAGTACATTATGGATTAATGGTAAGATAAAGAAAAAAATTTTATTCATAAATTAATCCATGATATTGAAATGTATCCAACAAATATAAACCTTATCAAATTTTATATTAGTAAGACTATAATGGTGGATCAAAAAAATGAGACAATGTCACATATTTTTGATGAAGCACAGGATTTTGAAATATCATATCTCAGGGGATTCCTCTCACATAGGTGATTTCATTATGTGTAGAGTTTCCATGGAATACAATGAGAAGGACCCATTAAAAAAGCCTTATAATATTTGAAACATGATCATCATGTGTCAACTAGAAGACTAAATGTCCTCGGGAGTTGGCACTAGTCCAAGTGGGATTCTGTTGGAGTTAGAGTTGTCAAAATAATTACTTAAATTTTAGATTCCATGTATATTCAATGAAGTGAAAATTAATTAAATTATTTTTTTGAATATCATTAATATATTTGTTTCATATGAATGGAATAACATCCCAGAGTATATTTCACATTGAAAAATAAAAAATCCTTCATCACTATGACGATGAATAAGAAATTCTATGATGATTTTCTTAAATCTTGTTCTATAATTGAATAAAATTCTATAATGGTACACATAGAATGTTTAATGTAGAGTGTGATTACTCATAAGTTTATGAGACTTCATCACATGAAGTTTTCACTATGTATTCTATAATATGGGAGAGTATGATATAAAAAGACCATGTATGTAATCCACATTATTATGTTTCATTAGATATTCCTACCCATGATCATGTTTAATGATATTTAGACATTAATGTTATTATTAATGAATTACATGTTACTTGAACATTGATTTATTTCTATAATCTTTGATGATATATGATCATGAAAACGTTGGCTATCTGTAAGGCCCCAGCCTTAAACCTTACTTAATCTTGAGTTATTACAAGATTACACATTGAGGATCTTTTTAGGTTTAGAGTTTTAGATAATTAGATCTTGAAACTTGCATTACATTCCACCTTTAAACAAAGTGGTAACATAAAATACAGGATTCATTCTTCCCAAAAACGGAAACATATTTAAAATAAAACACTGATTCTTTCTTGACACATCCTTGACACTATCATCACATCATGTACCTTTCCCTTGACCTGTGAAAAACATTTAAAAAACTTGGGATGAGCATAAAAAGCTCAGTAAGGGTTATAAAAATATGGAAAGGAAACATGAGTTCATAAATACATAAGAATGAAATCATACTTTACCCATAAAACATAGGAATATGAAATCATGAATAAATCATAGAAAACATAAGACATAAAGGTAACTTGAGGCATTCATAACATTCTTACGTAGGGAGTAACCCTCTAGGTTACGTTTGGAATACCCATCACAGTATATTCCCTAAATCTCTTCGGAGAAACCTTAACGTTTCACTCCTTCGCGTTACCCAATGCATTGGAGAGCTATATCGGGCTCACCCGCCCTTAGTTTATCACGGAACAACCCGTTCTTCATAATAATGCCCAAGAACCATAACATAATCGTATCACATAAACATGAATAAAGGAAACATAACATTTCCACATTTCAATCACAATATAACATTTTAGGATATTGAAATAATGAATCCATTCAAAAAGAAACCATTTCCAAAACCATTTAAAACATTTGATAAAGAGATTTTTGAATCAAAGTGTCCCATACCACCTTGAAGCTTCAAATTTTAAACCATTAATATCCATATAAATAAATCCTTACAACTATTTTTAAAACATGGATATTAATAAGAACAAATAATTAAAACATTTAAAATGATATTTTGGTTAAAGGGGTTTTACCAAAATTAGAGACACATGAATACAATAATTGAGGAATAACATTTAGTCAGAACTTTATAATATCATGAGAATAAATGGATTCATGATATAATACTCCAAAGGACAGTATATACACCATATAAGAGTAAATTGGTGCATAACAACAATGAACCCTCAATAGAAATGTCAAATGTGATGAAATCCCTTATAAAGAAGGTATCCTTAAATTAAGGACAAATCAATCTCAAAAATATGTGTGAAAAATATGAAAACACCCAATATAAGTGGATATTAAGTGTAAAACAATAAAAGGTCATTCACACATATTCAATGGATGACATATTCAATGACTACATGTTGAACCCAAAGAAATCAAAATTGGGTTAAAAAGTTCCCTTGACAGCCTAACGACATCACATCAAAATGAGTTGATGAGAGATAAAAAGTGTATCTCATCCCTTGGACATAAAATTTACATCAATAAGGATATATGAGAACATATCCCAACATAACAATATGTAAATTAAAAGACCCAACAAAAGAAGTCTTTTAAAAAAGATGAGGGTGAAAGGTTCCCTTACCGACTTGGGTATCTTTGAAAACATACACCCCATGAAAGAAGGACAATAGATCATTGATGTAAATAATCATAATCTAAATTATATTACACAAAGAGTATAATAATGGGAAGTACATACACCACTCAATGGAATTTGTGGCAAATGTAGCATAAATCTCACGGGAATAAAAGTGAGATGAAAAATCCCTTACGAAAACTCGGCAGCCTAACGGCGCCACATAAAAACTTCCAAAATGGATTGATGAGAAAGAATAGGGTCTCTCATCACATGAACATAAAAATTACAGTAAGTGTAATATAAAATATTATCCCAATAACAAGAAAGATGAGCTTTAAAAGGAATGACATAAAAGTGTGTACTTAAAAAGAAAGAGGGGAGTAGGATCCCTTACCTCGGGTCCGACTTGACTCGATCATTCTTTAACGTACTGAATAATAATCTTGAGTTAATTTCCACTTTATTAAGAACCTTTTTCTAGTTCATTATTCCTATTAGATCACTTATTTCCATGTTATAAACATTATGTAAACATTTAAGTTAATAATGTTTGTTTTGTCGATATTTGGTTCTTAAGTCGAAAGTGGACTTCTTACCATTACATGTTGTTCGTGTGGTCAAATGTTTATTATATCCAGAATAATATTCATTATTTGGATATCATATATGTCATATATATCCAGTAAATTCATGCATTTATAACATTACATAATCATTTAGAGGTAAGAAATGAAATGCACCGTTCATGGAGACGGTAAGCTGTACGTACACATGAACGCTACTTTCATTTCTTTTTCATATTTTATAGAATGGAATAATAATGATATAAAGGTTTATTTAATTACAGTATAATATCATATATAATATCATAGTTCCATCCTTTATACGTCCCACATATGGTATTTAACGAATCAAATCACTTTGAGGGGGCGGTAGTCCGCACTTCCTTAAATGAAGATATCGTGTATACCTATAATAGAAGCCATAAAGGTAAGACAAAAATGAAAAATACAGAAGCGTAAATAAAACATAAACATATTATATATCATATATAAAAATAGTGCCATCATAATGGCCACCTTTGAAGGTGTTAAATGAGTATTGAACAATCATCGTTTCGGGAGGCAGAATTTCACCATCCACGGAAACCGTATGTTCTTTAAGCATTTGATGTAGTTGTGTGAGAGTGTAGCTCGAATAAATCTTATAAAAACATCCTAGTATATTGAAGATACTGTTTTTGTTACAAAAGAAGTAAATAAAAAGAGTTTAGGGGGTTGGAGAAGCAAAATAAAACAAATGAACATGAGAGAGTGAATTACCTTTAAAAGTGTAACTCCTTTTGATTTGAGCCTAAAGGCTTCCTTTGAAAGGATTATGCGCAAAGGGAATCATCTATGATGAGGAGATGGATGTGGAGAGAGTAAATGGGCAGGGGTTGGCCGAGCCAATGGCTTGTTGAGTGTGTTAAATGAGGTAGAGGTGGGGGCCTTTTATAAGAGGAGAGGAGGGGCACTTTTGGAAAGTAAAGAAATATTACTTTATTTGAAAATGTGTTTCGGTTTCAAAAGGTCCCACATTGATATAATTCGTGGATAAGGTGATAAGTCTTCGAAATACACTCATCCAATATGTTTTGGACATGTGTAGTTCATAGATGTTACATTATCTTTCCATTTTATTTAAATCGTCAAATAATGATGTCATCGCTGCATCATTATTATGTCATAAATAATTTAATTTATTTAATATATAAAAATTATAAAACAAATACTATGATGTAGGAAATATTTTTAGCTTTCCAATGAATATTTCTAATAAAAAATATGACTTGTATAACCTCACTTAAAAATTGTTTTAGTAAAACATATCATGTTTGTGTCAATTTTAATTTTACATTAAATAAAATGTTATTTATGTCATTTCCCAACCAAAGTGGATCCATGGGGTCCCCAAGTTGACCCATGGCTTGTATTGGTCGGCCATGATACAACCAATGATGGTAAGACATGTGTCAATCTCATCTCATTTTATTAAAGCATTATTTTTACCTTAAACCACACTAATTACCACTAATCGCGATTAAAAACTTAATAAGTTACTATTCACCAAAAAATTATTTTAATCTCATTGAACCACATTTTACTTCTTAATGAAAACCATGTATGTCGGATTTTTGAAAATCAAAACACAATTATGGAAAAATTTCATTTAAACGGAAAATCAGTTTTTATAAGTACCACTTAGTGGTTTCACTATTCTCCAAAAATTGAAGTTTTTCAGAAAAATCCCAAAAATTCACCCTAAGCTTTATTTGATATTCTGAATTCAAAAATGAAGTCTGTTTTACAAAATTCAAAACATATAAGTCACATTAATTAATTTAATAATTAATTCCCGCTGTCATGACAAATAGCGTGTTTTTTGAAACAATAAGTATCAAAAGATTGACACTAGTTTAAGTCTGATTTCAAAGTGAAATTGATTCCAACGACCACTATTAGATTTAATGGTAAAAATATTTTCTAATTTCACATTAAAACCAATTCAAAATATAATCTAATCATATAAATAAATTATATTAAAAAGTGGTTTTGAATTAAAATACAACATTTTACACTATTCATTAAAAAAATAACTTTATCGGAAAGATACCAAAAATTTACACAAAGTAAATTTTGATGTCCCGATTCTTAATAAGAGTTTTATTTGGTCCAAAAGAATTTTTAATTGTGAAAAAAACTATATTTAATGACGGTTCTCCATCAAAAGGTGATAAGTGAACCTTTAGTGAAAACTAGGGCATATACGCCTAAAATTGAATTCTTTCCGTATTTTAAGCCTTTATCTTTTATTGTATAAATGTAAAAATATTTAAGAACATATATAATCATATTTTAGTTATTTCTATCCATTCCCGCCATTACAATGGCTACATGTTAACTACCATTTAGAATAATATTATTTTATTATTAGAGTGCAACGTAAGATTCCCAAGAAACTCGTTGTTGCGTGTTGGGTACGCCATCAAGCATAGCGTCCCCTTTAAAGTCATATTAATATTTTATTCACAAATATGGATAAATATGAAAATGTCATATTCCTTATTTACCTGGGGTGTTACATCCTTCCCCCCTTTTGGGAATTGCGTCCTCGCAATTTTAAAATTGCGCTTGGAAACATCCTTGAACGTCCCACATCGGAGAAGAGTCGGTAAAAAAAATCACTTTAAAATAAAGAAAGATAAGTACAAAGGTCACCCGAGTTAACCCATACTAGGATTCCAAGTATGAAAATATGGACATGGAGGGAAAAAAAGGGTCATGTTCTGATGGAGAGTGATAGAAAACATGTTTAGGAGAAAGTTAACCACGAGAAAATCACAAACTTGTGATGGGTTAAACGGTATTCGATTCCCCAGTAGGAAAAGTTAATAGACAACATTTTTGTTTTAAGTTACTTTTTATTGAGGAATTTATTCATAAGGAAGCATAATCACTTATCATTTTGACTTTCAACTTTTACTAGATTCCTTAGTCAAACTCATATTTTTTCCAAAAGACAAGTATTTAGGGAGACTTATTCGCATTAAGAGTACTATAATCAACTTCTAGAGAACCACCTAATCCCCAAAAGAGAACTATATACATCCCATGTTTTTAGGCTTTAACCAAAACCAAAACCAAAAAGGTTAGTACAGGATCAGATAATCCAGAAAAGGATAACCCCTTATAAAAATAAAATCTATTCTTAATATCCAAAATTTGTCCAACAAAACCCAAAGTTCAACGAGGACCATCCGATAAACAATTTGTCCATAAAATTCTTCAAAGTAAACCAATATAAGATTGAAACCCAAATATTTGAAGGACTTATTCACATAGTCTTCCAAGTTAAATCGTAACATTTATCTCCAAACAACATCAGTTGCTCCTAAAGTCTCACATTGAAAAGTAATTATCCTAATCACATATCCTCCAAAATCAACTTACTCTTAATTCATAAAATCATATAACTAAAAAGAATAAGTCAAGCTAACCAGGGGCTTCACGTAGTCCAGTGGTAGGCGATAAATACCAGTCGCACTTTGGTTGTGGGTTCGATTCCCGCAGCATTGTCCGACGCGACGGGTTGTCACACGGTCTGCGTGTTGTCCTTTTTCCAAAACTATATAATTCTCAAATCATTACCCAGAAAGGGATAAAATCATCAAAAATAACCATAACATAATTTAACTTCAATTTTATCTCATGCCTTTCACTTCAATCATAACATATGGTAACCCATAATTACCTCAAAAGTAAGGATCATATAAACCCAAATGGTTCTTTATAACTATGTCCACAAAAGAAAAGATAACTATTACTTGAATAAAATTGGCCTATATTAAACATCAGGGTTACACATAATATAAAAAGTCTTCTAATGTAACCCCATCATCAAAAGAGACTTAATACTCTTAAGAATTTCACCCTAACTCTTGAAGCCCTCATATATTGACATCTTACTCATTCAACATTCTTCATGATCCATTATCCATTCCTTTCCAACTTATTCCTAAATACCTCTTTCCTACAAACAAAATCATGAATCATATCCTAAGATTCCAAAATAAGAAAACAATAGTCATTAAATAGTACATACCTTTGATTGGTCATTGTCAGTTTCTTCATCCTCAATTGGAATGGCATTAGGTATTGGTAAACGAATATTGGTACGCTCTTGGTGAACCCATTCACGAAACTTCTTCAAAGGACATGTGTTTGCATAATGACCATGCACACCACATTTAAAACATTCAATTGATCCCTCATAACGAAATTCTTTCCATTTCCTCGAGTCAACTGGATTCTTCCTTTTTCCATGGAAGGTTCGTGTTTTATGACCTTCATTTCCACATCTATAGAATATTTCTGTCCCTTTGAAACATTTTCCTAGCTGTTTCTTTCCACATCTTTGACACATAGGTTTTTGAACACACTTACCTTTATGATTATTACCTGTACTTCTGTAGGGATTTGTTTCTTTCATATATGATTCCTTAGAGAAATCTCCAAGGTTTAGGTGGTCAATCATGACTCCAGATAGTTGGTTGAGGATAATCAAAAGAGTTCTCATTGCATCTCCCATATCATTCAGTTGCTTGCTCAAAAAAACTGTCACAGTTTCCTTCACATCCACTATTACTTTGGTGCCTGCTAGATCCAGCTATTTACTAAAACCAAAAAGGTCAGTGTGAGTATATCAACAAAACCATCATGTACTAATGAGTAAGATAGACAATAAGATATACTTACTCATTCACTTTATCTAAAACTAAGACTCTTTCTGAAATCCTAACCATTATGGTAATTGTCAATTATGCTTAAAGAATACCCTAACCTCTAAAGTTATCTAAACCGACCTCTGATACCAACTATAAGGCCCCAGCCTTAAACCTTACTTAATCTTGAGTTATTACAAGATTACACATTGAGAATATTTTCAGGTTTAGAGTTTTAGAGAATTAGATCTTGAAACATGCATTACATTCCACCTTTAAACAAAGTGGTAACATAAAAGACAGGATTCATTCTTCCCAACAACGGAAACATATTTAAAATAAAACACTGATTCTTTCTTGACACATCCTTGACACTATCATCACATCATGTACCTTTCCCTTGACCTGTGAAAAACATTTCAAAAACATGGGATGAGCATAAAAAGCTCAGTAAGGGTTATAAAAATATAGAAAGGAAACATGAGTTCATAAATACATAAGAATGAAATCATACTTTACCCATAAAACATAGGCATATCAAATCATGAATAAATCATAGAAAACATAAGACATAAAGGTAAATTGAGGCATTCATAACATTCTTACGTAGGTAGTAACCCTCTTGGTTATGTTTGGAATACCCATCACAGTATATTCCCTAAATCTCTTCGGAGAAACCTTAACGTTTCACTCCTTCGCGTTACCCAATGCATTGGAGAGCTATATCGGGCTCACCCGCCCTTAGTTTATCACGAAACTACCCGTTCTTCATAACAATTCTCAAGAACCATAACATAATCGTATCACATAAACATTAATAAAGGAAACATAACATTTCCACATTTCAATCACAATATAACATTTTAGGATATTGAAATAATGAATCCATTCAAAAAGAATCCATTTCCAAAACCATTTAAAACATTTGATAAAGAGATTTTTGAATCAAAGTGTCCCATACCACCTTGAAGCTTCAAATTTTAAACCATTAATATCCATATAAATAAATCCTTACAACTATTTTTAAAACATGGATATTAATAAGAACAAATAATTAAAACATTTAAAACGATATTTTGGTTAAAGGGGTTTTACCAAAATTAGAGACACTTGAATACAATAATTGAGGAATAACATTTAGTCAGAACTTTATAATATCATGAGATTAAATGGATTCATGATATAATACTCCAAAGGACAGTATATAAACCATATAAGAGTAAATTGGTGCATAACAACAATGAACCCTCAATAGAAATGTCAAATGTGAAGAAATCCCTTATAAAGAAGGTATCTGTAAATTAAGGACAAATAAATCTCAAAAATATGTGTGAAAAATATAAATACACCCAATATATGTGGATATTAAGTGTAAAACAATAAAAGTTCATTCACACATATTCAATGGATGACATATTCAATGACTACATGTTGAACCCAAAGAAATCAAAATTGGGTTAAAAAGTTCCCTTGACAGCCTAACGGCATCACATCAAAATGAGTTGATGAGAGATAAAAAGTGTATCTCATCACTTGGACATAAAATTTACATCAATAAGGATATATGAGAACATATCCCAACATAACAATATGTAAATTAAAAGACCCAACAAATGAAGTCTTTTAAAAAAGAGGAGGGTGAAAGGTTCCCTTACCGACTTGGGTATCTTTGAAAACATACACCCCATGAAAGAAGGACAATAGATCATTGATGTAAATACTCATAATCTAAATTATATTACACAAAGAGTAGAATAATGGGCAGTATATACACCACTCAATGGAATTTGTGGAAAATGTAGCATAAATCTCACGGGAATAAAAGTGAGATGAAAAATCCCTTACGAAAACTCGGCAGCCCAACGGCGCCACATAAAAACTTCCAAAATGGATTGATGAGAAAGAATAGGGTCTCTCATCACATGAACATAAAAATTACAGTAAGTGTAATATAAAAGATCATCCCAATAACATGAAATATGACCTTTAAAAGGAATGACATAAAAGTGTGTACTTATAAAGAAAGAGAGGAGTAGGATCCCTTACCTCGGGTCCGACTTGACTCGATCGTTCTTTAACGTCCTGAATAATAAACTTGAGTTAATTTCCACTTTATTAAGAACCTTTTTCTAGTTAATTATTCCTATTAGATCACTTATTTCCATGTTATAAACATTATGTAAAAATTTAAGTTAATAATGTTTGTTTTGTCGATATTTGGTTCTTAAGTCGAAAGTGGACTTCTTACCATTACATGTTGTTCGTGTGGTCAAATATTTATTATATCCAGAATAATATTCATGATTTGGATATCATATATGTCATATATATCCAGTACATACATGCATTTATAACATTACATAATCATTTAGAGGTAAGAAATGAAATTCACCGTTCATGGAGACGGTAAGCCGTACGTACGCATGAACGCTACTTTCATTTCTATTTCATATTTTATAGAATGGAATAATTATGATATAAAGGTATATTATAATCACAGTATAATATCATATATAATATCATAGTTCCATCCTTTATACATCCCACATATGGTATTTAACGAATCAAATCACTTTGAGGGGGCGGTAGTCCGCACTTCCTTAAATGAAGATATCGCGTATACCCATAATGGAAGCCATAAAGGTAAGACAAAAATGAAAAATACAGAAGAATAAATAAAACATAAACATATTATATATCATATATAAAAATAGTGACATCATAATGGCCACCTTTGAATGTGTTAAATGAGTATTGAACAATCATCGTTTCGGGAGGCAGAATTTCACCATCCATGGAAACCGTATGTTCTTTAACCATTTGATGTAGTTGTGTGAGAGTGTAGCTCGAATAAATCTTATAACAACATCCTAGTATATTGATGATACTGGTGTTGTTACAAAAGAAGTAAATAAAAAGAGTTTAGGGGGTTGGAGAAGCAAAATAAAACAAATGAACATGAGAGAGTGAATTACCTTTAAAAGTGTAACTCCTTTTGATTTGAGCCTAAAGGCTTCCTTTCAAAGGATTCTGCCCAAAGGGGATCCTCTAGGATGAGGAGAGGGATGTGGAGAGAGTAAATGGGCAGGGGTTGGCCGAGCCAAATGTAACACCCCGAGATTTTATGAAAAATATTCTTTTTAATTTCATTAATGTCATGTGTTATACGCTACACCAAAAGGAGATTTCACAACACACATCTCTGACCTGGCTTGAATTACACGCAATCGCGACCTTCCACGATAGCGTGTGTTGTACGCAACACCAAGTTTCGCTAAACAATGATATGCTATTAAAATATTATCAAGACTAGCAGTTATGAATAGTAATAACCACTTTTTGAAATTTTTTAAATTTTATTTTTCAAAATGGAATTCATTTTTGGATTCGTAATATCGAAATTAGCTTAGGGTGAAATTTTGGTGATTTTCGGATAACTTTCATATTTTGATGAATAGTGGAAATTACTAAATTTTAATTAAAAACAACTTTTTCAATCGAAATAATTAATAGTTATAAATTTTTAATTTGAGTGGTTTTAAAGTATATTTACAATATATTTTTACAATTTAATACAATGTTGGACATTGGATGTAATTTCACATTTAAACCAGTTATAAACAAATGTCAATCTTTTGATAGTTATTATCTCTTAAAAACACGCTATTTGTTGTGACATCGGAAATTAATTATAAAATTAATTAATGCAACATATATGTTGTGAATTTTTTAAAATAGAAATCATTTTTGAATTCGGAATATCAATTATAGCCTAGGGTGAAAATTTGGTACTTTTCTGAAAACTTTCAATTTTTGATGAATAGTGAAACCACTAAGTGGTAGGTTAAAAACTGAATTTTGCATAAAACTTAATTTTACCGCTTCTGTGAGTGGAATTTCGAAAATCCGACAGACACGTTTAATATCAAGGACTAAAATTTGGTTCAATGAGATGAAAATAATTTTTGGTGAATAGTAACTATTTACTTTTTTTTACCACGGTTAATAGTAAATAGGGTTACTAAGGGTAAATATTATATTATTATTACCCTAACACATGTCCTAATTCTATTGGACAAGTGTAATTCGACCAAAAACAAACTTAGGAATAAAATATGACCATTTAGGTCCACTTGGATTAGATTAGGACATTTATTATTAATTTATTTAAAGAAGGGTTAAAATAGTTAAAATCAAAGTTTAATAAGTAAATAATTTTTAATATGGGGTTATACATAAGATAAATTAGACTATAAATATTAATTATAAAGATAAAAAGATGTCCTACATGATGGTATTTTATTTATAATTTTTATACATTAAATGATTTAATTTATTTATGACACAATGATGATGCAGTAATTATCTTATTAATGAAATATTGACATAATTGATGTTATAAACACCAAAATAAATGGAATTTGAGACTTTTTATGAATTCCACTAATTTTCTAGGTTACTATGAAATATTATTGTTGATTTAATCAACTTTGTTTGAACATATAATTCTGTTATGACTTTCACAAAAATCATATATCAAATAGTGTCAAAATTGACACAAAATAGTTTTTAAATCAAATATTATATTATTAATTGTTATTTTATTCCTAAAAATCTAAGATTCTGCCAAATGGCTTAGATAAGGATATATATATTAATAATAAACAATTTGGGGTTCTTTTGGCATGTTATAGTAAGTGTATTAACCATATAGTGTAAGAAAAAAAAAGACACGGTAAAAGTTAAATTATTTAACTTAGAGTTAAATCTAATTGATAAGGTTAAAATAATAACCTAAACTTGTCTAAATCCTATTGGTTGATACTATTTCGACCCATCCCCACTTTAGCTTCGAAATAAGACCCTTTGGAACCATTATAAACCGATTTTGACTTTAATATAAAATAATATTTTGAGATATTCCTAAGGTGCCCCTCTCCTCCCTTATCAAAGAGCACCTCCTCCCCTCCTCCTCACACCAATTTGAGCACTCAAGCTCGGCCAACCCCTGCCATTTTCTCCTCTCCACTTCCCTAGAATAATCCTAGAGGTCCTTGTCTTCTTCAAAGACCAATCTTAGTTCCCTAAGTGGAGGACTCAAAGAGGCGTTCCAAAGAAGAGGTAATATCCATTACCGATCTTTTCAATTTCTTTCTTCTTCAACTTCTTCTTCTTTAGTTGTTTCATGATAAAGTAATAACATCAGTATTACTTACATACTGATATGTTATTATAAATATGAAACAACCCTAATTCACCTTCTATCCATCCTACGGAAAAATGAAATCACCGCGCGTGCGTACGTACGGAATACCGTCTCCACGCCGTGGTGTACTCTATTTTCCACCATCACCTTACAAGGATGGGTATAATGGTGTAATGAGTAACAATGTATGATTATTATAAAGTGATATTGATACTTAAATAGTATAAATACAGTTAAATACAATTCCACGATCATAGGAACGATATCATCACTCGTGCGTACGTACGGAATACCGTCTCCACGATGTGATGCGACTCGTTCTACATGATCTTAATTTCATACTGATTATATAAATGAATTGAATGAATGAATATGATATATATTAAAATAATACCATTATGGAAATGAGGTATCTATAACCTAAAGAAAAGAATAAGAATTTATTCGACAAAACATGCATAAGAACAAAAAGTTATAAACACCCAAATAACAAGTAGCAATGAAATATTATTACTAAGAAGCTAAGAATATGACCATATATGATGTCATATCAATATGTATGATTCTGGAATAAGTCAATAACATTATTTAAACCATTATACAGGAGCTTCGGACACGTACAAAGAAAATCGGACCTAAGGTAAGGGAAAATCTCGCAATCTCAATTTTTATCCGAGATTGTTTATTCTTTGAAATTTACTGGGGTGTATTTTATCATCCAAATCCATGTTTCCTCAATATGTAATATTATTTCCATCCACCTACAATTATTTAAATCCAATTTTACCCTTCGGTGAGTTTTTAGTAAAAGATATGAAAGGAATATTTTGTCGTTTTTCGTACGAGGTACTTTTTGACTTTTCCGACAAAAGTACGAGAAGAATGTTTTTCATTAAATTAAACGGCACGAACGGATTTTTACGGTTTTATAAAGCCTTATTTTCATGAAGCTTCCTCCAAAAGATT
This sequence comes from Viscum album, assembly GCA_963277665.1. Classification (NCBI taxonomy): domain Eukaryota; kingdom Viridiplantae; phylum Streptophyta; class Magnoliopsida; order Santalales; family Viscaceae; genus Viscum; species Viscum album. The sequence continues at coordinate 903,791,911 of OY728164.1, forward strand.
TCATGACTATTTTCAATAAAATCTCTTTCTTTTAAAATTGCATGACGTTTTGTGAAAAGAAATTGATTTTGAAGAAGAAAGGATATTTTCCTCAAGAATTCATTTCAAGTGTTTTATCAAAATTATTTTCCATCTAAGATAACATAGGGTTCTATTTTTATCCCTATTGTTACATTGATTTTATTATGTTGTGATGGAATTATTTTTATGAATTCCTTTATCTTATATGAATTGTTTTAGGATGTTATGATGTTTAAGAATCCCATTTTTACTACATGGGTTATGCAATGATGTATGATTTATGATTTTGTGGCACACATAAGAAAGGATTCATTATAAGATGGGTGGGACCTATATATCCCTCCAATGAATTGGGTAAAGATTTTATATCTCATGAGATAGACATGGCTGGAATGGTAGGTTATACCGGTTCAGTGAAACAGGACTAAAACGAGGGTTACTCGATTCAAAAAGGGACTTTGTCCACTAAGATAGTCTTGGCAATGAGTCTTGACTAACAAGAAATGATTCTCTATGATTATGTGTGAATGCCACAAAGTTTCATGTTTTAAGTTATGATTATTGTGATTACATTTCACTTCCATGTTTTATCCCATGATTATGAAATTATGCTCTCTTTTGCAGGTTATGATTTCCAAAATGTTATGTTCTTATGAATATGATGTGATTGATATTTCTTCTGTTTACCCTTACTGAGCATTTGAGCTCACCCTTTTATGTTTTATTTTCCCCAGGATATAAAGAACGGTTTTAGGTAAAAAAAAGGAAGATCTTTATGGGAGATATTGAAGATCTTTCACCACGATTAGAAGATTACATTCTGAGTTTCCAAAGACACTAAACTATTACGATCCTTATGTGTGTGTTTTTGTTATGTACTAAGTATTCCGCAAATGTAATGTAATGTCAATGTACGTCAAGCTCCGGGTCTCTACACCAATGGCTTGAGGAGTGTGTTAAATGAGGTAGAGGTGGGGGCCTTTTATAAGAGGAGAGGAGGGGCACTTTTGGAAAGTAAAGAAATATTACTTTATTTGAAAATGTGTTTCGGTTTCAAAAGGTCCCACACTGATATAATTCGTTGATAAGGTGATAAGGCTTCTAAATCCACTCATCCAATAAGTTTTGGAAATGTTTAGTTCATATATTTTACATTATCTTTCCATTTTATTTAAATCGTCAAATAATGATGTCATCGCTGCATCATTATTATGTCATAAATAATTTAATTTATTTAATGTCTAAAAATTATAAAAAAAATACTATGATGTAGGAAATCTTTTTAGATTTCCAATGAATATTTATAATCAAAATTATGACTTGTATAACCTCACTTAAAAATTGTTTTAGTAAAACATATCATGTTTGTGTCAATTTTACTTTTACATTAAATAAAATGTTATTTATATCATTTCCCAACCAAAGTGGATCCATGGGGTCCCCAAGTTGACCCATGGCTTGTCTTGGTCGGCCATGATACAACCAATGAGGGTAAGACATGTGTCAAGCTCATCTCATTTTATTAAAGCATTATTTTTACCTTAAACCACAATAATTACCACTAATCGCGATTAAAAACTTAATAAGTTACTATTCACCAAAAAATTATTTTAATCTCATTGAACCACATTTTAATTCTTAATGAAAACCATGTATGCCGGATTTTTTAAAATCAAAACACAATGATGGCAAAATTTCATTTAAACGGAAAATCAGTTTTTATAAGTACCACTTAGTGGTTTCACTATTCATCAAAAATTGAAGTTTTTCAGAAAAATCCCAAAAATTCACCCTATGCTATATTTGATATTCTGAATTCAAAAATGAAGTCAGTTTTACAAAATTCATAACATATAAGTCACAGTAATAAATTTAATAATTAATTACCGATGTCATGACAAATAGCGTGTTTTATGAAACAATAAGTATCAAAAGATTGACACTAGTTTAAGTCTGATTTCAAAGTGAAATTGATTCCAACGACCACTATTGGATTTAATGGTAAAAATATTTTCTAATTTCACTTTAAAACCAATTCAAAATATAATCTAATCATATAAATAAATTAGATTAAAAAGTGGTTTTGAATTAAAATACAACATTTTACACTATTCATTAAAAAAAGAACTTTAACGGAAAGATACCAAAAATTTACACAAAGTAAATTTGGATGTCCCGATTCTTAATAAGAGTTTTATTTGGTCCAAAATAATGTTTAAGAGTGAACAAAACAATATTTAATGACGGTTCTCCATCAAAAGGTGATAAGTTAACCTTTAGTAAAAACTAGGGCATATACGCCTAAAATTGAATTCTTTCCGTATTTTAAGCCTTTATCTTTTATTGTATAAATGTAAAAATATTTAAGAACATATATAATCATATTTTAGTTATTTCTATCCATTCCCGCCATTACAACGGCTATATGTTAACTACCATTTAGAATAATATTATTTTATTATTAGAGTGCAACGTAAGATTCCCAAGAAACTCGTTGTTGCGTGTTGGGTACGCCATCGAGCATAGCGTCCCCTTTAAAGTCATATTAATATTTTATTCACAAATATGGATAAATATGAAAATTTCATATTCCTTATTTACCTGGGGTGTTACACTATCTTGCATGTGTCACAAATTATATAATATTAATGAATATATCATGAAAGGATCTGTACCTTACATATTTCTAAAAGTAGAGTACTCAACCATCTGAATAAAATGTAAGAATTGCATTAAATGTCATGGAAAGGTGTAATGATGAGTTTATTTTATATTTTCAAACAATTGTATATGTAACATATAGGTTGATGAGATTTTTTTCAACATACTTGATGTGATATCATGAAAAATAGATTATATTAGATGCTAATCATTCAGATGTGTGTTTATCACTATGAAATATCAACATCCTTTGATAGTGACTTGACTAGTTCATAGATAGTAATATCGAACTTTATATAGATCTATATAATTCCGCTTAAGAATATGTTTTGAGGGTCAACCACAAGGAATTTCCATTTACATACGTTAAATGTTATTCATATTTAATTTTTTGAATAAATATTATTCTCCAAATAAAGAATTAATAATTATTCAAGATTTATTAGTGATAAAAAAATATTATAAAAATATTTTTTTTAAGGTATTGTTATAATAATACAAATACATAATATTTGTTTATATCATTCTATCGGCATTGTAATAAATAATTATAAACTTGTTATATGAAAATTATATTTAACTATGTGAATATTAAATAAATATATAATTTCCAAACCATTAATATTATATTTATTTTTGGAATGGATGATTAATATTTATTAAAATATTAATTCAATTAATCCTAAAAATTGTGATGTGGAAGAGTGTCCCAAATACTATCATGTAATGAATATTTATTACCCATATTGTAAAATTAATATTTGTCACCATGTGAGTTATTGTGCACCACAAAAAAAATATTATTATGTTATTATGTGGAATGGGGTTCCTTTTGGGTTTAATATATTATTAAATAATTTTTTTGGAATAAGTTAAACATTAATCCTTAACCCTAAATCTATAAATAGATTTATATGTACAATATAGGAAGGATAATCATTATGCATAAGAATTTCTTATCATGATCTTCCTCATCCTCTCTTCCTCTCAAAAAGAAGAAGAAAATGAAAAGAAAATTGCATCAAGACATAAGTAATTTTAAATGATCACTGTAAATAATGAAAGATGTCAATTTTCATTACAAGAATAAAGTGACTCATCATTTTTGGTCAGATATTGAAGGATTATTTGTGGATCACAACTAGATGGGATCTACATTGGGTCCTTACAACATATTGAAAACACTCTAATTGGGGTCACATGATAAAAATTATCAATAATGAAAGAACTAAATTCTTTGGTAATCATTATTCTTCTGTTTAAAATAAATATTAAATTAATGTTAAATATCATCTATCTATTTTTTCCAGTGAAATCATATTTCAATATATTATTCAAAAAAATTATATTGGTCATGGAATCCAAGTCTTGTACAATGTGAATGATCCATTGAATTCAACAAATACTGAGTTGGTCATAGACCCAATTGGAACTTCCTCTACCTATGGAACCATCATCGAAATATAGATTGTTATCCACCCAAAAGAAATACTATATACACAGTTTCATGAACTGAAGAATCAACACTTATATGGTCATTATTGTGATATGATTATAGATTCCCCACTAGCTATATGTATGGATGCATCCTATAATAGATAAGATTTACGATGGTCAAATGAGCATATATGAGTAACCAACTCAATAAGGACATGAAGACCCCACAAGATCTAATATTATTCATATACCATTTATTTCCAAAAAAACTAGTTTCTTGGAGTACCAAGTCAATAATAAGGTTATGATAATACTATTGAAAGGCTACATAAGCCTTCAACTATCTCTCGGGTCCCTGAAATGAGACCCATGTTTGAGCCAATTTTATATGATTTCCCAAAATCCCAAACAAATCATCAAGCCACTTTTATCTCTAAAATCTATTCAAGGACAACAAATTCTCAGATACCACTATAACATGACCATAAAATTTGAGGCCCACTTTGGAAAATGATAAATATATATCATTACCCTCAGACCACCTGTAAATGTTAATGGGGTGGTGACTATAGATGATTAGGAATATCACAGGAAAATGATACTATAACCAAGAGAACATTTATTCACACATATCCTAAAAAATCCTTGGATAATGAAAACATATAATAACTAGAATAACTGAATGAAACAATTATAACAACTCATATTAGAGTATCAAAATATATAACCAACATAAAATAGGGAAAATATAGGCCTAAAAAACAATGTTAGTCCAACCTAACAATTGTCAACAATACCATCCTATCATGAAACCTTCCACATGAACCAAAATCCTACAATAGAAGCATCCAAGAACCAATAGACAGTGCTTGGACAAGGTCCACGTAGATCTCCATCAAAATATCTATCATCTACATAAGACATGATAGATGTGGAAGGACCCTATGTATGGGTGAGTATATATATACCGACAAGGAAACCCTGAAATCAACAATAAGTAAAGCAACAAAAAGGGTGCCTGATTGAAACCACAATCAAAATGGTAAGACTAAAAGAACTATTAAATGATCATAATATAATAAAAGTCATCTAATAAGAACCCAGTCCTCATATCAAACCAAATGAAAAAAATGCATCACACAGCTCCCTGAATTCATACTATTAAGAATGGATTGGTGATACCACTCAAGAAACACCCAATGGAAAGACACATCTCATTGGAATAGACATCATACAAGCTAATTCAACTATAATATGGGGATGAAACACAAGGAAATGGAGGGAAAAATAACTCCATCTATACTATACCATGGAAGGGGATCACATTCCTTGATGAACCAAACACAATAACCAACCTTATATATGGTAATAAACATAAGCTCATGACCATGGGACCATAAAGGAATACATGTCCCTATCCATGAGATACCCTTGTAAATTTAATCCCAAAAACTATGTATCCATGTGGGATAATAGACCCTATTTGGGGGGATCAGAGGCACTGTCATAACATCCCATTTGGAAGAACACTAATTTTTGACTAATAACTTATAGAAAATTGAGTTTCAACAATATTTCATAGTAATTAGTGGTTATAGGAGGGGTGGAAAGTGTGTTACCAATATTAAATGGTATGTAGGACCTAAGTGGTGTATATTTGTCTTGTCCTGGCTACCCAGTTCAAATTCCATTTAGGTCACACTATATATATTATCCCATCTATTTTTGAGAACAAATAGGTTCTTGGGTGTGTACCCTCTATACAAATTGGGATAGTCATCTAGAGACAAATGACATGTTCAGATAGACACATGACCATGTGATATTTTAATCAATCTACAAACCGTGGTGCCACATATCCTATAAAACATGACATCTATCCATCTAAAATATGCATCTCATAATATGGAAATTTATATACTCTATTCTTATCCTATAAGAATCTCAACTAACACCATCTTCTAAATAGATCTACCTTTAATACATAGAACTACATTATTTAGGATCAATACCATTCCAAATACTGAATTTTGGACACACATTATTCTAAACATGGATTTCAACATCCTCATTACATCGTTCGCGCATTCAATATCATGAATCATCTATTTTATTCCTCCCCATAAATTTTACCCACTATCAATTATCCCTCTCTCTTCAAAACTCCGAATTCAAAATCTACATAGAAATTTTTCAATTCGATAAAATGATCATTTAAGAGGGTGGTTGTTCAATTGATCCAATGTCCAATCAAAATCAAATTGAAGTATAAAATCACAAGAATTATAGGGGAAATCCATATGACACAAAATTATGAGTATCCACGATGGATTTAAATTTTTAAATAATTTTTTATAGAGTATAAATTGATGAAATAATCAATCAAAAGAAATATCCAAGAACAAGCACATCCAAGACATAATTATTTGAAATGAATAAATTTAAGGGGATATGTGATTATCTAATCCTAGGTTAAATTTCTAGATGAAATAACACATGACTACAATGAAATAAAAATGGGTGTAAAATATAATAATGTTAAATCACTAAAATATTTATGGGTTTAATTAATTGTGACGAAAATTTTCATAGTCATTTTCTTATAACACAAGTGATCCCCAAAACATCTGTGATCGATTCTTTATCACCATGTTCTTCTACCAATGATATTGTGATAGTGATCTAAACTAATCTCCCAATATTTTGGGGATAACCTATGAGAATAGACTCATAAATTATTAAATATAGTTATTTACTGGTTTAGGACAAATTATATAAATAAAATAAACTACCTAATTAATTTTTTTAATCCACCCATGATACTTCCCAATCACAAGGTCTAATTCTAGAAAAAACATTTATCAGGATAATGGTTAAACCCACATTCCATAATCAATAGCGGTATTGGATTCCCAGTGCAATACTCTATTGTGTAAGCAATAAAATAATTCTAAAATCATGTGTTCATGTAAATTAATACATTTATAAAAAATAATACAATGATATTGAGTCTATACGATTCCAATACTATACAAAAACTCAATTCCTAGATTCGAAAATAATATATAAAATATTCAATGTGCCTTAATTCAAAAATTGATGTTATTAAAAAAACACTAATTCACGCCCCCATTAAGTGGGAGAACATCTCTCATCTAAGATTTCCATTCAGTATCATATTCTAGTTTTCTCCCTATGATATTCTTTAAAAATATTTAAGCAACATTTTATTTATTTTCTCAAAGTAATATGGTATAAATATTTCTCCTCATTGGATTATGATTTTTTCAAAAAAACTAATCGAATTTTTTTTGGGTCTATTATTATACAATTATATATTTTCATTATTATGTTCCTTCAACCACGGAGTTTAATTATTTTATGGAAATAAATATATGTTCTCTATAGGATATGTTATTTGGTATATATTCATTTAGAGTTATATTATTCATAAAGTTATATCTCTTGGATACGAATGATTTATTAATTTCTCATTTTCATTATATTGAAAATATTTTTTTATTAAACCTAGAACTTTTCATGTTTGGGAATATCTAGATAAAGATCAAGGAGGTCCAAAGTGATAGATCCCATTGGAATCTCCATATACAATGAGATCACGATCAAGAGGAAGAGATCCTAAACATGAGAAAATTTGAAATGGATCCTTAAAGACGCCCTGTGAAGATAGAATATTTTAATTCTTTTTTATTTCCCTCCACATATTATATATCCTTACTTTCATATCATTATGCGTTTTACCTTCCAAAATTCAATACATCACAACTTAATGAGATGATATAGAACCTTGTATAAAATTATCAAGTATGGTCAAGTTAGATTCAACAATAGAAAGGTTGATGACAATGTTTCTTTATATGACGACACCACTAAGAATGGACATGATTTCATAGTGAGAAAATTTTATGCAGAGTAATAAAAACTATACTATATAATCATTAAGCCTGATGAGCAATGAATAATACCACCACTATTTATGATAGCATTAATACAATCTCCATTAGTGTTTAGTTTTAGGACTTATCTCTATACTATTAAAGAAACCCCCCCCCCCCATATTATTATGGCCTCCTCAGCCTATGGATAATAAATATGGATCACTATAAAATACAGTTCCAGAAACTGCTTTGGAAAAGAATACCCAGATAAAAATATACATCATTCCTTGGAAATTGAGGTGAGGAAACCTAAAATGAGAGCCTATATTTTTTTTGACTCATTCTGCATCTATCAAATTATCCAATAGTCATCTATGAAATCAATGTTGTCGGAACATTGAATTTCCAAATAAGGTTCTATATTTTGAAACAATTATCATTGGAGTTGATTGAAGAAACCAAGGGAGATCTCAATGCCTAGGTGGTATCTAAGAATATTACATGATGCCTTCGCACACCCCTTCCTGTAAAAGAGGGTCGGTAATATCAACATTTTACTTTCATAATTGATCAAATTTTAAAGTGATTTGGGTTTCTTTTCATGGTCAAGATAATTAAATGAATAAAATTATTCATAATTATCTGAATCAAGAACCTGATTTTAGTAGGGACACAATTGTTTTAGATATCCTTCACCCATGGATCTAGTTTTGGTTTTTGGTGAATAATTATTTGATAATATAAAATATATACCCATCCATAGATTAACTGGGTTAAATCCACTGTATATTTCTAATCCACAAGCATGATATCTACAATCCCTTTTTTATTTTTGCCATTATGAATATCAATAATAAATATAGTATTTTTGTGGATTCATTAATACTCATAATGGGATTATAATTACCATAAAAATGGGGAGATTATTAAATAATTATCCACCTAGAATGTGATTTTTTCTCATCCAATAATACAATGTGATAGAACAAGGAGGATCTAAAATGTCTCTATAAGGTCATGTTAGAGGTCTAATTCAGGTAAACCTTTATTTCCAAAGGAATCAAGGATACTTATTTTTTTTCTAAGGATTTTGATATAATGAATTACCCAATAACTCAACCCATACAAGGTTTTATTGCATGAATTTTACTTTATTCCTCTATGATTCTAAAACTATTCCACCTTTCTATAATTATTTTTCCAATCGAGACTCGCCATCTTAGTGGTGGAATCCCTCTTGAGGAGTTTGCCATAAAAAAATGATGAATCCTTCAAGGTACTCTAAAAACAAATTATGAATATGAATCAACATTATAATGTGAACACCAAAGAAGGTGAGGATGTCCTTTATGAGAGTCATCCTATATCTAAAATGAAGGAGGAGAATCTTCTTGTTCAAAATTTACCACGTGGTAATTTCCCCAAAAGGGTAAAAATTATGTATAGAAATCCAATCTACTAATAGTGCATCACATAAATATATTATTTAAAAACAACCCTTTTGGGGAAAAATACACATTTTGATATTATAATAACCCCTTCTTGATCATTTTATTTAAATAAACAAAATAATTTTTTTTGTTAATTTTCTACCTGATGAAAAAAATAGTCATATTTAATAAAACCCAAGAAGTATTGAATTGATTAAATAATGAAATTTATAAAATATTTAATTTCATTCATGAGGAAATGGTGTAAAAATATAATGTAACTGACCAGACCTTTATAAGGGAGCACCATCCAATTTTAAATAACATTATTTAGGTACCTTCAAATAAAAACATATTTTAGAATAAAAATGAAAGTATTTAAAGGATGACAATGGTGTAAAACTCACAATGACATGATAAATTCAATCATATTATCCCAGTAAAGTTATCTAAAACCACTAAGATGTGAAACACCAAAATAAAAGATCATACACCATATCTGAGAGACCAAACTACTTTAAAAACCCGAGGAGAAAGTTCTATTCCACTCCATCATAATATTTGAATATAAAAATTTTAACCTCAATATTAAAACAATCGAATTTCATGTTTGTATTCATCATCATTTATTTATCCAATCCAATTGATCTTTTAATGTTATCAAATCAAATTAATCCATTTTACTCCTCTGATATTAGAAGAGGGAATTTATATGAATGTTTATAATTTAGAATTAAATCTACGATATTATAATAGATGATTAATAATATGATAAACCTATACTGGTAGAAAGAATTTGGATAATTAACCTTTTATATAAGAGTAAGGCTAGAAGTAGAGGTTACTCTGGAAGGGAACCTCCTTTCAAATAGTCTTTCTCTTCTTTGATAAAATACACAACAATAATATACCATGAAGCTCTATTGAATGATCTGATAACCCATTAGGGTCAACTGTACTCTCCTGGACAAGAATATTGATGGTAATTTTGATTTTTAGTTTTTTAGAGATATTTTTTATATTTAGATTCAGTTGATTTCTACTACATCATAGAATGAAACTAATAAAATATTCAAGCATCAACACCCTAGGAATTCCAAAATATAAACTAGGATATAGACAGAAAATATATATAAATAATTGAAAATAAACATACATGTAGTGTTAACATCTATGGGGGTAGATCCCTTTTCCACCTATAATTTCATATTAAAAAATATTACTATTATTTAATGAATGGATGGAAATAATCAGAATTTTTATCTCCCCCCTCATGCCATCACAAAATGAATCTCTCTATGGTCATCCTTCAAACCTACATAATTCTATGAAAAATCATTATTTGTTTGAGGAAATCCTTATAAAAGAGTCATCATCCCACCTATAACGCAATTTTGTTTCCAAATGGTTGGTCTCATGTTGAAAATCACGTACAATAGTATGTTGATTAACATGTATAACCATCCACTCTTGAATTTATTAATTCATCCTTATAAATTATCTCAGATCATGTCCCCTCAATGGTTATTCATTCCACTATTCCATGTAGATTGGAGCATCAAAAAGACATTTTTATCCTTCACCCATCGGTGAGTGAAGTGGAAACAGTGGTTATTTTTCCATTTAATTAATGAGCTTAATCCGTAGTTTGGCTTGTTCTAAGTGGTCATGAGTCACTTGAGAAATATATTCTTAGGGAAAATATTTTATCCTTTGTTTTTGAAAAAAATGATATAGATAAATTTACATTCTCATATTAACTCATTTATCATTTTTGGAATTGTAATTATTTCTCATCAAACCAATTTCACCGTAAATGTTTTCCTAATATAAAATATTTACAGAATCTGATTTCATTCCTAAAGTAATTACACCCTCCCTTCTTCTCTAATGGGGATGAAATAATGTTTAATTTTCTTCATATATTACACCCTTGGTATCCTATGTAATAGATTATTAAATTGTTTTATAGAATCAATCTTTCATCAAAATCACAATTTATTGAACAATGGATTAGTATGTTGAAGAATAAGAACATTTTATTTCAATTGTATTATAGTTGGTTTTAGGAACCCATCTCAACCTATAATAGGTTATTCCAAGATCCATATTTTTTTAACAGCACTTCTATGCATGTATTTTTGGACTTTTATTTTTCCAGAATACTATTGAATATAGGTGGTATTATGTTTAGTATAAAAAATTTTGGAAAAGGAAATATGATTCAAAGTTAATAATTTATTAATAAAATTACACCTATATGATGAACTCAGTACAATATAATTCCAAATAATAAATTAGATCATAGTGAAGATTATTTAAGATCTTCAAAATTTGAAAAAATTAAATCTTTATTAGATTTTGAATTTCCGTCAACATGGGCATGAAAGGATTCTCTAGTTTCTATATATCTAAAGGAAATATAGACTTATTAAAAAATCAATTTCTCACCTTTAGGGGATTCATTGAACAAGATTAAATTATTAATCCAATCCAAAGGGATAAAAGTAATGTGAAACATGATAAGAACTATTATAGGATCCCATTCAAATGGAGAAGACTAGGATGGGGTAGTGAAATTCACATCCTCCAAAATTTATATACCACTCACCAAGGAGTTAATTTCTTATTCTGAATTGTCTAACTCGTTAATAAGTGTTTCTAAGGTTATCGTATGATCAACTAAAACCACATTCTGGACTCTATTAAGATCGAATTAAACACACGCCTTATATAACAAATCATACATAGAAAGAGGTTTCAGAAGAATAGATATGAAATCCTTAGAGTGGGAAGTATCTTCTATGGATAATTTTACTAGTAAAGAGTTATAGGGAAAATTTTATTTCTTTTATAAAACTTGTGAAATATCCTTAATAGAATCCATTTCATATGAAAAATAATTTTGGTGTGATTAATTAACCAATGCCTCGTGAATAATGGGAGATACACTATGACTAGAATAGACAGAAGGATGGGTTTTTAGAGAACATAATGCATTAAAATCTCTAGAAGTGTCGAGATACTTATTTATAGAGGATAATATTCCAAAAATAAAATATCTCTTCCCCTTTATGTATATTTGATAAAAAATCTCCTTAGTAGATAAGAAAATCTTTTATAATAATCAATAGATAATCTATCTTGTTGGAATATATGATAATGGAAATAAGTAGGTAATCTCAAACATTAAATTATTCCTCACCAACATAGTGTGTTTTATCCAAAAATTTACTTTATCTTTATAAACAGAGAACAAATGAATATACAATTCCTTAAATAAAAATAGGATTTACAAATGGGAGTTTCAATTTAGGGAGACACATCAAATTGTTATAAAATATTATTACATGCCTTCAAGAATTTCTATTAGCCTATGAAAAAAGAAGGAAACTCTAGTGTATATCAGATAAATATTCCATCATCGAAGACAAAAACAATATGTTGAAAGGAATGTTAGATTAAAAAAATATATCTTGGAGAGAACGAAAAATATCCACTAGATAATACAAACCCCAAGATCCTATAAAAATCTAAAAACTAAAATAGAGGGAAGGTTGATCCCAAATATAACCACAAGAATCCACCATTGATAATATTCCTTGGATTCTAACTCATCCACTAATAGAGAGAGGTTTGGATTTCAATATTACCACTCTAATATGAACGTGGGTCGATCGAATGATGGGATTAATAAAACATTTTACCCTAAGGAGGATATATATAGTAATATATTACACAATCAATGAAAAGTACAATAAATAAACTAAGGAAATTAATGAGTGACACTAAAAATATAAATTAATGGTTATAGAAAATTCAATTGATCTTGATCATGAATAAAATATATCTATGAATTATTTCTTAAGTGGAAGAATAGTTTTACTCATATTGATAATGATTTACTAATCAGATAGTTCTTACATTTTTCAGATGAATTTCATTCCTATATATATATTTTAAGGACTAACTAATACATTATTGAAGGATATTATGTTTTTCTCATAAATTCCAAGATAATTTTAATCAATGATATTCAAGAATTTATAAATATATATCACTATAAGTTCAAATATATTATTTAAATGTATTTTGTACATCTGGATTTAGGGGAAGATAAAATTTTTTATTTTTTATTTTAGAATGTACTTTTTTAATTGTAATAGAAAAAACATTTCACGGATTATAAAAATCATTAGGATCTCTATAATGAGGAATAAAATTACATATAATAGAGAGATTCATAAGTATACTCTAATGATTTTTAAAGGCATAAAAATTTATTGGGTGAGTTGGAGTGATTCCAATATAGAAACCCCAAAGCAAAAGAACCCAAGGAGTAATGGGTTAAAAAGTAAAAAACATGTTTTGAGATTACCAAAAATGATTGTCTAGTCACTATAAGAGTGGGTGAACCAGTGTGAACAAATATTTTAATGACTTATTTTTTATAATATGTATTTGATACATTTTACTTGTTAGGATGTATAGATCTCAAATGGTTCTCTAAAATCATTAAACATGGATGAAAAATAGAAACTGAATAGATAATAATATGTTGAATTTTTATAATATTCAATCTCGATGTGGGATTGTACTGAAATCGACCCTGATACACTCTCAAAATGGTACCTTACATGAATTTTCACATACCCTATAGGAGTTCTCAATCCCCACCCATAGGCCACTATCATCGGAGAATAAAACAATAACTAGAAGGAATTATTTTTTCCTACATTAAATATAACATGGAATATATATATACATACACAATATAGAGAAATAATTGAAGTGATAATGTATCCCATAATATAAAGAAGATTGAATAAATGATATAACTCAAAAGTTGTTAGAACATCCCAAAGTAGAATTCAATCATGAAAGGAAAACTATAATAGAAAACTAACTATTCAATGGGATAGAATTAGAAAAGCACCCAACATCCCACCACTATATATCCAAACTCAATTGAAATAAACCACATCACCTCACTAGAGCACCTTGAATTTCGATGAATTGAAATACATACAATGATCTATACACCTCCTAATGGGTATAGAGGTTCTAATAATAAATTTTCATTTGGATCCCACACATTTTTTCTATAAAAATACTTTTCTTAATAATCTGAACAATTTCTACTTAAAAGAAAACAAGGAAGGTTAAACAGTTATATTTTTAATATCAAATACATTGTAAAATATTTTATTCATCCTTTTTCCACATTTCCCAAAATAATATAAGAATAAAATTTCAAAAACAATTGTATAGATCAAACCATTTGAATAAAATAAAACCATGTTTCTCATATCATATCGAATACATATTAATAAAATCTGAAAATAATATAGGTTAATGAAAATAAAACATCATGAAAATAATCAATATAGGGAATGATAATATATTACTCATACCACAATTAACGACTAATGTAAACTCAAATTATTATATTACATGCCAAAGGTGTGTAGAAACTCCCCATGAGTCTATCCACCAAAAATGAAAATATCAATTCCCTAGAACAATGGGGAGAGGGAACAATGGAACACCCCATGAGTAAACCCACTAAAAATATTTAATTGATGGCCTTAGTATACACCTTATACCTATGCACCCAACGGTTCCCATGTACTATGTTTTAAAGAACATTTCTTTAAAATCACTCTTTCAAAACCATTTCATAAGTCAGTTTCTCAATCCTTAGAAAATTAATTTTATTTAACCAAAAAAGGGGGAAGACATATTTTCTAGAAAAACTTTCTCTACACACAAATAAATCAATTAATAATTCCATTTTATTTATAAAATAATTAATCAATATTATACATATAAAGTTCATCTATCATTGTAAATAGACTGAACCAGCTACCTAATATTTTTGACTCACATGCATAAAATAGGATCAACTTAAAAGGAAGAATGGAAAGACAAAAACATAGAACCAAGAATAATTCCAAAAATCATAGAATTAATTTAGTATATATAATGATCATTGAAGATGATAGATCACAAAATTCCTTAAATAGGTACACATGCAACTCCACAACCAATACAAGGGTTATCCTCTAATAGAAGATCATGCAATTAATTAAGAAAGTATGATGAATATTTTCATCATAGATCAATA